>OZ005599.1:6730000-7930000 GCA_963930655.1 Myrica gale
CAATCGAATGGAGTGCTGAACCTTGACTATTTTGCTTACCTGTACCGCATTCTTGTAGGGAGTTCCTGGAATTTTCGTAGGGAAGGAATTGTAACCTTTGTCTACTTTACAGTAATTCCTCTTCAGCTCCTCCCTATAATGAGCGTCCAGATGGCCAAAAATGGCAAGTATACCGACTTCAAATGAGAACTGCAATTGTTCCAAGACGAACCAATTAATCTTAAGCATTATACTATATAGCATATGCTGGATGAATCTTGAACAGTACGTTTGACAGACCCCTTTTGGATATATGATTCCAAACGAACCCTTAAATGATTGAAAATATTAAGAACAGCAAAAATGGCAGTGTCAAAGGTGCGTGAGTGCAGAAGTACCATAATTGGAACAATCTTTTTATGAAAACATTGAGCTAAACGAACCTTCTTCATTTCACTGAAAACGTTAACGACATGACTGCCTCCCCATGACTCCAAGGCAGAGGCTGCTGTGGCTGCGATACCCTCCACCAAGTTCCGAATTGCATCAAGGGACAAGGATCCTTGTACCAGCTTTCTTAGACGAGTATGGTAGTCCCCTTGGTGGAAAAATAGCGCTGAAGGTCCAATAAGACGCTCTTTGCTTTTGGGGTACGTCGGTTTGAACAAATGAGCCTCTGTCACCAACACAAACCTGGCAGCCTCAGGGCTTGCCAGCACGACACATGGGCATCCAAGAATATGAGTCTTGAATATTTCTCCGTACCTGAAACACCATCTCCAACACGATCAAACTCCCGTTAAAAAGTAACGGATAGAAGGTGATCTCAAAAGGGCAAAAAAGAAAAAGAACTAAGAGCAGCAACCTTTTATGTTTGGCTGCAAAGAAAACATTTGGGTCTTGAGAATACAGCTGAAGAGTCTCTCCTGTGAATGGCCAACCCATTGATCCCGGCGGAAGCTTAGCTCTGTCCTGAGGTTCTTTTTTGTCCCGTCGTAGATAAACATATGAGAGTAGTCGGAGTAGACCAAAGAGAAACACAAAAACATAGACAAAAGTTCCGCTCATCTCTCCCTCCCCTCGCCGCTTCTAGCTATATGAGCCAGATGACTTGGCTTGTCTCCTTCTTTGTTACGAAGTGCAGAATATGATATCTTGTAAACTTTTGAGTCACTCGGAGAAATGAGGAAGTTTATATAGAAGGGAAGTGCAGATAAAAACAGAAGAGAGAGATAAATGTCAATATTCGAATTCCTAGAATTCTCAGCAAAAAAAGAATTCCTAGAAAGCAACTTTTCCAATTTGAAAGTAAGGTTTAAAAATTTTGTTCTAAAAAAATTCTCGGAGATGCTTCTCCTTTAATCTCTTCCACGTACGTCTTATAAATATATACTTGTAATCCGTCCTCAAACCCACTTCCTTAAAAATTTTCTTTACTAACATGCGACCTACGCGTCAATTGGCTTTGATGAGACAAACTTATCCATTGCCAATGCATGCAAGACGTGTATCCAGTATACTCACCGGAAGACTCGGATCTTATCTCAAAAGGCTATTTTTTCGATTCAAATATTCACGTTACAGAAGGCCATTACTCCATTGAAATCAATTGCTGATCTTTTCGGGAAATCCCACATTGACTTTCATTGCTGTTTTAATTAGATAAAAAAAAGACTTCCTTTGCTGTTTACGTAAGCAAGAACAACTAATTCATTAAGCGCCTCCTCACACGCACTGTCACAAATTCGTTTTGGTTAAATACATTTTCCACTCCAATTTATTATTTTTATTACATTATAATAAGAGATTATTAATTTCAAACATCTTACACTCTTTTTAAAATTTTAGATTAATTTAGAAGAAAACTGTTATCTTGAAGTGCGAAAGACAATTTTATACCCAAAATTTTTGTTGGACATGACCACTTTATGAGGGTAAAATCGCAATTGATAGGCGCAATATGATAAAAATAGTAGAGATCTCAAAAATTAGATAGTACAAAGTGTATTTATCCCTTCTTTTTATATGCGCGAAAGACAATTTTATGCCCAAAATTTTTGTTGGCCATGACCACTTTATGAGGGTAAAATCGCAATTGATAGACACAATGTGACAAAAATAGTAGAGATCTCAAAAATTAGATGGTAAAAAATGTATTTATCCCTTCTTTTTATATGTTAGCGACAAAGAACCTTTGGAAACTAGGAAATGCAATTATGGCCAGAAAAGAGGCCCGATGCGAGCTCAAAGATAGAAGTATGATCAGAAAAAAGACACATATATAGCATGATTGACCACATATATATTTATCTCCTTGGGAATCTCCACTTATAGCCTCGGAACTATCACCAAACTATCATTTATCGTTATGAATTATGAATGTCATCATATTTAGCTCCAAAACTAATAAAATACATCAATGTCCGGCCTCGAATAAAATCCTACTATTGAAATATGTAGAATAAAGGATACATGACATAATATCGACAGTTAACTAGATCTTGTGACAGGGTGAACACACATTAATGAATTTTTATAATTTGAAGGCTCATATAACAAAATTGATAATTTGAAGTCTCCAAATAACATATGGCCAATATTTCCTAGGCGACAAGTGACATTTCTTCGTTCTCAATTTCGATATGCTTAACCTGTTTATGGGTTGCTCTTATTTTTTTTTTATGGGTTGCTCATATATACACGAGTTTAAATAGTACTCCGAGTTGGTCGGTCAGTCGGTCGATTCATTTGCGCTTCTCCAATTGGTTAATTTGGTACGGACTTTGGGCGTTGTTTGACGTGTCAAAAATAACGGTACCTATCTTTTATGTTCTCGACTCTACGAGAAAATGAAGATAGAGAAATTAAATTGAACTCCGGAAGTACGTGGAGTGCGAAGTTAAGGAATTCCAAAACTGTCTGCTAGCTGTAATTTGCAAATCAAATCAGGTGGACAATCTGGGCTCAAAAAATATAGACATTTCTAGGAAGAGTTAAAATGATACGAAAACCTACCTTTATTTTGTAGTTGGGACAGGTAATCAAAAAGACACACCAACCTCTTTAATTCATTACCAAGAAACAACGTCTAGCAATCTTCTATGGACTTTGAAAATCTTCATCACTGCAGGTTAGAGAAGGCCGCATGGAAGACAACCAAGAAATGAAGTTATCTTCAGGTCATATCGTTTTCACGCTTTATAAATAAATGTTACATCACAAGAATATTGTTTTCTAGATTTAGTCATAAGGGACGACCAAGAAAAGACGTACAGATCAGATCAATAGCTCTAGCCACTCCATGCGTGGGATTGCTTGATCAGACGGGAAGTTAACACAGAGGCCGATCATTACTGTTCGACTAATTTCAACTTCTTCTTTTTTTTGTGTGTATTTTTATCTGAAATAAAAACATTATATAACTTCCGAACAAATCTTTCATTAATTTGCAACTTAAAAACTTTGATGTCCAAATTGATGTGGAATCGTAGATCTCCACCATAAGTTTAATTCCCTATATTGTCGAGGAATAATATTGCCTATTGTGATACTGTAAGCTAAAGCCACAACAAGAAAAACAAAATGAAACCATTTTTTTTTATTTTTTTTCAAAGGGATCCTCTTAAAGGTCGAGCTTAGGGACCTAATCACACATTTTTTAAAAAGCTTAATCACCGATATAGTCCCTATGGTATTGATTTTTTTTAAAATCAATCACTCGGTACAATTTTAAACAGGTCGGTCTTTGTGGTCCATTTTTCAAAAATATGAATTTTTTCGTCCACCAAAAATTACCCGATTACTAGAAGATTGAGATGGGGTCAGCGTCGAGATGTTTATTGTCGAGGCCGGATAGCCAATCCGAGACCCCATTCTTATTAGTCGAATAATTTTTTATGGACGAAATGACTCGTATATGTCTAAAAAATAGATCACATGAATTGATTCGTCAAAATTGTACCCTAAAAACTGATTTGTTAAAATTCAATACCATAAAAATTGTATGTATCCCTAAAATTCTTGTGTAACTTTTAAAGTTTTGCCCTCCAAATTATATTTTATTTAAATTTTCACGTAATATAATTAAGACGAGTTGAATTCGCGCCAGTCCTAACTACCGCCAAATTACCAATGTTGCAAGTCTTTTACTAATCTATACATGTGGTAGATGCAGCTGCATGCAATACTAGTACTCAAGGGAAGGCCTCCCTCAATGGATTAAAAACTGACGACGATATTATAAGTCTTCTCCAATGGTTAGTCTTTTTACATGAGTCCTACTTGGCAGTATGCAATATGCAGTAACAACGTATAATTTGTCTACTAAAACCATCTTATTGATGCCCATAAAAATTTACTTGAAAATATTGAAGGGCAGATAAAGTTATTTTAGGGGATAAATACAATTTGCACAAACCACATAAGTGGTGGCTCAACTGGTCTTGGCGTTTGCTCAGAACTGGCTAGGGGGTTGGAGGTACTTGGATTGAACCCTCCCGTGACAAGTTTCGTTGCACTTTCGTGGGGGCTGTGGTGACGGTCTAAACCTCTCGGTTTAATAGCAATGACTCAATATGAACATGACACAGTGGGTGGAGAGCCCTATGGTCACGCTTGGTCGCCCCTTTCCACCCTTTTCGCTTTTTAAAAAAAAAAATACACTTTGCACCCTCCAACTATGCAGATCTTGGTACACTTTGCACCCCAATATATTATTTTTGTCGCATTGACTCACTAACTATTGATTTCAGACACTTTGCACTCTCCTTTAAAAATTTTAGAAAAATAATTTTTTAAGGTAGAAAATGACAATTTTGTCCCATAATGCTTTTTGGTAGTGATCATTTTATGGTGGTAAAATCATAATTTTAGAGACCAAGAATTAAATTTCCATCCAAACTGACGGAAAATTTTAACGGAGGGTTCAAAGTGTCTAAAATCAATAGTTGGTAGACACAATGCGACAAAAATCATAGATAAGGGTCATGTAAAATGTCAAGATCTCCATAGTTAGAGGGTGTAAAGCTTATTTAACCCTTATTTTAAGAAAATATCACACTTCATTATATTGATGAAACTTCTTACCGACAACATTAAAGTTGCTTTCTTTAAACTATATATTTGCTCCCAAATTGAATGTATTGGGTTAAAGCAATTTTTTTTAGATAAAGCAAATTCATTCTAGAATAGAGTCCGGATATGAAATAGGTAACTTGGAGGAATGGGGTTGGGGGATTTGACCCCCAGATCAGACCCTCCCAATAGGGAAGGCGCCAACTGAGCTACAGCTACAAGTTCGCTGGCGAATATTTGTTAGTTTCTAATATGAAAATGCTCTGTGAAGTGTTAAAAAGAACAGTTGGAAAACCACATATGAGTGGGTTATTAGTAATTACTTAACTCTTTAAAGCCACTAACCACATGTTTGTTAATCCTCAATTAATCATGGTTTGACGAATTAACCATCCCGATCCAGAAGATCGGCCAATCCAGCCATTGGATCAAACAATTAGCTTAAAAAGATGAGAAATGGCCGTCCAATCAAAAGACTAAAAAAATAAAAAAAAAATGATTTACTCTGGAATCAAACTGTTCGTAGTTCTATAATTATTATGGGCATTAATTCTATTTAATAAATAGAGAGGCTCTAGATATTTTAAAAAACTTAAGAGGGTACTGCACATTGGAATTAAAATTGATCAGCATAATATATCTTGTAGATTTTTTGAGTTGGACATCAAATCGAGGCTACATCCAACTCTTCCAAGCTCAGCTAGTCTTCAATTCTCTGACAAAAGGCAAAGGCAAAAGGTTAATATGTAGTCCCATGAACAGACATTTTCTAACAGATCGCATGGATACTGGATATATATAGTGATTTATCTGATCAATTATATATCTAAGCTAATTGCACTAATTTGATAGACCGTTAATATTATATTCTTCGTGGGGAACCAAAAGGCTAATGGAATCTTTGGTGGGGAGGACCTCAGCCGGTGGCGGAATCAGGATTATAAGTCAACATGACAAATTTTTAAAGCGAAATGACTGAATTTTTTTTTTTTTTCATACATAATACTAAAAATTGTCTTAGAATTACAATATTAAAAATCAAAGACTAAAAATAATAAAAATATTGAAATACACATATCGTACTATGTACTACGTCTGAGAGGAGGCAATTGGATCCTGCGTTTGTGCATATTCTGAAAATGTTGCAAAACGACTTCGTTCTTTATAGTTTCAAAAATTTCCCGCTAAATGTACACTATCATGCAATCATTCATCAAGTTATCTCTCATCCTATTATGCAAATCAGTCTTGATAATCTTCATCGCAGAGAACACTTTCTCAATGGTTTGCAGTCGCAACTGGTAAGATCAATGTCAACTCAATAAGCTGATAAACTAGTGGATACAAAATATTCTTTTTTGTCTCAACCATCTTCACAACAAGACCTCCAATATCTTGAAGCTCAGAAAAAAACATCATGCAATCTAACATCTCTAATGTAGGTGTCAAACTAATCTATAAGAAACAATTTTTCAGTTGTTGAGAAATCTTCTGGATAAAACTCAGCAAGACGACATAACCTATCATGATCAAATGTTAAGAATGAGTCCATTGGATCAAGACATGTTATGCAAAGAAGTAACTTTGTACTTGCTTCTGTGAAACGATCATTCATCTCTTGAGCAATTAAATCAATAATCTGACAAAACACTTCCACACAAAAATAATGCAAATAAGTAATTGTTTGCCCTCCACGCCTCGAACGACAGAAGTGTTAAATCTCACAGAAGTAAACACATCTCTCCCGGACCTTGCCTCTCTAGATCGCCTAAACAAATAACACCATAAGCAATATGCGGCATCCTTTGATACACTATATTCCAACCACGGATAATCTTTGAACCATGCCACCCTAAAACCCCTTATATCACTCTCATATTTCTTCCTGGGAAAATTATGGATACGCGATTGACAAAGACCTTTGATAAAGTACTCCCTATGAACTTGATCAATAATCCTAGCATCATATTCTTCAATGGATTTACGTATCCCTAGGTCAGCAACAATATCATCTAGACTAAACTCAATACGAGGTCTTTTCAAACTAGTATCAATTTCAGAACTAGTAGCCACATTAGGAGTATTAGACGGCTCCACGCTTCGTGGGTTTTTTTGTAAAAAACCTTTTCATTATATTAAATAAAACAAAACAAAATAAAATTCATACAAATTAAACAAATTTATAGATTTGTTACATATGTTAAGTTGTTTGTGATGGAATCTTTTGTAATTAACCTTTCTATCAATGATATTATTAAATTGATCTTAAAAAAATTAAAAGTAAGACTTATTCTTAGATGATGACCAAAATAAATATTTGTGATACAATTAATGACTAATATAAGAAACCACTGTTTGTATATAGAAAAGCTACCTTAACATGGAAGCAAAAACTCAAAACATGGTGGGCCCAGAGCTCAACCATGGCGAGCTCAAACCAATCTATTTATATAAAAAAAACACATGTAAAAAATTATTTTTGGCGGAGCCAACCACGGCGGCCACCATGGTTCGCCATGGCTTGGTTCCGCCCATGACCTCAGCTCGGGTGCAAGCACGCCATAGTTGCATCCAGCTCACTCCGGTGGAGATTCTGATCAAGATCTCCAACATGACCACAACTCGAATTGGCCCTCTGATTCGTATGGGCTCCATCTGTGTCGGTCTTTGGGAAAGAACTAGGGCAGATGTGAACCAAGGGCGGCTTTAAGATAATTGAGGCCTTAGGCCAAACTCTAGAGTGAGGCATTTTATAATAATTTATAAAATAAAAATAAAAATTGGGCAAAACATATTCTTATAACTTTTTGGAAATGCAAAATTACTTATCAAAGTTTTATATTCTAGATTTGTTAATATATCATTTTTCAATTGATAATATTACTAATCCATTTAATATTTCGTGTCTCGTACTCATGATCTTATGTAAGATTTTATTAGTTTAAATTTTGAAAAACTCCTTTAAAGTTAGTACAATATTGTCAATAAATTATAATAAAACTAAATAATGAAACTAACATACACACAAACACAAACTTAGAAATAAATAATGATAACTAAAACAAATACAACTTAAAATAAAATTAAAGTAAAAAATTTAGAATAATAGCACCTAGGGATTTAGTGACGAAAGATAAAAGTTGAGAAGTACCAAGAAATTATACGAATAAAAACATTATGGTTGAGAGGGGATTTTTAGGTATTTTTGGTACTTGACATATGGTCTCAAGTAATTTTTAAGTCTTTTAAATATAAATTTTTAGTTGTTAGTTAAGGCTTATATGGCTAGCAATATCTAACGGTAAAAAATTAAATCAATTGGCATAAACTTTATAGGGTTTCTTTGAATTAATTGCAATTAATATCTTTAAATAAGAAGATTTTATAGGGTTGAACTAAGACTTTATAAATAACACAAAAAGTGAAAAGTTAATGATCGTTCAATCAAGGAGATTTAATATACATCTTCAATATATGCTCTTTAAGTTAAGTTTTTGAAGCCTCGTCAATCAATATTCTCCTTGAGTTAAGTTTTTTAGGTTTTAATATTAATTTTTTTAAATATATCATTAAAAAATTCAATTAGGGTCTATTAAATTTGAGAGCCTTAGATAACCGCATACGCTGCTATAGCTATAGCGGGGCCTGCGAAAACTCTCCCAAGACTGCAAAGTGCAAACCCACCACCACTCTGGGCTCTGGCGGACCCCTGTTATAGGCTTCCATTGCTTATATGGTGTTCAGTGTTCCTCGTCTGGAGATTGTTGCGGTCATTTTCTGGACAATTTGGAGAGATACGGTCACCATCGGAGCTAGCTGGATTCGAAACTTTTCATGATCCTGGTGGTCCATTTCGAGAGTCTTCGGATACGAGAAGACCAGATCGAAGAAGGACCCACCCATATATAGCAGCTTCCAACCATTTACCAAGCTCTTTAACTGGTCACACGTGTGCATGGGTACTATACAACACCAAATTTTCGAGACATTATTGTCCAAAGAATATTCTAATTGAAACAAGAGAACCGTATAATTTGCATGCATCTTTTAGGTTTTAAGACACTTTTTCGAAAATTTGGTACATTAAATCCTAGGTTGGATAATTTTCAAGTATGAAACCGTGTATCTTTCACAATTTGGATGATGGATAAGGAGTATATTGTTATAACTGGGAGGACCATGTTTAATATTTTACAGTCACTGGCAGCTTAGAGGGTAGGCAGGTGAGGCAATTGCTTAAGATCCTCTAATTATGAAGGTCCTAAATTATAGTAAAATTAAAATTAAGACAAAAAAAAAAGCCTAAATTTTTTAAATCAAAACTTAATAAAAGGCCTACAAATAGGAACATCTAAAAATTAGTTTACAAAATTGAGTGTGAAAATAAAAACATGACATCCTAAAAACTAACACTATCAACTGCGAAGCTACTTTATTGCTAATTAACTTAAGTTCTCAAAAATTAAATTCTAAGGTCATTTTTCTAATGTATGACTAATTAAATTAGTTCACCACTATCTAATTAGATTATTAGTAATGGATTGTTTTTTTGGCTAAAGAGCAAAACAATCTCACAACACAACCAATTTTTTTCTTAAGCAAAAAACTTCTCATTCTCAAAGTATTTCCTACTTTTTGTTAACAAAATCCGCAAAACAACTTCTCAAATAATCACAAAGCAATTCGGTTGGTTGTTGTTGCTTCAAAGAAATCTAGTGAATTTATATTCCAATTTATTATTTATATCAATTAAGATTAAGATGTTTTAACGATTGTTTAGAAACAAAATGTCTCGATTTTGAAATTTTTCTTAAACATGACGTTCATTATGATATTGATTGTTTTGATTTATTTTCGGAATTAAAAGTTTTAAAATAAGTTAGAAAAAAATAGAAATTAATACTCCATTTGAAATACTTAATCTAATAAAAGAACTAGTTGTTTTTCAAATTATTTTATTGCATGTAGAATAACTTACTATACCTGTCACAAATGCATCTCTAAAAAAAGAAGTTTTTCAAAACTAAAGATTATAAAAATTATTTATTAAGAACTATGTCTCAAGATAGATTAAAAGTTTAACAATTTTATACGTTGAAAGTGGTCTAAACTTGAATACAAAAGTTTAATTAGTAATTTTGCATCTAAAAATGAAGCAAATTTATGCTTTAATTTTGAAATGTTTTTTTTAATTAAAATGCCTCAATTTTTATCACATGTATAAGACCCCCAAAAATGTTGATCTGCCCCTGTTTACTGGCATAACTACCTGCAATTGAACTAAGGCTTAGGCCAGGGAGAGGCTTAAGTATATGTGCTCCATAGTCTAGTCAATGCACTCCGGCCAGCTTAGACCCATATGTCTCCTCCGATTAAATGCAAGCCGAATTGAGCATATACCAATTTTCCTCCCCTTTTGTTTCGGCATAAAATGAAAAAAAAAATATTTGCAACTGAAAATATTTATGGAGAAAACTAAACAAGTTTCGATGTTTAGCTAACTCTTTGAAAATGAGCATATAATGTTTGATTGTCATATGAAAGTTTAAAGAATATTTTGTAATAGTTTCAATTTGTCCTTGTCAATAGAGATATTTAAAACAAGAGGAAAATATATATCACATACTTGTGCTTTGTGCCATTTTGGAATCGAGATTCGTTCTTTGAATTTTTTTTTTATTTTGAGACATGTGGTTTCTCCGTTTATGAATCTAAGTCTCCACTTGTTTTGCATTATATGTGTAAATAAAATTCATATGTGGCTCATTTTCAGACACATCAGCTCCATATGTGACTTTTTTTAAAAATTAATAATAATTTAGGCTATTTACATGTAGATAAATAAAAAACAAAAAAATATAGATAAAATTATAAATAATATAATTTTTATTTAAAACAAAATATAAGTCTGCAGATTTGCTCATATAGATGGAAAATTTCATGTGACTCATTTTCAGACACATCAGCTATATATGTGGATTTTTTTTAAAAAAAAATAATTTATGGCATTTACATGTAGATAAATAAAAATTTAATAATGTCAGAAAAAAAATTAAATTATAATATAATATAATTTTTATTTAAAACAAAATCCAAGCAGCCCAATTTGCCCCTTGTACGAGATGGAGGTGATTGAGTACTTTGAGTTAGCCAAGATTGGGAATGGGAAAGACTCATAAAGAGTTGAACAATTTGAAAAATGACTTACCCTTATTGGCCTTGCAAAATAAAATTTTCCGTTAACTAACTTAACATTTTCTTTGACATCTATTTTTCACCCCTACCAAACACAAGAAAAGCTAAAAATAATTTCAAAGAAGACAATTCCAGGCGAAACAAATACAACCTAAATAAAAAATATTTGTGCAGCTATAAGTACTGAAAAAAATAAACATAAATTATATCGCTACCTTAGAATTACATTAACATCGTATTTTACAATATCTGATTTTACAATATTTTACTTAAAAGAGAGATAAAATCCTTTTCGATATCATTTTCTGACCACATAATCAATATAAAGAATAATATTCAAGATGTTTGTTAAAAAGCTGACTCGATCCTCTCATACTTCATAGTACTTGAGATGCCTTAACTGTTAGCACTAAAAGACATTATATCATAAATTAAATGATGATCTTAAACTTACAATTTATTGGATCATTAGATCCGATTGAATCTGTTTAGATTTTTTGCTGGTCCTCTATACTTTTTCATGTTCTATGCCGATTATATTATTCTCAGATATTAATATATATGTTACATTTGCCTAAAAACGGAGATCGAGAAAGACTTAAAGTGGAGAACGTTTTCTAAGGGATCAAGAATTTATTATCTAAATTGTATGGTCTAATTTACATAGATATATAAACATATATATCATTATCCAATTGTGGGTATCCTTTAATTAAAACATGAAAAACGCTCCACCAATTTATGTTTAGGTCTATATCACGAGTCACCGAGATTTGGCCAAGAGTCTGTACGTACTTTTCTATGCTGTCAGCCTTATAACCTACTAACCACGTGTTACAGTCCAAAAGCAAAGCACTGAAACTCAATCATCCACCTGAGAAAATTTTGTCGCAGTCCAATCACATATATACGCATTTGTGTTCACTGAAACAATTCTGTTCTTTTCTTGTTTTCTTTCCCCCAAGCACGGAAACAGGTCTGTCGGAATAAAATGAAAAGAGAATCTCATGATTCAGTACGTACGTTGGCGTTGGTCTTTCTCCGTGTCATTTCTGTCTTAGTTTACTATTCCCACTCACATGCTATTAACACGTACAGTACCTAGAAAGCTATTGCCACGACTTTAGCAGGATTTCTACGTTTTGTGTTTCTCTTTCTGGGATAAACCGTCCATTCAAGGTCGACAATCATGCAAGGAAATAATTCAAAGTACGTCCTATGGGGTTCGGAGCACACTATACGTGTCGATTACCCAATCTGGCTCATGCTCTGATGTGCCTCGGTGAGGAGCTAGGTGTCAATCAATGACAATGATATCTGTTGAAGATATTCTTATATATTATCAATTATACGGGGCAGGTGTCCGCTGCTTAGATGCTCATCAATACGATGAAAAGTACAAGTATCCTAAATCCCGGTTATCACTACATTATGGGTGATAATCTCCTTTTAGGCTTTCATTATAGCTGGTAGATTCCTGGTGGCCGGTCAGATTGTTAAAGCTGTACCTAGCTTTGATGTAGTAATTAACTGAAAATCTTCAGCACCATGTAAGGTGGGTTTACTTTCAAGTACTGATTCCAATCAACAGAAGAGATGCCGCCAGAGATGCCCAGTACGGCTATCTTCATTCTTGCTAAAGTGATATAATTTGTTTGTTACTTAGAAAAAAAAAATATAATTTGTTTGTTGAATATGCATATGTTAAAGTTACAAACGTGGAAAATAATTAAGTCACTAGTGTTGGTGGTTAATATAGTATAATTAATAAGTCTAAATTAACTTAAAGACTTAATTTTTAAGGTTGAGTAATATCTCTATGTTATATTATGAACCCCTAAATTAACATAACATATTTGATTCATTGGCCAAATTTTATTTATATAAGTGAGAATTTATATATAGTATCACATTAGGTGGGTTCAAGACATGCTATGATCGCTTGAACATTATACATGTCGCCTAGCTAGCCTTTGCACATTCTTTAATTCAAGTATCATTTTCTCGGATATTTTCCTACTGTATTTCGCATATAGAGAATGTCAGCAACAATGTTTTCTCCACTCCAACAGCAAGGCACCGTCCTCATCGTGGAGTTCTCCAGTGAATGTGAGAAGCATTTTGATTAGATCACCAAATTTACATTTTTTTCGTATTTATATGAACTTTTTGAGCAAGTAGTATAAATGCATCACTATTTCTAGCTACGTATGGTACTGGTTAACATATGGAAGTCTTTTATCATTCTAATTGAAGTGCTAAGGGAAGAATCTACTTGATGATGTCAAAAATCACCAAGAGTCAGAGCCGATCAATCCTACAAAAGTCACCGAGGGAGTGGTGGCCTCGGATCAAGTCTTTGATGGCCAAGTTAGATCTCAAGAAGATGTTTAGTGCTTAGAGAATAGAATAAAGTCTAGGTCTAATGAAATGTAATACCTTGATTTTATATGGGTACAAGAACCCTACATATATTGGGAGTCTAAATCTTCCAATAACTGAGTTACAGAGTTCTATTAGGAGAGAAGAAGGTCATCTGAACACATAAGATCCTTCGTTTATGTAGGCATTCGATTAGGAGTCCGAAGTCTCTAGGACTCCTAATCGAATCAGTCGAATGGACAGGCGAGGACACCATCAATGGGCTAGACAAGGGGTGGTCAGGTCTGATAGGGCCTGATATTTTATGTCCCATCAGTAGTCCCCTCCTCTTCGACATCCATAGAGCAGGCTAAAGGGTGATTTGATGTCAAGCTTGGCCAAAATAAGAATGGGTCTCGACACTTTTGCCCAGTAACCTGTACTGGCCAAAGTCCAAGGATTTTTTTAAAAAAAATGTGACATGACCGTCTCAGATGGTGAGTCGCACATGTTACCGCTCTTCGAAGCTTTAGACCAATTGCTCGGACTTTGTTCGTAGCAGGGATACTAGAGGGTGCCTTAGCACTAGAAGAGTTAGACCATTGCTCGAACTATGTTTAGAGCAGCGTACTCGTTGATGCCTAAGCACGTGGAGAGTTAGATCACTGCTCGGACTTTGTCTCGACCACGATACTCGAAGGTGCCTTAGCACTTGGAGAGTTAGACCACTGTTCAGACTATGTCTAGAGCAGCGTACTCGTTGATGCCTAAGCACAGGGAGAGTTAGATCACCCTCGAACTTTATCTTAAGCACGATACTCAGAGGTGCCTTAGCACTTGGAGAGTTAGACCACTGCTTGGACTTTTTCTTGAGCACAGTACTTGAAGGTACCCTAGCACTAAAAGAGTTAGACCACTGCTCAAACATTCTATCGAGCAGGGTACCCGATGGAGCTATAGCACTGTGAGAGTTAGACTACTGCTCGGACTTTGTCTGAAGCAGGGTACTAGGAAGTGCCTTAGCACTAAGAGGGTTAAACCACTGCTCGGAATTTATCTCAAGCAAGGTACTCGATGGTGCCTTAGCACTGGGAGAGTTGGACCACAGCTCATACTTTGTCTCGAGCAGGGTATTCGATGGTGCCTTTGTACTGGGAGTGTTAGATCACTGTTCTGAATTTATCTCGAGCAGGGTACTTGGTTGTGCCTTCCCTCTTGGAGAGTTCAACCACATCTCGAACTTTGTCTCGAACAGGGCACTCGAAGGTGCCTTAGCACTTGGACTGTTAGACTACTGCTCAGATTTTGTCTTGAGCAGGGCACTCGAGGGTTTCTTAGCACTTGGAGAGTTAGGCCATCGTTCAAACTTTTTCTTGAGCAGGGTACTCGGTCGTGCCTTAGCACTGGGAGAGTTAAACCACTGCTCAGACTTTGTCTCGAACAGGGTACTCGATGGTACCTTAGCATTGGGAGAGTTAGACCACTACACAAAATTTTTCTTGAACTGGATACTCGGTGGTGCTTTTTCACTCGGAGAGTTAGAACACTGATCGGACTTTGTCTGGAGCAGGGTATTAAGTTGTGCCTTAGCACTGGGAGAATTAGACCACTACTCGGACTTTGTCTGGAGGTGAGTACTTGGAGGTGCCTTAGCAGTGGGAGAGTTAGACCACTGTTCAGATTTTTTCTCGAACTAGGTACTCGGTGCGCCTGGTTGTTCTCTTCAAAGTGCTACGGGCACCCTTAATGAATATCCCCATGAGGGAGCACCCCTGGTGACTGGTCTAACTCACTTGTGCCACGGACACCCCTACATTAGCAAATTGGTCTCGATAACCTGTGCCCCTACTCCAGCAAATTGTTGATCTTAGAGGGCCAAGGGCGCCTCCACACCAGAGAAATGTTCTGACTCCACAGTACCAAAGGCACCCCTACACCAACAAAACGGTCTCAACCGCTGTCCCACGGGCACCTCTACACCAGCAAAGTGGTCTCAATCGTTGTGCCAAGGGCTCTATACCAACAAACTAGTCTGACTCCAGTGTGTCAAAGCACCTCCACACCAGATGGCTGGTCTAGTTCAACAGCACTAAAGCCCATCAGAAATACACCAGCCCATCAGTAGTCTCCCCCAAGTCCATAGGAGCGCCCAAGGCCCCCAGCCCGTGCATATATGAATTTATTCCCCCACATATAAATAGGCATGTCTGATCGGCTCCGACTATTGGTGATTTTGGTATCATCACTGAATGTTCTATTACTTGGCGATTTTTGGCATCATTAGTTAACGATGAGCACCCTACCTAGGATAGGATCTCCGGAGAGGGTCAACGTCGCCGAGCACCCTGCCCGAGTCTAGATCCTCGCAAGTTTCACTCGATCACATGCCCTGCCCAGGACAGGTTCCCCGCAGAGGTCCAATAACGTCGAGCACCCTACCTGGGACAGGATCCCCACAAGCTAGACTCGATCAAACACCCTGCCCGGAACAGGTTTCCCGCAGAGGTCTGATAAAGCCGAGCACCCTACCTGGGACAGGATCCCCTTGGAGGTTCTATTACGTTAAGTACTCTAAAAGAGACTGGAGCCTTACAAAGAGGTATAGCTCGCCACTGGAATCGTTTCTCATGCACGAAGATATGAAATTGTTGAATAAATATGTAAAATTAATTACATGAAAATCAAACTACATTGAACGATTCGATCATCAACTTCACAAAAAGAAAAGGCAAAGAGAAAGCAGGTCTTCAGGGGTTGTCGAGCCTTCGCCCTCTTCGACCACACTTACTGGAGGGTCGGCCACACTAGAGCTCGGAGAGTAATCAAAAGGGAAGGCCCAATTCGGCACGACCTTGAAGACGTGTACGCCACGTTTTTACCAATTAAGACCAGTGGATTTCCTGAGAATTCATTCATAACAGAATCTGATGACCAATGCTCGACCTGTTGGGCATGAGGTCAGTCGGCTTGGCTTGGCTAGCTCATTCCCAATCGGGGGTCTCGATCTTCGGTCCGATCTGCGTCGTTTTTGAGGTTGAAAAGGGGGAGACTACTGATGGGCCATGAAATACTTAGCTCTCCTCAGACCAGACCACTTGGGCTCTAGCCCATTAGCCAGTTGGCCAATCCTGACTATCCAACCTCGCATAGGAGTCTGGCATCCTATCTCACATAGAAGTCTAGCCATTCGAGGACTCCTCATGGCAACTCGAATGATCGGCGACACTCTCTTAATACAACTCTACAACCTGACTCCTCCAAAAGGCAGTCTCGAGATAGGTTTGAAACTCTCACATTGGTATAAAAGCCAAGATATATTCTTCAATAAACGGATGCTTAAATCCATTCTCTAAGCACTAAACATCTTGAAATCTAACTTGGTCGTCGGAGACTTGATCCGAGGCCACCCCTCCTTGGTGACTTTTGCAGGCTTGATCGACTACAGTTCTGTGGTGATTCTTGACATCATCAAAAGGTATAAAATCTAATTATCTCTTGAAACAAACATACACATGCTTTAGCCTAATGCCTGGCTTTTCTCCTCTTGCAAGAGTCGTAAGCTGCATCTCTCTTGACCGGTCCTAATTAGGGTGCCATTTAAGATCCAGAAGTCCATTTGGGACGAGAGGAGGTCCCTGATCTGGACCCTCTCCTCTTCTCTTCTACTGTTTCTCACTTCTACAGTTTGCGATCGGAGATAATCTTGTGTTTTGAGTTCTGTTTTTCAGTCTTTTTTCAATGATTTCTCCTCTCTAATCACTCACACAGTTCGTCATCCACGTTGTGCCCTCCTCCTCATCTATTCTTCTTTGCCAATCTCCGTAGTGTGGGCGATGATCCACAGTCCTCCTTTGAGCAAGTGGCTATATAATTATTCAATATGTGCTTATATTAAGATTGTTTTGAGTCACATTTATATACTTAACTGTAAAATAACTAATCAGTATTATTTTCTATGCCCCTCGCAATCATTATAAAGTCTAATTCCATCTAGTGATGCCCAATATTGTGAGACTTAGCTCTTATATGTGTTACTCTTTCCGCATTCGTTTTAGTCTCCCACTTTATGTGAATTGGGCATTACAGCCTTATTGACCTATAAGGTGTCAACCTAAAAATATTTGTTCGAATCCTCTCCAAATTAAATTGTGTCATCAAACTTATCCATACAGAAAAATTCATAAAGTGACACATTCACAACGGTACCATTTCTTCAACCAGCAACAGGGTGTGTCCTCACTGACAAAACCGAAGCCAAGGGGGGCTGGCAGGGGCCATGGCTCCCCAACCCTCAAAAAGCTTTTAAAAAACAGCATATTCTTTAATTTTTTTAATGGATTTTGAAAAAAAAAATTATGACTTCATCATGCTTACTGAGATACCGTACACAGTGTGTCGTTCCTGATTTTGAGTTTATACTAAATGGGTATAATATATATAGTAGGTTTGAAAACAGACACCAATTCAAAGCAGAGAAGACAAAGTGTGGATGATATTTGGATGGTTCCAAAATGCTTATCAACATCTCTTATCGAAATCTGGGACGGCAGCCCAATCCCCAAATCTTCTTTATCAAAGTATGCAACACGCCACCAGAACGGATTCCCTCCGAAGGGAATCCGTCCGGATGCCCGAATGGAGGGCTGGATTGCCTCCATTCGGGCATCCGGAGGGATTCCCCTTCGGAGGGAATCCCTCCTCGCCACAGGCTTCTCGTTCAGTCTCTTTCCATAGCTTTCAAAGCACAAGAAAGATATTAACCATAACGCAAGCACATTGCCGTCCTTTTTCTCATTAGAAAAGTTCATATCCCATTAGAATTACGACACATATATACAAGTGATCTTGAATGCAGTGTTTTTTGGCCACTAGCCAGATCAGCAGAGATAATAATGTACACAAATCAATCAAAGCAATTGGGTCTTGTTCAAAGTTTTTCCCCTTGAAGATGTGAAGAGAGATCTTTTTTTTTTCTGGGCCTGAAGATAAATCTTGACTGTGAAAAGGAAGGTGAAAAGTAAAAGAATAAGAAACGAAAGCTGTTTTAATGGAATACTTTTCAAATTCTGGAGCATACGGCGAATTGGGACCTTCGTTTAGGCCAATGTATGAAAAGATAAAGATACTCTATAGCTGTTTCACATTTGCAGTCAAAAGAGGATTTGTGGTTGTGGGAAGAGATCGAAAGACTAAAATCCGTATCTAATCTTCTCCATTCAGCCAATGAGCTGATCTTCAGGGGACCCAACACATATTTTCGATCTGCCAAATTAATCACCCACCTTCCAGCTGGAGGATCTCCGAAAGTATATAAATTATTGGTCACAGTTGAGGTATTTGGGAATCTAATGTACCAAAAAAGACAAAGCAAACACATTGACATGTCCCATGTCACCCACCACTATATTAATATCAACCGATGCATGGATCATTCAGTAGCCGGCCAAAGTGCTCTCGTAATTATCAGCACATACTTGCTCTGAAGAAAGAAAGAAATGGCTCCTATGATCTCTTCCTACCTGGAAAATGACATTTGTCTCTCTATTGGTAGTCTAATAATATTCTCGTTGGTGGGTTCGATTTTATTTTTTGGAGGGGGGCGGCGGCGAGAAGAGGGGAGGCTTGATTGTGGGGCATAGGGTTGCACATCATAGATCTCTTTTTTTTTTGGATTACTTGTGATGCCGAAGAAAAGAAAGTGACCCATGAAATTTTCATAACGTACAACACATCCTGGCTTTGGCAACCTTTAATTTATATTCTTGACGTTCATAACAAATTTCCGCTTCAATTTTCATCTTAGAAGTAAATACATGATGTTGAGGGCTACATTATTTGAGATTATGGTCGTGAGAAAGTTTCGGTTCTAAAACTTCAGTCTTAACAAGTCCTAATAAGGATTTTGATGTTAACACGTTAATGAATTACGATCCATATTGTATTAAACAATATATTAATAACTCAATTTAAAAAAAAATGCACCATTAATTCACTAACTAGTTCTATCTGGATCATGAATGAAATTCATTAATAAGTTAGACAACATCAAATACTCTTAACCTGTTAAGACTGAAAGTTAGGATCGTTCGTTTTGCCGCAGTTTTCAAACTGGTTAACCGGAATACCCGATATGGAGGCCGGAGGGCACCTCCCTATACGACAGGCCCATGGTTTTAGGTCCATACATTTGGGCTGATTTGCAAACATTTAAACCAATCAGCCTCATGCACTAAAGCTGCGCCGTACATGTAAGACCCCAGAAGCTACACGTCCCTTTAGAATGACAACCTCGTAAGCCCAGTAGATAGATCCAACCCTTGAAGAACACGGCTCTTCGATTACAAAGGATGGCCGAAAGGAGATTTATAAAATCCCACACTAACAATGAAGGAAACATATTATGGTGCCTTGATGGCTTCGAATTTCATATCCCAAGTTTCATTAGATGAAGACGGTACCACAGATTACAGATTGAGTCATGAATCAAGTACGCAAGTTGTATGTCTTTAATGGAATGAGGTCACTAGGGCTTGTATTTTACCGGAGATAGGATGCTGCGATGTTTGAAATTTTGTCGCACATTTCCGCTGCAATAACTTAAGACATACCATTGCAAGATTGAAGTTTTGTCTGAGTGCATGCCTAAATCAGATCTTTCAAGTAGAAAGAAAGCATATTCTGGAACTAATCGAATGGTATTTATATAAGATAACAAGCCCAATAAGAGGGAGGATAGGGGAATTTTCAGGCTTTGATTGAATTACAGTTACTATGCGATGAATGGGCTCACCAGGCAGCAGACCAAAAGAAAGAAAGAAAAAAAACCCCCCCACCTGGCAGCTGGTTAGAAAGTAAATTTAATCTCTTATTTGTTCTGACTGTACTGCAGGAAAGTACATCTGGCACCGCCCCAGGAAAATGCAAAACCACCTCCTATGCCCTTTGGCTGTATGAATTTTCAAGGACTGGGACCCCAGGTCCATATATCAAACGACATCGCTCGCGGAATGAATCTACCAGGCAAGAGACCACCTCCTTGAAGAACATGGATGCGACCTGACAACCAGAAAGTCATTGCTAGGATTAAAACTCTTTAAGCTGGTCTTCATCCTAATAAAAAGATCCCACCTTCAAGATAGAACTTATGGCTTGAATGTTCACAATTAGCCCATATATATTTGTTCTGATTCCTTAATTTGCAACAACTAAAGAAGGTATCAATCCAGAATTGCCATAAAGAGCAGACATGCATTCTAAATGAGGCCCAAGATAAGAGTTACAATTTTTCAATCGTTATAGCACAAGCATGAAATAATGTAACCATAGTCAAGACAGAGTTATTACTAAGACGGATCTAGAAAACAGTTTGAACATGAAATTAACGATTACGTGCTGCAGTAAGTAATGTGTCAAAACACTTAAAGAAAGCTCAACCAGATTACCATCTCTCTCACACACACTGTGTCTAGCTTACGACAGAAATCCCTTTGGCAAAAAAAAATGAGATAACGTTTATAGTAGGCTAGATGTGGAGAAGTGCATTTCAAACATCGTGATTAGTATAATATACACCTAATAAGTTAGACACTCCCCATTGTACAAGGTTGTTACGGAAAAATGGGAAAGGATTTTGGACTTTCAAAGAGAGAACATTTTAGATATTCACCAATGCTACAAGGTTGGTACGAAAAATGTTCATACAGAGATGACGCCCAAATATAAAGAATATAAAGAATACGAAGGAGAAGGGGCTACACTTATAGTCAACATAGGACACTGATTATGATATAAACAACATGAGAGGGGATTAACATAGACTGAATCCGGGTGTTTATAAGCAATATAGTCAACAAAGGACACTAATTATGATATAAGCTACATGAGAGGGGATTAACATAGACTGAATCCAGGTTTCTATAAGCAACATGCAAGGGGATTATCATATACTCTCAATCTGGATTTCCATCTCAGGGCCATGTCTAAGATAGTTCACCTTAAAAAAAAAAGGAGTATGGGAAGTTGAAGGCATATCAATGTCACGAGTATAGAGTGTGGAATTGGCGAAATGGCACTTTCCCCCAATCTAGTAGACACAGCCAAATGGAAAGAAATTCTCCCAAGGCTAGCCAAACATGTAGGACTAAGAAAAGGGGGGAAAGCGCAGCAATTAAAGGTTATCATAAAGATTATAGAAGTGTCATGGTGGATCCTAATTAGAATTGAAAGGTGATAGAAAATCATGGGAAGCAGTAGTCACAGCAGTGACAAAGTGTCCATATAATAGCTTCTGTTTGAGCTCTCTAGGATAAAAGGTGAGCAAGAAGTGGCAACTGGGAAGGGGCTGAATTCAAAATATGAAGGTGGAAATCACAAGAATGTAGGAACTCTGGATGTCTAAGAGGTATTGATGTTGTTCCGTGGGAAGGCCATATTGGAAATAAGATTGATAGAGATTCTTGTTCTACTATAGAACTGGTGAGGTGCCAAGAATTGTAAGATTTTCTTTAGACAACAGGAACTGGTAATGGCATTAGCGGGAAGAAAGAGGTTAGTTTAAGCAAATTGCCACAAAGGTAAAAATTTCTTTCTTTTCAAATACAGGTTGGTGACAGTTTTCTGACCTCACCGAACTTCAATCCAACCTGCCACAAATTTGGATGGGTTTCTCCTGTACATTAAGGAGGTATGCTCCCCCTCCATCACACCCCAGATGTACATACACCTTTTAACTTTAGGTTTTAGTTTTCCATCTCACTCAGCCAGCTGCAGCCTTCCCAATACAGCAGCCATTTGGCCTTGTAGCCATCGATGTTTGGTATTCTCCCCCTCCTTCAGCGCCCTTCCTCATTGCCTTGAGGTTAGCCCTTTGGCCAAGTTGTGTGTGAAGCCAGTCCAATCACACGTATTAAAATACTCTCCAAGAATTCCCATAGCCATAGTCACAGTTCTCTTTGTTGCTGACTCCTAAGTATGGTTGACCCATCCGAACCAGCAACAGTCTGCTACATACCATTTGGGGATGAATCCATGGTGGGAAGGAGGCAATCAGAGTTCGAGTGAGATGGTCGGTGATTGAGGGGTTGCTTATTAGAGGGTGATGGTTTGGGCTAAGTACGGGTGGTTGTCAAGTTGTGGGTTGGGGGAGTATAGGAGAGGATAATGCGTCTTTGATGGTCAGAATGGCAGATTACTTACTAGAAAGGCAAGATTGGCCAATAACTTACCAAAACAAATGGGGCCAGATTGGCAGTTATGAGTGGTATGGGACCCTCTCAACAATGATGACAGGTGCTTGGAGAGGAATAGTTATCGAGATAATAATGGATGGGGATGGGGATGGGGATGGGAATGGCTACCAAACCCATTCCATTGCCTTCCTTACCCATAATGCCCCATCCTACCCAAAAAGCCAAAAGAAAAAGGTGCTTCCCCATGAGTATCACCTCAATAAGAAGTTGATTCCCAAAGAGTACATATAAAATAAAATGTAAACTAAAGTCCTCAATACGAAGTTGATTCCCAAAGTGGAAAAAATTAGTGATAGCAAGATGCCATACCCAAAAATGGAATCAAGAAATCACCTGCCGGTAAAGTGGTGACTCGAACTTAAAATCCACCAAAAAATAAAGGTTGCAAGTTCCTGGAACTGGTCCCGGATTGAACTCCCAGATGTTTATCAAGTGGTCAAACAGGGCAGTATCTTTTGCAGTAGTCTGCACACAATACAGGATAAAGAGAAAGTTCATAGATGGAACCACCAGCAAAAGAACCATGTGAAAACAATACAAGCTCATATGTATTTAACACTCCACACACCACCTAGAGGCATGTAGACATGGTATCCAGCACTTTTAGAAATTAGAAGTGTAAACCCAAGGACTGGCTGCACAAGAGGCTGATGCCCAAGCACATATATTGTGCGCTGGGTTGCTTCCTGACTTAATTTGTGTTGACTACCAATATGGTGCTCTTTCTTTCATCTCATGACTCCAACAATCATATGGTTCCGCAAGCCAAGTCGTAACAAAATTGAAAGAGTAGAACTCTTCTAGCATTTCATTCCAATTTGTAACGAATTCAATTATTCACACAACAGCGAGATTTTATTCAACACTCCCTCAAGTCAACCTAAGACTAATCCTTGTACTCTAAAATCACTCCCTATATCCCCCACATAGGCTGCCCCAATCATGCCCGTGCATGCTATTCAGTAGTAGAAAAGCCTATACGTTTCATATTCGTTGTCACAAACTTCCAGATCACACAAAGCTATAGCATTATTCAGCTTCCCACTAAAGGAAAGGAAGACTATTTTTGGACTTAGTAACCACCAAACACTGAAAGGAAGTTGCATACCTTTATATAATTTGGCCTACTCAATTCTACATGGGAAGTATAACTTTCCACAAGAAATTTGAAACCAATCTCCAGATCAGCATCAAAAGATCCATCTGGATATTGTACACGCATGTCTGACCGCTGACACCATGGGACAAAACCATGATACAAGTCAACAGCTGCAACTACATCAAACAACTGCTCTGGGGAATACCTATTGAACAGAATTTGGTCAGAAACTGAGAAGGGTCCAAATAACATGTGATGCAACTGTGAGCCATCATGTTCGATAAACTACGTTTCTTCATCACTAAGGACAAGAATCATCTCTTAAGGCATCTCTAGAATTTTGAGTTCTGGGACTGTAACTTGTAAAGAAAGCTTCAAACTAAAAAGAAACAACAGTACTAAGCTTGTGTGGCTTAAGTTCAAGGGTTGATATGTCATGAGGGACTATGCATTTCCAACACAAACGATAACTAAACAAAAAGAATTGTAAGCTGAAAATGGCATCTGTGGTAAACCAAGAATCTCCACTTTGTACTAGCTACTAACTCATCCCAAAAAATTGAGAAAGCAAAAAGATATACGCCAAAGATCAGCTAAAACGCGATTGCCACTGATATGCTTAAATCCTTACTCTATGCAGAGAGATAGTAGTTCTGAAACCTATATCAAAACTAATAACAACATTGGCAGAAGAAATCACACAATAAAGGGCAGTGAACCAAGTTACCCCATCACACGCCTCTCCTCGTGAACTTTCGACAGAACACCACCCTCTTCGCCATCTCCACACCCAATAAACTGCCGCGTTTGCAGAGTATGGTCATTATCAAACACCCTCCGCGACAAACATGTACGGTGATTGAGGCCACTGACCGAATTACGGACAGACCGGGTCTGGGTACAAATGATACTACTGGAGCAACGAATGTGATGCAACTGCCTAGAGCTCTTAACCGAGTTAACCAAATGCCTGATTCCGTCTTTACGGGATATGAAGGTCCCGACCGCCTTCGAGGTCGACATGAATGGCGGCATCGTAAAATTTGACAATTGGGAACCCTATCACTAGGCTCAGTTTGAGGGAAATCAGGGACACAGCTTGAAATCCAACAGGCCCAAGATCCTGGGAGGCCCCTGGAAGCTTCAAAAATCAGTATGATGAATCTCAAATTAGCTTTTTAATCTTTGAATCCTTCTTTGTGGCCCTAACGATTAAACATTAAATACCGTATAGAAAGGATTTTAAGGAGCGAATGCGACCAAAAGCTGAACATCAAAGCCCTCGGAATCTTATGAGAATACGAGAACCTACCTCGAACGTCTCTGACTGAAATAAAGGTAGAACGTAAATTGTGTATCTGAGATTCTGGCAGCGAATTGCGATCGGAGGGATCTTCGTGTGGTCCGTCTTAAAATGTGCTCAGAGCTTGTTTTCCGGATGTTGTTGTTCTTTTTTTTTTTGTATATATAAAATATTTGGTTTTCTTGTAATAACCTAAAACGGAAATGGACTTTGGGGAGTAATCCGCAAATTTTGATGATTCTTTGACCTTGAGAGCAATCCTAACTGATTATTTAAATTTGATTCTTTATTTTAATTTAAAAATATTTTTTTATTTTAATTATCAACTTTTTAAAAATATTTTAACTATCTATTCTTTACATTCTATTTAAATATTACTTTTCAAATTTTTTTTATTTTTTCTTTAATATTTATATTTTAATTATTATTTTTTTAAGGGTACGAGAGAAAGAAAAGAAAAAAAAAGAGAAGGATAGCATAAGAGAAGAAATAAAAAAAATAAAAAAAAAATAAAAAGATAGAAATTAATATTTTAAGATAGTGAAGTAAATAGTGGTTCACTAAAAATAGATAATCACGGTTCACATGTCAAAAATTTTTGTTATAATTTGCTATAATAGATAAATTGCTACACGATATTTTTTTACTTTTTTATTAAATTATTTATCTATTCTAACCAAAATATTAGAAGAGAACCTACTAGAAATGCTCTAATCAAATGACTTCGTTTCGTTCAGTGAACTACAGGAGACGTGATCAAATTGACTTTTTTTTTCCCTTTTTATTGAGCCTGACTGTTTTTTTAAGCATGTTTTAAATTTGCTTCAAGATGACATTTATACAAGAAACCCCATTAGAATAACCCACGTTACAAAACACGCAAGAATGTTGCGTTACGTTTCAGACTTGTTGGAATGAAAGTATTTGATGTGACGAGGAAATGGGAGTTAATATCCTTCTGGATTGGACCAACATTTATTGATGTAAGGTGCATGATGAGAATTCCACCGCGGAAAGCAATTTCGAAGTAGAAAGTTTTAAAGCTACATATTGTTTGTGTTGTGGACCGAAAGGGATGGACCAATACCGTATAATTTAAAAAAGGTAGACACTAGAAGTAATCCTCATATCATGTAATGCTGCCCGAAACTTGTCCGAAAGAGCAGAAATTTACGGAAAATATTGATTAACAACGAAGTCTATGTTTGGTTTGATTTTGAAAATATTTTTTGTGTTTTTTTTTTTTTTGAGATAGTGTAGATTCTCTTGGGATTTGTGAAAAAATTGTTAAAAGTTATTAGAGTTTGTTAAAAGTTGTTTGAATTTGTAAAAAATTATTTGGATAGGTGAAAAATATTGAAATTGATGAAAAATTGATTGTAAAAAATTTTTAAAATTTTTTTGGGACCAAACCAAACATAGCCTTCTACAAATGTTTTATTGCCTTGGGCTTCACACCTAAATTTAGTGGTTCCACGTGTATGAAAACAAAGCACCTGAAATTGGGATCACTGTGGTTGTGTTTGAGAAGTAAAATTTTAAGTATCGGAGTTGATGAAAAAGTGAGGAGAGAGTGAAAAAGTTGGTGAAAAAGTGTATAAAAATTGGTGTAAAAGTGGAGAAAGTGTTTTGTAATTATGATAAAATTTTAGATAGAGTAAAATTTTGTTAGGCAAATGTAGCCACGTGAGCTAGGAACCAGCCGGAAAGTATGTAGTTTCCTTTACGTACAATTTGCCTTTAAAGCTGATTTGCATATCCAACTCAGCTTGTAGTCACGGACTCGATTGAAATGAATTAACTTCCAAATCAAACACACATGCGTTTCTGCCCTTGAAAGGACGTTACACAAAATGCACTTAAAATCTTCTGTTCCAGAAGATACAAGAGAAAATCGAAGAATCTCTCGGCAGATAATTAGTAATGACTACAATCTCCACTTCCTACACAGCCAAGTCGTGCTATACAGTAGTAACAATGGGACAGAGAGAATGCCACGCCTTCTCTTGATGTAACCAGAAGCACTTTCTCTACTCTTCCTTGTGCAATAGAATGTGGAACTTTTGTCAGACCTCATCATTATTTATATGCACAGTTCGGTCAATAACCTCCTGGTTAGATTGCTAGTCACACAAGGCAGTTGTGTTAACGTGTCTGCAAGTCGCCAGTGGAAGTTCTTTATCCGGTCGCAGAAATACAATTCTCAGTAACATGATCTTCTCTTGCGGGAAGCTTGTTATGTGGAGCAAGCTTTAAAAGCAAGTGGGGAGATCGACGGCATTAGACTTTTGTAGCCACATAATTCTTTCATCTTAAGCATGATGCAAGCGTGCTAATAGAATAATTCAAGATCTATGACTTACCTGATCGGTGCAAGAAGCATCAGTTGAACATGATTTCGTATTGCACATTTGGCTTTCCCTTTCTCCTTCAACTTCTTCAGCAACAAAATTCTGATCTGACACCTCTGCAAAAACGAACAGTATATATATCATTTTGGCATTCAGAGTAAGTTTTATATATAAAAAAAAAAAAATTGCCCTTTCCCTTCGTCATTAGCAGTTGAGGTTAACATGTTCATTGCGCATAAGTTGGTAAATAATTCCATCATTTTTGCAACGTTCCATTAAATTCTACTTACTCAATCCATAAGCCCAATGATTCTAGGATCACTTTCAATTTAATTGTCCTTAATCAACTCATAATCTCAATACAGTAGGATCCACTCTTTGGATCATTTTCCAACTAATAGAGGTCAGTCACGAGTATTTTTCTGCTGTGCAGTTCTATCCAAACCCTATTTTGTTATTTCCAACAATGGGGGAAAAAAAAAAGAAATATCTTACTTATGATCATTAGAACACTATTTTAGCTAAAACTTCACACTGTAATCCTCCTTCTCTAGTCAATGTAACATTGATCATGAAAACAACAGGAAATAAACGATGGTTTAAAAACATCATGATCCACCTACCGTGGTGTAGGCATACTTTGGTTCAATCTAGTTAATCAAAACAAGATTCCTCCTACAATTTCTTCTGCTTTATTCTTTCCTTCTTTTCTTTATCGGGTGTCAGAGCCATCTGTATTTGATGTCCACTGAAATTCCCTCTAATGACACTAATGTTATTTTAGAGCTCCAACCGCCTGAATACATCCCTGAAATAATTCATGTGGGATTTTATCCGCTGATCGAATGAACTTGTTGAGGACAACCCTCAGCGGACAAGTCCCATTGACATTAAGAATCCTAGAGCTAAAACGACAACACAGATCCAATTGCGTTGTGTTAGAACCCTAGAACTAAGTACTTCTATCCCGTAAACCAAGCATCATTAGATGACAGCTACAGTTTTTCACTCATCCCACAACAAAGAGGCGATCAGTGATGCTGCTTTTGGCATAGGAAAAGGATAGCCTAAGAAGGGTAAATCCCAATCTCCAAACTGTTTTTCTACTACCCAAAATCTGTAAGAGGACATAAAGATTCAAAGAAGGGGGAAGCAATATAAGAGAACAGGAAAGTTCTACCTTGAAAAATTATGTAAAGGGAAAAACAGTAGGATGCAGAGGCAGGGACAAAGCCAGGATTTGTCCTTAGGGGAGGCCAAATATATATTTTGCTTGAATTTTTTTTAACCTGGTGTCGAGACCATCTTACGTGTACCTCGACTAATTCCAAGACCTTCAAATTTACATTATAATCAAAATAAGCATAGTCAAAATATAAAAACATATTCTAACACTTAAAAAAGAAAAAAAAAATTATAAACTTTAACGTAAGTGTAAAAGCTAAATTTTCATCAATTATGCTAATTGAACCGGACATTCCTTTAACGAGTAAAAGTCATCAATTATTATATCAGTACTAAAACTTCGTGCGGCCAAATGCAATCAAAAGTTTAAATATTCGGAATAAAAGGCTCATAAATTATTGACAAAGGCACAAAGCAATGTTAAAATATAGCCAAAATAACATAGACACATAATATAGCAATAATATTTTAATTAGACAATAAAAACAAAATGGGTATGTTTTCAGGAAAAAAAAGACAATAATAATTAAATGTAATAACATTTAGAATTATAATTTTGAAGAGGAATTTTTTTGTGTGCAAAACTAAAAGTTTGTCGTATTCCAAGAGTTGAGTATGGATTTTGTTATTTTTTATATATGAGGTAAAATAATGGGAGAGAAAGAAAAGAGAGAGGTCATTCAAAGAAAATCTGTAAACAATGAGAGGCAGGAAGTGTGAGAAAGAATAGAGGAATTTTAGAAAGAGGGGGAGAGGAAAAAAAGTCAAAAAGACTAGAAAAGAGGGAGGGGGAGAGGAATTTTAGAAAAAATGGAAGGTGAGGGAAAAGTAAAAAAGACACTCTTTAGTATTTTTTTTCTTTTAAAAATTGGAGGGTCCACTTATAAAGTGTTTATTCTCTCTCTCACCCTCTTTCTTACTCTCATGTTTATTTCTCCAAAAATTTTGGAGGGCCATTACAAAGATTACTACCAATTTTACCCTATATTAAAATAAAAATTGCAAAAATTTGAAATTTTGCCTTATATAAAAAAAATTTGCAAAAAGTTATGAAGAAATCTGGTTATAAGCTGAGTAGGCTGATCGTATACCGTTTGTTGAACATTCATATCAACAAAAAGTTACCTGCTTTGACTGGTTATGTAGATGATCTAGTATTGATGAGAAATGACAAGTAAGGGATACAAAGTTGAAAATATACCCGACTGAGATGGAAGATTTCGACTTTTTAAAGCACTTTTTGGGGATTGAGATAGCAAGATCAAGATATGGTGCTTTCACCTTTCAATGAAATATGTTCTTGATAATTCAAGAAAACAGAATACTTGGTTGTTATTAGAATATAACTTAAATAATTAAATCAACCTCTTCCAATCAACTTAACTTATTGAGATAAGTGGTGATTTAACATAATACCAAATAAGCGTTCTGAGTTCAACCCTGACTTTACACTAAAAACACCGATTAAAAAAGTAAATATTTCATATGTTGGGCCTACCAATTTAAGTAGAGTCTAGCTCACATTTGAACGGGGAGATAAGAAAATATAAATTAAATAATTAAATTCACTTCTTCTAAAAAGCTTAAACTATTAGAATAAATGATAATTTAACAATTTTAACAATAAAATTTTGAAACCTCTACATTGTTGTATGATCATGATGGGACATTCCTAACCCTCTATGAAAAGGGGGTGTCCTTTTTGAGTCAGCAGGAAACTGTCTCTCTCATCCTATGTATGCCTAAGATCTTTCCTCAATGACCAACTTAATAGATTAACACTACAATTGACTGTCCTCAGATACGAACATCAATCGAGGTCATTTTAGTGATGACCAACTACTGCAAGATTTGCTCTCTTAGTCAACTATTGAGACCCTCATCTATGTCACAGTTACTCCCCATTTCTTGGGTTGCTCACTAAATTAGTCTGTCTATGACTATTCCACGCTCCAGTCCCATCAATAACCTACACATCTTGCAGGATAGGGAAAGGAACGGGCTCGGGACTCCCAGCAAATCAGGAGGCAAGCTCTTCAGGGAGCTGAAGGGATTAAAATCTTCAGACAATTATGTCGGTGTCTAGGAAGAACCAAAAAGGAGGGAGGATCTCGATCAAATCCCTATGCAAGCCCAAATATTGAGTTTGAATGTTTGAGGATTGTTGGATAGTCAGAAGCGTAGTAGGGCAAGGTCGCAAGGTCTTCTCGGGATTCCCGGTCATACCGGAAGTGCAGGTCTCTTCTCTATCGGGCTTACAGGGATTCCGGGGATTGCAGGGCTTGACTCCGGGTGTTCATGGAATCCCAGTCATGCTGGTCTCCTCTTTGTCGGGTATACAGGTCTTCCAGGTCATACCGGGCTTGCAGGTCTCCTCTTCCTGGGCTTCCCGGTCATACCGGGCATGCAAGTCTCCTATTCATCGGGTACAGGGCTTCCAGGTCTTACAGGGCTTGACTCCGAGTGTTCAGGGCTTCCCGGGCATGCTGGTCTCTTGGGTTGTTTTTTCTTGTTTGTTCAGTATAGCCTTTGTACTGTTCCGTCCTCTTTTCTTTCAATAAAGCTTACTTATAAAAAAAATTATAACCTACACATCTTGCACTATCTAAAGGGAATTTTATTCATGGCCTTCATCTTTTATTTTGTTCTTCAGAATTATAAGGATGATGCTATTCTGATACAGACTTAAAAAAGGATCTCACAACCAGGTAGCTACAACTACTTATTTCGTGATCCTCTGTTAGGATTTCATGATCTCATTGTTCTTATTTGATTTAGCACTAAAGTTAATACAGTGTTTGCCAACACCATTTCAAAACTTTGGTTGCATCCGTTATTACATTACAAGGATAGTTGATTGTCATTCTGTGCACTATCATCCCTGCAACTCAGTCTGCATCTTTATTGCATTGCTTCTTCTCATCACTATTATTCACCTGTTGTGGTTTAGGCCAATGATGTTGCTAAGTACTGTCCACCTACCTTGATTCTATATACTAATAATGTCCACCTACCTTGATCCATATACTAAGTATTTTGTACTACACCAAACCTATCAATCTGTTTTAAATAGGACTTGGTGCTACAGAAAATATCCATCAATCAAAATACTGTTCCTCTTTGAATAATTTCCTCCATTGATTTCTTTTCTTTATCAGAACTAGCGCAAGTTACCAAATATATGTACGCAAAAAATTGCGAAAAAAATTGCATGCAAATCCATAAACCATTCATCCCAACAAAATAAAGAGAACACCAACATCTAGCTAAGTTTACCTGTGTCGGTCCCAACCAAATCCTGATGGCACAAATGAGTCTGGCGTGCATGAATCTGCTCCAAATTACAAGTCTCTGATCCACATGAATTAGAATGACTCCCAATTAGATCCAACGCTTCACTTGCGCATGCAGCATTATTATGGACATCTGCAGATGCTCCAACTTGGGGTGTGCATCCATGTCTAAAGTGCTGTATCCAAGGATTTGTCAGAAGACCACGAGACCCCTCTGCTTTCATGAGCTGGAGATCAGGAGCTCTTTCAAAATGAATCTTCTGCCAGCAGCCACCTCGAAGAACTTTAAACTGGGAAAAAAAAGGAGTCAAAAGTGCAGTTCAGGAAATAGAAAACACTCACACATTAAATAGACCCGCAAGTAGGAGAATTCACATCAAAGAGAAAAGATAAGTTGGAACCTGGCCAGAAGGGCTACGGGCAGTAAAATGTTTTTTCCTGGAATTCGTTGGATCTGACAACCGGCAAAAACCAAGCAACTCCGAGGAATCATATAATTGGTTCACAAATGATGCTTCCATGGACTTAAGGTACAAGCTGTGCTTCTCATCCGTCCATTCTGTAGACTTAGATTCCGTCACCAGATTGCCCTGATATATAAAACGAAACATTCCTGTCAAAAATCCAGAAAAAGCTCTGGGTGTTCTTTTCGTTCTTTCTTCTATTGATTAACGCATTCCTAAACAATTTCTGCCAAACATTCCTACATATGCAATATCTGTATTTAAAGAACTATAAAAAGAATGAAAAAGAATCAACTTTCAGATCATTCTTTTTTAAAATAAAAGCCAATATAATTAAAAATATAATGACCAAGAAAACACTAATACAGTACGAAAGATTCAAACTCAACCCCCTAAAGATACGTGTGCCTATTGGGGTATATTATTTTCTATCGCTATGATATCTCTTAAGAGAAGAGAAACATATCAGCTTCCTTGCCAGAAACGGGGTAAAATTTGAGGTTAAAACAAAACATATTTTCCAACTCTGAACAATACCACAAGTTTGGAAAACATACAGGAGCCGGTTTGATCTCCCAACAAACCTCAAATTAATCATCCGCAAACCCACCTAACAACAAAGAATACAGAAAAGTACCATGCTGGAAGGCTCCTTGGACTCGCATGATCCGTCATTAGTCGAAGTTGGTGGACTCCTCCGTGTTGCTCTTGCTCTGAAATCTCCCATGGTCACGACGAAATAATTGAGAGAAGAAGAGAGAACGAGAGAGAATTAAGAATGGACGAGAAGGAATGCACTTTTAGAGGCGGTGATGGGGACGATCAGGGGGACAAAAGAACGTTACAGTTGTCGCTCGCTTTTACACGTGTACAAGGCCAAGGAGTTGCTACGTCACCACTAATTATCTTGCTCGAAAGTGGGGCCGCCAGATATTTTTAATTGCAGCAATCGAAAATATCTCTTTCGTCATTTAGTGCGCTTTTGAAGTGTGTCCACTGTAATCGTGCCGGGCAACGCTGATTCGCCTGCTGTGGATAGTTTTGTCACTTTTCGGCCCAATGACTTGCTCCGTCACGTATTCACAGAATCTGAGTAGCATCCTTTTTTAAGTAAAAAAAAAAAAAAAAAAAGGTTACATCAGCACTCACATATGTTGTTTGTCTTGAAAGAATGTTAGTAGGTGTTTCTTTGTGAAAATTTTAGGGTCGTGGAAATGTTGGGTATCAAGGTTTGTGAAAAAATAAAGATATTTTATGTGAGTTGGTGAAAAAATTGAAGAGAGAGAAGATTTATATAAATATTATAATGATAAAGAATTATTTGATGAAGAAATAAATATTATTCAATAATTTTTTAATATTAACCTCAATTATTCAAATGTCAATTATTCGAGCAACAAACGCTCCCTTAATTTCAATTCCTTCTTTCTTCTCATTCTTTAACTATAAATATAAATTAGATTAATATAATAATAATAATAATAATAATAACAATAACACTTTAAATCCTCACACTACTAAAACAATCTCAAACAGACGTCTCAACTTAACATATTAAGTCTAAAAACTACTAAATTTCATCTATTTACATTCCTAAAAATATGTTATAATTGAATTATGTGACAATTTTGACCTTTAAATTTTATTTTAGAGTATAATTTAATTAATAATAAAAATTGGAGGAGCCGATATATCAAAATTAGTAGTTTAGATCTATATTTAAAATTTTAGGATTAATTGCATTGTAGGTCCCTGCAGTTTCATGTTTTAACAAAATAGTCCCTGAGATAAGTGTTTCTACAAAACAGTCCCTGAGGTCACATACTCGGGTAAAAAATACTCATTTCTTCCCTTTAGCGTCAAACCATTAACGGCAATTGCTGACGTGGCCAAAACGTCACATCAGCAACCAATAAGAGAGAGACACGTGTAAAAAAAACATGTCAGTGATGACACAGGAATAATGCTCCACGTCTGCAGCCAAAGGGAGTCGCTGATTTTTGATTGCGTAGAATGCCCAATAAATTTTGAGGCATTGGAGAGGCTGGTGGGTCGCTCCCCATCCTTGAAGAAGCTTAGGTTGTTTTTTTTTTTCTACGTAGAAGAAGCTTAGGTTGTATCGCTTTATTTCGATTGGACAGCTATACCGTTTGGATGTACGATCTCCGCAGCTCACACACCTTGGTACCGGCTCGTTTAGTGCAGCTGAGGGTCCAGCTCAGGGTGAACCAGAGCCGGACTATTTATCTGCATTTGCTGCCTACAAATCCTTAGTGTGTCTCTCGGGCTTCAGAAAGTGCATCAGCGTCGAAAGGCATTTCCATGTCTTCTGGAATGGAACATCCAGGTTTAATTGAAGATAGGGAAGGTTTTCAAGGGACCCGTTTTGGCGGGGAAGTAGTGGAATTACTGTCACCATCACTGTCCAGAGGCATAAGCAGGTCTCCCATTGTAGAGGAATTGCCAGAATCCGGTGAAACTGCTGCATCTGGAAGTGCCTCCATGGAGCAGAGGGAATAACCTATTAGTGCGAGATTGATTGATATATCAGCGACTGAGGGAAAGAATAGGGAATTAAAACAAAGAAAGCTTCAGCGGAACAAGCAAATGCCACGAGATAGATTTGACGAATGGGAAGAAGCATATAAACTTGAAAGTGAGCAGCGAAGAATTGACGGGGAGGTAATGAGTTTTTTTATTTGTTTTTTTTTTCTCGAATGATCGTTAAGATTCAATTTTATTATTATTTTATTTTTTTAAGGCTTATGTGGCTGCAGACGTGGGAGCATTATTGCTGTATCATCGCTGACCTCTTTTTTTTACACGTGTCTCCTTCTCATCGGTTGCTGACGTGACGTTTTTGGTCATGCCAGCGATTGGCGTTAATGGTTTGACCCCGAAGGGATGGAAGGACTATTTTTTACCCGAGTATGTGACCTCAGAGACTGTTTTGTAGAAAAACTTACCTCATAGACTATTTTGTTAAAACATGAAACCACATGGACCTACAGTGCAATTAACCCAAAATTTTATTGAGAGTCAAAATGACTTTTTTGGAAACAATATCCTAGATAAGACAACTTGAGGGGACATGAAAATATCTAGAAAATATCTAAAGAACGAACCGCAATTTTGTCTTGGATAGATAATATAAAGGACGAACCTGTCATTAATATCCAACTCAATTTTGTATAGAGGTTATCTAATATTTGACACCGCTATCGAAGTACAAGGGAAGTATTAGTATTTTCTTCCAAAGCTCTACTTTTTTTTCTCTCTCCTTTTCCTTTTATAATGCGAATTTTGAATATTGGCATCAAACATCAACCCTCATATGAATGTACGGAGTGACAAAAGACAACATTATTAATGAACATTTTGTGTTTTCCTTCTGCAAAGTGAACACAATGTCCGCAAGCATTCATCGAGAAAAAAAACAAAAAGAAGAGTAAAAGCTAGAAACAGATAGATTTCAACAGACAAAATTGAATGAGCTGATTGTATGTTACATTCCATGTCGAGGCAAAATTTAAACTCCAATTTTCAGCTTCTTGCTCCTCAGCCTACACATTTTGAACTTCTATTGGCTTTATAGTTTCTCTTATACATTGAATATATTTTGGGGGGGGGGGGGGGGGAGGGGGAACCAAAGAATTTCGGTCAAGATGGTCACCTTATTCACGTAGCTACTCTCACCTAAAGTGGTCTTGTTTGGTAGCATCTTCTTTGTTTATGAAGCAAAAAAATAATAATCCAATTGAAGCAGAACAAAGACATTAAAACTCAAGTTTCCTGCTTCTGCTCCCCCTCGGGTATCACAGTTTCTTGCAAGTCAATCCGACCTACAGTGGTTATGGAAAGAAATAACTAATGAGTAAGCCAACCAATAAGCTTTCTGCTTGCTAAATATCAACTAGATCAGAAATCAGAGACACGAGACTTGTAATACCCCAATGCAGCGAAACCCCTCCCAAGGTAGGGTAAAAGTAGATTAAAAAAAAAACAGAGAAAACAGTATTTATGTTGTCAAATTGCTCCACGATAAATGAGATTCTAAGATGTGAGTTTCTCGTTTCTCTTGACCATGAAAAAACGTATAAAAGCAATCAGAATACGATAACATGCTGACATTTTGCAATCACCACTTGTGTAATATTTTAAGAGTTGATATTGGAAGTTTAGAGGTCATATCGCTAAAATGAGGAGCTAAGAGTTTATGTCAAAAGTTTAGAGGTCACATTGCAAACATAGATGATAGCACGAAAGAGTACAACAAGTTCTTTGCGCTGGAAAACTACAAGAATAAGGTATGAATATTTCTACTTCACCCAATCCCAAACACAACTCAATATTAAAACTGAAAATTAGTCATACCTAACAAAGAAATTAGTGATGGGGCCTTCGAAGATCCATTTGATCTCATATCTGTACCTGCAATATATTCCTAAATTGATAAGTCTAGCTCCAGCATTCATAAGTAACACAGAACAGTCTGAAAAAACAAAATGTCCATTAATTTCTGAAATTATATGACTCTTGAAAACAGAGATTATACACATCCTTGATTTGTTTTATCAATCAGAATAAGGATACAAAGAAAAGTATCACATAGACTAATGCCAAATAACGGTTTTATGCAAATTAAGTGCATTTACAGTGGCACAGACTTAAAGTTGTATTCATGAAATCTGCTCCTTTTTCTGGGTGAGTATTGAACACTACACTTTTCTCAAGGAAAATCATCATACGTGATCCATAAACACAAAGGGGGAATAATATGGATGAGAGGCTGCTTTCTTAAAATCAGTTGTTACCCGCTAATGAACTATCACACTCGTGATGGGACCTCCTACTCAACAAGACTGCGGATATATATCATATAAGAGCATGATTCTACATCATCTAAGTCCCCAAATGCAACAGGTTATTGACAGCAATTCAGTATCACCATCTTTGGCTGGAAGATCTACTTAAAACACTACATCTACCACTACATTCGGATTTCTCTCAAGGGAAGGATAAATGATGAAATGAAAGCTAACAAGCATCAAACAGAAGTGTATAAAATTACAGATGCTCTTATGCTTACAATTTATCCGAGTGCCCCACTTAAAATATTGTCAAGACCTACAATTACCAGTACTTATCCTAATATATCATCTCCCAGTGAGCTTAGAAAATGTGGTACTTGACTAATATTGCAGTCGTTAAAGGCAAGATGTGTTTGTGGGCGCACATATTTATATGGCTAATTCCTTTGATTTTCATGCATAAGCACAAAGTTTGGACAACACAAAGACATCGACAAAAAACTCAGCTACTGAAAATTAATTAAGGTTTCATTTCTATAGGTTATAAAGGGAGTTAGATTCCTTATAGAGAGAAAATTTTGACGCAAGGTGGCCTTTAATGCAGCACATTGGAACTCCTTGATTAAGTGTAGGGATAATATGCCTTTCTCCTTGTTCTCAGTTATTCATCAAACGGTCATAGTCTATGTCTCTTCTATACTATTTTGGGGCAGATACTCCAGTCTTAACCTTTAGTCCTATCACCATATCCATCCAGAAGCAATCACAATTATCAGGCCATACTAACTCATTTACCTTACCTAAAGTCCCACGTTATTTCTGTAGACCCTTTTAATTCCTCACAAAACCAGTTTCAGACCCCGAAATTCAATTCCTTTCCTATGAACAGTCAAGAAACCTCCCTCAAAGTATTTTTCACGTTACTTTGGATCAGCATCCTATTATTCATCTGGTTAAGTTCAGACAACTTAATCAGAAATTGTATTTACAAAAGAAATACATACAGGAATAAATGATAACAGCTGCATACCTGAACCTTCAAGTGATTTAATGACATCCGACTTCTTGAATGTAAACCCTATGAAGTTGGTATCTTTTGATGTCAACATCTGCAACACCAAATAAACAAGACCTAACTTAGTTTACGAAGACAGCTTTAAATGCACATTCTAATAACAGAGAAAGTACCAAGTAATTACCTTCCGCCAAGGTCCCACTGTGGGTATTGTGGATGGTGGATCTTCTACCTATTAAAAAGAAATAAAAGGGAAGGCTTATGAGAAATCTGATTCTTTATTTTTCTCCAAGAAAGTGTAAACCTGATAGAGGTATCGAAAGACAAAGAAAGGATACATTTGATTCGCCACTGAACATTCAAAGCATCTATAATATGGTTTTAACATATTGAATAACATTATGAAAGACGAAAGTGAAAAGAGAAAGGAATTCCCACTCTGCAGAATTTTAAGCACAGGAATAGAAAAATGGATTTTCAGACAATTGCAATATTCACTTATTCTGTAATAAAAGCCAGTTAAGCCTCTTTCCACCAGGTATCAATAAAGTAGCTTATGACTCTATACATATAGATTAGTTTACTAGTAACATCGGAAAGCGTGTAAAACAAAATGCTATAATTGGCCAGGCTGCATTCAATTGAAAGTCAAGGCCTCACCATTTGAAATGGAAGTGCGACAAGAACAAGGTGAAGAGCATAAAAGACGCCCTTAGAAATGAGAACTATCAAGGCCAATTTAAAGAGCATTTGCTTTGAACATACCAATTCTGCACCAGGTCATTGTTCTACACCCCAGAGTTGGAGTTGATGCTTTTCTTTGAATTTCACACAAAGATGTCATGCATTTTTTATTTTGGTAAGATGCCCCAATACCCATTGTCATTGAAGGTGTTCTACCTTGATCTTAGAGGTTTGAATTTCCTAACCCCATCCTTTATGGTTCCTGATTTTTCTGATCAGGTCCCACAACCCATATTGGAAATCGGTCTCGAAATAACATGTTGTGGACCAACAAAATCCTGTCATTAATTTATCCTCTTTTTCTAAAACAAATTCCTACTGAGAGATTTGAACTGATAAAATTCCATCTCTACTGGAAAATGGAATTTTGATGGGAACTCACTTTCTCGTTCCATCAAATAGAGGACTCAACTTCCTGGGGAGATGAGGGTGGGGGTGGGGTTACTGATATGGTGTCCCCATAAAAACCTTTCCCCAAACAATGTGACCTGCCAATGAAATTATAACCAAGCATGCAGTTCCTAATTTGAATGTACTTTCCCAATTCTCATGGCAATATGGTTTTCCTTTTCACTTTCTACAAGACTCTCTAAGGTTGTAAGGGGGCATTGGAAAGCTAGCTGGAACATGGACCACAATCTCCATGTTCTGGACCGTCATCCTTCAGGTTAGTAGGCTGGCGGCACTCATTGATATTCCCTGTACCTCTCTCTCACTATCTGACCATCGGCTTCTCTTTCTTATACTATTCCTTGTGATAAGAAGTTCAATGGTATAAATTATTAAGATGGCGCAAAAAGAGTAGATGATTTAACATGTGGCATAATTTCATTGGTCACTCCAACCTAATTTAAAGGTTAGGAAAAACAGAAAACCCAATTGGTCTCCATAGAACACCATCAGACCACAATGGATGTTAGCACAATTTAATTTCTTTAATTTCCAGCTCAGTAACCTTAGCCTGAATAAGGCGATAAAAAACAAACCATCTATCTAAGAGTACTCACATCAGGAAACTTCTCGAAATTCTGTGTGTCCAAATCTCCATTTACAGTAGGTTGATATGCAGCTTCCATTTCATACAGCATGTCCCATTGAATGCAATTGAACCACGGATGTGACTGAGAAAACAAAGGACAACAATAACCCACTCAAATATAAAACACAAATATGTCGATCAAATTGTGTAATAGTCTATTGATGTGTAGTGCAAATTATTTCAAGAAGCTATGAATGACCACGTTGAATGCATATTTTAGAAATGGGCTATTTGGACATCAACATTTACCTTTTGATTTATGTCCAACAACAAATTGTTCTGTGCCCCAATGAGGATAAAACAAATCCAGATGGTATTTTTCTAACTTTAACTGTTACTTTTGATACGAACATTTTTTTTTTGGGATAGTAGTTACCTTTACTTCTTCCACTGATCGGGTACCCAACCTTGTTTCCACATCACATAACAAATGACATATCAGATGCTTGGCCGTATCTGATATTTTGGGTTCCTCAGGGAACTTCAAGCATGTTTTCCAATTTATTATCTGTACGAAAAAAAATTATTGCCTAATAGCAAATACAAAAGGTACTTGTTAAAAGGATAAGAAGCACAAAATTATAATTACCTTGCGGCATGTGATCCTCGGATCATCAGAACAAAAGGGAGGATAGCCAATAAGCATCTCATACATGATTGCTCCCAAAGACCACCAATCACATTCCATTCCATACCCCTTCTTGAGCAAAACTTCAGGTGCCATATAATCAAGAGTTCCAACAGTTGAATAAGCCTGTAGAACACAGATGTAATTTATAGCACGAAATGTATACAAATATTGCTCAGATAGGACAAACAGAAAGTGGAAATCTGCAACAATCTTTTTGTAGAAGAAGTGCTACACTCGACATTGTGGATTAGATAAAAGACTCCATTTCACCATGTAATTGAGAGAGAGAGAGATGGAGTTGAGATGAGTACCAACGTACGACGATTACGTTTCCACTGTTGTAGTTGTTCCTTTGGCATCAACCAAGGTGCTCCGTCACTGCCAGAATGTCCGTCACTTTCAGATGTGGATTCCTGGGTGGTAAAATCCTCATCATCCAATAATATTGATGAATACTTATCATCCAAAGGCTTGCACAGGCCAAAATCTGAAAGCTTCAAATGCCCATTTCTATCCAGTATGAGGTTATCCGGCTTTATGTCCCTACAAGCAGTAAGTGCTAAAGTAAGAATAAGCTTCTATGTTTTAGTTGAAATAACTAGATGCAGATATTCCTGTGTAAGAACGTATCGCTACAATCTCATGTTGTCAAATTCACAGACGTTGAGAAAGAGCAAAAAGAACTTCACCGCCATAAAAGTTCTTTTTTCTGCCCAACTCAAGTGTTCAACCAAGGGGAAAAGCATGACAACTGAGGGAGGAATTTTTTTAAAAAAAAAACCCCTTATGCCAAAAATAAACAAAATCTATCTCTTGCTCCCCACCCCCCAACAATTTGACAAATCCCCTCTCAAATAAAATTTGAAATACACATTTTTATCTTGATATTTGACAGTAATCTATAATTTTTATTTTAATAAACAGATCTGAAAACACATCTAAATAGGATTTTAAAAAAATTCAATATTCAATTCAAATATCTAAAAATTAATATATTTTTTTTAAAAAATTAACATTTAAGTCGTAAAAAGTACTGAAGATTAAGAATGATGTACCACTAGTGACCATAGAAAGAGTTGTGATTTCCAACTTTAATTTACCTATGAACATATTTGTGCTGATGAATTGAATGAATAGCTAGAATGCTCTCTGCTATGTAAAAACGTGCAACATCTTCGGAAAGAAGGTCTTCTCTCATCAGTAATGTCATAATATCCCCACCCGGTAAATACTCCATGATAAGGTATAAGAAATCAGAATCTTGGAAAGAATAAAAGAGCTTTACAATGCACCGGCTATCAACCTCTGCAAGCAAGTTCCGTTCAGATCGAACATGCTCAACCTAAATTATGGAAGGGAGTAGAACAATTAATACACAACCTGATGCACAAAGAACAAAAAGGAAGCAGTCAAGAATGAACATATCTCACTCAAACGAACTACATAGCATATTTGTAATTAATTTCACCAATTTGCTCAAAGTAAATTTGTTGAAGTATACCTGAATTCTTATTAGCATTGTAGCTTTTGAAAGCTCATTTAAGATTTCAGTTAATTTCCTTCATTTTTATTTTTTGCATTTTATTGCAAAGATTTAACCAACCCCCACCCCAGTCCCAAACACCCCACAGGGCCAACAATTATTATTGTTCTTTGATGTTTTGAGATATTTGAATTGCCGCGTTAACTTCCAACGGACCATATAGGCATGCCAAAATATATACATAAAAATCAATTAAATGATATCACATGTTATACTAAGAACAGAACTAGCACACTTTTTACAAATCAGACACAACAGCACTGATCAATCATAAAACTACAAGGTACGCCAACTGAAACCAAATTTAACACAATAATGTAGATGTGTCAGTGGCTTAGAAGAGAATGAAGTAATGTATATTACAAGTTAGCTAATAACTTTAGCAAAGATAGTACTTCACCTGTCCCCGGCTAAGCATCTCTGACTTCTTCAACTTCTTCATGGCAAAAATCTCTCCTGTATCTTTAGCACGACATAGCCTGACCTGCATTGATTCGGAACATAAGGGGTTAGGGAACTTACACAACTCAAAGCATGTTAATAAAGTCTGCAAATTACTTGTGCTAAGCTCGCCTTCCAAAAGCAACAAGTGACTCTGCCCCAATGAGGTCAAGAGTCCTCAACAATTTTGACCAAAAGTAGTAGTCTCTGTTCGTTATACAGACATAAGGTGTTTAAAATGAAACATACCCCATGAAAATGAAACTCTTGGAAGTTATACTAGATCATAATTTATTAATTTGTCAAAAGAGGAAAATCAGAGACTTTGCCACATATTGCCATCTTGTAATGTTTTCATATACCTCACCAAATGCACCTTTACCAATCACAGCTAATTGCTCAAAGTCATCAATTCCGACTTTACGTCTTTGCAGCCTCATGTATTCAGTTTCCTTCCGCTCCAAACTCCTCAGCATCTCCTCTTGTTCCTCGACTGGTACCTGAGCTTCTTGTGCTCTCCTTTGAAGTGTCCGACGTCTGCAAGAGAATTATATGTAATTAAAATAACTATACATTCATAAATAAGCGAAAGTCCAGTGCCGTTGAGGACAGGGAGAGAGGATTTCATAGTCACCCTTAGCAATCACTAAGCCTACATGTTGGAGTTCCTTACCTTCTACTTTTCTCCAAAAAACAAAAAGAAAGAAAAAGGGCTACGTCATTAGTTGTCTTTTTGGATGTGAAAAGGATCTTAATTCTGAGTGGCATAATTGAACCTATTATACACAAATATGTTCTCTGTCATCAGTTCATTGATTTCAGGGAAAGCAAGAGGGAAAGTAAAAGGCTAAACCAATAAGTTAAGCCATTGCTTTCCCTTTTGTCTTTTAATAAATCTAAGTTTCTCAATGCCAATCAGAACTGCAAAAAAAGGTAAAAGACAAACATGTAACTGATCATATCTTAATATTTTGTCGCGAAAGGACATTTGCAACATAAATATGGCACAGCTATGCGGCGAACCCATGCACATAGGAGAAGGGGCCAAGGAAAAAAAAAGCACACAAAAATGTGAATTAAGCAATAAGCACCTTGTCTACTACATCCCATAATTCATTCAACTGAACCTACTTAATAGAACAAGAAAATATGAGCATGAACACCAAAATTCTCGACCTGGGGAATAGACACAATAAAAACAAAAATCAAAAGGATCTGGACCTGTCTTTGCGATCTTGAAGTCCTTGTAGATGGTTCTTGTAATGATTCTCTATGAATTGTTTTGCAGCAGCGGCTTTCTGCCTCGTCACGGGAGACGAAACGGAGACATCCGGACCCGACTCTAAGCCGACCCGATCGTGCTTCAAGTTCAGAGCCCCCAACTTAACCGTCCCATCACCGCCGTCCATTATCCCCCTCCTCTACACCCTTACCAAAGAAAAACCACAGTTGAATCAATCCCCGAGCTTCAAAGGACACAATCAGAGAAGCATTTTGTCCACGAGGTTCTTCGTACGGAACCTAAATAGTTGCGAGGAGAGATCTAGGGGGGCTCGGAGTGTTTGTGAAAACGAGAGAGGGAGAGAGAGGAATGCGGCGTTTAATGAAAGAGGGGATGAACTGGCATCCATATATACGGCGCACGCAAGGCTGTCCTATGTAGGATCTGTTCTGTTTCCATTAAATTTTCAAATATTTAATTTGCTTTTTTACTGTTTTTTTATGTTGTTGTCAGAATATTTGGGGAAGGAGTGTGATCGACGCCATCGTTATCCTCGCACGAGCCGGAATTCTGGAAACATTTCCTTTTACTCCGCTTCTGACCCTTTAGAGAGAGAGAAGGAAGAGGAGAGATGGGGTCGTTTTGGGTGTTGGATGTGTCGGCGGAGATCTATAAGCCACATGGCCCTCAGTACGATCTGTTATTTAGCATGGAATTCAGTCATCCACGTCTGACATTAAGGGCTTTGTGATTGGGTAGTGTGAGCACGCGTTGAAAAGGAGAATAGGGTTGAGCATTTCTGAATTGCCAGCAGTGAATCCAGAGAGCCTCGTCCCCGACTGAGGCTGCGTTTGCATTTAAAATTTTCCCCAAAATTTTATCTCTCTCCTAATAAAATACTTCAATATAATCTTTCTCTCTCCCATAAAAAAAATATAAAAAATTACAAAAACTATAAACTATTACCTCTCTCTTCACTTTTTCACTAAACTCAATACCAACACTAAACCCAATACAAAAAATTTTACCACACAAACCCACCCTGAGTTATGTTCAATAGGCCTCCAGTCTCAGAATTTTCTGTGGTCCTGAGTCAAACTGTTGACACAAAATGTGAGATTCACGACGGCGACCGTGTAACGTGCTCCAGCTTATGAGCAAAAGATAAATAAATAAATAAAAAAAGATAAATATAAGGTGATGGGTTGGGAAGAAAAAATTTCAGACTGGTTTTTAGAAAAAGTTTCAAATAATTGAAAATTTTTATCACCAAACATCGAAAACTCAAATATTTTAAATAAATTTTAATAACTGATTACACAAACTTTAATATATTTTTATATAAAAAAATTTTATCAAATATTCTCCATTCTTGCTTTTTAAGAATTTTTAGAATATTTAATAAATGAGCCTAAGAAGCTGTTCGGTTAACAAGTATTCTCAGGATTTTTTTTGATCTTCACAATACAAAAAATTCTACAACCAAACATCATTTTTAACACAACATAAAAATAACTACAACACGCATATCAATAAAATTAATATCACCTAAATATTTTCAAAATACAAAAAATTCTCAAAAAATACCTAAACTGAACAACCTCTAAAGTTCAAATATCAACAAGCAAATCGGTGATTTATTTATTACTCGAGTTCAGATGGGATTCGTCTAAAGTTGGACAAAAGTCAGGATAATGAATTTCTCCCGTTACTAATAAAAATTAAAATTCAAGTTTTTTTATTGTCCAAAGAAACCAACATAATTTTCTTGTTTAAGTAGAAATTGACCCATTGATAATTGATTAATGCGGGAAGAAAACACCAATTACGAATGCTCTTACCCAATTTCGACATGGAAAAAAGCAAAAATAACAAAAAGTGTATCGGGTTCCGCATAATGCTCCACTCATGAAAGTGTCAAACAAAATTATTTATATTTGATAACTCATAAATTGTAGGATGTATCCTAAGTATGTCAAAAATCACCGATAGTCGGAGCCGATCAGACCTGAAAGAGAACAAGAATAGGGGACATCGATAGATTCGGAAACTTCGATACCTAAGTTAGATCTCAAAAGGAATTGAGTAGTATATGGGCAATTAAAGCTTAAAAAAATATGATGGGGAGTACATGGCTATTTATATGGGTTTAGGAACCACACCTCTATTGGAAGTTTAACTCTTAACTGAGTCACAAAGTTCTATTATGAGTGAAAGAGGTCTCTCGAATATATAGGATTTTTATCCTCTTCGATCGTGTAGGTGCTTGGTTAGGAGTCTAAAATCTCTAGGACTCCTAACGCGATATGGAGTGATCAGTCGAATACGCTGACAATGGGCCAAACCATGGGTGGTCGGATCTGATAGGACCTGATATTTTATGGCCCATCAAATCCCATAAGGGGTAGGTAATAGGTACCAACAACTAAAGTCCAACTAAGAGAACAAAGCAATTTCCGAGGAAGATGCTTCCCAACTAGTTCAACATCTAAATAAAAAGGAGATGGCTTAGAAAAATAAAATAAAATAAAAAGGAGATGAATCTTCTATTCTTCTTTTTTTTTAACCAGTAATCTTATATATGAATAAACCGAATTACAACAGAATACAAAAGCAAAAACAGAAGAAGACAGACGGAAAGAAACGAAACGAAACTAAGCAAAAAAAAGAAGAAGACAAAAAGAAAGAAGGTTTAACACCATTAAACTTTCACAAGTCTCTATTTAAAAGAAAATGAGCAGGAACATCTCCAGTGAAGGAGTGGGCAGCCGCCAAAGCTGTTAGAGAGTGAGCCTCCGAGTTATTAGCTCGAGAGATCTTTGAGGAAGAGAATAAAGGGATGAAGTAAAAGAGTGGTTGGAGGTTGAGGATGATGGAAGCAATTTTCCAGGAAATATCAAAAGAGGCAGAAGACCTATTCAAGTAGGACAAGAGGATATTGTCCATCACAAATTTGAATTGCCCTGGAAAGTAGTAAATTGGGAAGTTTAATAGATGAGGCCTTAGACAAAGCCAACAAAGCTGCCTCTGCAAACCAGAGATTTTGCATTCAATTCTGATGGGCCATAGAATATCAGGCCCTATCAAACCTGACCACCCCTGATCTGGCCCGTTGCCAGCGTATTCACCTTATCACTCCATCTCTTGTTATGAGTCCTGGAGATTTTAAAGTCCTAACTAAGCACCTACATGATCGAAGAGGATAAAGATCTGGATAAAGATCTTGTATATTCGGGAGACCTCTTTCTCGCCTAATAGAACTTCGTGACTCAGTTAAGAGTTGGACTTTCCAATAGAAGTGTGGTTCCTAAACCCATATAAATAGTCAGGTACTACCCTTCATATTTTCTTAAGCTTTAATTGTTATTCTAATACTCAATTCCTCTTGATATATAACTTAGGCATTGGAGTCTCTGGATCCGAAGCCGCCTCTTTCCTTGTTCTCTTTTTGGTCTGATTTAGGGGTGGGCAAAAAACCCGAGTCCTGACGACCCGAACCGGCCCGACCCGTTTCCGACCCGATCGGGGCTGGTTTAGGCGGGTTCAGGTTCGGGTTTGTATGTTAAGGAAAACCGGTTTTCGGGTTCGGGTATAGTAACAAACCCGACTTCGAACCCGAACCCGAAAATATAATGCCCCCAACTGAGACCGGGAAGTCAAAAACCCATGACCCGACGTTCTGAACCGGACCGACCCGTTTTCGAACTAATATTTTCGGGTTTATTTGCGGGTTCGGGTTTATACATAAGGAAAACTGAATTTTTGGGTTCGGATTAAAATTTTCGAACCCGAACCCGGTTTGCCCACCCCTAGTCTGATTGACTTCCGAGCATTGTGGTGATTATTGATGTCATATGTTGGGGCCATACGTGGGAACGACAAAAATGGCTGCCCAGGCATCCCTCTCATCTCGTTTAATTTCTCTCCCTGACTGAGCGGCAACCTGTCTGGGCGGCAGGCGTGAAAATGTTGCTAGAAGCTTTCACACTTTGGAAAACCCGTGGCTTTGAAGGCCAAAGGCAAACTAAAGCCCTCTCCTTTGCCGTCACGGCTCCCCTTCCATAGAAGATCTTTTCGCTTCAGTAGAGGGTCATTCGAACAAAAAGAGTAGTTTCAACGCTCTGTTCACATTTAGATCCAGCTCATCCTTGGAAGCTCGGTCGCAACTGGAGGTAGTAGAGTTGGTGAACTCCAACCCCGCGACACAGCTGATTCCTCTTCCACTTCACTAAGCCGAAGTCCTCCCTGGCCAATTCAGTGACATGGTCCATCACCCTGGCGACAAAATATCTCTTTGATTGCCTTTTGAGAGAGCCAATCCATTTTGTTGCAAAGAAGAATCCCTTGTGGGAGGCACAGGCGTGACCCCCCAAGTCACAATGTCTATATCTTTCCTTAATTTAACCTTCAACTTTTTCACATAGTTTAAGGATGTGCAAGAAACCAAAAGCACTGCACAGAAAAGCCTTGTGATGAATTTCCGAACTAGGTGATCGCTATGCACCCAAATGAAAGGGAACTGTTTGACGACGCAGCCCAGTAGGGCTGCCTCTTCACCGAGTCTTGACTCTGCGGTGATTTCCACTATGGCTTACATGCCAAGAATTGCAACGCCCATACTAAGTAAGTTCAGTACTGAGACTTCTACAGATATGGAAATCAGAAGGGCTCTGCTTTTATGGTGGATTTTGCAAAATAACTTTGTTCTTAGCCGAACACCGAGTCAGGCGATGTATGGAAAATTGGAAGAAATTTGTTCAACTAATGCTGTTATTGAGCCACAATTGGCAGACCCCACCAGGTAATTGGCGTGCACTGGGACTCGAATTAATTGTGCTCGCAAACTGTTCGACGATATGTCCATTGAAATATGGTCGCAGACTATTTAATTGGTGCCATATTTAGCTTATGTTTGCCTTGGCATTACTAACTGAGAACGTTATTCATCAATTTGTCACATTATGCTTTTGCATTCTGCAATACGAATTCAGAGGCTTGATTTGCCAAGGTAACGTGCACGTTATTTATTCGTTCACAACTTTCAGATATTTTTCATTTACTACCCGAAGTTAAACTGACAGATCAAAGTGCTATAGAACATTTATGAAAAGAACAGATGTGTCGAATTATGTAAACAATGGTACATAACAGATATATGAGGGATTAAGGGTAGATAAATAAGACATGTTATTTCTGTTGGCTGACACTATCTTTATCCCAGAGGCCTATGTTGGTAAGAGTAATATTACTCGTTTTTCTTTTCCTGAATGGACAATGGGAGTACAATTCCTAGCTTGTGTTTTATGATTAGATTGTCTATTACACGATTACTTCCTTGCTGGGAGCTAAACGACAGATAATTCTGTTCAGCCAGATTGATCGTGAAGATAAGTTCTCCAGCTTGATATTTTGCTTATTGGTTCATCTTTACATTTTCTCAAGAGGAAAACAAAGAACTAAAAGTAAGGTCATGTGCTGCATTGGTTTTTCCAAGCATGACTTGCGGACCCCATATACTTTTACTCTATTGCTGAAATAGTCACAGAAAGACTTGGTGGTCCAGATGTTGATGTAAAATACGCATAGTTGGCTCCATGATTTCATTATTGATTTATATTATATATATTACTTGTTTGATGCCACTTTGATGTTATCTGCAGCTAGCATTCCCAAGGTTGAAAGATATAGTCAAGTTTGTAAAGACGACAACACATCTGAGCATGGTTAAGGTGAATGGCTCCAACAAACTCCTAACCAGCCTAAAATTCACAAAACGACGATAACAAAGTACTTTGACTTTTCTCGGTTATGGGAGAAATAGTTAAAGCGCCTTCACATTGATGCTGATATATTTCTTCCATTTATTTATATCTGCCTCTTTGAGTTCAATAGTTATAAGTGCAATTGCTTCTAATGTTCTTATTTGATGGCTCTGGTAGCTCTGTACTATCCATTTAAATCAAGCTTTAAAGCTTTAAAACTTTGGCATGAGATGAATGTGAGAAGCATGACACTAAATGTGTACACTTACGTTATGCCGGAACTACTGTTGGAAAAGTATATAAACAGAAGCATCTTCTTAACAAAGTGTTTCAGCCAAAAATAGTTAAATTTAAAATTTCACCTTCAAGACAATGTGCATCAGCGGAATATGGGTAAGGCAGTGGCATACATTCACCACCAGAGATCGAGGCTCTGGTGGAAATGCTTTCTCATTGCATTTACAGGACAAACAGGACGAAAATTAAGTGGCATCCTGGTCATTTTTTAAGCATATATATTCATTATCTTCATTGGGAGAGCTGACACATCTGAAAGATTACTCCAAGATAATTGCCCGGACTAAGCTTTGTATGGGTTGATCACGTGCACTTGATAAAGTGAAAAATCATACACCTGCTTCTTTTGTTTCATGGATTCTAGACTGATTGTGAACTTCATAAGATGTTGGCGACCAACTAAGCAAACCATTCAGGTCAAATGTAACTCTGCGTTGAAATAGCCCGAAAAGACAGGGACACCACCCAGCAACAGGGGAGTATACGTGTCTTCCGCAAGTTTAATTTATATGCTTAGACAATCTCTACTGCAAGATGGCCTAACCTCTGAAATGTTGTAAGTTATAATTTGTCTTGCTTGATGCAAAAGATTTTATGTTTCATCGTATGTCATGATTTATGTAGGCACCGGGTCGAATCTCCACAAAAGCCGAGTTAAGGGCTTGGTCAAATCTCCACAAAATCAAAGTTGAAACACCACATAATAAGGAATTATAAGTGCCAAAGGCACCCCTATAGAGTATACCCACCTCGAACAGGCTCCGAGCGGCTAGTCTAACTCGCATATGCCAAAGGAACCCCGATCGAGTACCCCTGCCTCAAACAGGCTCCAAGCAGTTAGTTTAACTCACTTATGCCAAAGACATTGTGATCGAGTACCCTCGCCTCAGACTGGCTCCGAGTGGCTGGTCTAACTCACCAGTGCCAAAGATACCCATATCTAGTACCCCCACCTAGGAAAGGTTCTGAGCGGTTTGTCTAACTCGTGTGTGCCAAAGAAACCGCGATCGAGTACCCCCGTCTCAAACAGGCTCTGAGTGGCTGGTCAAACTCGCGTGTGCCAAAGGCACCGCGATCGAGTACCCTGCCTCGGACAAGCTCTGAACAGCTGGTCTAACTCGTCTGTGCCAAAGGCACACCGATCGAGTACCCCCGCCTCGGACAGGCTCCGAGCGACTGGTCTAACTCGCATGTGCCAAGGGCACCCTGATTGAGTACCCCCACCTCAGACAGGCTTCGAGCGGCTGGTCTAACTCGCATGTGCCAAGGGTACCTCGATCGAGTACCCTCGCCTCAGACAGGATCCGAACTGCTGATGTAACTCACCAGTACTAAGGCATCTCTGAGTACCCTGCTCCGGACAAAGTTCGAGCAGTTGTTCTAACTCTCCCAATGCTAAGGCACTTCTGAGTACTCTGCTCTAGACAAAGTTCAAGCAGTGGTCTAACTCTCCAATGTTAATGCACCTTCGAGTACCCTGCTGCAGACAAAGTCCAAGCAGTGGTCTAACTCTCTCAGTGTTAAGGCACCTCCAAGTACCTTGATCCGGAAAAAGTTCGAGCAGTTGTTCTAACTCTCCCAGTGCTAAGGCACTTCCGAGTACCCTGCTCGAGACAAAGTCCGAGCAGTGGTCTAACTTTCCCAGTGCTAATGCACCTCCGAAGTACCCTGCTCCAGACAAAGTCCGAGCAATGGCCTAACTCTCTCAGTGTTAAGGCACCTCCGAGTACTTTGCTCCGGACAAAGACCGAGTAGTTCTAACTTTCCGAAGTGCAGTAACTTGTGCGACACATCAGCTGGGACTGCCATATCACCCATTTTTATTCAAATCTTTGGGCTTGGGCCAATACAAGTTACTGCGCAAATGTGCCGAGGCTCATTCTTATTTCGGCCAAGCCTAACAGCAAATTACTCTTTTGCCAACTCTATGGATGTCGAAGAGGGGGGACTATTGATGGGCCATAAAATACCAAGCCCTATCAGACCTGACCACCCCTAGTCTGGCCCGTTGCCAGCGTATTCTTCTGATCACTCCATCTTCCGTTTGGAGTCCTAGAGGTTTTAGACTCCTAACTAAACACCTACATGATCGAAGAAGATAAAGATCATGTATATTCGGGATACCTCTTTCTCTCCTAATAGAATTTCATGACTCAGTCAAGAGTTAGACTTCCAATAGAGGTGTGGTTCCTAAACCAATATAAATAGTTAGGTACTCCCCTTCATATTTTCTTAAGCTTTAATTACTCTTCTAATACTCAATTCCTCTTGAGATCTAACTTAGTCATCGGAGTCTCCGAATCCGACACCACCCTTTTTTCTTGTTCTCTTTTAGGTCTTATTGTCTTTCGAGCATTGTGGTGATTCTTGACATCATCAAATTCTATGTTGAAAATCCTTGAAAGTAATAGATTTGGATCTCGACATGATTAATGGAAGGCCCAAATGACGAGATGTAATGGAAATTGATTTGAAACCAAACTGCTCTCGAATGAGTCTGGCTAAAGGGCGATCAGTATTGGCGGTGAGAAACATGAAAGACTTTAGAGCATTCAGGGCTTGGCCAGACCATTGAGAGAATAAATTTAGACAGAAATCAATATTTTGAGCCTCTGAAGGAGTAGATTGTCCAAAAATCAACAGGTGGTCTGCATAGAGAAAGTGAGTAATCAAAGGTCCTCCTCTATTCAATCTTATGCTGTGAAAAGGAGAGAGATTGTGCCTTATCAAATAGGCGAGAAAGAATTTTCATACCAATGACAAACATGAATGGAGATAAAGGATCACTCTCACGAAGACCTCTAGTAGGGACAATAAAACCTTGAGAGCTGCCATTTAAGAGGATCGAATTGGAGACAGAAGATAAACACTCATGGATCCAGTTTATCCATTTTGAGCTAAAACCAAACTGTTTAAGGGAAAGAAGAATCAAATTTCATTCCATTCTGTCATAGGCCTTGGACATGTCAATTTTAAGAGCAAGATTTCCTCTCTTTTTCCCTTTTTTTTAAAGGAAGAGCATGAAAAATTTCATGAGCTAGAATTGAGTTATCCTGAATTAGACGACCCGATACATATGCTGACTGACTCTCTAAAATCATACGGGGAGGAGCTCCTTCAATCTCATCGCAATAATCTTTGAGATGATTTTGTAGCTTACATTGCAAAGACTGATTGGAAGATAATGTTGCACCTTGTGATGATTGTCCAGTTTCGGAATCATAACAATGAAGGTATGATTCATGGAAGGTAATAATTGACCTCTATTAAAAAAATCTTGTATCATGCTAATAACATCATAGCAAATTATGTGTCAGTACTCTATAGAACAAGACCAGTAAATCATCAGGACCAGACGCTTTATTAGAACCCATTGATTTTACTCTGAGATGAATTTCTTCAGAAGATGGAATGGAATCCAGATGGTAGGATTCTTGTTGATCAGAACTCCCCGCTTAAGCATTACTGATTTTTTTTTGGTCTTTCCTGAGCCAACCATTATATGTGGTTGTGATTTGTTTAGGAAACAATGATGATTACGAAGAGACTGGGGTGTTCGGTTAGAAGTGTTTTGAGGATTTTTTGTGTTTTGAGAATTTTTAGATGATGTTAACTTTATTGGTATGCGTGTTGTAGTTATTTTTATGTGAAGTTAAAAATGATGTTTGGTTGTAAGATTTTTATATTGTGAGAATACATAAAATCCTGAGAATTCTTTGTTAAACGAACAACCCCTAGAAAAAGGAGAGAAAGGATTGACGCAAAGACTTTACGTGGTTCCACGAGTGCACCACTTGCTTATCCAGACACAAAAAAAAAAATTGAATTCTTTTGGGCCAGTATTTCCAGCCCAGTCCAAAAGCACAGGAGACCCGGCCCACAAAATGGATGCAGGTCCGAGACCCGGCCCATTCTTTGCTCTGTTTTGGTAGGAGAATACCTGTGGTACGGACAATTTAGACGGTGGTAAGTCAAAAGTGATGATAATACGTGACCGTTGACCTTCTTCTACTACGTTTAAACTAACGTGTGTATCTTACTAACCATTTAGCGGCAACCCCTTTCTCTCTCAAACCCCCGGCCCCTCTCTGGTTTCCCCATCCACCCAGCCCCCCTACGGAGGAGGGGGGAGCTACGACTCTCTCCACCCTCTCCTCCTTTTTTCATTTCTTTTCCCCTCCTCCATCTTCTCTCTCCCTTTCTCTTTTCCGGTCGGTTTGGTCTCTCCGGTTGTGGTTTGTTTTGGCCTGTTTTGGTGTTTTTTTTGCAGGGACTTTCTTCTTGCTTTTCGGTGGTTTCCGCTTCTTCCAAGGGGACACGCGCCGTCTGGCGGGTCTCAGAGGTGTTGTGCATCAGAACCCCGGCGGCCCGTCACTCCCAGGCCGGCGCGTGTTGGTCCACGCGCCCCACGCGGTGCGCGTGGATCTCACGCGCCGATTGCTGTTGGCGCGCGTGCGAGCCCCTCCGGCCCCTGCCCTCTTCCACTTTTCGCCGGCCTGGACTCAGCGGACGATGACCTCCATTTTCCGCTGTTCCGCCTTCCTTCGGCCACCGCCCGCCTCTCGCCGCCGCCTGACCGTTTGGAAATAACCCTGTTTGGGGCGGCCCATTTGTTTAGGGCTTGGTTTATTTTCCGCTTTCGCCCGTTAGGGCCTGCCTCACTGTTTAAGGCTGCTTTTGTTATTTCCTATGTTTTCTGCTTCTCTGGCCTCTGTGGCTTGTCTGGCTTCTGTGGCTGGTCCGTCCCTTCGGGGACTTTGTAAAGCCTTTCAGTAGGCTCTGCTCGTTGGGTCGCCGCTTCCTTGGAGGGTCTGGTATTCCCGTTAGAGCGCATCCGCTGTATTTTGATCCACCATGATGAAATACAGATATCCGATAATTTAGTGATTAAAAAAAAAAAAAACTAACGTTTGCGAGAACTGAACAAGTTAAAGCAGTAGAAAATAGTAGCAGAAGCAAGGGGTATGACCATGGCTTCGATATCCAGACCATCGCCACGTATCCACTTACTCTCTGACCCTATCCTTCTCCACTTCCCACCCGTAATTCTATCATTCCCTTCCTTCCCGACGGTGTCGCTTCCCCGTGGTCTCCGTGCCCTAAAAACCGAGGCGGACGGTTATGGGTCGGACTTGCTAAGGAAGCCGATTGTCTCGCAGGACAAGGACTTGGGCGGGATTTCGGAGGAAGAAGAGGAGAGCGAAGAGAAGAGGGATTACGAGGACGGGGACGAGGAGAAATGGGTCGACTGGGAGGACCGGATTTTGGAGGACACAGTTCCTCTGGTTGGCTTTGTTCGGATGATTCTTCATTCTGGAAAGTAAGTAAAAAGCGCTGCTTTCTTTTAGTTTTCAATTATTTTATATTCAGTTCATGGACCGAGAAAAATATAATGGGTTTCGTTTCGGGGACTTCCTTTAAAAAATCATTTGATTCCGTGATACCTTAGAATCAAAGATGCCCCAGTAAAACTGTTGCAATGAACTCAATGTAATATGTTTTAACGGAGGACAGAAAGTTCTTAGAATTGCCTTTGAAAGAAAACAAAGAAGGGGGAAGGGAGAGATACGGTTTACCATAATGTTATTGAAGTCTAGCCGAGACCTGAAAAACATTTCTTCAATTAAGGACGCTATATATTAACGGAGTCCAAAGAATTGGAAAAATCACAGAGTTTTAGTTGATTTGATTGTCCTTTTTGGCTGGAGAAGTAGTTTATTGGTTGTCATTGGGAAAATTTAATTGCATATCATGATACAAGCTGGGTCGATGAGGATATTTGTTGGATTGAATTTGGGCATCCCTTGTAATTTATGCAGTGTACGTGACAGCCTTGTAATGAACTTGATGAGCTGCACAAATTAGGACACTTTTGCAGATTAAGGTTTTGTAGGGAATCTTATTAAACTATTAGATATTTTAGAGGCCAACTGCATTCTGCATTTTCATAATTTATTGTTGTCACTTTGTTTGAAATTTTTGTTATAGTATTTTTCATTTTATCCCAGTTGATTACTTGGTATATTGTTGCACAAGAATTGTATGGACTTTACCATATCCTTTGTCTTCCTTGCAAAAAGAACGAAAAAAGAAGTGAAAAAGTAAAACAGAAAAGGAGAGAAACTAGTTTCTGTTTGTATTATGGGATGCATGGTAAAGAGAGAATCTCCAAAGCACTAAGTGGTACCTTGGCCCTGAAATATTGGACTGGCCTTTTTAGCATAGTCTTGGTCCTGCTGAATCCCTTCATTAGTTCATGTCTGTACTCCAACTCAATATTCTCCAGGATAGTGGAAGTTATTTGGCTGCAAAGGACTAGGTGGCTGCATGTTGTCCCTGCTCTTGTGGTTTACGTTTTTTTATTTTTGGTGTTATTGTCTGTCTTATGGCAACATTATGTTCTTCTCCATGGGCCTAGTGGAGGATAAAAGTCAAAGTATAGTTCAAGCAAACTTCTCAGCATTTGCCCTGAAGAGAGAGAAAAAAAAGCTCTGAGGATAATCTAAATGTAACTAAGTGATCATTTATTAGGATTACGGTATTAGTTGTCATTCATGTTCCTAGTTTTTAGTATGAGCTAATGGAAAGTCTTGATGCAGATATCAAAGTGGAGATAGACTAAGTGTGGAGCATGAGAGAACCATTCTTGAGAGGTTGCTTCCCTTTCATCCCGAGTCTGAGAAGAAGATTGGATGCGGGATCGACTATATCACAGTATCTCTCTCACTTTCTTTCTCTCTGGTTCCTTACCAAAAAGCTTGGTTAACTTGAAAAGGCTGGCCACCATTCTCAGTAACACACTTTAAATACCTATGTGCTTTCTGACTTGTGCGATGAAAACTTTGAGTTCAAATTAACAGCCTTATATATGCAAGCATTGCTGTATGGATGATCTAGCTTAGCTTACCAAAAAGCTTCATCGACTTTGTGAACAAATGGATAAGGTCCTAAATCAAGCCTCAGCTTATGAAATAGGGATACTACTCAATGGAAACTCGTGGATAGTTATAACATAATTCATGGTGTTGAAGGGTGTACAATTTGGAGCCACAGGTGTTGGCCCCATGATTATCATCAGATTGATTGAAGTCTTACTTCTAATTCCTTTTTCACTTCTCGTGTCTTTACATCTCACACATGCTCCCACACCTTGTTGCCAAATGACGGCAAATAGCAGTATTCAGTAGGTCTCAAGGGCAGTGGCCTTTTTCTTTTGAGGTGTGGCGCTAGATTATCAAGGCAGACTCATGTTTCTATTCCAAACCTTTAAGTATAATAATCTTGTGCATTGAATCCCTTTACAAGATATAAAGAAATGGGGGATGCTTATAATTTTCATTCGGTGGTTGAACTGGAAATGAATCATATTTCTCCTTTTGGATTGACAGGTTGGTTATCATCCTGAATTTGAAAGGTCACGCTGTTTGTTCATAGTACGAAAGGATGGAGAGCTTGTTGACTTTTCATATTGGAAATGCATAAAGGGCATGATCAGGAAGAATTATCCTCTATATGCTGACAGTTTCATTCTCAGACATTTCCGAAGGCATAGGCGAAGTGTATAAGGTGACATTCTCCATTTGGCTGCCACTTCTATCATTGTATGGCGCAAGAATGTTTCATCTTCTTTTTGACTTTTTTTTCCCTTATTGATTACAAGAAGCCGTGTTTATGCCGTGAAGTAAAATGTTAGAAAGTAGAAGGAGATGTGACTTCTTGGGGACAGGGAAGTCGATGGAAAAGATGGGACTGAATGCTGTTGGATGATTAGGCTGAATTTTGCAGAATCATCCGCTCCAGTATGTTTATTTGTACTATAGTTTTGTATAAACGTTTCTGATTTTATATTCAGCATAGCACCTTTTTCCTGAATGCCAAAGGAGTGAGAATAAACTATTACAGTTTTTATAGTTGACCACTGGAATCTTTATGCCCTACAGAGAATGATTTTATTTCTTTTCTCAAATTGTTTCAACTGGATTGGACTGCTCATGGTGTTGGTACGATGTGGAGAACATCAGTCAGGACGCTTCTTGGTTGGGTGTGGTGGTACCTATTTTGGTCCTAGGTGACATGAGATAGACACGTTTGTTCTATTGGGACCAATGTTTGACAAGGTTTAACTTGCGAGGTTAAATCCTTGTCTTTTTGGTTAATCATAACCCAAAACTAGCAAGGGCATCACTTGCGTGCGGCAGGTCACAATACTTCATCAGACAATAAAGAGATAATTGGAGAAATTACCCTGATAATAGGACCGTTGCAATGAAGGAGCAGTTTGAGATGCAATGGCTGGGAATGGTCTTAAGTAGATTGTATTTCGTTTTAATAATTTGCATGCATGTCTTAGAACCGACCAAATTATGAAAGGCAATTGAGCATCAGAGACTCAACCTACTCTAAGGACATTGGCTGAAGCAGCACCCTCTATCTAAAGTCTGGCAATATTCGTCTACCTGTGCAAATATTTCAAACTGTATTTTCTTTTACGCTTGCAAAAGATAGTAGGGGCAGACCAGGGGTTAGAACTTCCTACTTGAGTTGTCTCTGTTACTGTTAGTACTCTTTATTTGCTGGGAAACCTCTCAGAAAGTGCTAGAAAAAGAAGCAATTCTCTGATCGTCCGCTATCGCCCCTACTGCAGCTAGCTAACTCTCTTATACAATACCTGAAAATTTTCAAACTTCCGAAGAAGAAAGGGAGTTTCTCAGCTTATGCCACTGCCCCCGCTGCTCTTTTTCTTGCCAGAAACAGTTTTAAAGTGAAGTATTCAGTGTCTTTCTATTGATCGGACCCAATGGAATCTAGGGTGAAAAGAAGCATCGTAACAAGCAACCATGATGTAAACTCAAAATGGATAAATAAAATGGTTTCTCTTGGTGAGGTATTTTATAAAATTTATTGCGTGCAATAATAGTGAAAGGTCCATATAATGTGCTATTTGCACTTACTCGAAAAGGAAATGAAGCCAAACCAGTGGCTCCCTGCGCCAAGTGCTAAAGGATTTTTGGCGGACTTTTTTTTTGGTTTTGTTTCTTTCCAAATTTTCTCTTCTTTCTGGGGGCTGGACCAACGTTTCCTTATGTCTGCCACTAGATTCGAGGACTCCAAAACGAATGAAGTCCTTTTTTCCCCTGATCTATTGATAACGCTGTTCAAGTGCACCACATGTATGTCAATTTGTTTAAATTTCTGGGGGGCCTATTCAATTTGAAATAAAAGATTCTACCTCAAATTCAATTTCTGGCTGAGGACCGTGACACAAATCAACTCCTGTAAATGGGTTTTCCGTTTCCAGCAGCCTTAAACCTCCTTAATTCCATTTCCATAGAGCGAACTGAAATGTGTGGAAAATAATTGGTCAGGATTCTTCTTGGTTTTGAAAGTGACTCTTTGTTGCTGTGTAATGCGGCGAATTATCCGAATCTTACCCGGCTTTGGGCGATTTTTGGTTTGGTCGAATCTATGAGGCGGAGTTTGGAGACCTTCAGGGAGTGAAAGGTGGCTTGGATTCCTAGAAGATGCAATGGTTTGGCGCACTCCCTTGCCAATTGGGCAGCTCGTTTTGGGTTTTTTGGTTTCTTTGATAGTGTTAGTGTTCCTGAGTATATCCGGGGTTGTGATATACTTTTTTGAGATTTGGTTATTTTGTTTGTTTTATTCAGCAAAAAAAAAAGGTTGGACCTCTTTAGCCACAGGTCTTCATCACATGGCTCTCATTTATGCAACAACAACAAGAAGTTTCTTTATAAATGGTAAAACATTTATCATTTTTAGAAAAAAAACCTTTTAACATTTTTCAAATGAGAAATGATAGGGATCCCGAATGTTGTCCCTGAATTTGTCCCGAATCCGACGTGTCCATATTTTAAACGGGGATCCCGGTTCATTCTCCCTCTCCCTCCCGGTTCGTGTAAAATGCAAACCGCTGAAGCGCCTCATTTCCCCTGCTTTTAGAACGCGCATCTCCTCATTTCACTGAAGCTCTCCTCACTGAAGCGCATCTCGGGTTTTCGCGTGGCCGCACGCCTCTCCGTGTAAGCGCATCTCTCTTCATCCTCATTTTTTGCACTTAATTTGTTTTGCATGGCCGCACAAGAAAGGAAGCTATGTTTTTAATTTTGCTTGTGCTATAATTCTGATTCGTTATCAACAGAAGGAAAAATGGCAACCCATCAAGGTAAAATTAGAGATATTTTACTTAAAAATCTCATATTCTTTCATCTAGTAGTGTTATCTTGGTGAATGGTGGTATAAAAAAATTTGACAAACTTGTCTTCACAGAGGAATAAACAAAGCTTATGAAGATGCATATTTTAATATCTATCAGAACATGCCTATTTTAATATTTGTCATTGCCTATGATCATTATTTTGTAATATCTAAATCATTTCCCTTCTCATAGTCATCATCACCCTGGCTTAATGTAGCAGAACAATACCAAGTTGTCTTTGGGTGTTATAACACATACTTGGGTCAAATCTTGGGAAAATTTCATGAGTATATCTTTAAGTTACCATTCATAAGTTAAAATTAGAGAAATGCATATTTTAAAAGGGGAGATAATAAAATGAAATTCCAAATGGGAGCATCAATATGTCAATCTCAATTTTTATTCCAGTATACACATTCCTACTTATTAGGAAAAGTATATTAGACATAATCATTAGTATATCTTTATTTTCAGGGTTGATTTTTCTGCCTCTGTACTCAGGACTTCCACGTGTTGAAGAGGTTAATGATATATTAATATCATATCTAGTTGCAAAAAAATTTTTTTTGTTGAGTTTTAGTCCATCAAATTTGTGATTTACTGACTACCTTCTTGCTTTCTTTTCAAGAACTGGTTTTTTCTCCAACTCGTAGAGGGAAGAGGAAAGTAGTGATATCAACAAATATTGGGGAGACATCATTGACTTAGGAGGTAACCTCTCGGCACTCCAGAGCAACTTTTGTTGGGCGTGATTAGTTAAAAGGAACCAGACAGTGCATGTTTCTCCAACCTTATTCTTCTGCTGCTTGCAGAGAGTTGTCTATGTTGTTGACAGTGGATTCTCAAAACAGCGATTCCCAGTCATAGGCAAGTTGATTGGTTTGAGAATTTTTGAGATCAGTGTAAATTTGGGTTGCAAGAATGAATTTAACTTATTGTTGCTGCTAACCAAGTTTATTTGCCTTTTCAGTTACTCATTGTGGCCAGCTTATGTTATTATAAATGGACTGTTCAAGTTCATGTTTGGAGAATGAGAGAGAAGTTCAATCCGAATATAACGACAATGATGTTACTGACGAAGATGACCCTGAAATTGGTTAGGCTTGTTGTGGCTTTGATAATTTTGCGTGAAATTATTTTTCTTTCACCCAAGTATGGCTTGAAAATTGCATTTCTTATTAAATTTTTTTAATGTAATTTAGAGTTGGATGATAAAGAAGACGGGGATGATAAAGCAACTAATGCTGTGGTATCCGAGATGATAAATGAGGATGAGAAAATTGAAGTAAGACATCAATGCTCTTTGATTCGGCAGACGAAGTTTTCCTCTACTATGTAAAGTATGCTAAGCAAGAGGGTTTTGCAGTGGTAAAAAAAGGCAACAGAAAAAGTGAGGGGGTTCTCAACCACGTAACTTATACATGTATTCGTGAAGGTAAACAAAGGAAAGTCAAAACTGATGTTGTGCCAACAACAATTAAAATCAATTGCCCAGCCAGGATTTGTGCAGTGTTACATGCCACTGGAAAGTGGATGTTGAGAAAGGTTGTGATTGAACATAACCATAGTCTAAGCCCAGGCAAAGCAAAGTTAATGAAATGTCATAGGCAAATAGAAGCTTCTGTGAAAAGAAGGCTAGATATAAATGACAGAGCTGAAATCCGTACAAATAAGAATTTTGGATCTCTTGTTGTTGAAATGGGGGGTATGAAAATCTTTCCTTCAGAGAGAGAGATTGTCAAAATTTTATTAACAAGGCAAGAGAGCTTCGGTTGGGTAAAGGAGGTGGTCAAGCACTTAGTGACTATTCTACTAGAATGCAAAAGAAAAATCATGGCTTCTACTATGTGATGGACATGGATGATGATTGTCCGTTGCGAAATGTGTTTTGGTGTGATGCACGAAGTAGAGCAGCATATGAGGACTTTGGGGATGTCATTTCATTTGACACGACGTACTTGACCAATAGATATGACATCACTCTTTTCATAGGTGTGAATCACCACGGTCAGTCAATGCTTTTTGGGGCAACACTTATGTCAAATGAGGATACAGACACCTTTGTGTGGTTGTTTGAAACTTGGTTGGGCTGCATGAACGGTAAAGCTCCAGGTGCAATCTTAACAGATCAGGCCAGGGCCATGAAGAATGCAATTGAATAGTTTTCGGCAACATGACACGACATAGATATTGTTTGTGGCACATTATGAGAAAAATACCAGAAAAGTTTGCATCAAGTCTTGATTTCTATGGTATTAAGGCTGCCTTGAATAATTGTGTGTATGAATCTGAAACCTGTGAACAGTTCGAGGAAAATTGGAAGTTTCTAATTGAGACTTACCAATTAGAAGATAACACATGGTTGGATGGGTTATACGGTGAGAAGACTTTTTGGGTCCCGACATATGTGAAAAATACATTTTGGGCGGGAATGAATACAACTCAGCGGAGTGAAAGTATGAATGCGTTTTTTATGGTTATGTGCACTCACAGACCACACTAAAGGAATTTGTTGATCAGTTTAACAGTGCTTTGAGGAAAATGGTTGAGAAGGAGACAAATGCTGATTTCAATTCCTTCAATCGTATAATTTCGTGTTCGAGTCCCTTTCCTTTAGAGAAGAGCTTTCAAGCTGTGTATACCAACGCGAAGATCAAAGAAGTTCAAGGGGAGTTTCAGAAAGTTATGCAGTGTAATCACTCTTGTCTTAAAATAGAAGGTGCAATTTCTACTTACTAAGTGATCCAGCTAGAGGTTGTAAACCAAACTATAAAAGAAAAATCATATTGTCTTTACTACAATGATAAAGAAATGGAGGTGAAGTGCACCTGTGCATTGTTTGAAACGAGATGTATCTTGTGCCGCCATGCCATTTCTATGCTGCTATCAAAGAAAGTTTCAAATTTGCCCTGGAAATATTATCTTGCGAGATGGAGGAAGGACATAAGGCGACATTACACTTTTATTAAAAGTACTTACGACGCTTTTCACGGTGACCCTAATGACGAAAGATATGACCGCATGTGCAAGAAGTTTAAAGAAATAGCATCGATCGCCTCAATGGATGTGGGCAAATACGAAAAAGTGCTGGGAAATGTTAATCAGTTGATAGATGAATTCCGTGTACTTGAGCCCATTAGTGGCTCCCAGCAACATGTTGTCGCAATTGCGTCTTCTAGCTGTAATGATGCCATTCAAAGTAATGATGTTTTATGGTCCTTAGTCCTGTTAAGGTTACAAGGAAAGGGAGACCAAGGTCATCAAGAATGATGTCTGAAATGAAAAAAAGCAGTGAAGAAGTCACAACGAAAAGGGGCAAATCCATCGATTCAGACACAAGCCGAACCAAATAGCTGAAAACAAAAGGTGGCAAACACAATTTTCTGCTTAACTTGATTTTTCTTGGGTTTGGTTGGACACTCATTTGGATAACCATGGGTTCTGTTTTGTAGGCCTTAAAAGCAACGCAAGATCAATCAAATGTTTCTCAAGCCCCGATGCCACTGTGTGTGCTTCCTGATCAGCCAAGTCGTGTAACTCGTACTCAGGTACATACATAATTTCCTTTTGAAGACAAGCGTCACACTTTACTTGGTTTTTTATGAAATTATTTGCCAACATTGGTTGTAACATGTGTGCATTAGGTTGTGGTGCCAGTTGATGTAACAATGGAGTTGTCAAACTTGGTACTTCAACACAATTTTGAAAAAGCTTTCAATGTAGCCCTCCAGAGTAATGATATATCCATTGTATCCTGGTTCATCTCAGCGGTAAATTTGTTCATGCTAGTTATTGTGCACAAATATTTTTGTTGATGGCGTACACATTCATTTACATTTAACAACAATGTAACCTTTTTCCTCATTTTATCAAGGTTGATCTACAGTGGGTATTGTCGTTAGTTCCTCTTCCTGTGAGTCAAGGGGTACTACTGAACCTTTTGTGGCAATTAGCCTGTGATATGAAGAACGACTCACCACAAAAACTCATTTGGATGACTGTTGCGGCTCATTCCATGATTCCTACCGACCAGGGAATTGCAATGCATGCTAAGCCCATCCTTTTCCAAGTTCATGCCATACTCAACCATCATTGTACGTCGCCTACAATTACTACTGGCGAGATGTCAAGTATCCGTCTTTTGCTGCATGTCATCAATTCTATGCTCATGGTTCTGGATTGACTGATGACAACCTTTTCAATTAGTGGCTTTGTACTTCTAACATGACCATGTTACGTTCGTAATTGTATAAGTGTTGTTATCATTGTATTTCTAGTGTAACCTTTATCAGGACAACTTGTTATTCATTTACTGGCTAAGGAATTTTGGCTGTGTACAGGTAGTCTAACCTTGTAGATCTGCTATTCACCAAGATTTTTGGGAGGTATATCGAATAATGGTTCTTGTTTGTTTGTTTAGGAGTAGTTGAAGTTTAAGAATATGGCTGACAGCATGTTTGTGAGAATTTGTAAGCCTTGATCATCCTATTTGATTAAGGACCCAAGTGATGTGTGTATTGTGCAAGTGAGTTTGGCTGGGTCAGGTGTTAGTGCATTTAGTGCAATCATAAGACAGGTTGATGTCCTTACATAGTCAGTTTTCTTGTAAGGACCCAAATATTGGGTTTTGTTGTGAATTTTAATGTCCGAGAAGAGAACATCAAAATATCATGGGCAACAACATATCTACAAAGACAAGCGAAAGATTAAACCGTGTGAAATATTGTGAAACCTATGCAATCAAAAAGTGTGTTTCTATATGTGGGAAAGTGTACTTTTTCTATATAATTTTTCTTTTAAATGGTCAACCTCTTTTGTGCTCCTTATGTGGTACAACATTATTTGGTTGGGCACTTTAAGCCTTTCCCTTAATTTACTGCCTAATTAGAGAGACCGAGATTGCAGCTCAATGAACAGGTAAAGAGGAGCAGAGAAGACCAAAGCACGTTGGCAGAAGAGAAAGGTCAGTCAATCATACATCAAAGGGGCCGAAGAATATATCAAAGTAATAGATCCCGCCAAAGGGTGTTGGTCGTGATATATTAAATACATTAGAGGCCACTGCAACTTGAAGATGAAGACGAGAGTTTGGTTTTTTCTGCCAAACCAAAGGTAGCTAATCCCAACACTAGTTCTTCCCTCATCCTCTCCAACTCAGGATCCTTCTTGAGAATCTGGTTTTCCTCCCTGAGCATCTGGTTCTCCGCTCTTACCTTTTGTAGCTCATCATCCTTTATCTTCAAGTCGGACAGCAGCCGCTGTATCTTGCGGTTCAATTGGGGGACATATTCGGCCGGGTCCCGCTTCTCCGTCTCAAGATCTATCCACTCGAAAAAACCACAAGGCGTTGTCCCCTACATAAGACAAATGGACAGATTGTGACATCATCAATTGGCGTTTAAGCAAAGCAGACTACATGTTCAATATAAGTGCAGATTCACCATGTACTCACCGAATGTTGGGCGTCTAGCCCGCATGTAAAATATCGTCGACCGTGATTTGTCGCTGTCCACGAAGTCCTTTCTTGGATTGAGAGCTTGCATCCACACCGTCGTGGTGCCATAGAGTGAAGTCCAGCTTGCAAAATATTTTATTTACCTGCAATGTCATCAAGGAAAACATCTTTAGGCACTTATATTCAACATTTTGTCTAGGCACTTCCAAAAAGGAAATTCAAAATATTGGTCTACCTGCAAAGTGCAACATATGGCCTCTATGATAAACATGTGAATGGAGCTGATGCATGGAAAATTTATGCTGGTTGCCCATTTGGTTTTGAAGCTTTAGTGCATTTATGTTACAGAGTGTTGTATTTGTTGCATGGCCTAGTACATCTATTGTGTATTTGTTATTGAGTCATGTATACTTTGCGCCCCATCATTCTTCCGTTTGTAAAAGATTTAAAAGACTCATGCTTATCTTATATTGTGCATGATCTTGTTTAATGGGTCCTTTTAAACTGCAGATTGCCTTTAACCTTGTTTAGGAGTCACCTAAATATTAATGCTTGAAATCATCTCAAATGACTCTAAGTTTAATTCCATCATTTCAGTTAGGTGTATCCAATACACAAGGTTAAACAGTTCGATTTTACTCTGTTTTTGCAGCCCACAAAACCAATCTCAAGGCTTCTGGGACCTTCAAGGTCCCTTTAATAGACTCTGTCATTAAGTCAAAACACAGCCTATATTAGTTCATACTTACTGCCCAAGAACATTAGTCCTAATAGAAAGCATTTCATTCCATCATCCTAATGCAACGCAGGTCCAGCTAGACCTCAAAGAAGAAGATTTGATGTTCTTTCAATTATGTATTACTAGTCTCCATGTTCCTGTTGTAATCTTGGCTGAAACATATCCTTCATAATCTATATTTTTAAGTCCTTTATTTTTGCTATAGTCCCATCAATTGTGTTTGTATACACACACACACACACACACACACACACACACACACACACACACACACACACACACACATATATATATGTACTTTGCATCTCCTAACTAACATGCCTATTACAATGTCATCACCTAATTAACTATCCATTTTATCACATAAACCCATTAAACTTCTATTTTGTTTCAAATTGCATCCTGTATAAACTAATTGCTATTAAAATAGACAGAAGTGTTATGAATATATATACAAGCTTACCCTCTTTGGTTGTTAATGCCTAATGTGACATAAAGGCATGCATTTTCATCCATTCGCATATGAAAAATGGCATTTCGGTCAATTTCAAAAGCAATAGGAATATATAGAATCTGACTTCCATATAAACTAGTATTAATACACTTCAAATGCATATTCCCATAATTAAACATTTGATTAATAATATTAGATCCCCTAATGATAGCCTAATCTACTGTTATTTATCATAGGATGAGCATAATAAAGGGTTTAGTTATATTACTAGATTGAAAGAGAGCATAATAAATGGAAGATGAGGGGACCCGAAGCTGTACCCAAAACAACTGCGGTGAGGGGACTCGAAGCTCTCAGGAATCGTCGTCGTCGTCGTCGTCTCTTCGTGTAAGAATGTTCGAAATCAGTCTACCATTGAAAAGATATTTCAGATCGAAAAACCAGAACAACAAGGCAAGAACAAATAGGGAGAAGAGGAGTCTTACCGGCCGATCGGGATGAGGAGCTCACCGGATAGAGAAAGGGGTCGGGAGCTTCGGTCTGAGAGAGGGGTTGTCGTGGGAGAGAGACTAGAGATTTCTCGGAGTGAGGAGTTCTCGGAGGAGCGAGACTAGGGATTTCAATTTCTAAATCCCTATTTAGGTCATCATCGGGTTTAAATGGGGGCATCATCGTGATTCACCACTTGCATTATTAAGTGACCCGACTGGTTTTCATTTTACATGAACCGGGAGAGAGAGGGAGTGACACGTCGGCATTCGGGACAAATTTTGGGATCCCTATCATTTCTCTTTTCAAATACTCCTACTATAGATCCATGCAATCTATTAAGCATTTTCATAGTTTAGTCGAATACTAAAATAAAGTCAAGCTTTGAGTTCAATAGTACTTCTGTTTGGATAGATACTATCAAAATTAATAAAAAAATATGAATGTAATAATTTATTTTATATTATTAGGGAAATTTGATATTTGGACACTAGGTTTACAGCACTTTTACGATTTAGTCACTAGATTTCATTTTTTTACTAAATGGTCACTGAGAATATATAGTCGTGACGATTTAGTCTTTCTGTCAAATTTTCGTTAAATTTTTAACCAGAATAACGTTCGACCAGTTTGTTTACTGTTATGTCAACGGTAAATTGTAGCGGTCGATCACATTATATTCTGTTAAAAATTAACGGATGTTCGACAGAAAGACCAAATCATCACATTTATATATTCTCAATGACTATTTAGTAAAAAAATAAAAACTAATAATTAAATCGTAAAATTGTTGTAAAGCTAGTGACCAATTATCATATTTCCCTATATTATTTAACAAAGCCTCTGGCGTGGACCTACATGCTCATTCAAATGTTGGGACTACCAAAAGCAAAATTGTCCTATCAGGCTCGACACATGATCGAGGCTCTTCGCTGTTGAATTCCCGAAGTGAAATGCACTATTGTGCTGCCGCTGTTGGAACCTGGTCCCACGCTGCTCTAAGGTGGCATCTTAGGAAGGATAGACACCAACGAAGTTTCCTTTTCTTTCTCTAGGTACCTCTCACTCTTTTTTGGTTTTTTTCTAACCAAGTCCCCACAAAAAGCTTTTACCGCAGACATCTTTTTGTTTTTTCCTAGATTGAGTATACGGGTAAGAAAAATGTTCTCCACATGCTACATATTGTTTACCGACATTAACGACCAAAAAAAAAGAAGACACGGGACTTGACAACAAAACAAATTATGTTACACTATATGGGTTTCTAGTCTTTGAAACCAAGAGATGCCTAATTTGGATATGCATGGAGCAAACTATATGCTTCTCAATTTGGACAGTTTCTATATTCCCAGAGAACGAATTATAGTGTTCTCTCCATGCGCGAAAAGCGATATGTGTGTCGGTGGCAAACATGGCCTTAGCCCAGAAGCAAAGCCCCCACATACCTTATCCTACTAGAAAAAAGATGATTATAGAGTTGAAAAAGAAAGTCATCGATCTCATGATGTAGGATTAGCGTTTGAAAAAACAGAATTCTGGTGTGACTTTTTTCCTGAACTGCCGGAAAAAACGCCTTACAAACGAGGGTAAGTCATTTGACTTACGAAAGTAGGCTTTCACCGGTTGGAAACTAAAGGTTAGTAGTCTACTTGCCGCTGCTGACTGCGGTGATCTAATTGTCTGAGTTTTCTGTTGTTGGTCGGGAAGCTTTTCAAAGCTGAGCATTACCTCATCCATGTCGAATGCAATGGCGGAGTTTCCAACTCTGAGGCTTTTCTGAAGCCGGGTGGAGAGAGACCCATAACACAAGTTTAAAGCAATCGATTTGAGGGTAACGGTCCCATTTTTGGAGGAGAAGTGAAGATCCGAGAGCGTTAATGACGGGATTCGCCTGAGAGTCCTACTTTTGGTGACGGGTGTATGATTCAACGTCCTCTAGAGAATCCATGCTGTCCCACTAATTGAAGTTTTAAAGTATTAGCTTAAGTGGATGAGTGTGGTGGAAGGAGAAGTGGATAAAAGAAAAGTATAGAGAGAGGGTCCTCCGTCTCTCTATGGGTCCTCTGTCTCTCTATACTTCCTCCTTCTCTCCCTCTTATGCAACTCACCTTCCTGCTCTGAGTGCTCTCTTTCTTTCTCTGGGCGACGGGAGGAGGTCCTCCTCCTCCTGTCCGCCCATCTCCTGACCGGTCGTTAGTCGGTCATGCACTGTTTTTTCTCTCTTTCGATTTCTTTCAATAATGGTGGATTTGTTTTTTGGTGGTTCTTGCTCCGGTGGAGTTTTCTAGACGGCAACATGACGTTTTTCGGCGAGCACGTGCCTTTTGGTCGGCTTCAACGGCTCCAGATCTACGACGTCATCCCTGTCTAACGGTCCAACATCGGCTCCTGGCTCTCCACGCTTCACTCCAGCGGCGCATGAATCTGACGTGCTTGGTGTTTTTCCCTCATTTTTTGACCGAGTTTCTCCTCTGTGAGCTCTTTTGTTGCAGGTGTTGGTTTGAGACCCCTATCTCCGACGACGGTATCCGTCGTTCGCAGTGGTGTTATGTTGAGCCCCGAGTCTTTGGACTTAGGTTGGGTTGGTGGGTCTGTGGACCCAGTTGGTTTTGGCCCTTATGATCTATAGTGTTAGGACCTTATGGTTCTTAGTTTGTATTTGACCCTTCGAGCCTTTGAAAATGTTATAGAAGATCTTTGTAGCCCATTTAAAGTTTCCGGTCATGGTTGGTTCTTGCTGTACTTGTATTTTTCTCTCCTGTAAAATGAATTTCACCTCTTGTTAGAAAGAAAAAATTGAGTAGGTGGAAAATTGAGGTGTTCAAGTTTTCAAGTCACTTCCTCCAACCACTTCCTAAAGCTTTGGGATCATGAAACTAATGGATTCAACCATATTTATGGTCCGTACTTATGCAAGTCAATGACTCAGAGCACCAAAGATTCAACCATCTTAATTGATTTATGTTTTTTTTCTTTCTTCTTTTTACTTCTATACTGAGGTGTTCAACATCAACTGTTCAATCACTTCCTCCGACTACTTTCTAAAGCTTTGGGATCATGAAACTAATGGATTCCACCATATTTATGGTCCGTACTTATTCAAGTCAATGACTCAAAGCACCAAAGATTCAACCATCGTAATTGATTTATGCTTTTTCTTCTTCTTCTTTTTACTTCTTTTTCCAACGCCCTTATCTACATTTGACCTCCAACATTTTCTCTTAGCCACTCATCTAAAAAAAATCAATTTTATTAATAATCAAGTTGATGAATGATCGAGTGACCGACGTTTATCAATATTCTTCCAACCAAATTAATGCGTATTCTAATTGAGTTAGGTCTAAACAAAACAATGAATTTCTCTAGTAAAATTAAAAAAAAATTATAACAGGTCTCAAACAAGAAAAGTACATAGTATTAAAAATGGTACATACAAAGTGAATTCGTACTAAGTGAGTGAGATTTACTAATGCACTAGTTTAGTACAAAAAATGAATGGATAATTATGGATAAAATGTCTTTTCAGATAAATATATTTTTCACCCATCAATTATTGAGTCTAATTCATATTCCAACATAAACTATCAGCATTGCACTATTCAACTATCAATGTTAGATACTTTGCATAACCTATCTGACAATATTACTCTAAAAAATGTAATGAATTGACAATAATATCTTCAATATATGCAAAATAGGTCAAATATATTATCGTTATATTATTCTAAAAATTTGATAGTATCTAAGATTGGTAGTTAGAGGATGCAATGAGTCAAAACTGATAGTTTAAAGTGCAGAGTTGAATCCCTAGTAGTTGATGGATGAAAAATATATTTATTTTATATATTTTTTATTATTAAAAAACAATGGAAAAAAAAAGAAAAAAAGGAAGAAGCAAACATGTAATATAGATTAACTTATAATTGTGTAAAATTGTGAATCGTGATCCAATTTAGGAATAAAATGAACTTATATGTTTTTATAATTATATTTTATTTACAATATCAATGAGAAGCTACTCTGTGGTTGTGTTTGTGTTGTACAATTTTAGTGTTATTAAAATTTTAGGTATTGAGTTTAGTGAAAAAGTGAAGAGAGAGATAATTTTTTATATTTTTTGGTAGTAAATAGTAATGATTTGATGGGGAGAGAGAAATTATATTGTAATATTTAATTGTGTTAAAATTTTAGAGGGGGTAAAATTTTGGTACACAAATGCAGCCTGTAATATCGGACGCGAAAAATTCACGGCCCTCCGATACAATTTAGACTAAATTATAGTACGCCGGACATTGGTTCCCACGCCAACAAATCCCCGAATACGAATAGCCGGCTGGCATCTCAAGTCATGCACTGGCGCTGCTTTTCGGAGTGCGTACTACGCCTCCTGGTTATACTTCAATCATATGGTCACTTATCCGACGCCACTATCATCCAAAGCACGCGATCTAAACCCATCTTTGCAAGAAACGTGGACGCTCAAGATCCTCCCACCTTGCCTCACCTAATTGGCTGGACGTCACATCAACTCTTCCTACCCTATCGCAATTGGGCCACGTCTCCAAAGCCAGCTCGCCCTCCCTCTAAATATGAATATTTTTACAGGTCCAACCTCCTCCACTCTTAAAAGAGAGCGAAGAACCAAGAAAAAAAAAAAGAGAGCAAAGAGAGGGGTAGGGAGACACTTGGCGCGTGCACTGAGCCTTAGCAGGCGAAGAAGAAGGAACCGGACAAATTATTCACGCAGCCAAAGAAGCCACCAGAAGCAGAAATACAAAAAGAAAAACCAAAAGAAATTATAATCGGATAATAAAGGTAAAAAAATATTTGCTTCCTTTTTTTTCTCTCTCTCTCTCTCTGGACCGTGTTTATTTCTCCCTCCAATTTTCCCTTCTATTTTTGGAAATTCATTCTTCTGAAATTCGGATTTTTCAAAAGTTCATGAAATTGGGGAACAAACTTGGACTAGTCCAAGTGTTTCTCAACTTCAATGTTCTGTGCACAGCATCCTTGGATTGTATGATTATTTTTTTGGTGGTCATCTGGTAGTGATTTTGAGTTACATGTTTTTTGAAATGGTTCAGTTGATTGCCGATGAGTTTTCAGGCTCCGGTTTTTTTACTTTCAATGGGTTGAAATTGGTTAGGGTTTTGGGGATTTGAACCAAGTTACCAGGTGTGTTTGCATGTTGTTTGTGCGCTTGAGGTTTCTGGTTGTAAAAGGACAGTGATTTGTTTGATGTTTAACAAGGTTGAATTTTATGAACGGATATTCAGTTTTGGATTCGACTCTCTCCTTGGGAAAAGTCTGGACTTAACTGTTTGTCTATCTTTTTTTTATCCAAATTTCTTCCTCTGTGAATTTGTCTCCCGGACACAAGATTTTGTTCCAAGTATTATAGTAATGATAGTGGCGGATTAACGTTGCCTGACACTGTTTTATCCAGATTTTTCTCCGTTATGGGGACTAATTTGAACTTCAAGAACTTCGCGACGGACCCACCGGGCGATGGGAACGGAATCGAAAGGCCGCTGGGGAACGTTCCGTTGACAAGGCAGACGTCGATCTACTCGTTGACCTTCGACGAGTTGCAGAACACCATGGGAGGTAGTCTAGGCAAGGACTTCGGGTCCATGAACATGGACGAGCTACTCAAGAACATTTGGAGCGCCGAGGAGACCCAAACCATTATGGCCAACTCCGCTTCAACTACCGCACCAGAAGGGACTACTAGCCAACCTGGTGGGTATTTACAGAAGCAGGTTTCGCTGACTCTGCCGAGAACGCTGAGCCAGAAGACCGTGGACGAGGTTTGGAGAGATTTATACAAGGATGGGACTGGAAATGGAAGCTCAAGCTTGCAGCAAAGGCAGCAGACATTAGGGGAGATGACTTTGGAGGAGTTCTTGGTCAGAGCTGGTGTTGTGAGAGAGGACGCCCAATTGGCTGCCACGCAGACTAGTACAGCAGGAGTCTTCGGCAATACTGGTTTAGGAATTGGGTTTCAGAAGACTGGTGAGGGTACGGGATTGATGGGGAATCGAATTTCGGAGAGTAATAATCAATTTTCTCTCCAGTCTTCGAATTTGCCACAGAATGTAAATGGGTTTAGATCGGATCAGACACCGTTGTCCCGGCCTCAGCAGCCGCAAATTTTCCCTAAGCAGGCCATGATGCCTTATGCAACACATCAGATGCCACAGCTGGGTAGTCCAGGAATGAGAGGCGGAATTGGGGGAATAGGGGATCAGAGTTTGAATAGTGGATTGGTTCAGAGTGCAGCACTGCAGGGTGGAGCTTTGGGAGTTGTTGGTTTAGGAGCTGGGGCTGGAGCTGTTACCGTAGCGACAGGATCACCCACGAACCAGCTGTCATCAGATGGGATTGCGAAGAGTAATGGTGATATGTCGTCCGTGTCACCGGTTCCTTATATGTTTAATGGTGGCTTGAGGGGAAGAAGGTCAACCGGGGCTGTGGAGAAGGTCGTTGAGAGGAGGCAGAGGAGGATGATTAAGAACAGGGAGTCAGCCTCAAGGTCGCGAGCTCGAAAGCAGGTGATTATTTGTTCGATATGTTAGCTGTCTTCTGCTTTCTTATCTATATGAGTTCAGATCGAAGTAAAATGACTTGCGCAAATTTAATGCCAGTATTGATTCGACCAACGAAGTTTCTGTTTTACACCATTCTTTCTGTGCATGATCATATTGGTGGTTTTGAGTTCCATTCGACTGGTGCAATTGCTATTGGCACTGCAATCTTTTTTTCCCCCAGATTGTATATACCCTTACGGTATAAAGATAGAAACCTCTAATAACTCAGTATTGTTCTCGGAGGTATACAGAATACTGTTTCACTTCGCCTATCCTGAGGGAGATTACATTAACATATTAATTGGTACCATCAAGTAAAAGAAATATACTGCCAACTATCATCTTCGTGTTGCTTCGTGAATTTTTCTGGCCATTAACTTCTGCTTTCATCATCTATGGATGTTCCATAAGTATGAAAGCTTATGCAGCAGAAGGTCAATGTTTTTTTTTTTGATAAGGAAACAGAAGGTCAATGTTATAGGGATAAAGGTTTCGATAACTATGAGTGATGAACGGATGGCTAATTAAAGTATCAAAGCTTGTAATATAGTAAATAAGTGGACATTTTCTTTAGGAACATAGCAACAGTTTTAAGTTATATCATCTTAAAAACAAAAAAATCTGTCATCAGCTACATTGATGCAGTTAGAACTATTACATAAAGGTTGGAAACTATGAGAAATAGTAATTGTATATTTCATGTCCAATAAGGCTTGCTATTTTCCCTTATATTGTCTTTGTGCTTCTTCCAGGCTTATACTATGGAATTGGAAGCTGAAGTTGCAAAGTTGAAAGAGGAGAACCAAGAATTGCGAAAAAAACAGGTATTATCTGTTGTAGGAGACACAGTTGAGGCAAAGATTACCAAATATGAACCTATAAGCTGCACTAAGCTTGCATTCTTGTTATAATTCTCATTGATTGCCTTCTGATTGCTGCAGGCAGAAATTATGGAAATGCAAAAGAATCAGGTACGTTGAATTTGGCCATATTTTCGTTCCTCAACATGATTAGGAGATATAAAAACAATGTAATGGTCTTGCTAGGGACACAACAAATGTCCTATGACTGATGAACGTAAAATCATGCTATTCCTCTCTTTCTCTCACTCTCTGAAACTTGATTAATAGCATTTCTGATGGTAAATCTGTAGTTAGGCATGTATAGCTTGAAATGATCGCTTGTTGTATTTTTCTGGTTGTGCATCATAGCGATTCATATGTTTTATCAAGAGGTTATACTAGAAAGTCTATATTGCATAAGCTGGTAAACTTTTCTGAATCATGATTGTCATATTGAAATTGATAGATGAATAAGAATATTGCATAAGCTGGTAGTACTAGGATGGGTGACCTCCTGGGAAGTCCTCGTGTTGCATCCCAACTTCTATGGTCCCGGGTGGGCGGTTAGAGGTTGGTGGTGGAGGACTCATATTCTCTGGAGTTCTAATGGCATTTGTTCGTAGTCTATCGATAGAAGCTAAATCTATTCAGTTTTCAGTGAGCTCGGCTGGTATTGTTACTCTCTCGGAACAAAGCAGGAGGTCTCAGAGTTCGATTCGTTTGGTAGATTCGCTACGGTTTGGCTGGCAAACTTGGTTGGTAAACTGGTGGATTCTAAGGAGGTCAGCGATTTTTCGGAGAAGTTCAATGAGTCTACCCTTGCTTTCTTGGCCCAACGTTGCTGTAATAAGCACGACAGCTACTTGGTCCTTGTAGAATTTGGTGATCGACGTAGATGTGGGGCGGTGATCATTCCTGAGGGGAGATTGAAGAGTGGGTGGAAGTTGTTTGCTTCGGCTTGTGAGGAGCTGATTTCTGTCCTTGGGGAACTCAGGCATAGGAGGGTGAATCATGGAGGTTCGGAGATCAGGCAAGGTTCTTCCTTTGCTCAGGTAGTTCAGGCCACCGTTCTGGAGACGATGGTGGCGGTAGCTATGGCGCCTCCTGGTCCTCAGTTGGGTGCCGGCAAAATGCTTGCACAGCCGATTGTGGAGTCCCAAGGCAGCTGCATGCAGAAGAGGGTGTGCGCCTTACGTCTTCCACAACCAATCATCTGACGGGGGCACCTGCAGGGTCGGCTGGGTCAGCAGGCGTGTTCTGGGAGCATTTATTAAGTATCAGAGGTGATTTGGATCGTCTTATGGAGCGGGTCAAATTCAATTGCTTGGAGATGGAGCCCCGACTTCCTATGCAATGCTTGGTATGCGGTTTTTCTCTTGAAGCCCAACAGCTTCCACGAAAGGCATGCCCGATCTCTTCTTTTGGGTTGGGCTCATCCAGGTCTTCTTTAGTTAAGAGTGGGGTGCGGGTTGGGCCTTGGGCCCACTTGTGTCTCTTATCCATCTCCCATGAGGGCTTCGGAATGCGATAAGGGGCCTGTGTCTGCTCCATCGGGGATTGGGCTGGGTGTCGGTGGGCAGCTTCTCGGCGTGAATGTCTCGGGTCTTTCAGTGGAGGACCTGACCTTGCCGGCGATGGGGGAGCCTACCTTTGTGGATACGGGGGAGGCCGGGGAGGGCTTGGGATCTACTGGAGTGGCGTCGGGGATGGGGACGGAGGTTCCCATGAGGGCTATCGTGGCCGTGGAGGCCACGGGTAATTCTGGGCTGATGCCGGTGATGGGCGGGGAGGTTTCCGAGCAGGTTGTGGTGGTCGCGGAGGCCTTGGGTCTTTTTGGGTTGTTGTCGACCAAGGTTGCCTCTGTCGGGGGCATTTATTCTGGAGTTTCAGAGGTGGGCCAGCCTAGTACGTGTGTTGATGGTGGTTCTGTGGGCGTTCTGGTGTGCTCCGACGTGGGCTTGGCTGAGAAGGTGGTGGTTAGGTTGGTTGAGAGGCATGTGGCTGGTTGCTCTTTAGGTCTGGGTGATGTCTGCTCTGCGGGTCTTGCGCAGCAGGATTGTCGCCCTCCATCGTGTGGCTTGGGTGGTAGCTCGACTTTGGGGGTGATGCCTAGTGGGGAGTTAGTCAGTTTCGATGGCAGGAGAGCAGAGGATTCTACGGAGCCACTGCGAATTGTTTACCCGAATTCTATTCGTGAGGAAGGGGCGTCTCCATCTTTTTGGGTCTTGGAGATGATCTCGTCATTCAGACATTTAGTAGGGGTTTTAGTGTGATGGGCATGAGGAAGCTTTGTTGGAACTATTTGCAACATTGGAAAAGGAGAAGGAGATGGACAGTAGGCAGTCGGGAAAATCTGGTTGTAAGTTGGTTAGAGAATTAAAATCTTTGGAATGTTTTGTTAATTATGATGGAAGTGCCTTTTCTTCTAGGAGGAGTAGGAAGGTGGGGAGGGCGCTTGTGAATCATTTATGAAGCCTAGAATCATTAGTTGTAATGTGAGGGGGTTGAACGATAGGGGAAGTGCAAAAGGGTGGGCAATTTGTTTAAAGGGTGGAAGGCTGATCTGGTGTGCCTCCAGGAGACCAAAGTTGCGGTGATGTCTTGTGCCTTGGTGAGATGTTTGTGGGGTGGGCCTCATGTGAGTTGGTGTTGCTTGGAGGCTGATGGTGCGTCGGGAGGGGTGTTGTTCCTTTGTGATTCTCGGTGTATGAAGCTGATTGAGTCTTGCATTGGGACATTCTGCATCTCTCTGGTTTTTAAGAATGTTGATGAGGGGTTCAATGGTTATTTTCAGGGGTCTATGGTCCTAACGACGATGGATGTAGGAGGCTCTTGTGGGATGAATTGGCTGGGGTGTATAGTTGGTGGAATCTTCCTTGGTGCGTAGGTGGTGATTTTAATGTGACCCGATTCCCCAGCGAGCGTTCGGGAGGGGGGCGTTAGGAGTGCCATGAAGGAGTTTTCGGATTTTTTATCCGAGTTGGAGTTGGTGGACCTTGTTTTGACTGGTGGGTCTTTCACTTGGTCTAGCGGTAGATCCTTTCAGTTTTGGTCTTGGATTGACTGTTTTCTCGTTAATCCGAGTTGTGAGTCGTTGTATCCGGAGAGGTGATTCAGAGGAGACTTCCCCGCTTGTTGTCGGATCATTTTCTTATCTTGTTGGAGAGCGGCAGATTTGGTGGTCCTAATAAGCCTTTCCGTTTCGAGAACATGTGGCTCAAAGTGGATGGGTTTGTGGGAAAGGTTAAGGAGTGGTGGCAAGGTTATCATTTTAGGGGGTCTCCCAGTTTTGTGCTTTTCTCCTAGTTAAAGGCGCTGAAATTGGATCTTAAAGTGTGGAATCGGGAAGTGTTTGGCGATTTGAACATTCGGAAATCAGCTCTCTTGAATGAGCTTACGTCTTTGGATGGTTTAGATGAGGAGGGTTGCCTCGATGCTGCGGGTTTGGATAGGAGGGTGGAGATTTCCAGGGAGCTGAATAATATGATTGACTTGGAGGAAGTCAGTTGGACGCAGAAGTCTAGAGCCCTTTGGCTCAAGGAGGGAGATAGACGTACAAAATTTTTTCACAGTATTGCGAATTCTCATAGGAGAGCCAACTCGATCTCGAGCTTGATGGTGGAGGGGGATTTGGTGGAGGATCCTTCGGGGATTTGAGACGATTGTGGAGTTCTATTCTTCCTTATACTCGGAACTGTTTGAGTGGCGTCCCTCATTGGACGGGCTTGAGTTTGATTGCATTTCGGCGGAGGAGGCAGTGGATTGAAAGACCTTTTGAGGAGGAGGTGACCGGGGTGGTGCATAGTCTTAATGGTGGCAAAGCTCCGGGTCTTAACGGGTTCTCTATTTCTTTCTTTCTTGTTGGGAGGTTATTAAGGAGGATGTTTTGTCGATGTTCCATGAGTTTGCTAGGGAAGGAAAATTTGTGCGGAGCTTTAACTCTTTTATTGTCCTCATTCCTAAGAAGTTGGAGGCTGTTGAGTTTAAGGATTTCCGCCCCATTAGCCTTGTGGGGGGTGCGTATAAGATCTTGGCCAAAGTGTTGGCCAACAGGTTGAGGCCACTTTTGGGGAAGATTATTTCTCCTTCGCAGAATGCTTTTGTCCAAGGTAGGCAGATTTTGGACTCGATTTTTATTGCCAACGAGTGCATTGATTCCAGGTTGAGGTCAGGTGTACCAGGAATGTTGTATAAGTTGGACATTCAGGATCATGTTAACTGGAATTTTCTTTTGTATATGCTGCGTAGGTGTGGATTTGGCGAAAAATGGTGCAGGTGGATCTTGTTTTGTGTCTTCTGTTAAATTCTCGGTGATTGTCAATGGATGTCTTGAAGGTTTTTTAAGTAGCTCTCGTGGGTTACGGCAAGGAGATCCTCTTTCTCCCCTTCTGTTTGTCTTTGTTATGGAAGCTTTTAGCCGCATGATGGGGAGAGTGGTGGATCATGGTGGTTTAGTGGGTTTCAAGGTGGGTGGTGGCCCCGGGGGGGTGAATATCTCTCTTGCTTTTTGCGGATGACACTTTGGTGTTATGTGGGGCGGAGGTGAGTCAGTTTCAGACTCTTATATGTCTCCTTGTATGCTTTGAGGCGGTCTCTGGACTTAAAATTAACTTGTCTAAGTCCGAGGTTCTTCCCATTGGTAATGTTCTTAACACTCAGGAGCTAGCTAGTATTATGGGTTGTGGTGTATCATCGTTGCCTACGAAATATCTTGGTCTTCCTTTGGGCGCTAGTTTCAAATGTCTTCATATTTGGGATGATATTTTTGAACGGATGGAGAGGAGATTGGCGGGCTGGAAGAGATTATATTTGTCTAAAGGTGGTAGACTCACTCTCAGCAAGTCTACTCTATCTTGTCTCCCTACTTAATTTCCTTTCACTGTTTCCTATTCCGGTTGCGGTGTCAACTCGGTTGGAAAAGATTCAGAGGGATTTCCTTTGGGGATGTGATGGTAGTGCGCATAAGTTTGATCTTGTGAATTGGGCCTTGGTGTGTTCTCCAGTCCAACATGAGGGGTTGGGGCTTTGGAGTATTGTTGCTTTCAATAAAGCTCTCTTGTCCAAGTGGCTTTGGCGCTTTGCTCTTGAGCAGGACAGACTTTGGAGGATGGTTATTGTAGCAAAGTATGGGTGTTCATTGGGTGGTTGGAGGACTCCACCTTGTCAGGGACCTTATTGTGTTAGTTTGTGGCGCTTCATTAGCAAAGGTTGGGAGGTTTTTAGTAACCATATCAGATTTTTGCTGGGTCATGGAGATAGGGTCAGATTTTGGCATGATGTGGTGTGGCAATAGACCGTTGTCTTGTGTGTTTCCGGTTGTCTTCTCTTTGGCTTGTACAAGGAGGCTTTGGTGGAGGAGTGCATGGCGGGGAACAATGGGTCTGTGGTACTTTCGTTAGATCTGCTAACGATTGGGAGTTGGAGGATTTTTCGGCTTTTTATTCTCTTTTGTATGAGTTGGTTTTTAGGAGAGGTGAGGAAGACACATTGTGTTGGAAGGAGTCTAAGGATGAGATTTTTTCGGTGAGATCCATGTATGCTTGTATTGCTGGCTGTAATGATTTGTCTTTTCCTTGGAAAGGTGTGTAGAGGACGAAATGTCCTTCTAGGGTCTCCTTTTTCGTGTGGGAGGCTTTGCATGGGCGGATCTTTACTATTGATAATCTTTGGAGAAGGGGAGTGTATATTGATGATTGGTGTTATCTTTGTCGGTGTGACGGAGAATCGGTTGCTCATTTGCTTCTTCATTGTTCCTTGGCGCGTGGGCTTTGGAACCATATTCTCAATATTGTTAATTATTGTTGGGTGATGCCTGAGAAAGTGGTGACTGTGCTATGGAGTTGGGACAGGAAGTTTTCTAACCCATTCGCTAAGGCTATTTGGAGGATGATTCCCGCATGTATTTGGTGGAGCCTTTGGAGAGAAAGGAACAATAGATGCTTTAATAGTTGTTCTTGCTCCTTGGTCAAGTTACAGGGTTTTATGTTATTTCTCTTTTCTGTTGGGCTGATGCATTGTTGGATGACCCTTTTGTTGATTTTGATGAGTTTCTTAGTTTTCTGGCTTGTTTTAACTAGTGATTTCGGTATAGCCCCATGTATTGTTGTTACTATTCTAATAAGATTGACTTGCTTATAAAAAAAATAAAAATAAGATACTACGTTTTATGTAAGTACAAGATTAGTTTTAAAAGGAAATAATGAGTTCTAGAAATCACTATCTCAAAGTGTGTTCGCTTGCTGGCCTCGTACTCTCCAATATAATCCGGTTACCTTGTACCGTTGGGCTGCTGTGCAGAGAAATTAAACAAAATGGAAAAAAAATGCTTTAAATTGGCTATCCATAGATGCTGTTATTTTACCAGCTAGGACATATTAATTGACTCTTCACCATTCAACTGGCAAAAATAACAAGTAAAATGCAAGGCAGGAAAACTTGAGAAAGTTTCATATCATTTTGATTGACCTCTTGGGTTTAGTACCATTTTCAATGACCTACTAATTGATAGCACATCAGAGGATGTTATGTGGAGAATAACTCTTTTCTTGCATTTCTTGGAGTCATTTATGTCAATCCTATTTCATCCCTTTGGGGGAATTTACATCTACGTGCCAAACCTCATTTAATTTTTCAATCATATTCAGGATTTCACGGCCTCTCTTATTGTCTAGTCCGACCATTCTTTTACACTTGGTCTGCCATTTAGCACTTACAAGCCCATACCCATTGCTACTTTGCAGCCATAGTCTTGGTCATTACAAATCCAGTGGCACGTTAGATTAGACTTTTCTGTGATCTGCTTTTCAAAAGTTTTTATCTTATTATGTGTCTTCTGGGGTTTAAAAGACTATTAGTTGTACTATTAGAATCATCTTGTAGGAAAGCCATCGGGTTTAAACATCTTTTCAGAGCATTGATCATTGTATATATGATGCTGCTATCGCTATTTGGATTTTTGTTTTAATGACTACCAAAAAGTGTTTTTAGTAATTATCTGAATTTTTGGTATTTGGTGATGTCACAGGTTATGGAGATGATGAATATGCCGAAAGGAATTAAGAAGCAATGCTTGAGAAGAACACAGACTGGTCCATGGTAGAGTGGGAGCATGATATTGAGAATGTGGTTAAACATTATGTACGGTAGATTGCTGTACATATCGAGGGCGAACATGTGTTTTGTATGTTTAGAAGATGAGGCTTTTTGGTTTGCTAGATAAAACCTTCCCATATCTTCTTGGTTTGCTTTTCTTCTAAACACAGGTAGGTAGGGGAAGGAAGAAGGAATACATGCTGTTAGGGACCTTTTGATGTGCGTTTTTAGAGCCCCGTCTTGTTTCCTATCATCTCTAGTCATAGAAATTGTGTTAATTATGCATGCGATCGTTCCTTCACAAGTGTGCAGTGAAATAATGTTTTTTTTTTTCTATCCGTCTATTTCGCAATTTAGAGCAGCACAGATGTTGTGGCTGACCAGTTTGTCCGATGGGGAACATGCAAGTACTGATTGGAGAAGGCCAGATGATCCATGTTTGACCTGGAACCTGACGATCTTTCCGCAGTGTTTTCTTACCCTAGTTTTTCCAGCATCTCTTCACATCGAAAGCATAAAAGAATGTACGGCGGATGACTGAAAGAATGAATGAATGGCAGTCTGTAACCTATTGCCGAGAACCCTTCCAGACAGAGTTGACTCCATTGATTTCACAAATTCAGGCCCATGTCCAAAATGGCATGCCGCAAGCATCCGTGCAAATTATCCTTATCCTATAGAGATGAGGTGGAAGCAACCGTGCCAAATGGCAATGGCTGCAAAGCCCAACCCCCTGGCTGGCTCTTTACCACAAAGGCTGCTTTCTTATCTTTAAGAGGCGTAACGTGGAGGGAAACTTGGCAAGAGTTTTCCTTTCGGTTTTGCAGGAGCACCCAAATAGCCTTTTCAAATGTAATCCCAGTTTTCTTGTGAAGTTTGCACAGCCTTTGACTCGAGGGACGTTAAAAATCGCTTCGAGCATCAAAACCCAAAAATATATTTCACCTTCAGTTTTCCGGTGGAACCGGCACCGACACTGGGTTGCCGGTGCAGGTGCCGGTTTGAGGTTTTCTACAAAACCCGGTACCATTCCCGATTTCCGGGTTACCCAGCACCGGGTTCCCTTGTACCGGGAACAGAGTTTTGTTTTTGTTTAAAAAAAAAACAAAACGACCCGTTTTGTTATTCTTACAAAGACTTCTCGCTCGACAGTCTCTCGGAGATCGCTCGAACGTTCGAGTCTCAGTTGTTACAGAGACTTCTCACTCGACAGGCGCTCGAACGCGACTTTTAAATTTTTTTAAAAACGCGTTATTTTCTTTTCCCCCGACCAGCCCACTCAGCCCTGCCCCTGCTTCAACACCCACTCTTCTAAGTCTTCTTCATTTTCTCTCTAGCACCAGCGACGCCCCCATTATCCCTCTCTCTATATTTTCTTCCCCAAATCCTCACATTATACTTTGCATTTACCTTCTTTTACTCTCTCATCCAGTTCTCTCGTGCTCACAAGGTACTCCACGGACTGTTTTTTTTCTCTATTTTGCTCAATTTTCTTTTTGGGGGTTAGGGTTCGTCGACTGTATTTTTCTTTTTTTGGCTTGTGATTCAAATGTGTTTCTCTCTGCATACATGATTGTTTACGAAGCTACTGTGATTGCTTTGTGTTTGCTTTGTTTCTTTATGATGTGTATCAGAGTCAGTTGAATCAAAGACTCCTTCATTTAAAATTTTACTTTGGTGGAACCTTAACTCTCATAAGTATCCTATCCTTGCCCGTATAGCTCGGGACATGTTGGAAATTCTCATTACCACTTTACCTTCTGAGTCAGTATTTAGCACTGGATGTCAGGTATTGGATCCCTTTCGAAGTTCATTGGCCCCAAAAACTGCAGAAGGTCTCATTTGTGCTCAAAATTGGATGAGATGCGACCCTATTGTGGAGGAGGACATGACTTCTGATATGACAGAAGATCCTCAAACTTATACAATTGACTCGGGTAATTTTATTTCTGCTTTTGTTAGTTTATTAGTTTCAATAATATTTTTATTTTTATAAATTATAACTTGGTGTATTTAAATATATTGTGTAGTTACCCATCTTGGCGACGAAGATCGAGGAGTAAGGGTTTTGAAGGAGTTAACCATCTTTATGATATTCTTACAGTTACGTCTCTAATTCTCTATTACTTTGGACTTTAAATTCTCATCTTATCTTTTAAGATGATCTTTAATTTTATTGATTTTGGAATTTGGATTTCATTATCTTTAGTTACGTCTCTAATTCTCTATTAGATTTTATTGATGTGATTAATGTACCAAAAGCAAAAAAGAAAAAAAAATACATTGGGAAAAGTGCGTAAAATGCTAAAAAATGACCCAATATGAATGTAGAATTACCGGAAACCGCCACCGCAAAGGGCCGATTTTTGACCTTAACGGTGTAGGTGTAGGTGACAATTATTTCAAAACCGGCCTACCCAGTGTAGGTGCCAGTTTTGGCCAAAACCGGCACCTACACCGGGGTTGTGCAGCCTTACTCCTGTATCATCTCCCAAAACGCATCTTCTTCAAGTCAACGCTATCCAAAAACAATTTATACAAAAAAGAAACCCAAGAGAGAGAATAGAGCACATGCAAACTATCAAACACGTATGCTTCACAAGCAAACACGTGTAAAATAACAAGTTCCTAAGGAATTATTGTCTCCTAAATTAAAACATATAAAAATAACGGGAAATCAAAATTGGCACCTACACCAGAGTTGTGCAGCCCTACTCCTGTATCATCTCCCAGAACGCATCTTCTTCAAGTCAACCCTATCCAAAAACAATTTATACAAAAAAGAAACCCAAGAGAGAGAACAGAGCACACGCAAACTATCAAACACGTATGCTTCACAAGCAAACACGTGTAAAATAACAAGTTCCTAAGGAATTATTGTCTCCTAAATTAAAACATATAAAAATAACGGGAAATCACTTTGTCATTTAACTTATATAAAAATATCAAACAGAGATTCAAACTATTAAAGTCTTAATATATAGTCTTAAAATTATCAAAAGACATCAAAATTAATCTTATCATAAGATGTTGGAATATATAGAAAATAGGCGGCAACATGTTACAATATTAATACTTGGATTCTATAACAAAATAAAATTAATAAGTTTTGATAGTTTTGAAATTAAATGTGACAATTTTAGCAGGTTGGATTTTTTTTTGATATTTTGAAGTACATTTGTGGATTAAAAGTTAATATCTTCGAAAAATTTGAGAAAAACAATATTTGGATTAATTACAAAAAATCCCCTCAAACTTTTCCACTTATCCCAAAATCTCCCCTAAACTTTAACTCGTGTCAACCCGGTCCCTTAAACTTACTGAAAGGTAACATTTTCGTTTTTGACTCATTTTTAACGATGTCGTACTACGTTTTTCGTCCCACGTGTGTATCACGTGAGCTCTCTCATATTAAAAGACAAAACTGCCCCAAAAATGAACCAAATAGACCTGCCCCCAAAGACACCAGAAGCGCCTTCGGAGGAAGGAGAGACACAGAAGTTGTCCATGGAGGTTTCCAAAGAGACCTGTGACGCGTTTGGAGAGAACTCATGGAGTGGGAAATGAGTTTGAGAGTCGGGAAACAATCTACTTAAGGGAAATAGCATGAGCTCTGAAGTTTGAGATGGGTTTGGAAGGGATATTAGACAGAGGCGGAACGAAGGGGTAGCGACCCTGGGCGGTCGCTACCCCTCACGCCACAAAATTTTTTTTTCATTACTTTATTATTTTTTTAAAAAAAAAAATTAAGTTGGTCTGGGCCCGATACCCCTGAAGCTCAGGCTCAGACCAACTATACATATGTTTTACACATAAAGCCTGGGCCCGATACCTCTGACCCAGAAAACTGCAATAACATTGTCTGACATTTTCTATCAGTCCACACAGCAGAAATGAGCTAAACTGGCATCATCAGTCCTCACACCTCACACTCTCTCATTTTTTGCTTTTTTCCCTTATTTTTGCATATTATATTAAAAAAAACTTAAAAGCTCCTATTGTAACTTTTTGCAAAAAAAAAATATTGTTCAATTATTTGGATAGTACGGTTGCAGCTTGTTCCCGCGACCCACTTTTTTTCTTCCCTGGGTATACCCTCGCTGGGTGTCTGTGAAAGTCTCGATGTCTGATCATAAGAGCCATGTGTTGTTTCCTCTATTCAGAGGTACAATATTATGTGGACTTAGATATCCACTATGTATGGACGTTAACTTAGTCAAAGAATGAAAGAAAAAAAAACGAAGAAAAAGTTGATTGCCAAAATATCATGAGGCGGATGAGTATTTTGCACTTCTAGGTAGACAAATGTGTCATTGCATGGAGCAAAGGGAAGCACTAATTTTAGAACTTCAGCAATTGTTTGTTTTTATATTTTGACAACTGTTGTACTGTTTTGCTTTTGTGGAATTGGTTGCCATCTATTTTTCACTGTTTATTTGAATCTCCACATGTGTTTATGAACAGAAGACTTCACTTTGCATCTCCACATGTATTTGCATCTCCACATGGCTTTTAGTAACTGGAATATAATATATTGATACATTCATTTTATTTTATTTTATTTAGATAATGGATAAGTTTGTCACAAGAGAACGAAGCCGTTTTGTAACATTTTCAAAATATGTAAAATCGTAGGATGCAATTGTCACCTCTCAGTCGCAGTACATAGCACGGTACATGTATTGTAATATTTTTAATGCTTTTAGTCTTTAATTTTTGATATTGTAATTGTAAGACAATTTTTAGCATTATAAAGGAAAAAAAATTATCATTTCGTCTTTAGAATTCGACCCCCCTGAATTTTGGTCCTGGTTCCGCCACTGATATTAGACTGTTGTGACCAACTTCATCCGGCATCGTGTTCAGGAGGCTTGAGATTGGATTGTGTTTGTGGGTGTGAGAAAGGCTAGGGGAATGGTGAAAGGAGTTTGGATGCTTTTGATCTGGGAATCCCTTCATTCCATTTTACTCCGTGGCTCAAATTTGCAGGTGCATTATTTACTGCATTTTTTCTTCAACTGAGACATCAAATCTACATACATAAATGGATAAGTTGATTTGATGAAAGATCTTTCGTTAAATGCACCAGACTTCCTGTCCTCGGCATCTTTTTCCTTTGTGTCTTAGCTTCCACCAACGAAGTACGGGACACAAACTCCGGTGGGTGCCAAAGTCGACGTGAAGTTTGTGTTCTGCAACCTGACAAAGGGGTTGTGGGGGACGGTTTCATATCTTGTGGAATACTGCGTAAATAATCAATGGTCCATTATTCCCTTCTTGTAATATGGGAAGTCAATGTTATATAGATGATTCTTGCTGGTCATGGGTTGGCACTTATTTTTCCTACAGACCAAATTTGTTGTATGCTTGACTCTGTTTGGCTGACATTATTTGTGAAGGGAAATCTTCTTCTGCTTCGTCAGACAGGATGATAGTGGATAATGCACAGGCATGTCGATGTTTGAATAGGTAAGACTAAGAACTGATTACCTAAAGCAAATTTCATATTTAGCCAACCCGAGGCTTTGGTCAAAAGAAGGTGAAGCGGCACCCAAAGAGACAAACCCCGTGGTAGTTCCAAATTCTGCGGAGTTTGAAAGGTGCTTCCTTTCTCTGGTAACAAATTTCCTTTTGAGTCTTTGACAACAGCAGCGCCTAATGTATCTCCCACTCACAAAGGTAAGGGCTAAAAATCAGGTTGAAATAATAGCCTCAAAAGAATAGTGGACTGGATAACATGCAGGGCACATTTATAGTCAAACAATATAGAGGAGAAAAGTAGTCTTTTCTATCCGGATTTTCACAAAAAAGATCTGGCCATTACATGCAGAACAAATGATCATGTCAAAGAATGTACACAAAGTATAGATGAAAACTGTAAAGAGGCTCTCAGTCCTTCAGCATTACTTCCAACGACAAACCAAATGAATGGCAGCTCACCCATATATGTTTATCAGTTCTCCCGATACAATTGGTTTAAATAGCGAACCACCAAATGAAAGGGTTGTAAAAGCACTCCACACTTTGAAAAACTACCTATATAAGACTTGGAAACAAATAAAATCTGAAAAAGTAAGAAAAGATAAAAACAAAAAACACCTACTGGTTCAGCCTTTTTTTTCTTTTCCTTTTTTCTTTTTTCTTTTTTGGTTACATTTTTTCTCAAACAGCTCAGAGTTTATACAAAGGAACCACTGATTCTTTCACTTGAGTCACCTGCAGTACATAAGATGGTTCGAGTAAGTAAAGAAACAATCCAATTAAACTACCACATCACATGTTCAGACCAACGTAACTGGTCCTAGAGCTCCCCAGAGTGAGCTCTAGTTCATCTGATCCACACTCTTCATGAATCCTCTCTCCCTCCCACGGCTTCACTAGGCCTGTTGCATTGCTTCCAAATGTAAACTCTTCTGAAACTGCTTCAGACAAAGGAATGTCGTCAGTGTGATCACAACCTGCTGCAATTGCTTCAAACCATTCTGGATCTGGATCAGGAACAATTTGGCATCCAGGACTCGGTGGAGTGGAAGATGGAAGGAATGAGTAGTGCTGTCCCACCCAGCCTGGACGGGCCGACTGGTCATCCCAATCCGTTTTGAATCGGGGTGTGCGAGAAGTTGGGGAGCTCAGTGGAGGGGTGATGAGGGCACTAATTGAACCGCCATGGATGTAGAGATGAGGGGATGGATTGCCTCCGAAGGCAAATCCATCCGGATGATCGAATGGACGGCTGGAAGCCATCCATTCGGTCATCCAAGGGTCAGAAACCAAGGAGGAGTTTGGGTCCCGCCCGGGACCCACACCTGCCTTCTGACCCTTGGATGACCGAATGGACGGCTTCGGATGGATTTACCTTCGGAGGCAATCCAGGGAATTTGGAAGAGGAGGTTGAAGATGATGCAAATGAGAGATTTTTGAGCCATGGGATAAGGGAACTTCGTCAGCATTCAAATTAGCAACATAGGAGGATGAAGTTGTGCTGGGAAAGGAAGAGGAGCCTGGGATTGGGTTGTATGACGCAAAGGGACGAGTAACCATTAGGAGCAGATACATGACAGGCAACGCCAAGGAGGAGAGAGAGCTAACAGTCTTTGTGGGAAGAACGACCTGCCAAACCATATTAATGGAAGTACGCCATGAAAAGCTTGTTGCGCAGCAGCGCCAGTGCCCATCCCCAAGTCTTTTAATATGGAGACGGTGGGACGAAAATCAGAGGTCGGTGGCCAAGTTCGCCCGGAGAACTGTTTCAACTAATAAATGGGCTTTTGGGGGCAGTTTTGTCTTTTAATGTGAGAGAGCTCACGTGATACACACGCAGGACGGAAAACGTAGTACGACATCATTAAAAATGAGTAAAAAACGAAAATGTTACGTTTCAGTAAGTTAAAGGGTCCGGGTTAACACGAGTTAAAATTTAGGGGGAATTTTTGTAATTAACCCAAAATCTTTTAATCCGGCACGAGGGAGAGTAAAGGTGTGCGTGCCGCGACCCCGACTTAATCTAGCGCCCCATCAGAAAGTCTACGCGTTGTTCCAACTTCCTCCGAGTTAGAAGCGTCTTTTTTTATTAATTTTATTCTATTTTCTGAGCTCTTAAACCATGACTCATAAATCCAGTTCGGTCAATGCCCCAAGGCCTTTACTTTTTGAACGATCAAGCCGTTACCCTTTGCAAGAAGTTGCATGCTCCGATCAAGACCTAGAGTTTGACATCCGAAAATCTAGGTTCTTGGCAGATATCTTCTAGGCATGTTTTATCCAGGGATAGTACCAAATCAATAGTAGCATCCATCGCTCGCTCTTGTCGTCGCCGACACAAATACAGATTTCGATGCAGAATATGACAGCCTGATATTGAAGTCGACATCTTGCCAGATGATGACCACTTCATGCATGCCAGCGACGATTTGAGCTTCCACTTCCGAGTCCGCTGTGTTTCCCTTGACGTGTGTGGCAGCCCGAACCCAGCCTAGGTCCACCAAGTGGTGGGAGAATTCAAGCGGAAACTATTTGGAAGTGAATTTCATCTGGGACTGCGTAACAAGAGAGTCCCAAAACGGCACCAGACTAGTGTCTCGATAACATCGCCTTATATGTACGAAAGACGTTAGCTAGCATAGAGCATCCACCAAACGAGCAACCCTTTGCTACCAAATGAGCCTTAAACTTTTCCCTTTTTTTCTGATACTGTTTATTTCTTCTTAAACACCCACTTACACCCTATCGCTTTATTCCCGTCAGGAAGATCCACCAAGTCCCACGTCTGATTCTTATACAATGACTCCATCTCCTCGACCATAGCACCCATCCATATACTCCATCTCCTGAAAAGTTGTAGGATGTCCATTGCTAATGACAAGAGCATATGTCTTAGCGAGAGTAGAATTTTATTTACTCTGTTTGATATGCAGTTATACTCGAGCTGAGGTGGAAGTCTGTTACAGGTTGTTATGTATTCATCTATAAGTAGACTTGTATACGGTGGTTCAATACACACGTCAATATACAGAAGTTATTCAGTTTCTTCTCTCTACCTTTCTGTTATTGGCACTCTGTTCTGTCATTCACTACAACATTTAACATGGTATCAGGGCTTACATAATGGCAGAACAAGAATCTTTGCTCGTCTCTTCGATTCCTACTTCTAAGTCTTCTGAAACCACTTTCAATCCTTTGTTTCTTAACAGCAACGATAATCCAATGTTGTACTTGTTTCACACATACTTAATGGAGAGAATTTTTCCAGTTGGCGAAGGTCTATGACGATGGCTCTGAGTGCGAAAAATAAGTTATCGTTTGTTGATGGATCTTTTTCACCACCTCCGATCACTTCTCCTATGTGTTCCGACTGGATTCGCTGCAATGACATGGTGTCTTCGCGGCTACTCAATTTAGTGTCTAAAGAATTAGCCGAAAGTGTTCTCTATATTGCGACGATTGCTGGTATATGGAAGGATCTAAATGATCGTTTCTCTTAGGGAAATGGACCTCGTATATTTCAGGCCTATGAGGCTATTTCCTCACTTTATCAAGGTCAGCTTACTGTCACTACATATTTTACTAAATTGAATTCACTTTGGGAAGAATTGTCTAACTACAAGCAACGACATGTTTGTACATGCGGAGCCTTGAAGAATATTGTCGTTGAACGCAATCAGGAAAGCGTTATGTTGTTCCTTATGGGGCTGAACGATTCTTACTCTTACGTTCGAGGACAGATTTTGTTAATCTCTTCCACCTATTAACAAAGTCTTTTCGCTTGTTGTTCAAGAAAAGAGGCAACGTGATGCTGCATCTTTCTCTTCCTACTTTAGTGAAAACATTGTGTTTTTCACACGTAATCAAGAAACTCAAGGCACTCAGCAGTTTGGACATAAGTCTTCTGGAAAGCCTTATATCAGAAGAAAGATTGCCCTGTTTGTAGCCATTGTGACTTTACTAGTCATACCGTGGATAGGTGTTATAAGCTCCACAGATATCCGCTCGGTTACAAGCCCCGATCTAAGTCTATTGGATCAGCTCACCAAGTCACTTCTGAGATGTTCTCCAGCACTAGCTCCGCATAGTCGTTACCAATTTCTCTTGAGCAATGCCATCAGTTACTAGCCTTACTCCCTGCGTCTGAATGATCTTCTGTTCCACGAAGTGTGGATAATGATTCTGCTTCTCCTTCCATGGTCAATATGGCAGGTAATTCCTCTGCTATTACTTCTAAGTGGATTGTAGATACCGGAGCCACCAATCATATGGTAAGCTTGGTTTTTTTGTTGACCACTATCACCTCTGTTCATTCCTCTTCAGTAAGAATGCCTAATAATCAGTTTGCTATTGTCACACATACTGGTACTGTGCGTTTATCTCCTACTCTCTTACTGACAAATGTTCTTACTGTCCCTGCATTTTCCTTTAATCTCATCTCTGCTAGTTCTTTGATCAAACAATTACCTTGTTGCCTTATTCTTCTTGGTAAACACTTGTTTATACAGGACCTACGCACTTGGACCACGATTGGTTTGGCTAGTGAAACAAGCGGCTTATATTTCTTGAATTCAAATTTTTCGGGTGTTTTCAATTATGCTTGTAATTCTTTTTTTTCTTCAAATAATTCAGCTGCTCTGTGGCACTGTAGACTCGGCCATCCTTCTTCTAGGATGTCTTTGTTGCAAAATTGTATTAGTGATATCAATAAATCTGTTTTCAATCACTGTACTATATTTCTTATGGCAAAACAACATAAGTTGTCATTTCCTATTTCCACTACTCAGACAACTTATCCATTTGAATTGGTCCACTGTGATTTGTGGGGACCTTTCTCAACTCCTGACCATAATGAAGGTCGATTTTTCCTCACAATCGTGGATGATTTCACCCGCTGCACATGGGTGCATTTGCTCCAAAATAAAATACAAACTGCTAGTCATCTTAAATCTTTCTTTCATCTAGTCCAAACTCAGTTTAATCTCAAAATCAAAGCTATTTGCACTGATTTTGGGACTAAATTCCATTTAACAGATTTCTTCTCATCTCAATGAGTGCTTCATCAGCACTCTTGTGTTGCCATTCCGCAACAAAACGGTCTTGTCGAAAGGAAACATCAACATTTGTTAAATGTTGCTCGGTCCCTTCGATTTCAGTCTAATTTACCTTTAAAATTTTGGTCTGATTGAATTCTTTGTGGTGCATATTTAATCAATCGGCTTCCTTCTCCTATGCTGCATAATAAGTCTCCATTCGAGTTACTCTTTTCTGTCAAACCTACCTACCATCATCTCAAAGTTTTTGTTATGTCTCTACTCCCACTCAGCACAGACACAAATTTTATTTTAGAGCAGAACCTTGTGTTTTTCTTGGCTACTCCACTGGGATTAAAGTTTACAAAGTTTACAATCTTCAGACTCATAAATTTTTTGTCTACCAAAATGTTATTTTTCATGAGGATGTTTTTCCTTTTAAACATTTCTCTGTTACTTCTTCTACTTATATTGTTTTACCTAATGTTGTTCATTCTATACCTGCTGTGTGACCTTCTGAAATGTCACCTTCTGTCACGCCTATATGACCACATAACATTGGCCTATCACCCTCTACCACTCATATATCACCCCATGTCACCAATAGTCCCTCCTCTGACACTCATATATCCCCATCTGTTGATACTTCCCATTCTACTAGTATCCCTCCAGTAGTGTCTTCTCTTATTTCACGTAAATCATCCAGGATTCGCAAACCTCCAAATTATTTGAACGATTATCATTGTCAATTAGATTTAAATTATATAACCAAAGCACATCAGTCCAATGTTTATCCTTCTCACTTACCAGGAACTGCCTATCCGATTGCTTATTCTTTATCTTATGATCATCTCTCTCTCTTTCTCATAAAGCATATGTCATTGTTGTTAGCAATCATACTGGACCCACTACTTTTAAGGAGGCTATTAAACTGGCTGAATGGCGGGAGGCTATGGCCACAAAAATTGCAGCTTTAGAGCTGAACAATACATGGACAGTTTGCTCTTTACCACCTGGTCATGTTCCTATTGATTATAAGCGGATTTATAAGTTGAAATTTTGGGTTGATGGGTCTATGGAGAGATACAAGGCGAGCCTGGTTGTTAAGGGTTTTACCCAAAAGGAAGTTTTTTACTATTTCAAAACTTTTCCCCTGTTGCCAAATTAACCTTTGTCAAATTGCTTCTTGTCGTGGCTGCTGCAAGACATTGACATCTTCACCAACTTGATGTGAACAATGCGTTCCTTCACGGTGATCTTCATGAGGATATTTACATGAAGTTACCTCCTGGTTTTCCTCGACAGAGGGAGCATCAAGTTTGTAAGTTAAACAAGTCTTTATATGGTCTCAAATAAGCATCTCGGCGGTGGTTTCTGAAATTTTCTGATTTATTATTGCTTAATGGCTTTACACAGTCTAAAGCCGACTGTACTTTGTTCACCAAGAAGGTTGATTCCTCATTTCTTGCCTTATTAGTGTATGTGGATGATATCATCCTTACTGGGGACAATTTGGAGTTGATTAATTGTTTTAAATCTGTTGTAGACCAGAAATTTAAGATCAAAGACTTGGGGCAGCTTAAATACTTCCTTAGCTTGGAAGTTGCTCACTCTCCGGCTGGTATTTCTGTTTGTCAACGCAAGTTTGCTCTTGATGTGTTGTCTGATTCAGATTTTACAGGAGCTAAACCAATACTTACACTAGCTGAGCAAAATTTGAAACTGGCTCGGGATGCTAATTTCCCTTTGTCTGACTCTACTATGTACAGAAGACTAGTGGGTCGTTTACTATATCTAACAATAACTCGGCCTGACCTTTCTTATGTCATGCAAGTCCTAATCCAATTTATGGATTCTCCACGTCAACAACATCTTGGTGCTTCTTATCGTGTGCTTAGGTATCTCAAAGGCTTACGGGTCAGGGGCTGTTTTTCTCAGCCACAAACTCTTTGCATTTGAAGGCCTTTACTGATAGTGACTGGGCTGGTTGTGCCGACACCAGGAGATCTGTTACAGGCTTTTGCATTTTTCTTGGAGATTCCTTAGTGTCTTGGAAATCCAAGAAGAAAACCATCGTGTCCCACTCTTCGGCAGAGGCAGAATACAAAGCGATGGCTTCCACCGGTTGTGACCTTACTTGGCTCAAGTATTTGCTCACTAATCTGCAGGTTTCACACTCCCAACCAGCTCTTCTCTTTTTTGACAGTGAGGCTGCTTTTCATATTGCAGCTAATTCGATCTTCCATGAGCGTACAAAGCATATTGAGCTAGATTGCCACCTTATTCGTGAAAAGATTCAGTCTGGACTTCTTCATACTTTACATGTTAGCTCCAAGCATCAATTGGCTGATTTGTTTATTAAGTCCTTAGGTTCTGATCAGTTTCATTTTTTATTATCCAAGATGAACCTTCTTAACATATTTGGTCCATCTTGAGGGGGAGTCTTAGCGAGAGTAGAATTTTATTTACTCTGTTTGATATGCAGTTATACTCGAGCTGAGGTGGAAGTCTGTTACAGGCTGTTATGTATTCGTTTATAAGTAGACTTGTATACGGTGGTTCAATACACACGTCAATATACATAAGTTATTCAGTTTCTTCTCTCTACCTTTATGTTATTGGCATTTTGTTCTTCCATTCACTACAACGTTTAACAATATGAAATCATATCTTCATAACCATACCCGACTGATGGCTTGATAGTGCGTCTGGATCTGTCTGTGACTATACTGTGATGCTCCTCAGATTCTAAAGTAGTAGCCTCTGTACCTTGAACAATGTTCTTCTGCATATAAGTCTTTAACTTTGCCTGGATCATCTACTTATCACTGCTACTGCTTTCTGGCACATGTTTCTCTTTACCCTGAGTGTTTTTCAACATGAAATTTTCATCAAATACCACGTCCCTACTGATCACCAACTTGTTTGCATTTGGATCCCAAAGCTTGTCACCCTTAATTCCTTTATCATACCCGAGAAAAATACATTGCCTAGACTTTGGGTCAAGCTTCGATCTCTCTTCACTAGGAATATGCACATAGGTTGGAAAACCAAAAAATCTCAATCCAGAGTAATCTACCTCATTACCTGTCAACACCTCCTCTGCAACCTTAAAAACCTAGTGCTGCCCTCGGTGACCTGTTAATCAAGAAACATGTCATACTCACTGCATTTGTCCATAAGTTCTTCTCAAGTTCAGCATTCTACATGATACACTACACTCTCTCTGCAATAGACCTGTTCATCCTTTCTGCCATACCATTTTGTTGTGGTGTCGTGCGTACTGTAAAGTGTCTCTTTATCCCATGTTGCTCACAAAACTCCATGAACTTTGCATCATTGTACTCAGTATCATTATCTGTCCTCAAACACTTGATCTTCCTCCCGGTCTGATTTTTCACTTCAGTTTTCCACAACTTGAACTTGGCAAACGTCTCTGACTTATGTCGCATGAAGTACACCCAGACCTTCCTAGAAAAATCATCAATGAATGTAGAGCCTTCATCATCCCTTATTGCACTAACAAAACTTTTACCCTTCACTGCCACAATCCGAAATTCCCAGTTTCGTCGAACTTCATCACATCGAATTTAGCAATCAAAGTGTTTTTCATTTTGCATCATTGTACTCAGTATTATTATCTATCCTCAAACACTTGATCTTCCTCCCAGTCTGATTTTTCACTTCAGCTTTCCACAACTTGAACTTGACAAACGTCTCTGACTTATGTTGCATGAAGTACACCCAGACCTTCCTGGAAAAATCATCAATGAATGTAGAGCCTTCATCATCCCTTATTGCACCAACAAAACTTTTACCCTTCACTGCCACAATCCGAAATTCCCAGTTTCGTCGAACTTCATCACATCGAATTTAGCAATCAAAGTGTTTACCGTCATTATTGAACCTGATGTTCTGATTCCAATTGTTGTTACTGTACACACCAATGATGAACATAAAACGAAAATTGAAAAGAGAGAGAGAAGGGGGAGAGATAATTGAGACAGAGATTTAACGTGGTACGACAATATAACATTACCTAAAGACTTTCAGATGTTTAGCATACACCTCAACAAACAATTTTTCATAGAACTAAGTTCGATCCAAGCCCATATACCCATTCAATTCTAGTCTGACTATGTTCTTACAGCAGTCCATGTCATTAATCGTATCACTACTCCTTTATTATCAAACCAGTCACCATTTGAAGTTTTGTTTCACAAGAAGCCCTCTTATTCTTACCTAAAGACTTTCGGTTGTTTAGCATACACCTCAACAAACAATGTTCATAGAACTAAGTTCAATCCTAGATCTATCCCCTTTGCATTTATAGGATAACCTTATTGTACCAAAGGATATAAACTCCTTGACCAGCTATAAACAAAATACTCATCTCCATAAATGTCATTTCTTATGAAGATAAATTTTCATTTCAATTTTTCAATATGATCTACAAACTTCTACAGATCCTTACCCGACATTTCTTCAAACCTTAGAACTTGTTTGTTTCGGGGATATTTTTAAAATTCGCATTCAACTTACTACCAACTTAAACCGAACATGTTAAAATTTAGGATGCAGTTAATTATTTTCCATTTTTACCCTGACCATGCTTATGGAAAATTACCAACATACCCTCCAGTAGTGCTTTGAGGAAATAAATACCGAAGGGTAAAACTGAAATTTGAAAAAATACATGGCCTCATACGTTCAACGTAGGTCAAGGCAATTTTTTGTCCAGCAGTTCTTCCATCCAACTCAAAGCTTTTTGTGACTCCGATTAGGCTGCATGCCCCGACTCTAGGAGATTTTTCACTGGTTTTACAGTCTTTATTGGAGAACCTCTCATTTCATGGAAGTCCAAAAAATAAGTAAATGTGAGTCGTTCATCTGCTGAGGCAAAGTATTGATCTATGGCATCAACATGTTGTAAGTGAGCTAAAATGGTTAACAACTCTTCTTACTGATTATGTCTCTTTCGCTCAACCAGCTTTACTTTTTTGTGATAGTCAGGCGGTGTTGCACATCGTTGCAAATCCTGTATTCTATGAGAGGACAAAGCACATTGACATTGATTGTCATCTTGTTCAAGACATGGTTTGGCTTATCAAAACACTTCATGTGACTTCTGATCATCAATTAGCTGATCTCCTCACTAAGCCTCTTAGTTTAGATAAGTTTCTTGGTTTGGTATCCAAGTTGGGTTTGCTTGAAATTCACAGTCCCGCTTGAGGGGGTATTGGAGTTCAGCTCGTTTTATTTTACCAGATTTTGTATAAATCTATGTGTAATATTATTAGTGACAAAATATGTTAGAAGTCGGTTATGTTTGTTATAGCTGTAAACTCGAACGTATATATTCTCTGTATTCATTTTGAAGAAATCTACTTGATGAATTTCTCTCAAACGTGAAATCTCTCTTCATTATTTGAAGACTTGGGAATGTAGAGAAGTTTTTCTTGTGGGGATTATTTCTAGACGTACAACGGCCTTAGAAATGAGGTTTTAGGTTATTGTAATTTTCCACTAAAATTATTTCTGGATGGACAATAATCCTTCAAATTGTCTCTCTTTCATAAACTTCTTTTAAAAAAAAGAGAACCTTAAAAAGGGAATTTTCTCTCTAAAATACTGTGTTACTTTACTTGTCCACTGACATTAACCATTCTCTGGTCCTCTTTTTTTTTTTTGGTCCACTTCCCCTCCTTTTGATATTCTGGTGCACTTCTCTTTTTTGCTCGGTTGATAAGACACTGCAACACCTTCACCGCCCCGTCTATAAATTGGTTTGTGACGTTTTAATGCAAAACCTCCAGCATATTAGTTTAAGATCATTGAAGATGACTCCAGAGTGCCAGTTTTCAGTAGCGTTAAAGCTAACCGCCTTGAGGGCGGCTTAGTTTTTCTGTCTGAGGTGTTTGCAAGGGTCCCCCACCCCCTCCGTTTGTACTGTCTCTAGTGTTAATGCCAATATGCTTGCTCACCAAAAAAAAAAAAAGAAAGAACTAAGCCAAACGAAGCATGCTAAATATGTAAATCAGGTCACCTTCGAATGAAAAAAATAAGATCATGCTGGAGCCACCAAGAACAGATGTTGGAAGAGGACCAGAAGTAGCATAACTCATAACAACTACATTTCCTAAGTGAATCCGCCGGTCAACTAAGATAATTAAGCTTTATTTGCATGCACAAAAAAGCACAGTTTTCAGTAAATGTACCCAAAAACATTTGTTTGCCCAAAGAATGAAGGAAAAACTTCAATTTTAAGAAAATGTGCAACTTTCTAGTAACGAAATGAATGGCAAATAACTACAGACAATACCTTTTCAGCTGACTTACAACGGTCATTCAACGAGGTTCTCAGCTCCCTACAAGTCACGCAGGGAATAATTGCAAACATCTATACGACTAACAAGTATGAAATCAAACATTTACTATATCCGACTTTTTATTATGGTCACCCAAAATTGACACAATGCAGTAACCCTCTTACTCCAGTCCATGATTTCACAGATTGAGGCCCATGTCTGAAATGGCATGATCCACGCATCCAGGCAAATTATTCTTATCAATGCTTCTTGCTTATAGGTGAATCTGGCGTTTAATAATATAAGCTACTAAACCAACCATTCATCCTTCCTATTATTCTTTCTATACGTAGCTTACTGGCATCAACAGCAGATGCTGCACCAACTTCAGAACCTTCAGATCCCACATTGACACTTCTAGTAAGGATAGCCAGATGTGCATTCCATATCCTTCCATGATATCATCTTCCGACGATCCCTTCCTCTAAATGATCTGGCAAGAAGCCTACCACCCACAGGCTTAGACAAACCAACATCAACCACAGAAGTACTCTCTCTTTTCAGAGGATGTGGAAGCCTCACCCGTGTAATAGTCAAACAACATTGCAAGATAACATACTTGATGAGATAAAATATAGTTCTCTTGATCTGTGGGTAGCATCTTTAATATGTGAAGATTGACCTACAAGATGCAGATTAGAAAGTGAATTCGAAATGGGATATCAGGAAGCAAGTGTAATTAGCAAGAAGCACGGAATGTAAGCAATCGTCAGAAAACTATGTGAAGAAAAGAGATAACAGTACAGAAGTTCTTCCACAAAAAAACTACTCCAAAGTCAGAACACTGTTGTGTAAGAAAAGAGATAACAGAACAAAGTTCTTCAACAAAAAACTACTCCAAAGCGTGTTTTTAAAACACAAGCGTTGTAATCTATACCTTCATGTGGAACCTAATAAGTTGCAGTAAAGGCATATTGTCTTCGACTGTGCTTTGATGTTGAATTAGCCCTATAAGCCACAGCGTATGAATATTACTGAAAATAGCTATTTCCCAAAACACCGATTGCTTACCTCAGCTTCAATGGCACAAAGTTCATTATTCCACTCCAAATCATCGCTTTCAGGATGATTCTCTCCAGAAGATGTAGCATAAAGACTCAATGCAAAATGTGGAGGCCTTAGAGGATACTCCATGCTGATCTTGATCTGTCATTATAGAATTTGATGTGAAGCACCAGAAAGCCAATGAATGGACATAATTCAAGAATGCAATAGTGTTTAGTTACCTTAGCTTCTAACTTCAATATTCTCTTGTCGGTATCCATGCTCCTCGTTAAAACAAGACAAAATTCCATTACCCCATAATCAACCCATGACTTTTCACCCATCTCTCTATATTCAGTACAACCAGTAGTTTCTGACTCGGGCTCAAGATATGCAGGCCCATCCTGATCACTATCAGTATCCAGCATCAGATCAAAGTCCTCATCAAGCTTCTTGAAACTTTGTGATTTAGCCTTGGAGATTGGAGGTACAAGGCTTTTTGAAATTAAAGTCAACTGCCTGGAATGCTCAAGCTTAGATCCTTTTACGGATCTGAGTTTAACATCACTTGTGCCAGATGCAGCAGGAACCAGATATGGAAGCTCCCCCGTCTTCCCTTGCACTCTCCAGCTCTCCCTTTGAAGTACCAGGTAGTGCAATTGTATCAATATCTATCGGTTCCCGAACTTGCTCTGAATCTAAAAAGGGCAAAGATAAAGTCTGAGTAGGTGGGGGTCCGACAGGTGACCAACCATTCAAATTGCACATGGGTTTATGCAAAGCCCATGGAACACTTTCACAAGTTAGAGCAGGCCATTTAAGCTTCATAAGGGAATCAAGCTGTGCCCTGTAAGCCAATAAGAACTCCAAATTTTCAACATAAACCCCATTTTGAGATGCTGACAAACAAGACATAGTGCATCCCCAGTAAAAGAAAAGAATCCCATCTCATAAAAAGGCAGCAAACACAACATATACATGCAGAGCAGAATAAAGATCCTCAAACAACCAATGTATTAGCCACTATATACCATAAAGGATGCCAAGAAGAGGCTGAAAAGGATGCCAAGAAGAGGCTGAACATAGTTAAAGTAAAAATCAATTCTAAAATTCAGATTTGACCACTCTCCCCTAGTCATTTATAGTTTGTCCTTCATGATTCCAGCATTCCAAACATACAAAGCAGCGACTCACACAAGAGCCAGCTGAGCCTTCTTCCTAGAACGGATTCTTTGCACAACTGTCTGGATGCGGTTCTGCTGTCGATACAGTGAAAGACCACCAGATATAAGAGCATCACTTTTAGCTGTTTCACTACTTTGAGTTCCATGGCTAGTAAGCCAAGGTGATACCTCTGGCAAAAAGTCAATGCCTGCCAAATGCTGGGCCCACTTATATGGTCGAGATGTTCTCCTCCCATCAAATGCAAGGGCATTACCCACATAGAGCTTGGCTGACTACACCAGCACCCAGAAAACTTCGTCACCAGCATAAAATGAAAAATGGTATGGAATGCAAGAATAAAGATAGAAAGCGGAAATGCTAATAATTCAAATCAGCAAGAAGACTAAGCAACCATCCTTACCGGATGAGGAAGTTCAACTCCAGTGTCATCAGGGAATAAGTTGCCCAACGTGTTATTTTCAGCTCCATCATGGGACCCTTCAGTCGCAACACATACAACATTCAACTTTAACAAGTATTCAAACTTCAGACTTAGAAGCTTTGCAGACTTCGGATCAGAACCCTCATCATCATATATATGAAGGACTGTTTTAAGGGGGTGAGCTTGATATACTCCCTCCTGGTCAAGGTTCTCCTTGCTTGGAACCCTCTTTGGCCGCTTTCGCCTCCTCTGGCCATAATCTTCCTCGTCGGGTGCATCATCCTCCAACCTGGAACTCTCTACATTGGTAGATATGCCTGCACAAACAAACGCCATCAGTTTCCTTCAACTTAAAGGGGGCCCCACCCGCCACCGTTGGGGTGTTAATGGAAACAGATTACAGACAGACATCAACAAACCAACAGACATAAAACCAAATCATTTGCTGATACTGTCAGAAAAAGTAAAACCATATATCGTATTCCATTGATTAGAAAGATTCATGTAAAAAATAACTGAATAAGAAAATCAATCAACTTGAGTGATATAAGATTCAGAATCCGAGTAACAGCAAGAGTCAAAGAAAATCTCCAAAAGAATATGCGGACTTAAATAAATTTGGAAGAAAAAAACTGCTAATATTTGTTTTCGACACTGAAAAAGTCAGCAACAATCCACCGAGTCGTTACAGAGTGTACCAGTGTCTTTATTTGCTTGCTGGCGGGCAAAGGCTTGAGCATCCTTGACACTTCCTACTATCTCCAAGTCAATATCTTCACCAAATGCTTCCTTTTGTGCCAAGAACTCCGAGTAAATCACGTAGAGAGGAGGTGGAAGCAACTCTGCTAAATGATGCTGCTTTAGCTTCTTTGTATGCAGAACCCCTAACTGGGTCTGGACCGGCAAGGATGCTTTCTTAAGAGATTTGAGGTGTGAAGGGAGACTTGACAAGAATTTCTTTCGGTTTGCAATTGTATCCAATAGCTTTTTCTTCTGTAACTCCAGTTTCTCATGGAGTTTGCATAGCTCTTTGCGCTGATAGATAAACGACAATAATACAAATATACATATTAGAAGAAAAAATCAAAGTGACAGTATTGACTAAAAAAACTAAGCATTAGAACGAAATCCGAATATACCGTAGCGCAGGAAATAATATTTTGGTATCAAGCAGGAATACACTTGACTCTGACTATATGATTGATGGAAATCTACCGTGCATTCTCTAAAAATGATATTTTCTACACATATTAGACCCACCGGCTACAAATCCATGTACCTCACCAAAGCCATATAATATCAAATATCCACACATTCACAGATATTCAGGCCCCCAGTTATGTGTTTCCGCATACCGAAATGACGAATATATAGACATAAATCAGGAGTAGTTATCAGTCTAGATGGAACATTCCATACTTTCATTTCTTTGCTAAAGCCCTCAGAAACTAAGGTAAACGAGTAATACAACGTAGAAAGGGAAAATAATATTGCAAATGGAGATCTTGAAGTGACAGAAAGATCTTGGTAGTTGGGAAGTCGGGAATCAAGATCAAGTGAAAAAGGTCTAAGACTAGATATTATTTCCATCCCACCCCCATGTCTATCAATAAGCAGATCAAGTATTTCTGCCGTATCAATCCTACAAAACAGAAACTGCCATGTTTGCCATAGCTACTTCTTTTTTATCCTTAACCAAGACATTCTATGAGACAGTCAAATTCACGTCAAGTATTAAACACCAACTCCAACAAGGAATAAACACCTGGTGCAAAAATCTCACATATTCTATGGAACAGCACCAAAATGTAACGAGGAATAAACACCTGGAATAACTCAAAATGGAGCCTTTTCATCATCAGATCGTGCGCCCTGTCATCTGAAAACATCTTGCCTTTAAGCTCTTCAGACGCGCCGCAGAAAAATTCTTCCTCGGATACCAGTTCGATGTCAGGATGTTTTGATCTGAAATTTTTGCAAGCCTTTATTGCTTTAACGTAGTGGTTTTTCTCGTACATCAGATTGTGAAGTTGTAAGGTTGTGAAGTCCACGGGTGCCTTTACATGCTCTGTTTCTGCTTTTACGCGGTCTTCTTCTAGCAAGATGGCACGGTTCGCCTGTGAGAGAACAATGTAGACAAAAATTTCTGCGAACCACAAATTAAAAAGCTTGTTTCTTTTAAGTAATTATAATTAGATGCCCGACTCAAATCCAGTTTTATCTGTTTTAAAAATGCAAAAGCTTCGACAATCATATCCACGGAAACTAGAGCTACATTTCTCGTTTCAGCCTCCTTTCACCCCCGAAATAAAACATACTCACTTTTGTTTAATATACTTGTCCATTATGGTGCTCCGACAATTTCATACCACAAACCCTAAATAACGTCTACAAAAACAAATTCCGAACTCCTTAAGAACATGTAGTAGCATATAAGCAAAAGACATCAGTATGAGTTTAGCTCTAGATGTCACCCTATCAAAGCAATTACATTATGTCAATATAACATAGTGTTCTTAATCAAATCAATGGACTTTTATCGCTTAAATTGAAAGATACATTCAGTAAGAATAGCAAATCAGAAATCACAAACCCTAGAGAGAGCGAGAAAAAAAGGGGGGACCTGACGGAGGGTGATAAAGTTAAGGAACATCTGAGTGACGAGTTCTCGGAGTAGGGATTTGGGCTGTCCTTCTTTCTTGATGGAGAGCATCTTGGCCACGACGTCCTCCACTGAGGCCTTGCCTTCTTGCAGCATTTTGTGCACCGACTTATCGACTTTGCGTTGCGCTTCCGAATGCGCACCTTCCTCGTCCACCATCATTGCCCCCTCGTCTGTTTTCCATTGCTGCCACACCCAGGGTCTCCCTGTAGGGCTGAACAAAACCGGACCGCAGACCGGACCGGACCGGATTTGCGGTCCGATCCGGTTCTAATTTTTTAAAAGCGGTCCGGTCCTGACCGGATTGAAGGACCGGATTTATTCGGTCCGGTATGGGTCATACATTTATTAAATGCGGTCCGGACCGGACCAGACCGCATTTAATATTTTTTTAATTTTTTAAACGTATGATTACTCTGCGCAGTGCAGAGAACTGCACTGCGCAGAGCTCTGCGCAGTGTGCCCCTGCCGTTCGAAATTTCTTTTAAATTTTTTCTTTTTAAATATTAAATCCGGTCTGGACCACTTTTTTAAGTGGTCCAGACCGGACCGCATTTTGTAAAACCGGACCGGACCACTTATAAGTGGTCCGGTCCGGTCCTTGAATATAATAAGGCAACCGGAAATGCGGTCCGGACCGGATTGCGGTCCGAAAACCGGACCGCATTTCCGGTTTTCAGCCTACTCGCCTCTGTGTTTGTTAAGGTCGTGCCCACTGCACTTGTAAAGAGTTGCCTCGAAAGTTAAGACGCCTTCAACGCGACGCTCGGGAGAAAAATCAGTCTTCACCCCTAAATTAAATGGTCAATGTCACTTTGATCAAGTATTCGTTTTTCAAGGGGAAAAAAAGGAATCAAAGTATTTGTTCAAGATCACTTTGATCTGAATTATCAAGCTAATCGTTGAACTCTCGAAATATTTAAAATTCAACCATTTAAGCCCTTAAATACGATTCGACTGTTAAAATCCTACTACGTATTATAAATGTGCAGGGCCTGCTCAAGCCAAATGGAGGTTTAAGGCGCTATATAAATTTGCAGGTCTTTTATATAAATTTTAATATAAAATATTTACAAATTATTAAATTTAATATAAAATATTGAAATACCTCATTAATTATTTTTTTAGGGCTCTTACACATGACATTAAGGCCCCATAACTTGTACAATTTAGAAATTTATAGGACATTCATATAATTTGTATAGTTAATTTATTATAGGGCTTTTTTTCTCTTTTAGCAAAGTTCATAATGTGAAAAATGATTATGAAGCTTGAGAAAAACATATCAATGAGCAAAAAATAGTACACTTATGATAAAAAAAATATTGCATCTTGCCATCTTTTTAGTTCAATTGTCTTTTTTATTTCTTAGGTCATCTATAATATAAAAAAAATTTCTCTTTATAGGGCCTTAGGCTATCGCTTAAGTGACCTTACCCTTGAGCCGGCCCTGTAAATGTGGCATAATTTTAATGATTAGATCTTATGCGCATGTTGATAAATCTTGATATTTCAGGGATCAATATGATAAAATTATTAATTTGAACTCTAAAGTGACATTGTAAAGTGATTTTTTCTGTAATTTTTTTATGATAATGAGGAAAATCCTTTGACTAGTCTTGTGTTACAACTTACTTTAGAACGAACTTTAGAGTAGGTAAAGAGCGCATTGAGAATGGTTGAGAATGCACTGTAAAATCTCTGGGCATGCACACCTGTATTAACCTCAGAGCACTTAGCTGAGATTCGAACCTAAAATGTTCGAGTTAACGGCTAATTGCATATGTATTAGGTGTAGAGTGATGTACAAGGTCTCTAACCGAATTTTGTGACTTTTACTATTTAATCTATGCTTACTGATTTACCCTCAAGAAAACACAAAGAATAATCCATTTATACATAATCTTAAAAACATTCTTTCTTTCTTTTTTTCATCTTAAAAGATACTATTGTTAGGTAATGTTGAATTATTTAAGGATATAGTCCAAAGCTTGCAATTTCCCATCCTTTTATATGTATTTCCCAAGTTGGCTGCTAATAGTAATGGCATGCAAGGTTGTCAAAGCTTCTCCTTCAAGGGGGTCCGTGAACAAAGATGGCATGAACTCCTAGTGAATCTGTGATTGTGGCTCCTTATGGCTACGGCATAGAATTGGAAATGTCTTTGACTTGTTTGCTGTAGTTTTGAATAAGAGGCAGAGACTTAAATCCAATCGGATTTAGCTGGTAGTGGAGTTGATGCAAAATTCTGAATATCTGAGGGTCATGGATATAAGCAGCAGATGATATGCCTCAAGCAAGATAAGCAGTGAATAAATGCTCCAAAGTTTCAACACCTGAGCTACACAGAGGACAAAGAAGTTGATCCTCAATGCAAGAGGGAAGGAAAGCTAGTTAGCTTGGCTTTAGTCGGTAAAATGTTAAAAAAATTTATTAAAAAAGAATAAAGAATATGTTATTTTTTTAGGAACTTTTAGAAAGTTAGGGGGACCACGACCCGCTAGTCCCCTTAGCTTCATCTCTACAAGTTGCTCTTTACAAAGCATTTTGGCTGATTTATGTGAATTCACCTGATTTTCAAGGGGCCTAAACTATGTATAGTTCTTAGTCTGTAAATTGATTCAAGTGAAATTTCAAACTGTTTTCCATATTTTTTATGTCGGAGAGTTTGATGATGTAGTTGCATATTCTACTTGCGGGGATTTTGTGTGCCTTAAGGCTATGTTTGGTTAATGTTTTGAGATATGTTTATGTGTTTGTGTTTTTTTGAAAGTAGTGTAAATTGTCTTGGGATTGGTGAAAAGTGTGTTAAAAGTTGTTGAAATTTGTAAAAAGTTATTGAAATTGGTGAAAATGTATTGAAATTGATGAAAAAGTGAGAGAAAAAAGTTTTGAAAAAGTTTTGAAATATAAAACAAACATAACCTAAAGATCCGAGGAAAATCTTGAATTGCTTGTTTAGGACAGTATCTAAAGTTTGGGCGTAGAGGGCTACAAGGATCCCCCTAAATGGTTATTTGTCTCCCATTGATGAGGTTGAAACACATGCTTCTTCTCACTATGTCCCTAGATTTCAGAATTTTCTTCCATGACTAGGAGTATGCTATCTTAGCTCGAACATGCTAAAAAGTGATGGGCTAGCAAGAGTTTGACCCATTGGGCAATTGGCTGTTATACATTTTACTGGATTTGCCGACCAAATTTGGCCACGGATGCAATGTTGAACCAATGCCCCCTCCAGCTCCCCCTTGCCTTTAAGGCGATAAGTTACACAATAGGTTCACATGAGGGTCCAGTTCAATGCATTTTATATTTAATAACATGATGATTTTTTTCTTTCAAAGAGGATATAAAATGTCAGCTTACGCGCATCTCGACTAATCTTAGAGTCTATATAATCCTTCTGTCCCACATAAACAGGACAATTACCAAGTCAAAGATAATGACAGTGGCTCCAAACGGTTAGTAGCACCTATAATATTTTGAACTTAAGACCTTAAATATAAATATAAAAAATTTATTTAAATAATCTTTCTTTTCACTTTTCTCCAACTCTCATATATCAACATTTTAACATCCCAGAATTTTAGCACACAAACACTACGAGCTAATAGACTTACCAAACTAGCATTGGCTTAGCTATAAGGTGCTATAACAATGGAGTGCAGTTCACTGGTTTTTTTTTTGTCTATCGCTGGGAGCGAGTGAGTAGATTACGAGGTTGTATTTGTTTTCACTTAAAATTTAGCTTATGTTTTGATGCACTTAAAAAAATTTAAAATATTTTTATAATTATTTTTTCACAAATTCAAAACAATGTTTTTATAAATTATAGTTACAGTAATTATAATAAAAAACATTCTACTAATATTTTTAGCCATTAAACCTAGAGGAAAATAAAAGATTATTTTCGGTTGTAATTATTTTTTCTGAAAAGTTATACTTTTGTTTTTGTTTTTTTAATATTTGGCTGATATTTGAAATCTATGTTATTTTCTCATAATTTTATTCAAAGTAAATTATTATGTGAGGAGTCAGAAAATAACTTATTATCCTAAGGTTGTGTTTGTGTTGTAATATTTTTGATATGAGAATATGTGTTGGTATTGAGTTTAGTGAAAAGGTGAAAAGAGAGGTAATTTTTTATATTTTTTGATGGGAGAGAGAGATTATATTGGATTATTTTATTAGGAGTGAGAATATTTTTGGTAAAATTTTGTAAGTGAACCCAGCCTAAAGAAGCTTATGTTATTTTAATCTTGACAAAGTAATTTTTTGTGAACCTACTTAAAAATCAAGAGATAAAAAATTATATAAAAAAAATCGGAATATTTTCATGCTAAACAGTCAGACGGCGCCTTCGTGCTTTGGGGGAAATAATACGTTTGTTTACCAATATTTCTGAATTTTTTGAATATTAAAATTTATTAAAATTTATAAAAAATTAAAAATATATATATAAAAATTAAAAATTTTAAAATATATTTATTTGATTAAAATTTTTGAGACCTTAAATTTGTAGGCAAAGAAACACGTCGCTCATGTCAAAAATAAAGAGAAACTGAGAAATACCACATTTTTCCTTAAAAAGTTAAACTTAAACGGCCTTTGTTCAAGTCCGTTCCAAGAGCGCAGAGACAGAAAACAGAGAGAGAAAAAAGATCCGTTGCAGAATTTTGTTCAAAATGGCCATCTTCGACCCCGTAAGCCAAGGCCCTGCAGTCAGAGCTCTCGGCTCTCTCTTCAAGCTCACCCAAGTCTTTCTCTGGTCTCTCTCTCGTATGCACCAGCACTCGCACTCGCACACACTGTTATCTAGCACTTTAGGGCAATTGACCTTTCTATATTACGCTATAGAATCTTGTCCAATATTAGGGGCCCGCGAATGTGGAACACCACGTTCTCACTCAACTTGTTTTGCAGTGACGATGGCTCAACTGAGACGAGGCAGCGGCCATCCTTCCCCAGATGCTCTGTAAGTCTTTGTTTTTTGGTTTTTTCTGCGGCTCAACTGAGACTAGTTTGTCTTTGGTTTTTGTTTTGGTAAATTTAAATTCTTTATTTCTCGTTCTATTCTTAAATTACATCGCTTTTTCATTGAAATTGCAGAAAGCGGCTGAAGATGATAACGTTGATAACGGCTCAAACATTGTTTGTATAAACAATGGCAAGTGCATCTCTCTCCCCGTTATTCCTTCAGTTTTTTTTTTAATTAATTCCTCTGTTATTGGACCCGTAGTTATTTGCTTGGACTAGTATATTCTTATAAATTATTAGTTAGTGTTATCATCCTCTCCTGCTTGTGCATCACGCTTTTATATGACGGTCTTATGCTTTTGATTTTGAATTTTGAGGTTTCCATCTTCTTTTGGTGCTTGTTCAGATTTTAGCAGTATACCAGAAGATATGGAGCTCACGGAACAGTTGAATGCATTGGGGCTTCCTTCTTCGTTCCACACAAACAAAGAGGTAGGTTCGCATCTATTGTCCCATGGTCAATGCCTTGGTTGCGCATATTCCAATTAATGCACCGATTACGGCTAATTTGGTCCAGGCATGATTGGTGACAACTGAGGACACAAATCCATAATTTAAGTCTTACTTTCATTGGAGGGGTTTTATCTTTAAATTCATAAGAGCATGCATTGCATTCTTAGTTTGGAAGTCATATACCGTTATATAACAGCTATCAAGTCTATCCAAGAACTTTAATTAAATAGTCATTTTGAATATGGAAATGGAGCAAGCATGCTTGTGGTCAGTCCAGGAGCCGTTGGAGGCTACCTCGTTACACTTGCTATTTAGCTCACCCTTTTTTTGCTACAATTATTTAATGTAGTGGATTTTTTCGATGTTTCATACAGAAGTGGAACAGGATGGGTAAAGGCAAAAGAAAGGGTGCAGGCATGAAGCATTCTAATAGTCATCAAGATATGGAGGATGGTGCATTTGAACTATCCAAAGTGAGTGGGGAGGAGATTGCATCTCCTAGTTCTTTTCATGATAATACAAGCAGTTCATTATGTTGTGTGTCACTGCCTGGCCAAAGTGAATCATCTAATTATGATGTTGCAGCGGATGTCCAAATTTCCCAGTGGCCCTCGGATGGAGGAGGTAATAGAGCAAGTTCAACTGGGATCATTTGTGATGCTGACAAGGAACAAGTTTTTGAGGGGATATCAGAGATATTGTCTGCTGAGGTCAAGGGTGAAATGGAAAATTCAGCTAAATTGGTGAATTTTGATGATCTACCTTCTACAGGAAGCAGTTTCACAGATGCTACTTTTGACCACAATAAGAAAGAATATAATGGAAGATTACAGGATTGTGAGTGTTCAGACTGTTTATCGGCTGCTTACAATGATAGAGAAAAAGAGAAGAATTTAAATGACTACAGCACTGAGCAGCCATGTGTCCCTGATTCGGTTGCTTGTGCCTCTCTTTCAGAAAATCTTGAGCATGATGGAACTGGTAGCTTTAGCTGCAGTGATGATGTTTGGAATTGGATGGTATACTGGGACACCTTTTACTGTAGATCCTATTTCTACAATATGAAGACACAAGCTTCTACATGGTTCCCACCCCCAGGCATGGAAGATCTAGCTTGTGGTGACATTAACAATGAATCAAACGAGGTCATTACTGAGGTGGCTGAAATGGATGGGATTCTAACAGAGAAGATTGGTAGCCGTGATGACCCTGTCATGAGAAAACAAAAAAAGAAAGAGAGAAGAACACGAAGACAAACAAAATGGTCCAGCGACAATGAAGGTTTGACACTCCATCTCTCTCTCTCATATTCAGTTGAGGTTGCTTGGGCCCATGGCCTATGCAAGGGGAGGTAGCCTCTAACTCTCTTAAACAAAACATTTCTGGTAAAGGTGTTTTTCTCTCCTCTGTGTCTGGATATGGAGCTGTGAAACTTTACCAAGCTAGTTGGTATATATTTATGCGATGCAATTTTCAATTTTAAGTTAGTCCTTTTTCATCTCATCAATGGCTGTGAATTATGACTCACCCCCCCCCCCCCCCACCAAAAAGAAAAGAAAAGAAAAGAAAAACATCACCTGTGATTTTATGATGGCTAGCATCTGTTGCTAAATTTATAGGTTGAAGGTGTCATGACAGACCTGTACAGCTAGCTTAATTTTGCTGATTGTGCTGAAATTGTGTAGGTGGTGAATGATGTATTGTTCTGTTCTTCTGTCTCACAAATTTAGAGACTTCACCAGTCTTTGTTGTCCTACTTAATGTTCCTTTTGTTACTTTAGACTCAAATCTTTTTAAATCCAATTACGAAAAGAATTCAGAAATCTTGACCAGAATGTTGCACATAGATTATACTGGTACTGTAGTTCAATACGTGTAGCAAGAAATCGCAATTACTTTATTTTCTGGTTCAAGTGTATATAATATGAACCTGCAATTCGTCTATTGTGGATTCAAATCTATCTTAGGTGGTAAAGTCAATCAACAAAAAACTATGGAAAGTAGAATATATTGTCTATCGAACCAAGATCTTTGGTAATTCTCTGTCCAAATTGCATCATACAAGTCTGAAAGAAATACAGAACAAGCATCAAATGCTATAGGACAAACACTGCTTGAGACTTCACAAGGGCAAACCTTAAACTATGCTGGCCCACAGGCTGTATGTCTCCCTTTCCAAATTCCACCATGCAATTCGGGTAGGGAATTGTAGAAGATCTCAGTCCTTGTCTGGTTGTTATTTCTTTTGTTCAATGTACATATGGTTTACATTTGTCCGTCATGGAATGGATAATTCCATCGAGTGCTGTACGTGAATTCTTTTTGTCAAAATAATTTAATATAGGTTGTCAACTTTCTCATCAGTGATAGTTTGTGATACTTTGAAATATCATTAACATTCTGGTAAATTGTGATAAACCATTTGCATACTGCAGAACTTCAATTTCCATGGATTCTCAGAGAATGCTATGTTGATATTAGCAAATATTGGAGCCAGAGATACCTGCTCTTTTCCAGATTTGATAATGGTATAAAAATGGATGAAGAAGGATGGTTTTCTGTCACTCCTGAAGCTATAGCTAGGCATCATGCAGCTCGTTGTGGCAGTGGCGTCATTGTTGACTGTTTTACTGGAGTTGGTGGGAATGCTATCCAATTCGCTCAAAGGTGAGTCTTATTGTGCCTCTACTTTGTGTTTGTCTAGTTTTGGACTGTGTTAAAGGTCCACTTGAGAAAACATTCAATTTTGTTACAGTTCGGTAGTGCTGTGCAAAGTCTTACTTGTGAGCCAATGGGTCTTCTCTAGAGATTCTTAAGCTAAAAGCTCTTCGTAGATTATTTTTTGGCTGTGATTTTGCTGTGTTTGTCATGATTTTTTCCTTCATTACTTGGGTAAACAACCGAAAGTTATGCTGAGGAGAAACTTAGCGTGCATCTGGGAATTTACACATTTCATATGTCTTCACTTTAGTCCTTCACAAGTGACATCCGGATATATTACAATTTGTTTTTCAACTTTATGATGGAATTTGCCAATGAACTCTAGCTCAATGGTACCCACTTCCCTACAAGAATGGACTGTCGGGGGAGGCCATGGGCTCAAGATGCACTGGGCGTACATGTTCATTTTTGATGATGCCAAAAATCACCAAGTAATAGAAAGATCAAGGGGCTCGAATCCAATGCTTGAATCTGTAAAGGAGAATTGGGGTGGCGTCGTAGTGGATCCTCCGATGCCTAAGTCAAAGATATTATAAAATAATGATATGAGAGCTAGTAATCTAAATGATCAATTATTGGAGTGTACCCTGTATTTTATAGGCTCGGAGAGGTGCAATTTTACTAGGAATGAACTACTCAAGTAGTTAGGACTCTTAGTCCTATTAGGAATATGAGAGTTGGTCTCCCTTATCAGATAAAGGAGATATCTTATATGTATTCAACCCATGATAAGTTAAAGACTAGATCTTTTCCAAATATGTAGGAGAGGTGAGACCCCAGGGGAACCCCAAAGGGGTTTTATTTCCTTAATGTGTTGTCGAGGTGGTTATAAAGGTCACACTGCCCCAAACTCTTTTTAGTATTGGGCCGACCATATATTATTCCATCAATTTCTTCGATGCAGAGGTACTTGGTGGTGCCTTAGCACTAGAAGACTTCGAGCAACTGCTTGGACCCTGTCTGAGGCAGGGGTATTACTGCTCGGACCTTGTTCGATGCAGAGGTACTCAATGGTGGTGCCTTAGCACTAGCGATTTAGACTAGCTGTTCGGACCTTGTCCGACGCATGGGTACTTGGTGGTGCCTTAGCACTAGAAGACTTCGACTAACTGCTTGGACATTGTCCGAGCCAGTGCTCGAACCTTGTCCGACGCAGGAATACTCGATGGTGGTGCCTTAGAACTGGCGAGTTAGACCAGTTGCTTGGACCTTGTCCTCTGCAGGGGTACTCAATGCTTTAGCACTGGAGGAGTCCGAACAACTGCTCGGACCTTGTCCGACACATGGGTCATCGATGGTGGTGCCTTAGCACTAGAGAGTTAGACGAAGTGCTTGAATCTTGTCCGACGTAAGGGTACTCGATGGTGCCCTAGCACTTGAAGAATTCGACCTACTGCTCGGACCTTGTCCAACGCAAGGATACTAGGTGGTGCCTTAGCCCTAGAGGAGTTCTACCAACTGCTCGGACCTTGTCCGACGCAGGGTACTCGATGGTGGAGGCTTAGCACTAGCGAGTCAGACCAGCTGCTCCGACCTTTTCCGATGTTGGGGTATTCGATTAGATGGTGCCTTAGCAATGGAAAGTTAGACCAGCTGCTTGGACTTTGTCCGATGCAGGGGTACTCGATTCGATGGTGCCTTAGCACTGCCAAGTTAGACCAGCGGCTCGAATCTTGTCCGACACAGAGGTACTCGATGGTGCAATAACACTGGCGAGTTAGACCAGCTGCTTGGACAAGGTTTGACGTAGAGGTACTCGATGGTGGTGCCATAGCACTGGCGAGTTAGACCAGCTGCTCGGACCTTGTCCGACCTTGATGGTAGTGCCTTAGCACTGGTGAGCGAGTTAGATAAGCTGCTCGGACCTTGTCCGACTTAGGGGTACTCGATGGTGGTACCTTTGTTAGGGTCCCCGGTCAAGGACTCCACAACAATCACCAACTCCTCCACGCGATCCGCTCCAACACCGTAATCGATCCTCCCGAACCGTTTCTAGTAACACACGAGCGTAGAATTTAGGATCAAACACTCAACAAATGAATAATACCTCACTCTTATTACGAAGAACGTGGTCTTAGGATTATTAGTCCTTCGAACCACAAGAACACAAGAACAATCGTACAAGGGTTATTAGCCCAAGCACGCCCAACATAAGAGGTTATTAGCCCTCAAGTCTACTGGCATAAACGTGCCTATGCCTGACCACTCTCATAAAGCTCTCTAGCTCTCACTACTCAACTCTATGACTGAATGAATTCTAATGCTCCTGAGGAGTGCTTATATAGGCCTTCTCAGGAGCTTACAAAACCCTAATCAAATCACTTCAAATCAATGTAAATCAAATCTTCAGGATTCTAAGGAAACAATTCCAAGAATCAAGGAGATTTGATGATACATTCCTAAAACATCAAAACTCAGAAAGGAAAGATAATCTTCTAGAAACATCTAATTCTAGAAGATAAGATTTATTCCATTACTACCATAATCACAACCAATCTCTGAAGATGCCATCCTGAAAGATTGATCTCGCCGCCGTCTGCCGCCCTACACGGTGGCGCCGCCGCTGTGCTCCTCCTTGGGTGGTGAAGCTCCTCCAACTCCCAAGGTCATCCTCGTCACTTCTCGTCCGGTCACCGCTAAGGGTGGTGGTGCTCCACCGCCGGCGGTGGCTGCTGTGAGTAGCCACTCTTGGTCATCTGCTGCTGCTTGGCTTGGCTGGGGGCCAAGGCCCTTCTGTGGTGCTAAGTCCTGACAAGGCCATGTGGTGGCCATGAGCTTGTTGTGGCATGCCTGCGGCTGGCTGACTTGCTTGCTGGGCGTGGGCATTGCTAGGCTGTCATGGCTTGTCAGTGGTGCTGGTATGCCTCGCTCGCGCGCGCGCATGCTGATGATGGTGGTCTGTCTGTGGTGCCTCGGCTACGCGCGGTGTGGGTGTGTCAGGTGCTCCTGCCGCGCGCGCTGTGTGGGTGTCAAGGGCGCCCATGGGTGTCATTGGCGCCGCATCTCGCGTGCTATCCTCCTCCTCGTGGCAGTTCAGTCCAAGGTCTTCACTGGAGACCCTTTCAACCTTACCACTGGCGAGCGAGTTAGAGTAGCTGCTCGAACCTTGTCCGACGCTGGGGTACTCAGTGGTGCCTTAAAAACTAGAAAACTTCGACCAACTGCTCGGACCTTGTCCGACACAAAGGTACTCGATGGTGGTGCCTTAGCACTGGCGAGTTAGACCAACTGTTCAGACCTTTACTGGCGTAGGGGTACTCGATTTGATGGTTTCTTGGCATTGGCGAGTTAGACCAGCTGCTCTGACCTTGTCCGATGCAGGGGTACTCGATTCGATGGTGCCTTAGTACTAGTGAGTTAGACCAGCTCCTCAGATCTATCCGACGTAGGGGTACTAGATGGTTCCTTAGCATTGGAATTTGATCAACTACTCGGACCTTGTCCGATGTAGGGGTACTCGTTTCGATGGTGCCTTAGCACTTGCGAATTAGACTAGCTGCTCGAATCTTGACTGTAACAAGCCAACAATAAGGGGTGAGGTGAAGAACTGAAGTGGTTGCTGTCTTATGCGATGTTGTGCGTTTTGGGAAGTGGGCTCCTTCGGGCCAGTTCTAGTTGGGTTTAGCTGGGTTATATTAGTTGATTGTATTGGGTCTTTTATGGGACCAGGTGTGGCCCATGCCCATGCGTATGCGTTAGAATAGAAGGTTGTTAGAGTTTTCCGTGATTCCTGGAGGATGGTTAGAAGGATATATTCATTGGAAAGGGGTAGAAGGACATTACGCCGAAGATTGATTATCATCTAGATATTTTGTTTTCTAAGTTTCTGGAGGTAGCTGGCCTCGAATAACAGTAGTTTTAATACTTGTAATAGTTTAATCCTAAAGTTATCAAATCTAATAAATAGAAAACCAACATAAAAGTTCAAAGTCCAATTCGTTTGTTTCATTGTCTGACGCAGTGGTACTTGATGGTGCCTTAGCACTGGAGGAGTTCAATCAACTGCTCGGACCTTGTCCGACCCAGGGATACTTGATGGTGGTGCCGTTGCATTGGCGAGTTTTACCAACTGCTCGAACAAGGTCCGACGCAGGGGTACTTGATGGTGGTGCCTTAGCACTGGCAAGTTAGACCAGCTGCTTGGACCTTGTCTGGCGCAGGAGTACTCGATGGTGGTGCCTTAGCACTGACGAGTTAGACCAGCTGCTCGGACCTTGATCGGTCGATGGTGGTGCCTTAGCACTGGAGGAGCTTGACCAACTGTTCAGACCTTGTCCAACGCAGGGGTACTCTGTGGTGCCTGCACTGGAGGAGTTTGACCAACTGCTCGGACCTTGTTTAACGCAGGAGTACTCGATGGTGGTGCCTTAGCGCTGGTGAGTTAGATCAGCTGCTCGGATCTTGTCCGACGCAGAGGGTACTTGGTGGTGCCTTAACACCGGAGGAGTTCGACCTACTGCTCGGGCCTTGTTCGACGCTGGGGCACTCGGTGGTGCCTTAACACTGGAGGAGTTCGACCAACTGCTCAGACCTTGTCCGACGAAGGGGTACTCGATGGTGATGCCTAGCATTAGCGAGTTAGACCAGATGCTCGGTGGTGCCTAGCACTTGAGGAGTTCGACCAACTGTTCAGACCTTTTCCGACTCAAGGGTACTCGATTTGATGGTGCCTTAGCACTGGCGAATTAGTCCAACTGTTCGGATCTCGTCCAATACAGGGGTACTCAATGGTTAGCACAATCGGAGTTCGATCAATTGCTCGGACTAAGTCGCCAGTGCTAAGTAGCTGCGCAAGCTTTTCTTCGGGGCCTGCGTAATGCTGAAAAGGTTAGAAAACGAGCGGTGTATGCGCCGATTGGAGATAAAGTGTCGCATTAATAGAGTGCTGAGGGTATCGAAATCGTTGACAAACTCAGGGGCAGGCCTGAGAACCACCATTGTGCCGGCCTTTTGAGGGTTAATGAGAACGCGCGACAAAGGATGGGTTATTCGTATGATTGCACGTGCACGTGCAGGCGGAAAATCTCAAGGCGTTCGCATGGTTCTCCTGTGCCATTGAAGAGGTCGACCACATGGGGGCGAAATCGTGGAGGCAACGGGTACGTTAGTTCCTTCAGCATGAACGGAGAACTCCCGATATGCGAAGGTGGGGGCAAACCGTCAATCTTAGAACTTTCCACCTTTTCCGATTTTTTCTCAAGCAATCATATCTGTTCCACCTTCCCCACCATTTGTTCGTGGAGTTCCGCTTGCCACCTTCCTGTCCCGACCAATCTCGATGGGGAAGGGTGGTCAGAATACGTCTTAGCGGATTCCTCGTGTGGGGTTTCACCTAATAGGATGGATACGTATGTGTCATATGCGTCTTCAGAAGTTCCAATAGTGGAGCCTTTGACATCTGAAACTGAAATAGAAGTCTCCCATTCCTCAGTACCCATAGATGCATCTCCTGAGAGTAATCCTGTGGTAAGCACTCCTACCACTATACCATCTAATTATATGGATACCCTTACTGGATACAACTTACCTTTTAGGCATAATCGGGGCAAGCCACCAAACAGATATTCACCAGACATAGAGGAACGAAGGTCAAAGTACCTAATTGCGAACAATGTGTCCTGGATCGATAGAGGAGGCATCTCGAGAAGAGTTGACAAGTGGTGTGTGAGAGAGGTGGGGCTCTATAGTAGCAATGATAGCCTTGCATGTGCCTCCATCGGGGCCAGTAGTGTCTCAATGTTTCTGGGCTTGTAATTCGTTCCACCAGTCGGGATACCTGCGCAATTGGAAGCAGTTGTCACGGGTATGTCTTGTATTGCCGCAATGGGGGCACTTTGAAACATCAGTTGGTGCGCGGGACTTAGAGGATTTTCCAGCTCCCTGAGAGGATGATCTGGTAGAGGAGGTCGGTGGACCCAGCTGGAGACTTTTGGAAGCTAGAACCGTTCCAGGTGTAGTTGCGGTGCTGCCCGTGCCCATCACAGCTTGCCGAATGACCTCCCTCCTGACATGGGCGTATGCTTGTTCAACTATGGTCAAAAGAACGCAACTGGAGAACATCACCCCGAATTTTGTCCAATCGGTCATCAAGACCGTTGAGGAAAATATACACACAGTCCTCCTGAAGGATGTAATTGTAATGCTTAATATTAGTCGGGCATTCCATTGGATTTGGGAGACGGAAATCGATCTCACGTCAGAGACTTTGCAGATCTTATAGAATTTTGGGTTAATTACAAAACCCCCCCACGAACTATACCACTTATCCCAAAAACCCCTCCGAACTTAAACTTGTGGCAACTCGGCACCATAAAGTTACGTGATTGTTTCAAATATGTTTTCAACCCAGTTTTCACGTTACCGTAAAACGTATTCTGTCACACGTGATAAATACGTGAGCTAGCTTCTAATAAAAATACAAAAATGCCCCCATTATGTATATCAATCTTATGTTGGTCTTAGAATTAGTCAATGGAGGCTGAGTGGATTATGGGGTTCCAAAATTATCAAAAATTACGTCTTTGTGGGCATAAAACTGCCTACAGTCCTCCAAAGGCCTCTGATCGCATATCATCTGAAGACAATTTCTATCAAGATTAACATTGCTTTGACTAGCATCAAGGACCTTGCCTTGTAAATAGTTACTAGACAAATAAACTAAATGAAACTTCCCAAGAGATGATGAGTTCGGAGCTCCATACAACTAGTTGTTTGAGAGATTGAACATAGCAACAATGGCATTAACATTTGAACTAAGATTCATAAAGAAACCATCCGGAAGTGGACCCTCCACAACATTATTCCCAATATCCATCTTTTGCAAACTCTTCAATCCTCTCAACGCCCTGGGGAATGACCCGAACAAAGAATTCTTGCTTAGATCGAGTTCTACCAATTCAGAAAGGCCACCAAATTGACCAGGGATTGAAGAAGTGAAACTATTATAAAAAAAGATTCAAAGATTGGAGTCTAGAAATGTAACCCAAACCAGCTGGAATCAGCCCAGATAAGAAATTGGAAGAAAGGTCATGCCTGGTAAGATTAGAAAGAGACTCAAAAGCATAAGGCATTGACCCAGTAAGTGTATTCCACGAAAGTGGTATAGTGTTTGAGGGGGTTTTTGTAATTAACCCTAGAATTTTTCAAAAGAGCCACCTAAGGTTGTTCAAAACTGGTAGCGGTGTCGGTTATGGCAATAACCGCTACTGCCACCGAATGAGCCTGTTTTCAAATATTGGCAACCGCTACCACTACTGTTAAGTGCGGTAACCGGCCTTTGGCAGTGGCGGTTTTAGCGGTAGCGGTTCCCGGTTACCAGCATTTATATTGGACTATTTTTTAGCCTTTTATGCACTTGGCTTAATTGTTTTTGTTTTTTTGGTCCATTGAGCCCTTATCAATAAAATATAGGGAATTTATCAGTTTAGTCCTTGAGTTTTTACGTCATTGTCATGCACTGACCTGAGGAAGGCAGATCAGCGTTAGAGGAGGCTGGGGGAAGGTGTATGGCTACAGTTAGGGCATTCGACATTGGGTTGAAGAAGAGTTACGGAGAGGAGTCAACAACATACAAAACAATAGGACTGACGTGTTCTGTTCTGAAGACCGAAGCTTCTAGTGAAGTGAGGTGAAGTGGAGCGTATTAGATGACCGAAGGCCTGACCAAGGTGGGCTTTGGCTCATGGCTTGCGTATTAAGTTCACTAAGTAGTGTCTTGGACTTTGGTTAGAGTCCAGCCCATTAGCAGGGAATAAAGTTTGTTAGATGAGTACCTGTATTCTGTTAGCATTTGCGAAGCAGCATATATAGCGGAGAGATGCTCTCAAGCGAGGCATTAGAAAAACACTTAGTCATTTGCTATTTTTTCTCATTTCTTGTGGAGGCTGCCATCCTCGAAATTGGTTGAACTATCAATCTTATGAGTATTGCTTTCTTATTCCCACTACTTTCCATTTAGATTGACAATATCCATTACAATCGGGTTCATTACAAATTGGTATCAAAGGCACTTCGCTGCCATGACTGAAGGAACAAGGATGAACGTTCTCAATGAAGCAGTATCAGTGTTGAAGGCACAACAAGAGACTCTAGATTAGTTGGTATCTCAGGTTGCCAGCATCTCCGACGGAGTTAAGGCCTTGACTGAGCTCAGACTGGTAGATCCTATAGCAGGAGGACGACCACCTGGATATGGAATACACAACAATACTATAGAGCCTGGAGGGCTCAATATGAGGTCAGTGAAACTTGAATTTCCAAGGTTTGAAGGGACAGATCCATCAATACTATAGAGCCTGGAGGGCTCAATATGAGGTCAGTGAAACTTGAATTTCCAAGGTTTGAAGGGACAGATCCATCAAGATGGATTTACAGAGCTAATCAATTCTTCACTTACCATAACACTCAACACCAACACAAGGTTTTGTTAGCCTCATTTCACATGGAAGGGAAAGCCTTGGTTTGGTTTCAAGATTTAGAGGAGTCAGGGGCTCTAACTAGCTGGGAAGGGTTGGTGAAGGCTATGTTAACTAGGTTTGGTTCTAATGCCTATGATGATCCCATGGAAGCACTAACTAGACTACGACAGACTACTACTGTGAAAATTTATAAGAGCCAATTTGGTTCTCTCTAACTGGCTGAGGGGGTTATCTGAACCTTACAAGCTGAGTTGTTTCCTCAGTGGGCTTAAGGATGAGATTCAGTTCACGGTGAGAATGTTTAATCCGCCTAACCTGAGCACAGCTTATGGTCTTGCAAAAATTCAAGAAGAGAATTTTCTATCAAGCAGAAAAGGATTTAAGGGCAATCAACAAATAGGTTCATCAAACCCTACTCCTTATCACAATCCGAGTATGGTGGCCAAAACCACAGTTCCAATACAGATATTAACACCAATCCAGATGCAAGAGAGAAGGGAAAAAGGGCTCTACTACCACTGTGATTCAAAATGGGTCCCAGGTCATAATTGCAGGAAACCTAAGTTGTTTATTTTGGAGGGTTGTGAGATTAAGGCTGAGGCAGATGTGGAAGATGACATGAATGGAGAAAATGCGTGTGTAGTAGTGGGAAATGATAATGAAGAGATTGAGGTGGAACCTGAAATCTCCCTACATGTACTAGCAGGGGCCAGCAATCCAAAAACCATGTGTGTGAAGGGGAGTGTTGGGGGGCAGACAATAGTAATCCTAATAGACTCGGGTAGTACCTAAAATTTTTTGGACCCGATGGTGGCCAAAAAAGGGAGACTAAATATCACAATAACAGAATGTGTGCCTCTAAAAGTTGCCAATGGAGAAGTGTTAGCAAGTGAAGGTAGTTGTGACAAAGTGAAGATTAACATACAAGGAAATTTTTTCACTACCGACATGTATGTACTACCCTTGGCAGGATGTGACATGGTCCTAGGAGTCTATTGGTTGAGGACTCTAGGTCCTATTTTATGGAATTTTGCTGATCACACTATGGGGTTTTGTATGGAAAAGGGGAAAGTAGAGTTGAAGGGTCTTAGCCCCACTCCACTTATGGATACTACTGAGCTGAATATCTTAGCTAAGAAAGATATGAAGTGGGTGTTATTTTTTTTTTTGATAATTAAGGCAGTTTTATTAAAAAGAAAAAAAAACGAAACACAACGGGAATACAACAGTACAAGAGAAAATACTGAAGAAACCAAAAACCCACCCACCCGTGACCCATAGGCCTACAAAAACACACCCTCCCAGACCCCCCCCCCCCCCCCCGCATCTCAAGCGGAACCCCTAACAGTCCACACCAAAGGTCACAATCTTCCTAGCGGAAGAGGAAGACCCGTCATAATTGACTGAGGACTTCAAACCCTTCAGCTCCCTGATCATCTTCCCCCCTGATTTTCTTGAAGATTTCGAATGAACCGGCTTCCGATCTCGTTCCAATGCTTCAAAGAGCTCCCTCATCTTATCCTCTTGACCACCACAGGACACCCCAACCATCTTACCCACGGAGGAAACCATGTCCAGGATCCACGCCGGAGAATCTCCCCTCGAGGACCTCACTCCAGAGCTCTCACCCACGGGCTCCAGACCAGCCTCCAAACCTACAGAAGGTTTAGAGCTCTCACCACCAGACAGCCCCCGGGATCCATCCCCCCCCTTCAAGCGACCTGAGAGAGCCCCAGGACACCCCTGAACAAGACCCCCTTCCAAAGAGACACGGGCAGACACATTCTCAGCAACAAACGACTGAACCGGCACCGGCGAGTCGCCGGAACCACACCCAACCACCACAGACCTGGTCGACGAGGGCAGCACGTCCACCGGCGAGACGTCAGAACCACTCCCTACCACCACCGACCGCGACGACGAGAGCAGACCAATCGTCGGCAAAGATCCGTCACCTTCAACCAACAGATCCGTCACCGGCAAGACGTCAGCACCACCTCCTACCACCACCGACCGCGACGACGAAGGCAGACCGATCGTCGGCAAAGATTTCCGGTCGACAGAGTTTATCGGGTCAACGATAACGTCGGCAAAAGAGAATATCGGGTCAGCAACAGACCCATCCAGCCCAAATCCAGACCCACCCGAATCTACAAACCCAACCGACCCAGAAACAGGCCCACCCAAATCCACATCATCCAATTGGTCCTCAAGCCCAGACCCTTCCCCCCCCTCGGGCTTTAGTGAAGTGACGCCAGTCACAGGCCCAGCTCCAGCTCCCGGCCCAGCACACTCAAACCATTTGAGGCCTACCCAGTCTGCCAACAGCCCCCCCGAACCCTCACCCAAAACAGACCCGATAAGCCTATTCAAATCCTCCAACAAACCCTTAAGCTTCAAACGGAAATGCATTGGGCAGCAAACCTCTGCCATGGCAGGAGTAGCCCCCGAATCAGACAAAGCTGCCCCCTCGACTGCAGAGTTCCTCCCTACCAACACAATCGACTTCTCTTTGCCTCCTGCAAATGGAACGACACTTTGAGCAGGAGGTACACCCTGCCCATGACCACCCTTCATCGACCCCAGCTGAACAGCTTCTGCAAAGGACAACTTCTCTCCTTTTCCCACAGCATCGCCAGCACCAAGATAACCCCCTACCGGCCCAAAGTGATCGACCACCCCCTGGAAACATGCTGCCATAGCCAACCAACCAGCTCCCTCTCGACCTTCAGGGACCATGACCGCCCCTTTCCGGCGTCCTTCTCCAAACTCCATCACAGCAACAAATCTTCCCGCCTTGTTAGCACGTCGTTGAGCCAGGAAAGCCCTAGAGCCTTCATTGAATCGCAACACGACATCCTGAGCACCATCAACACCCAATAGCTGGCTGGCTAGAGTAACTAACCAGGCAGCCCCTAATCTCCCAACCGAAATGGCACTATGAGACTTGCGACTCCACTCCGACCATCTAACAACTCCCCTAACATCAACAGACACCTGAAAGGACTTGGCTTCTACACGAAACCACCTATCTAAACCCATCTTAAAAACTAGAAGCAACACAACCAGCAAACAATAATCATGACAACAACAAGAGAAAGCACAAAAAAAAAACGAGAAAGGAAACTAGAGAGAAGGGAGAGTTTCTCTCACTAAACCCCTTGGTTGTCAAGGCGGGTGTTATTACAGCTAATAGAACCAGTGACTCAGGGAAAGACTACCTATCTACCAGAAATAACATAAATTCTGCAGGAGTATAAGGAGTTGTTTAGGAAAAATGCATTCAATTGGTCTCATGCAGCAACTGAGGCTTTCCCTAATCTCAAGGCTACAATCAGTCAACCACCGGTGCTAATTCTTCCAGATTTTTCAAAACCATTTGTCATTGAGTGTGATGCAAGTGGAGTTGGGGTTGGGGCAGTTCTAATGCAACAGGGGCAGCCAATCGCTTTCTTTGGCCAAGCTCTCAAGGACAAGGCATTAGCCATGTCCACTTATGAGAAGGAACTCTTGGCACTGGTTTCGGCAGTGAGGAAATGGAGACCCTACTTGATTGGACAAGTTGAGTACAAGAAGGGCAGAGAGAACAAGGTTGCAGATGCCTTATCTAGAAGAGAGGAGGATTTTCAAGAGGTAACCCTAACCACTAATTCAATTCCTATAGCGAATTGGTTGGTAGACCTAAAGGCTAGTTATGCGGGTGGTGATCAAGCTCAAGAGCTTATCATTAAGGTTGATAATGGTGAGTTGGATCCGGTTCTTTATAATTGGAGAGAAGAGGTTCTCTCTTACCGAGGTAGGTTGTATATTGGTTCTGCTAACACTCTAAGAGCACAAATTATACATCATACTCATAGCAGCCCCATTGGAGGCCATTCAGGGTTTGGTAAAACCATACACCAAGCTTAAAGGGATTTTTTCTGGCCTGGTATGAAGAAAGAGGTTCAACATTACATCAAAGAATGTAATGTTTGTCAGAGAATGAAACATGAAATGTTTCTCCAGCAGGACTCCTACAACCATCACCTATTCCTACTAAATTCTGGAGTCACATTGGCATGGATTTTATCCAAGGACTTCCTAAGTCTCATGGGTATTCAGTCCTATTTGTGGTGGTTGATAGACTCATACCTCTCAGTCATCCATACACGGCAACAACAGTGGCACAAACACGTATGAGAAAGTATGCTGCTCAAAGAAGAACAGAAAGACAGTTTGCAGGGGGAGAAAAGGGTTTACCTTCGATTGCAGCTCTATCGGCAGCTCACAGTAGCTACACTCCGGAATTTGAAATTACCCCGGAGGTTTTATGGGCCCTTTCAGATCATTGAAAAAATCGGGAGTGTGGCTTATCGCCAAGATCTACCATCCAACACTTAGATCCAACCCGTATTTCACGTTTCTCAACTTAAGAAGAAGCTCGGTATCAATAATTCTTCCATTCAACAGCTACCTCCCGTAGATGCCAAGGGAGCCACCAAGGCTGAACCAGCTGAGGTTTTGGCCTGTCGAGTTGTACAGATGGGTAGCTTACCCTCTACAGAGATCTTGGTACGTTGGCATGGTCAAGGACCAGATGATGCGTCCTGGGAGAAACTTCAACCCTTATCATTCCTATATCCACACCTTGTGGACACAATGCTCTAAGAAGGGGGTATTGTCATGCACTGACCTGAGGAAGGCAGATCAGCGTTAGAGGAGGCTGGGGGAAGGTGTATGGCTACAGTTAGGGCATTCGACATTGGGTTGAAGAAGAGTTACGGAGAGGAGTCAACAACAGACAAAACAATAGGACTGGTGTGTTCTGTTCTGAAGACCGAAGCTTCTAGTGAAGTGAGGTGAAGTGGAGCGTATTAGATGATCGAAGGCCTGACCAAGGTGGGCTTTGGCTCATGGATTGCGTATTAAGTTCACTAAGTAGTGTCTTGGGCTTTGGTTAGAGTCCAGCCCATTAGCAGGGAATAAAGTTTGTTAGATGAGTACCTGTATTCTGTTAGCATTTGCGAAGCAGCATATATAGCGGAGAGATGCTCTCAAGCGAGGCATCAGAAAAAAATGTAAACCCAGTGACTAAAATTTGAAAAAATTGAGCTCAAGGACTAAAAAATAAAAAAGGTAAAACCCAAGGACTAAAATGTCAATTTCCCTTACCACATCAGGTGCTGAGTTGTCAGCTGATGTAGCCCTTCCATTAAGGAAAAGATGGATCCCTGACGGAAGGGCCATTTTGTCAAAAAATGTAAACCCAAGGACTAAAATTTTAAAAAATTAAACTCAAGGACTAAAAAATAAAAGGGGTAAAACCCAAGGATTAAAATGCCAATTTCCCTAAAATCTAAACTAATAAAATCGAAAATCGATAAAATTAGAGAATATATTATAAGATAGCATGAGAAATCTAAAGCAATAAAATCCATAATCAATACAATTAGAGAACATCTTAAAATATCAACATTAATATTTATTTGAGAATATATTATAAGATAGCATGAGAAATCTAAAGCAATAAAATCCATAATCAATACAATTAGAGAACATCTTAAAATATCAACATTAATATTTATTTGCATATTAATAGCGTCAAATATTGTATGAAACTACTACCTAATTGTCGAATCTCTAGTTCCTTAAGCATTAAAACTTCTTTCAATAACATTTGATAAAATGAAAGGTTAGAGATTTATATTTACTTAGCTTACGTGTTAAATAAATAAAACTCATGGCTATTATTTATGTTAGGGTTATTCAAACCTGGTAGTGGTACCGGTTTATGTTACCGGATGAGCCAATTTTCAAATATTGGTCACCACTACCGTTAAGTGCGGGAACCGGTGGTGTTGAGAACCAGAAAATTTCGGTTTTCCTGAACAGCCCTAGAGCCACCTTCCTGTCAGAGTCGAGTCACGCGGCGCCAAAGGTCATATACCTGAGAAGTGTCACTGCCATCAAAATAGGTGGTAGAAATGGTGTCCCAAACGAGCTTCGATGTGCGAAACCGTATGAAGTTGCTGATTAACGATGGTCCATGGAGTTAATCAGTCAGCCTTTGACAATGACATTGTTGGTGCGCCATTTACGAAGGGATTGATCAGTCTGGGTAAAGTCATCGTTGATATAGCCCAGTTTGTCTTTGCCAGAGGTACACATCTCAACAACGAGACCAGAAACATAAGCCCGAGGGCTATGCAAAGAGATTTAGACCAATGAAGAAACGGAAGTTAGAATAGGGGTTCTAATACCATGTCAAAATTGATCTGGATCCCCATCACAATAGGGTTTGTTTCTCTTATACAGACACATTTACAAGGTATTGCTCACTAAAGTACAAGGTTTTGCTCACTAAAGTACAAGGAAATAAAATCTCGCCCATCATATACCCCATTTACCGCTAAACATATAAGAAAAGAATCACCCGAATCATATCTCACTGACACTCTAAACTCTAAATAGACTCAGGTTTCATCTTCCCTATTTGTCTTACTAATTGAACAAGTACAAGGATACCGAGGAAATATGTCACCTTTTGCTACATCTTCTCTTCACTTTTTCATCAACTCCCATAAAATTCTACTTTTCACCATACTTACTCTCAAAATTCAATAGAACTCTAATCCACCTCAAGTTTTACAACATTCCTAAAATTTCCATAAAATTTTGGTTTGCAAACATGGTCTAAATTGATCTGATGAAGGATCATCAACTGAATCTTACAATTGGATTAAGATCTATATAAATTTCATCACAGTTCCTTTATATCATCCTGTGGGGGCTGGATTGGACTTTGACCAAAATTACCAACAAAAGTCAGCTTCAAAAGTGGCATATTACAGAATTTCCTTTAGTCATTCTGCAATTTTAGCAGTGGAGATTTTCGTTTCAGAATTTTCTTGGGATAATATTGACAGATTTTGACTGGATACCTCTTTTGAGGTGCTTAACTTTCATTATATAGAAAATAATTACAAAGATAAGATTTGAGGACTCAATTTGAATCTCTACAATTACATCTTATCTTATCTAGGCTAACCTTATTTTATCTAATTCAAATACAAGTCTACAAGTCTAATTTAAATACAAGCCTAATACAAATACAAGATAACACAACAGATTAGAAAACAAATCCTAATCTATTTGAAATTCTGCTCTGCCGCAACACCAATCAGATATGGAAATCAAGTTGCCGTGTGGATAATAAATGAAAACCCTAGTTTTCCTTTGATAAATATTACAGATTGACCGTCTCTGCCCCAGAAATTGTTTGAAGTGGATACACGTGATGCTCATTAAAAACAAAAACAAAAAAGTGAACAAACTGAAATCTTTATTGCATTGGTAATCCTTAGATTAATTCTGTCGTTTCCAGTTATTCCCCCAAGGGATCTTATGGAAATTTTGGAACTATTGCTGTTTGGTTTTTTATCCACGGTACTGATGGCAAGCGACTCTGAACAGTATCTCTAAATTCTAAATAGACTCAGGTTTCATCTTCCCTATTTGAACAAGTACAGGATAACGAAGAAATTCATGGCACTTTTTTTGCAACATCTTCTCTTTGTGTTTTAGATATTATTATTTATTTTTCCATATCTGTGATTCTTCAGGAGCAAACATGTAACTGCAATTGATATTGATGAAAAGAAGATTGAGTATGCACACCATAACGCTGCAGTCTATGGCGTTGATGACCGCATAGATTTCATAAAGGGAGACTTCTTCAATTTGGCACCAAAGTTAAAGGTATTAAAGCTGCTCAACATATTGTTAATGGTAATCTCCTCTATTGTGCGGTTCCGTTGCACAATGGAAGAGGAAGGGGGGATTTGCCCTCCTAGTTTATTGACATTGTCTATATTGCTCCAGGTCAATTTGAGTGGTTGCCCCTCCTAAGTAAATTGACACTTGTCACCCAAAACTAAATAAACTAGTTATCTCAATTAAAAATTTCAATCATGAAAATATATGTCACATCAGTCGAATAAAAAAATAAAACGAGTTGAGGTGTGAACAGTGGATGTAAGTTTAACGAAAGGATTTGTTTGTAAAAAATTATATACTCGGGGACCTCTACAATCAATTTGAAAACTTAAGGACGATTTGTTAAAAAGAGTCAAAACCCAGGGACCAAATGAATAGTTAAACCCTTTTGTAAAACAGTTGTTACTGAAAGAATTGTTTTAGAAGTTGGCTAATGTACCAGAATTGGAAACAGTGATTAATTTCATCCTCTTTCATGTTGAAGAATGCTTGAACTAAAACTATTTCCATGGTAGTTTGGTATTTGTCTGGTGGCCTCATAGTGTGTCAGCCCAGGCCAGACAGGTACGTGGTGCAAAGAATCATCTTAAGTGGCATTCTGCTCGTGTGGTCTGAAACTTTTTTTTCCCTCCTGTGCTTGTAGCTAACCTCTGGGGTTGGTGACAGAAATCTCCTTGAATTGGGTAGCATCTAGATACTACTTTAGCTTTGAAGCTTAGCTTATGATGTTGTCTACTGAAATGTATATAGTGGATGCACATGTTTAAGATATGCATATTGAACCTATACAGACACGCACCTAGATATATATTCTAAGGGTTCCAGCATTGTTAATGTGGTGCTGCAGGCAGACACAGTTTTTCTATCACCTCCTTGGGGTGGACCTGATTATGCGAAGGTGAAGAGATATGATATCAAGACAATGCTTAATCCACGTGATGGGTGAGTTTTTTTTTTCTTTTAAAGTTGGGACATAGTAACATGAAGGTTGGTGTTATCTTCATGCTCTCTGGTATATGTACTGGTGCAGATATTTTCTCTTTGCCACTGCAAAGAAAATTGCTTCCAGACTTGTTATGTTTCTCCCAAGAAATGTTGATCTCAACCAATTGGCGGAGCTGTGTTTATTGGCTCATCCTCCATGGGCACCAGAGGTAACTCTGAACTTTATTTGGTCAATGAGCTTTTTCTTGCGAGTATAAAGTGGCTTAGGTGTTGCATTTGGATGCTTGTGCTTTTTGTATTGGTTTATTGCAGTTCAAGCCCTAAATCTTTAAGGTTTGAATTCCATCCTTTAGTAGTTCCTGAAATGTCAAAATAAGCTCAATTTAAAATGTATGATATGGCATATTTTAATCCGTTGGAGGCCAGTGAGGTTCGCTTAGCTGCAGAACTGTAGTTACACTTGCGCATCTCTTTAACCTCTATCCTTGGTTAAGGCTGGACTTCATCCATGATTCTTGGTCTCCACCAAAGTGACTTCACGTTGCCAATTTTGATTGTTTGGAATACATGTTAATGAATTGTGATTAGGCAACTCTTGTCTTTATCTGTTTGATATTTATATAATGTTATTCATCTACGAAATATTTTATGTTTTTGATGTGGTGTTAAAGTGAAAATCTCTCTCATAGCATGCAATACTATTAACATTTAGACACAATTTTTGTCGGTTGATTTGTTAAAATTCTCAGCCCAAGAATTTTGTTTCTCTTATTCTATAAAAGTATCCTATATTCTTTCCTGTTCTTGTTGCTGAAGCTCAAGTTCACGGTCTCAGGTTGAGGAGAACCATTTAAATGGCAAGTTGAAAGCAATAACTGCTTACTTCAATGATCCAGCAGTTGGTAATGAATCAGCCTGAGACTCTCTGGGGGTGCGAATATATGGTTGCGGTGGCTCTTTACTTCTGGCTGTGAGTAATGCTCAGTTTTGTTAATTATTAGGTAGAATATCTGTTTTGGACATTGTAAAAGATACATGCAGTACCCGCCAGTCTTGTAAATATATTTATCATATGGAGTTAACATTAAAGTTGAAAGCAGGTACTTGTCCCATGAACTGATCTTGGATAGAGAGAAAAATGCCAACCAGGCATTGAATTGTTACAGAAAACTTCCATACCCTTAGATTAAGCTAAGAGTCACAGTAAGGAGAAGTTTGGCTTAATTCAACGACTGGTGGAAGTGGAGAGGCGAGGTGGCTTTTGTTTAATATGTTTTTCAACTTTAGTAAAGCACAAATGGAAACATGTAGATGAGATAGGTAACGCAGCCACCCAATGAAGAAGGTGGATGGCGTTTTGTACTTTTGTTTTTTCATTTTGCTGTTCTTATAACCTTATAACAGGCTGAAAAGACGTACCGCAGAGTTGTTGCCCTGCCGGCCATCTAACACTTAAAAAGTGGTTGGATTAATTGTCGCTTTTGAAGTGCTTGTTGGGTCCGTGGTCTTGTTGTCTTATAAATGCCGGGTTAAAGTTCATGTCAGATGTACGAAACTCGTGTTAATTCCATCATTCGTACATTCAACCAGTGGGGAAAAAAAGCCAATGGGGGAATTGATGTCTTGCTAGGAACATGGCCCAGTCGATATGTGGGAATTCACTTTAATGATATTCATAGTGAACTAATTTACGAAAGACGATGGTTGTCTCCTGAAGAGCTGCTGGGAATTTTTAAAGTTTCTTAAAGATGTAACGCTTCCCCAGTCGGCAGTCGGCAGTCGGCATACAATTGCAGCCTTGCAGGCGTTAGCGTTTTAGGTTGGGACATTGGCTACAGAGGTTTGGAAAGTAAGGTTCTGTCAAGTTAGTTAGGAGGTTACGATGTATTGGCTTTTCAAGTACTATGATTAATATCGACAAGAGAAGGCATTTTAACTAAAACTTCCCTGTCAGACTACGTTAGTTCTGATTCATGAAAGCTTCTAATTCAACCATAGTTAAGGTTTCCCGTAGAGGATAAAACTGGTGAATTAACTGAGAGCCAGAATTGTGGATTATCTAGCTTCTTTAGGCTCTTTAGGAGTTGTCATTGCATTACCCAGTTCAGTGCACAAGAAGTGCAATGGATTTTTCTCAAAAAAAGAAAAAAAAGAAGAAGAGAAACTTCCCATTCGAGGTGTCAATTGACAGTTGAGTAAAAGATACGACGTAGAGAATATATATATAGGGATAAATATAATTTTCGTCCATCAACTACAGAATTTTTTACACATTGCACCATAAACTACCAATTTTAACACATTTTACTCTCAAACTATCAATCTTAGACACTTTGTATTCTAAATTATCCACTTTGACACATTGTACCCTTTAACTACTAGTGTTAGACATTTTGCACCATCTATTTGATAATAATATCTTTGAGAACTTAGTGAATTGACAACAATATCTTTGATATTTGCAAAGTGGGTCAATTTCTTTATTATCATTTTAGTCTAAAAATTTGAATGCAAAGTGTCAAAGTTTGGTAGTTAAAGGGTGCAATGTGTTAAAACTTTGATAATTGATAGGTGAAAAATATACTTATCTCATATATCTAATATCGAGAGTCGTCCAATGTATTTGTATTCAATTAAGATATGATCCTTAGCTCATAGTGACATTAAATTTATGTAGCAAATCATGTGACTAAATTGACACTTCAACCCCCATAATCCCCCTGCATCTCAACTAGACAATAATTGCATTTGATATTATCAAATGCATTCAAGCTCAATTCTAATTTAAAGGAGGGGCTGACTTGAGAAATTGATTAAATGAAAATGACACTTCAACCCCCGAGATATATGTCAAAACTCAACTAAAGCAATTTTCAAGTCTAATGGTAAATCTGACCTTTTTGTGAATAGAAGATCATGAGTTCGGCCCACAAAAAAAAAGGGTCATGAGTTCGGGATACAGGCAGTGTTAAGAATAAGAAACTAATATTGTTATTCCTATTTATATATTTTCTATCACACATTCACATACCTCAATTTTTATTTTTAGTCATGAATTTTAGTGGGTCAAATTTTTAGTCCTTTAACTTTTATCTTTGTAAAATTTAGTCCTTCCGTCAGTCACATTAACGGACCTCTTTAACACGTCAACAAAATTGAAGTGGTCAACCGGGTATATGTGTTAAAAGTGAGCGGTCGATCGGTACAAATTTTGACGGCGTATGACAGCAAACTGACAGAAGGACTAGATTTTATAGAGATAAAAGTTCAAGAACTAAAATTTTAACCCACTAAAATTTACGACTAAAAATGAAAAAGAGTTAAAAATTAAAAAATAAATTTCACTTATTATTATTATTGATATTGTTAGTATTATTTGGGTGCCCCCGCATAACCCGGTTCTTACTGTCTGAGCCCAGGCTGTCTATCTGCCACGGGTTGAAAATGGTGTGGAGAGTGGACGAAGGCAGAGAGCGCTATCCCCGAGGACTTTGTTTATTTACTCCCCTGCCCATTCATGAGTTTTACAGCCCAATATTTATTATGGACCAGATCGAGATATACTGGATACTAGAAAGGACCGACGAATAAATGCAATTCAGATAGGATTCTTTCACGGGATTCCCTTCCTACCTAATTTTTGCTATTGCTCTTCAATCATTTTTTTTTTCGATAAAAAAACAAATTCGAAAAGGGTTAGGAGGAATTTAATTTTTTTTACATTAATTGAATTTAACATCACGGTAAATTTCGAAAAGACTTAGTAGCCTATTGACCAGCCTAGGGCGGAGCTTTTTGAGTTTTGGGTCGGGTTTCACCCCACCCTAATTAATAGGGGCAAAAAAAAAAAACAAACCAGAACCGATTTGTAAACTCAAGCCGACCCAAACAGAAAGAGTTTGACTAGGGTTTGGGTCAGGATCGGGTTTGTTTGAGCTTTCTTTTTTACATTATATTCTAGGCCCAGAATGTTCTTTGCTAATTTTGTTAGGCCCAGAATGTTCTTTGCTAATTTTGTTAGGCCAAGAACGTTTTAGGCAATATTTTTTTTAGTCCAAGGATATATTTTTGGAAACAATTTATAGAATTATAATATTTGGGTCAGGTTCAAATTTTTTGGAATGTACTTCACAATCCGAATATTTTTTGAAATGATCAAATAAAACCCGACCCCTACATCGACCTAAGCTGACCAGATCGGGTCGGGCCATTAAGTCTCATGCCTTAGATCGGAACCTATTTAACTTATAAATTTTTTTTACATAAATAATGATTTGAAATACTTGAGTGTGTGCATAAGTTACACTCAAGTCTCAAGAGCTCTAGCTATCTCTTGAGCTAAGCGGGTAGTAGATTGGACAATAACAAAGGTGAGACACTGAAGTAATCTCAATATCAATTAAAGTCATATAAGGTGGGTCCAATATTTGTACATATTTAACCATAGGATGAAAAGTTATCTAGAATCACGTGGTTTCACGCGAGAAATCAGCCTGACACGAGGAAGATTAGCCATTACAAAATCCACGCATCGCAAACCTTGACAGAGACGGTCAATTAGCAAAAGAGGAAGACCAGTCCCACCGGCGCCGGTTATGTGGACAGAAAGATATGGTCGCACTACTGCAGTTTCCAGTGGGGACAGAAAAAAAGAAAAGAGAGTTCCCTATGAGCCTATAACTGAATCCATCTGCAGTACCATTTGTGTTGTTATTGCTCTTCTTTTTCTTTTTTCACCGACACTTGCATTGCAGTTCTCTGGGTAGCGTGTATTTAGTGGAAAACCTACACTCCCAAAATATTCTAGTGATCAAGAATAATAAGTGGGGAACATAATCAATGGCCGTGCCTTAATGGGTCGTCAATGAATTTACTCTCTACATTTAAATTTCCTGACTTATTTTAATGTTCTGTATCTTATGTGGGACAGTAAATAAATAAAAATAAGAATCTGATTTCAAAATTTCAATGATTATTTATGTAAAGCACCTCGAGCATGCAAAAGGTCAGTTAAAAGCTGAAGGGAAATTGCTCGTGCATCAAAGCTTTACAAAAGGTCAGATTCCTGGTTTGATATTTATTTGAAACAAATAGTTAGAAGCAATTTTAGAGGGAATACATTATACACTATACAGATTCAAAAATGAAGCCAAACCATTTTTAGGTAGAGGAAATTTTATTCATGATTCAATTTGATGATGACACTAACTAATTTTTGTTTCTCTTTTGATCTTGTTTGTCACTGACAGGTCTAGCGCACAGTTTGACAAGCTCCGATTTTTAACTTATCTGCTACCTAGGTTGTGGGGTCGGTCTAGTAGGCCGTAGTTTGTACTTTAGGGTTGAGCTGAATTCTTGACTTATCTGCTCTCCGGGTTGTGGGGTCGGTCCAGTATCTTATAAAAAAAATTTTATTATCTATCAAGTGTTCTATTTTTTCAACTTTTAAATTCAAATAGATTCAAACTTTTAGGTGGCGTTTGTTTGTCGAAATTTCGGGGAATATTCCCAAAATTTTAGGAATCTTGTGAAATTAGAATTTTTTTGGGGTTTGTGAAAAGTTGTTATAATTTTAAAATATTTAAAATAATTTTTGAAAATTTTAAGGTAGTTATAAAGGATAATAATTGTAATTATTTGTTTATTATTATTTTTTGTTAACCGCCCCCCACGTTTTGTCTTTTTATGAAACTTTTTCCTACTTTTTTTCTTTCGTCAGGCGCAAATTGTATTCGTGCCTACTTTTTCTGATTTTTTTTTTTCTTTTTTAGCCGACAACATGTCACGGCGCCTGCAGCAAAAGTTGAATTCGTCTTCTGTCTTCTTTCTTTTCGTCTGTTTTGCAGTCTGTCAGGCCTTCGTATTTGAGACATGAATTTGGCGTTTGTTTTGCTCGAAATTTCGGAGCCCGAAATTTCGAGCAAACAAACGCCCCCTTAATGCTGTCTATATCTTTTTATATAAAATTTAGAACAATATATATCTTATAATGTTGTCCGTATCTTAATTCAATTCAAACATTATATATCTTATAATGTTGTCCGTATCTTAATTCAATTCTCTCTTTTCACCATGAGTTAGAGGTTTGCTTCAAATATCCAAATTTTATGGCTGCACTTCCAAAACCCATCAATGCATTATCCATCATTCCATTGGCCCAATCTGAATCCCATGCAATGAGGGTAAAAATTTCTTTATTACCTAGGAAAACATAAGGTAACAAAAAAAACAGATATCATACCTCTATAGTCGCCTCTTGAGATGTCTAGGAAATAGAAGTCTTGGGTACGTGCATATAATTAAAAGGGACACAGCAAATCCGAACATGATCAATGGGCCCTACCATCGTTATCTTCCAGTCAAATTTATAGTCAAGGTAATGAAGAATAAACATGAAAAGAACCAAACTCCGCTGGCCCTACTCATAACCAAACTCCCATAATTTGATAAAAAAAAACTCCCCATAATTAAGGCGCCAAAAAGGGTTTGTCTTTTCTGCGGTTCGGTTATCTCATCCTTAATAAAAGTATATATCAAAATCAGCTATTATAAAAACAGCAGAATCGCAGATCGTCAAGCTTTGCTCCTATTATAAAAATCAGTCTACGTAAAAGGGAAATTCCAATAAATTTCATCTTACACAGATTCTAAAGCCCGAAATCGAATCTCAGCTGTCCCTCTCTCTCTCTCTCTCAGTGTTTTATATAACTTGCATTTCCGTGTGAATGTGATGCGGGGAAGCGATTAACGATGCCGGAGATGGGTTTTCAGGAGCAGACATCGGCGTCAAGAGGTGGGGGTGTGAGTGCTCGCGATTCTAGCCCTGACTCCGTCATCTTCACCCTCGAGTCTAACTTTTGCAGCCTCTTCTCTTCTACTTCCGCTAGTGTCGACCGCTGCTCTTTTGCATCCGACGCCCACGACCGTGACTCCCTCGCCTCTGAAATCTCTCTTGTAATTCCCATCCCGCTACTTATATCAGCTTCATTGCGTGATTAAGTTGATCAAGTTGCATGCTTGTTTTTTTTTTCATTCGTAACTTTGATCCCAAAATTTGTTACTTTTTGTTTGTTTTGTGCATGAGCTGCCCAAATTGAATTTTTCTGTTTTTTCTGTAACGCGCTATCAAAATCTAGCGTTTGAAATCTTTGATTTGATGTAGCATTTGGCAGGACCTGAGCACGGTGACCACCGTGAGAGCTCGAGTGGTCCAGATCTAGATCCAGATCCAAACAAACCCGCAGCACATATCACCACCACCACCAACAAGCACAGTCGTTTCTTGAGGAAAGGAGAAAAAGTAAAAGGTAGAATTCAGTCCCGTATATTTGCTCTTGGATAAGAAAAGCAAAAGTTAGCTAAATTCCAGTAATACTCACTGTTTTTGCTCCCTACATTATATGCAGTTCAAAAAGAAGACAGCGACGCAGATTTTGAAGACGAAAATCGGTCCTTAGATTCTGCAAGGAACTCCTTCTCTCTAGCTCTCAAAGGTTACCCCGCCCTCGCAAACCAAACTAGTAGCTTTTGGTTTTAGCTTTTGTTTATGCGCGGCATGTGGTTTGCTTAAGTTCTTTTTTTCTCTAAACAGAGTGCCAGGATCGGAGATCCAGATCTGAAGCTCTATCCAAAAAGCCAGATAGGCGAAGACCTGCTTCGTTGGATCTGAACAATGTTGCGGCAACTTCCTCCTCGCCGCGGTTGGGAACCATGAAGAAAAGCTCGGCGTTATCGTCTCGCAGGTCCGGTACATTTCCGAGTCCCGGGACACCGAATTATCGGCAAGTCGGCATGGGAATGCAAAAGGGTTGGAGCTCAGAGAGAGTACCGTCACATACGAGTGCTAACCGAAGGCAGGCGGTAAATTCGGCATTGCTGCCTTTCAGTAACGGTAGGTCGACGTTGCCATCGAAATGGGAAGATGCGGAAAGGTGGATTTTTAGTCCGGTTTCGGGGGATGGTGTTGCGAGGCCTTCGTTTCAGCCCCCTCAGAGGCGGCCCAAGTCTAAGAGTGGCCCTCTCGGCCCACCTGGGATTGCTTATTACTCCCTGTATTCGCCTGCGATGCCGATTTATGATGCGGGGAATGTCGCGGCTTCTCCCTTTTTGGCCGGTGTGATAGCCGCGGATGGACTGTCGATGCGTTCTAATGGCGATTGTGGAACCTTTCCTGGGCGGACGGAAGCTTGCATGGCCCGTTCTGTCAGTGTGCACGGCTACTCTGAGATGCTGGGCCAGTTGTCATTGCCTGGACCCCAAGGTACAATTAGCTTAGCACCTCTGAGCCGCACTTTCTTGTATTAGAGATAAGACTTCGCAGGTTACTCAGAATTCATTAGATAACTATTATTCATGGATGTCATCGTCTGCGTGAAGGAGAACATAACTGATTGAGTCAACGACTAGGTAGTCCTTTTACTTGTGGTTTGAGTTAATTTGTTATGTCTTTTACATTCTGCAAATCTCCGCATTCTTTCGGCAGTTGTGTTCCTATGTTGGTTGGAGAAAGTTGATTAGGATTCTTCAAATATCTCAATGATAGAAGAAATCTAATTTGGGTAATAACGCTGGATCTGAACTTTGTCCAGCTTACTTAGATCTCTATTGAAAGATCGGTATCTTTAATGTAGTTGGTTGACCCATTGTATTTATACACATCTGATCTTCCCCCTCTTGCCCTTGGTTCAAATAAACAGATGAAAAGCTTGATTGGGTCAAGGATGCAGGAACAGACATATCTCGTGATGTTTCAAGAAGGGACATGGCAACCCAGATGAGCCCAGAGGGCAGCAGTCACTCATCTCCCAAAAGGAGACTTTCTTTCTCTGCCCTTACTCCCCCTACCATGCCTATCGTGGAGTTGCAGAGTGTCCCATCCTCTAAAGTGGAAGTTAGGGACGTGCAGGTAGATGAACGGGTCACCATGACTAGGTGGTCCAAGAAAAATAGAGCTCGATTCCCTGGGAAGAGCGCAGAGAGTATTGATAACTGGAAAAAGAAAGGCGAGGATGCTCAATCCTCAGATTGGGATGTAAAGAGTATTTCCAAGTATGAATACTTTACTATGCTATTACTTTCAATTTTTTTTTTATTTTGTTGGTAATTTGATGGGATTATTTTTCAGAAGAATAGCAGAGCAATCGTGCAAGGATATTATCTGAACTTTATGATATCCCCTAGAAACCTTTACATTGGCCTTTTGATTAATATGGTCATATGACCATATAATTCAAATTTCATCCGTGTGGGTCAGAAATAAAAGTTAGGGGTCTTTGCTTTGTTCATATATTTCCTATTTCATTGTCCTATTGTTCATAGTTCAGAGTTAGGGGTCTTTGATTTTGCAACTCTGTTGCTCTAGGAACTTGTACAAATTTCATCCATGGAACAGGTGGGAAATACAATGATTGCTGAATTATCCTTGAACTTAAGATGGTCAATGGCTTAAACTAAGTGGAGCATAGATCTTTGGTGATTTGCTTAGCTATTAATAGGTTAATTCTTCAATGAGTTGAAAACATGTCTTTGAACTCAAGCAAGTTGTCTTAATGTAAATTAGTTACAGGTTACAAAGATTTTTTGTTCAGTGTAGTAATATCATGGAATTCATGGCAGTTTGGCCTTGCACCAGGTCTTTTGTTTTTTCATTGAACCCTCACCCCCAACCTCTTCCTGTTTGATTATGGTAGCGACTTCAAATTTCCAGCTGGATATGTACCCAGGTGTGTTTGTGAACAAAAATTTTACCCTTCCTAAAATTTTAATACAATAAAAAATTATAATATAATCTCTCTCTCCCCATCACATCATTACTTTTCACTATAATAAATATTAAAAATCATCTCTCTTTTCACTTTTTCACCAAATCCAATACCCTAAAATTTTAACATCCCCAAAATTTTACCACTCAAACACAACCCCAGCCACCCATTTCTGTATCTGAAGCCGTTATTGGTGTTTTGACAGTTTCAGATAGAAGATAAAAATTGCTCATTGCCCCAAGAAAATGTATGAAGAAGCTCATGATCTCTACATTAAAATGTCAATTCTTTGACTCTTTCCAGGTCAAGAAGAGAGGAAGCAAAAATCACTGCATGGGAGAACCTGCAGAAGGCAAAAGCTGAGGCAGCAATACGAAAACTGGAGGTTATTTCCCAATGATATGTTTGGTGCTGCCTTGTTTTATCTTTGTTGATACATTTACACAACAATCAACCTTTGGTGGAGAGAGATGTTTCCCTTTGCTTTTTCACTCATTGTGACTAGAATATATTCTGTCCATGTACATGTCAATTTTGTCTGTTATAGCATCATTTCGTTGGTAATGACAAGGTATCACATAAGTCTAGGTTTTTTTTTTGATAAGTACATAAGTCTAGGTTAGCCAAATTGTTTCTATCTAACCATGGTACAACTAACTTTTTAGCCTTTCAACAACTTCATTGAAAAGGGAAATTGTGCTGGGCTGATTTTATATTTTGCTGAATAGGAGGAGATTGGGGACTATGGAAGGGGTAGGCTGGGCTCTAAAGGTCTAAATTGCGGCAAATATGGTTATATGAAAATTTCCTTTAACATGAATGGATTATCTGTTCACGTGATATCTAGGTGTATGGGCTAAAGGAGAAAATAATAGTTACACAGTTCTCTCATGCTTTTTTTCAGTAACCTTGTCAAACATGCGTTATCTGTTAGTGTTCTGCAAAAGGGTGGGATTAAGCATTGGTTACTGTGGACCTTATATATACATTTGTTTCAGATGAAGCTGGAAAAGAAGAGATCATCATCTATGGATAAGATAATGAGCAAGCTGAGATCGGCTCAGAAGAGGGCTCAGGATATGAGGAGCTCAGTGTTGGCCAATCAGTCCCATCAAGTTACCGGAACTTCCCACAAGGCTCTATCATTTCGCAGAACCCGTCACATAGGCTCCTTGAGCGGTTGTTTCACCTGCCATGCTTTCTAATGCTTCAACCAGCCATCTGTTACTAAGGTGTTGTTTGGCATATTAAAATTTTTTTATATAGTAGATTTCAATGCATCTAGATGCATTTTTCATATGAATTGAGGCCTGTAGCTTGACTCGTTAACTTCTGGTTTGGAACTTGGTTGTTTAAAATTTATCGTAGTTCTTTTCTCTAGAGTTTTTTCTTCGATTACTTCACTTCATATAGCCGGAAATTCAACTAGAGAATTACTTCACTTTTATTCGTGCCGAAATTCCCGTGTAGCATGGATAACCACAGGTTTATTAGTCTGGAGATTGCTTAGGACACACCCATGTTACTTTTTATATAGTTTTGTTAGTTAAATTGCATCTGAACATTGCAATTGGATGGGAGCATTGGTAGCACAAATCCTTCATCCAGAATAACCTAATTGGATTCACAAATATGGAATGTGTCCTGTTCCTAATTTATTGGGAGTAGTCTTGTAGAAAAGTCTGCTGTTGAATACCTTTTCCTAGATGAATGCTAAAGCTATCTCTTTTCATTTTCCTATGCTTCCTAATTTATTTATGATGTTGCAATTCTTGCCAGGTTAAAGTAGAACGGAAATGGAGTACAAGAACACTCTTGAATAGTGTACAGCAAGGGACAACTATTATTTTGACACAAGCTTAGTGTCGGCTCAGTTCTTTTGGTGGACTAAAGCACCAGAATCTCTGTTGAGGTTTCTGGTACGACGTGAGACTCTAGTCCCTGTTTTCTTGGCGATTCAATGGGCATCAAGGCAATAGGTATGTATGTTTGTAAATCACCTTAGAGATCTAAAGGACCGGTTGCTCTTCGGGGTTCTCTTTTTCCATCCTGATAGCATGTTGGAAAAATGGAGATACCATTCATCTGGTTGGAGCCTAATCTGTATCGTAACTTGGAAGTGATATGATAAAGCTTACTATTAGCAATATTAATTATTGACATAGATTTATTATTGAAAACTCTTCCAATTTCTAATTCAATATCTTTGGGATAAACCGAAGGGTTTGGCTTGGGTAGTCAAGACCTAGGGTCTAAGGGTGTGCTCCCCTTGAGATCTCAAGTTCGAATTCTCTCAGGTGCAAACAATTCCTTGGGGCCACTCCCACAATAAAGTTCGACTTACCTGACATGTGTGGCTTGAGAGGGCTGTACCTTGGGAGGGCTGTACAGCCTGGGGTTTGCCGTGGCGTTGAACCCAACTTATGCGTATACTGGGTCAGGTCCGATCCGAGCCCGGTACACATGAGTGGGTGTCCAGATTTACCTCGTTATAAAAAAAATATATCTTTGGGATACAAATGGGCTGTGTTACTTTAGTGTAGTTTCCTTCCTTTTGTATTTAAGATACAGTAGGTTGGTCGCATATGGACACTTGTGACCATTAGTTAGTTTATGATAGTTTTAAAGCTGAGGCATCAATCACTTCACTCAAAACTTAAGAATTTAATCTGAAATTAGGCCAATTTGAGAGTTTATTAACTAAAAGGAATGTATGAAAATGGAAAGATAAATCCTCCATCTTTAATTCTCAACAGTTTCTTTGTCATCATCATTTGAAAGTTGTTAGAAACATCATAATTGAATGAACAAGCTTGAAGAGTAATATTGGGCTCAACTCGAGTCGAATCGATTACAACGGGCATAGTTGCCACCGGAATCTTGGGTAGAATGTGCTGATAAATCCGGAATCGCCAATCCAACTACCCTGAACAATTTCATTGAAAAACTCTTACGGAACTCTGGACCCGTTGTATAAGGGATTATGAAACTCCGAATGAACTCCCAAAATTCATTGAGGGACTTGGGTATGACCCAAAACAATGAGAAGTAGTTCTTATTCGGCTCATTTTCTAAATCCTGCAAACTCCAATTAAGATCATGCGTAGTGTTAGTGCACGATGAACTCCATATATATACATGGACCTATTTAACACTCCAAGCCTTAGCTAAGTGAATGATCCAGGAAAGCAGACAAGGGGCCCAACAAGAACTTCTATGCATGTCAACTTTTAATCGACAAGATATAGAGGAGAATACCAATATATCTTAGAACTTTGTTTGAAGAGAGAGAGAGAGAGAGAGCCTGACCTTGTCGTCATATAAGCTATTGGAGTAGAGACATGGGGAGAAGTGCTCAAAAAAGAGCAAATCGGCATCGTAAGGGATCCTAGGCACCATGTCGTTGCAGTAAACATACCTCAAATACTTGACACTAGAGGTATCAGAGGGTATACTATTTACAGGAATAAAGCCACAAAAACCATGCAAACTAGCCCACTGTGCTAGAGCATGCGCCAACTTGTTCTGACGTCTGGACACCCACTTCCATTGCCAAGAATGGAGGTTATCCAAGACAGACCGAATTTGTTTGGCATCATCAGTGATAAGTCCCTCTTGAAAATATATTTGGGTCACAAATAGCTTTGTAAACCTGTTGAGAATCCCCTTCAAAATACAATTTAACTGAAGAAAGTGTGAGAGCTACATGACAGGCAAACAGAGCAGCTTTCATCTCAGCTACCAGGGGATTAGAAGTTTGGATAATGTCAGTCCATGCCCTAATGATGTTTCCTGCATGATCTCTGCAAACGACCGCAAGTAAGGAATGATGAGTTCTACATGCTACATCAAAATTCAACTTCCAAGCATCATCAGGGGGAGGTATCCATCGCAACTGAAGGGATTCCTCCTTTTCTCCCGTGATCTTTAAATCTCCTTTTCATAGATGATATGGCAGCCATAGGGTCTGGTTTAATACCCTCGTGGGCCACTTGATTTTGAAACCGCCAAATAGTATCTGCTACGAGGGCAACTTGTAAAATAAAGTCTCTTTCATTGGAGTTGTCTAATAGAAGCTCCTTGGATCATTGGATGGATGCATTAAGATCCTAAAGCAATGTGCTGCAGATAAGCCAAGAAATGCATTAGTATGCTTCACGCCAAAGTATTTGGGCAAAAGGAAAATGCAAAAACAAATGTTCCATTGTTTCAGGTTGAGAATTGCAGAGATGGCAAAGAAAACGATCTTCAGAATAATTCTCAGACCTAGACCGCATTCTAGATTTGATTGGCAGGGCACCAGCATCTTTTTCCAGAGCATTAATTTGAGACGGTCCTGAATTTTCAAAGACCAAAGTTTTTTCCGATCAGCCCGGGATAAGGAGGCAAACGAGAGTGTTCACTTCTTTCATGAATAGCCCAATAGGCAGATTTAACAGTGAAGCAACCTGAGTTTTCATGTTTCCAGAATAATGTCATTTTTAGCACAATTAGAAAGGGGAGTTCGAAGGATAGCCTGCGCTGAAGTTCTATCAAATAAATGATTAACTAAAGCCATATTCCATTGACCAGATTCATGATAAATTAGCTCTTTCACCTTGTGCCTCCAAATATTGTCAGCTCCCATTAAACGAGGTTCTGGTTTCCCAGAGGACAAGTCAGGTACCCAAGGGTCCTTCCAAACATCTATGTTATGACCATTTCGAGCTTGGTAAAAGATACCATTAGAGATAATCTCCTTGGATTTTAAAATGCCCTGCCAGAGCCAAGAACATCCTGACTTACAAGTGGCATCACAAAAGGAGCTACCTTGAAGATACTTTGCTGATAGAGATTTGACCCAAAGCTGATATGGTTTTTTCAAGATTAACCAATCCAACATAGAGATTAGGGCCTTGTTAAAATCATAAAGCTTCCTAATTCCCAAGCCTCCTTCTTCTTTTGGCTTACAAATCTCTCGCCAAGAAAGAGGGGGTAAAATGCTTAGATTTAGGAGAAAAACCCCAAAAGAAGTCTTTCAACTTTTTGTCAAGTTCATTGCACCAACCCTTTGGCAGCAAAAAGGTGGCCATAGAGTAGGCAGGAATAGACGCTGCCATAGCCTTAATCAAGGTGACTCTACCAGCATGAGACAAACACTTCGCTTTCCAGCCTTCAATTTTCTTTAAAATAAGCTCTTTAAGATCATCGAAAGCCTGTCTTTTAGAGCGAGGAAGCTGCAGAGGTAGCCCTAAATATTTTCCACCCTTAACAGCCTTTTTGAACCCCAGATGGGTACTAATATTAGAAGTAAAGGCTGCCTCCAGATTCTTGCTAAATATAATGGCAGATTTAGTGAAATTAATTTTTTCCCCAGACCATTGGGCATATAAGAGTGAACACAAGAACTAAGGACCCTTCCCTCATTAAGATTGGCTCTACCCATCAATAAAAAGTCATCAGCAAACATCAAATGCGTGACTTTAGGAGCTCTGCGATAGATCTGAATGCCCTTTATGGTGCCTTTTTGTTCTTCTATAATCAACATTCAAGAAAGAACCTCAGTTCCAAAAAAAAGAAAAAAATAAAGAACCTCAGAACAGATTATGAAGAGAAGAGGGGATAGTAGATCCCCTTGTCTCAAACCCCGTTGGGGCACGAAGAGTCCCAATGGGCTTCCATTTAATAAAATGGAATAAGACACAGTTGAAATGCATTGATTGATCCATTGAATTCAAGTTGCTGAATATCCAAAGCATCAAAGAATATCCAACAAAAAGGAACACACAATCCTATCATATATACCTTCTTCATATCAATTTTAATTGCCATTAAACCCCCTTTGCCTTTTTTGTGCTCCACTGTATGAAGCACCTCATGGGCTAGGATTATGTTTTCTTGGATCAATCGGTTTGGTGCAAATCCCGCTTGTGACAGGGAAATTAATTTAGAGAGAAAAGGTCGAAGTCTCCCCGCCAGAATTTTTGATATAATTTTATACCGCACATTACATAAACTAACAGGTCTAAAATGAGAAGTCATAGTAGGATTGTCGCGTTTGGGGATCAAAACGAGGTTGGTGTGATTTACCTCTTTCAGAAGACGCCTTCTAATAATGGTACTGAGATGAAAATATTTAGTAGTTAAATCAGACGTTGTCAACCGTTGAACTCTGGACTTAGCCTTCCACATAAGTTCTTCATGTCTAAGGGCCTCTTGAAGGATTCCAAGGCTTCCGTGAGTGGATTGGAATCAAGACCTTGAAGTCGATAGAGCTCCATTTGCAAGTACTTAATATTCTCTTGGATGTTTCCAAAGCTATGCTTGTTCCAGAACTTCAGTTCTTTTTTCAATTCTCGAATCTTACTACACACTTGAAAGGTGGGAGAACTTTGCTGATGGAAGCTCCAGACCCAAGCAATCACCTCTCGGCAAGAGGGGTGGTGTACCCAAAAGGGTTCAAATCGAAAAGGCTTAGGCCCTGAAAAATGATCTCCAGCCGTATCAAGCAGAATCGCCGCATGACTAGAAGCCATTCTTGGGCAGTGATAATAATAGCACGAGGGAACATCAGGCGCCAATCACCATTGGCCACCACTTGATCTAGTCTTTCCCTGATAAGGGCAGCTCCATGATGCTTGTTAGCCCAAGTGTAGTTAGGACCAGAGAAGCCCAAATCAACCAATCCTTTAGATTGCATTAGGTGCCTGAGTCCCACCGATGAAGACTCATTAAAAGGGCGACCTCCACTTTTATCAGATTGAGAGAGCAGGGCGTTGAAATCGCCCATACAAAGCCAAGCACCAGCAAATGAGTCAGCTATAGATTCCAATCTAATCCAGAAAGAGGCTTTATCCCGCTAAATAGATGGGCCATGAATAAAAAAAAGCATCCATGGCTTGAAAGTAGGTTCTGAAAAACCAGCAAATTAAAAATATTCTGAGAGACGAGAGTAACTTCAAAGTCAACACCTGCACGCCAAGCAAAAACTGCACCTCCTGTAGTACCAATCGAAGGACATTCCAGAAAATTGAAGAAACCTACTCTGTGCGTGGCACTCTGCACTGAACCAATCTTTGTTTCCACCAAGAAGATGCAGTCCGGATTATATCTTCAACCTTTGTTTGATGTCGTAATAAGCAAATTGTTCTCGGTCTCTTGCTTTTTCTATTTCAATTGGCAACTTTTGCCCTTTTGCATCCCGAGAGCTTTCATAAAGTCGTTATGTATCTTTCCCACTTTTCCAAACTCGACCCACGACAAATCAATTTTTACACGCCATGCTACCGGATAAAATGGGCCGATGCCCCTAAATGCAACCACGATCAGGTTTGGGTTTTCCTTGGTGTCTTGGAACATGATGGCTTGGGTTGTCATTTTCTTCAGGTATTCTGTCAAGCCTTGTGTTAGAATAGTCTCGTATACCCAAATGTATGAAAATATTTAAGAAAAAACGAATTAATTGTTTTTTTTCAAATTTATATTTTGCTCGTTGTAACAGAAGCCTAACTCTGCCAACAAAGTATTTTGTACACTTCTAGGTACCCTACGCCTAGGACTGTCATAACCCTAATAGTTTTGAGGGATGTACAAGGTTGCTTCTCATGTACTGTTATAGTAGTTGACGAGCCTCAAGAAATGCATCTGTTCAAAATGATCATAAAAAAAAAAAATCAATATCAGAGCTATATATACACACATTTGGGAAGTCAAGGCACATGCATTTTAATCTTACATTCCAATGATCTTCGATGATTCTCTGAACGTACAAATGCTTCATTTTCATACGACAACTTGGAGGCTATCATACAGAGGTGGGCGTTGTATGTTGTGGTTCCATGTTCTATTCTGTTATCAAATTTCACCCGTGGATCAAGATATCCTAAAATAGATCTGAATGTTGCTGATGATTTTACTGGCCGCACTACCTTTCCTGCACAAATCAGCTCACCACCATCAACGTCTGGAAGTTTTAGAAAATCATCGTCTGAAAAAGCATGGGAGGGCCATCAATGTCCTTGATTGATGGTCAATATATCAAATTGGTATCAAAGATAACCATCTTGAGTTTGAGGGAGGTGTTAGAATATTTTAGGATATTTATCAAATTGGTATCAAACTCAAGATGGTTATCTTTGATACCAATTTGATATATTGACCATTGACGACCCTCAATCAAGGAGATTGACGACCCTCAATCAAGGAGCCTTAATTGAGTCTTTTGATTAAGCTACAAATTAGAGGACGTATTTGTGGTGATTCATGGAGACTTGTGTCCTTCATTTTTGTATAAATACACCCTCTCTAACCTGTTGTAAACAAGTACACTTATAATCATATTGAATAAGAGAAATCATGTAGCCCTCCCAAGCTGTTCCAATGGTAGATGTAGGTCGCAAGAACGAACCGCTTTAAACTGTTTTGTTCTCACTTCTCTCTCTCTTGTGCAATCCCAATTCAGTTTATTTCAACACTTGCAAAATTACCGCATATACAATCACTTAATTTCAGTTAAACATGTAACTAACCAATTAGTTTCTATTATAAAAGAAAAATAGCTCAAAATTAAATGCTTAATATATACACTATACTGTCTAGCTAAGTTATTGAACCACAACAAAAGCGATTAGTACCTTTCAAGCAATTCAACCACAACATGAGGAGTCTCCCGTTGCTTGAAAGAAGATTCAGCCACTGTTCAAGAATACTTCCTATCTCACCATGAGGTCTCCAAGCCACGTGAGGAGGAGTTTCTGCTGAAGAAGGGAGATGAATATGTATTGTCGAGTCCAAAATCCTCCCTTGAACGCTTTCAGGTAATCGATGAATTCGTTTGTGTTTACATGACTAGGGCAAAGCAGGAAGCGAACAAGTTGGAAATAACTTGCATCTTGTGGCTTAAGCAACAGAGAAAGTTCACAGTATCCTGCCTCGCAATAGGCCATAGCTAGCTTAGAGGCGATGGAGAAGATGATGGATGAATATTAATTGATACGTCAATGTATCGATTAGGAATATTAGCAAAAATAATTTGTATTTATAGCTCAGTACGATAGTGTAGAGCGTATTTACTTTTGCTTTTTTCTTTTTTACACAAATTGGAGGAAAATGAAAGGAAATCCATATATGTTGGAGATCGGAGATGAAATATAAGGCCAACCCACACACCACTTTCATAGGGCTTTATTCTACGTTGAAGGGTTACTTTTGAATGAGAACATGTCTTTTAAGGATTGCTTGTAATTACTCCCATTAACAAATCTCACGTTTTTTTGTTGGCAATTAAATAACTCAGTTGTAGGCTTTTTTAATGGTTTGTTCCTAAATTGAAGGGTGGACGGGTCAGTCTCGCGAACATTTGATTGCTTTTTTTCCTTATAAGGTTCAGTTATAAATTGGGGTGTACGGGAGGGAACCCACTTAAGTTGATGCACATCGATAAGGTAAATGATAATCTAATAATTAGCTCTAGAGTTCAAAAAAACACTACGATTTCATTAATTTATTTTCATCTTATATGTTACTTAATTTAAATTCTCTTGATCATGATCTGTATCTTCCTCCAATCTTTGCTTATTTATGATACAAGTGGCACGAGTTTGATGGTTTGTAGTTTTTGGGCTTGAGACTGCTGTCTGAGATTGTTTTGATAGTTTAAGGGTTTAAAATGATTTTTTCCTTGACTATTAGGAATGTATATTTAAAATGTGTGAGTCGTGACTTAGAAAAAAATGTGTGTCGTGAAATTCAGTACGCCAACAGGACAAGTATTGGTGCGTGTGTATCCTGAGTTTTAAGAAATTCATTATGAATTCAATATATAATCATTTAATAGGATGTAAGTACTTTTTTTTAAAAAAAATACTTTAGAAAATTATGTCTTTTCAAGAAAACAATTTATACTTCAAATAACTTAATTATCCCATGGTAGACCATGCGTACTTTGTTTCACACTCAGAGATAGAGTTATTTGTTCTGTTCAACTATTTTGTCGGAACTTGTCCCGTTTGCCCCTTTCGTCGGGACACTTATTTGCCTAGCCACTTGCCCTATGCTCAGGTTATTTTATATCACCACAGCTACCCCTTTACTATTTTCAAGGCCGTGGTTGCACCACAGGTATGGTACCACGCGACCGACATGTATTTTCGTCAATTTCAATAGTACTGCCGTGTTTAGAAAAATAGTATTATTCATGTCACACACACACATCTTCTGTGCCAACACTGCTCAATCAAATATGCATGTGTACCTTTCAAAATATTGAATTGACCTTTTCAAATCCCCAACCACATGGTGAAATATTGAGAACACTTTTTCAAATCCACAAATACATTGTCCATATGGTTTTAAGCAAACATGAACATAATGTCATGATTCATCTTTGCATGCTTGTGAAAATATTGGTTAAATACATTTTGCATCTTTCAACTATGAGACTCTTGATATTTTGCATTCCAATTTATTATTTTTGTTACATTGTACCCACCAATTATTGCCGTAAAAATTTTCCGTCAACGTTTTAGTACTGAAATACTTAAAAAACATGAACGAGGAAACATAAGCACTCCTACAAACTAATAGGTAAAATCAATACCTAATTAGTAGAGAACAAGATACAAAACATTAGTAACCAAAGAAGAATAAACAGGGATACAGAGCAAAGTATAGAATGCATCAGTTTAAGAGTTTTACGAAGAGATTATTATTCAAAATTCAATGCTTTATTCATGCAAATATGCTCCAACTTTAACTTGAAACAATCTCCAAGTATAGGTAAATAAAACTTACATCTCCGAAAACAATACATTTAACTAAGACTTTTAGAAAAATGAAAAAAAATTACCGGAGGGGTAAAAACAAAAAAACATGAGTAAAGATAATACATAGAAAATTCGTAACTAATTTCAACAAGCTGCCAAACACTTGTAATAGAAAATCACCATAATTGTTTCTAGAAAACTTTGAAATATACAGCACACTGTTTGGAGCATTGGAAGATACATAAAGCTTTTCAACCACACATAATTTGCTAGCTAATTATTTTGAAATACACTCAAACTTAATTTTTAGTAATAGTTTGCTTCTTGAACACATCGATGTCATAATGCAACAGCAATCGAGGGATAATGTGTATGGTGACCCAAGGACCATTAGGAACCTTTTGATGAATTGGATTGTGTTGTCTTAGAAGCCGTAAGGGATCCCAATCGGGTGACGTTAACGTAATCTTGAGTACCATGTGCTGTTACTCCAGGAATAACCAAACCAACTACCACCCTGTAAATTTTCATTAACAAATTTTCTTTGTAGTCTGGACCCCTTATATATGGGATTATGAAACTCCTGATCACCTCCAAATATGCAGTTGTGTACTTGGGGATGACCCAGAACACTGAGAAGTAGTTTTTATTCGGCTCCTCGCTTTCTACCTACATTCCAAGCATAATACACAGTGTTAGTAGCATTGTACAATATTATCTGAAATTTCAAAAGATTTTGTTTCAATTCTAATGGGAAGAATCTTTCTGACATGACTAACAACTTATAGAGAAAGAGAACGAGCACTGACCTTCCCAAGGTAGAGGAAGTTGTAGAAGAGGCAGGGGCCAAAATGCTTAAAGAAGATATAATCGTCATCGTAAGGGGCCCTAGGCACAATGTCATTGCTGTAAACATGCCTCAAATACCTCACATCATACTTGGTCAACTTGTCCTTCATATACACCCCCAATTGCTCGTCTCCGACCCTCGGTTGCCCAAATGTGTATACACCCTCCAACTTATCCATCAGCCATTCCTCCTCGTGTATTGCTAGCACAGTCAAAAACAAAACCGCTATTGCCCCACCCAAGCTGTGTCCTGTCACTACAAATTTGGCATTCTCATTCTTTTGCAGCATGTCTCTGAGTCTTTCTCTGATTGCGTAGTAAGCAAACTGTCTTTGGTCACCTCCTTGTTCTATTTCTTTGGGAAAGCCGTTGTACTTCTTCTGCATGCCAAGAGCTTTACAGAAGCCACTATGTAACTTACCCACGCCTGCAAACTCAACCCAGGACAAATCGAAATCTGCCTGCCATGCTACTGGATCGAAAGGGTCAGTGCCCTTAAATGCAACCACAATCAGGTTTGGATTATCCTTCGTATTTTGAAAAATGATGGCTTGAGTTGAATATTTTTCTTGGTAATCTGTCAATCGTTATATCCAAATGAATGAAAAGATCATCAAGAGAACTAAGATATGCTTGTAATTAAGAGGTAATATGGTCAATCTTAGACTTTCTCGAGAAGTAAAATTACGCCCATCTTTAGAATGCGAGACCTCTTAAATCCAATTTATAACATTTAGGCTATAGAAAGGAAGAAAACTGAACCGATTCACATATATAGAACAAGAATGTACATATACACAGATACATACATACATACATACATACATACATACATACATACATACATACATACATACATACATACATACATACACGATACATGCATATATGGAAAGACACATTATTTATTTCATGTCATATGATGATATATAAGCTCGACTATGTAGAAGGATCAGCATCCATTAATTAGAATAGTACTGGGTGATGCTGATCAAGATAGTGCAAATCCAATAATGAGAGATCGTATGAAATGATATTATTTTAATCGATTGAGGACAGCGTGCTTCAACTTGGACTGCATTCTTATATCCCACAGATGTCTACTTAGTATGGAACGTACTGTCAATTTTTTTAATCTAGCTAATAAATGTAAGAGTAAATTAAATTAACCGAGCAGCTTATTTCTATATACTCCTAGCTAGCTAGGTAACCTAAGCCTAGGTTTATTTTAAGAATTGCAGAGTTGCTACTCACGTACCGTTCCAGCAGTTGTAATAATTCACGAATTTCATCTGTGAAAAACGAGAAAGAAACATTATTCCCGATAGCTATCATAAATAAGAAGGGCAAATTAAGACAGATCACTTGCATATATCTAATTTCCATGTTAATCTATCGTACATACGTTCCAATGATCTTCGATTATGGCCTGGATAAATGCTTCGTTTTCGTATGCTATTTTGGAGGCCATTACTGAGAGAGCCTTATTGTATTCTTTGTTACCTTGTCCAATACTTTTATCTAACTCCACTCTTTCATCAAGACAGTCCACTACAGATTTGTACGTCGCCGACGTGCTTTCTGGCCAAACCACTTTTCCTGCATAAAATAGACCAGGACCCCATAGAATTTAGCAAATTACCATGAATATAACAACTACGCAATAGCATTAGATTTTTGCACTATATATCTTTGCGCGCGCACATATATATATATGCACGCAAATTGGTTCATATATATGGAAATTACGACTAATTAATTAGATGCTCGTTATACAATACCATCGAGATGATAAAAAGAAAAAGAGAAAGTAATTAGTAAAACCTGTTAGGAAATTCACCACCAGCATGAGGGGTCCCCCGTTACTTGAGAGAAAATTTAGCCATAGCACCAGCATATATCCAAACTGAGTCATGGGTGTTCCGAACATGATGAGGAGTTTCTGCAGAAGAAGGGAGTTGAAGATGTACCATCGGCGCCAAAAGCCTCCGAACGCTTCTGCTTCCGAGTTCTCAAGGAATTTGCTCGTGTCTGATGCTTTAGGAGAAAGCAGAAAGCGAACAAGATCATAGAAGCTTGCTTGTTCTGGCTTAAGCAGCAATTGATTTGTCCAGGCTTGACTAGACGTCCCGTCAAGGGTGGCCATGGCTTGAAGCAATGCCGGAAAAGGTGTTTGCTGAGTTTATATGCCAATGTCTCAATTGGGATGACTTCTAAATGGCAAAGAGATCTGTATTTATAGACACCGTAAAGCATGCTAGAGTGTCTGATCTTTTTCGAAATAGAATAGGTCACGATCAGGGATCATCGATGCTCGTTAGTATAATAATTAGTTAATATTAAATTATTTTGCTAGCAATTAATTAATCTTAATTCTATATGAATAGTTCATCAATTCAAGCGTTTAATCAGTCATGTGAATCATTAAGAATTGTTAGTCGTCCTTAGAACGATATTGAGGTGTACCACAATTTGAGGTTTTAGGTGCTTAGCCATTCTCTTAGTAAGCCACCGCCCTCGGTTCTAACTTGGGATCAAGGATAGAAAAAATTGTGCAGTCTTATAACACCCTTAATAGGCCTTAAAGCATGATCACCAACAAATGTAAAGTAAATTCTGTTAAACTTCTCCACTTATGACTTAAAAAGTAATGGAAAGCCATATCGAAATTTTGATATATATCTTTACCAAATCTCTAAGTTTATTGTAAGTAGTGGAAACCCACTTATATTGCATTCAGATTAGTGAATAGTTATTCAATAAGACCCTGATTTAATTTTCCTTAATTTAGATCAAATTTTATTAATCTAAAATTCAGTAGCATGCATCACATCACTACAAAAAAATCGACCTTTAGCGGCGGTCGGAAACCGCACTAAGGCGTTAGCAGCGGTCGCTGCTATATGACCATCGCAGTAGGCTATAACGGTGGTTTTCGTAACCGCTGGTGAAGACCTCGAGTCTATAACGGCGGTCTCGACCGTCGCTAAAGATCCTAATTTGGATGATATTTTTTTGCAGCGTTTTACAAATGCCGCTATAGATAACTGAAAAACGCTGCTGTAGACTCTGGACGATTTAAACGACGCTGTTTGATTTTTGTACAAACGGTTTGTGCTAATGTTCAGACAATTTTTGCTAGGTTGACTATAGAACACTCGGGGAGAAGTATCACCAATGTCGAGGGATAGACAGAGTATTCGGTAGATAGTGAGGCCGACTCATTCGTTGTGCATGGAGTTCTAATGCCGCTTGATCGGTCTAGAGACCAAACTTGCTCTAACGGATAGGGCTCTGAAGGAAGAGTTGAATATTATGCGGATGAAGCTGTTCTCTGTGAGACAACAATTGTCTGAGTTGTCCCAGTCTGTCCATACCGTTTTGATACAGCTGCAGACTTTTGTCAGACGGGTGGATAATATGGAGGAGCATTTGGCGCATGTTCGTGATGCCCTCGGACAAGATCTGGATTAGCCAACTCGTGATTTGGACTAGTTTCATGGTTATGTTTTATCACTATTACTTATTTATCGTTTGAAAGACCGTCTCCGGCTTGTACTAGACATTATGATCGTGTTTTTCGTTCTGCATTTGGATTATTTTTGATACTTTATATTAGTTTATGTTCTTTCACTTGATTAAATTTTTTACAATTTAAACGGATAATCAGTATGATCAAATGAGTGATTAGTACGAGTGCTATATTAACGAAATGATTAGTGTAATTAGCTTGTAATTACAATTAAATATGTGATTAGTAAATTAATTTAAGTGAGGGAAGTTAAATTTAGTGAATTTTTAGTAAATTTAACAACAAAACAAAAGAAATTTTAAATAAATCTGCTAGGGGTTCGGACAAAAAACACAACGTCCGAGGTAGGCGTTCGACCTTAGAGGGGCAGAGTTCGAACTTGATTGTAACAGTCACATAGCTTACACGTGTTTACGTTATTCGATATCAAAAACAGTTGTACCAGTCCGGACCGTAATACATAGTCCGGACGCTATTGTAACCGTCGCATGGTTTACACGTGTTTACGTTACCCGCCGGTTGAAAACAGTGTTTCAGCGAATCGTGCGCTGCCACGTCGCGCGATATTGGTGGCAAGTAGTTCGCACGTCTAAAAACACGTTCAGACGTATTTATTGCACCGAATCATTTTAAATGGTTTAAATTTTAGCATTTAATACTGACAGCGTTGAATCGGCCATGTTTGCAAAAGTACATCCGGATGAGTTGCGAAAAGTCCGGACGCTATCGACTAGTTCTAAATAGTCGAACAGTTCGACATTTTCAAAACTACAACGTCACTTCTCATAAAAATTCTCCCCTGAAATCTTAATTCTTTTCTTCTAAAATCTTGGCATAATATCACTCTTTCGAGGATCTAATCACATTTAGGTATGTTTTGTTTACTTTTAACACGATTTTAACAGTAAAAATTCGATTTTTTTTTATAGTCTTACGTATAGAATTTTAATTCCATTTTTTGCATAGTACATTGTGTTTTTTGATTGATTTTTACATTGAAATTGATTATGTTAAGTGTTAGCATTGTTTTAAGTATGTTAGTTTGTGTTTTGATTGTTTTTTTGGGCATTTATGGAGGTGGAGGGACGCTGCCATGACTGAGTTAACTCGGCAGTCCTCCACTCAGCGTCCGGATGCTTTTTTGGCATTTAAACACTTGTCAATATCGTTCAAAGGCATACATTATCTTTTTTTTATTGGTCTGAACGCTACGTGATAGTGGACCAGACGTCTTTTAATTCATGCTTGGACGTAAGTAGCATCCCTACGGTGATATGTAGTCGTTTTGATTTTGTCATGACGCTTTTTAATTTAGTCTGGATGTGTTTAATATTGAAATTAAATAGTTTTTTTATTTGTTTAACCTTTGGACGAATATTATTTGTAAGTCCGGATGCCTCTGAGACATCCGAACTTTTTAACAAGCGGTTCGGACGTCTTCAACTTAACTTTTGGATGCTATTTTCGTGTTCAGACGTATTGTCTGCTTGTGCGAACGCTTGTTATGCAGATTGAGAAAAAATGAGCAAGCGTGCACGTAGGAGTGGCCAGGCTGATATCGAGCAGCCTTCCAGTTCTACTTTGACGTTGGAGCAGCATACAACAATTATTATGCCCCGCTCGATTGTTGACGGATTTCTACGACTTGAATTTTGAGGGCCGGATGCTTCCGGAGGTGATGGAGGAGATAGGTTGGCTTCCGTTGATTCATAGGAGCGGCTGGCGTCGAGGAGCCTAGTATGGAGCTCACAGTCCGTAATGTTCTGATCATATTCTCACCGGACGAGTTGGCGAGATTCTTGGGGTACGAACGAGATTTGACAGCGTTCCCAAACTTGCCAATGAGTGAGGAGGTAAGGTTGTGGTATTCCGGACCTTGCTGGGCGATGATAGAACGATTTTGGACGGAACCTATATGATACACGGGCAGTTGCGTCCTTTCTGGCGGAACATGCACCTGATCCTATGCTCCACCATTGACCCGAGGAAGCACACTATGGATCTGTCTTATAGCTGGGCGAAGTTCTTGTACCTGGTATGGGGCTACCCGTTTATATGGCGTCCTACATCTCTCTGTCCGTTCGTATGAAGGCCCTAAAGACGGATGCTCTAACTTCATTGTTGTACGAGATTCTACTGACCCAGTTCATGCACTCTCTGCCGGTACCTGAGGGTGCTGACAAGCTGAGGGTCGTTCCAGTTGGGTCTATCAACAAGACAACGTTCTCCAAATCGATTGCCCCGACACACCGAGCACTGAAAGTTGCTCAGGCTGCTAGATTTAAACGACAGGAGCAGCCTGAGGAGGCGAGAGAGCAGCATGATCATGAGCAGAGCTCGACCCAGGGATTTGGGGCACAACAACCGGGTTGGATGGACGACATGATGACACAGCGACTGAGCAGATGCAATCGGTCTTGCAGCCCACCCATGAGAAGGTCAGTGATATCAGTTGTTGGTTGACAACTTTGGAGCAAAAGTTAGAGGACATGGACTCTGGGAGTAAGAAGGAGATCGTTGCGGTTCAAGAGGCCATGAGGAAAGTGGCAATCAATGCTGAGTTATTTGCATTGACTCAGTGGGTCGTGCATATAGAGGAGCACCTTAGTGAAATCCGTGACGTTCTAAAAATCACGGATGATGACGATGATGACCTGTAGTTTTATTATGATGTATATTTTTTTATTATGTTTTGAGGACATTTACTTTTCTATTATGTTTTGTGGACATCGATTTATATTTATTTTTATTTTGTTTATATTATGTTTTGACGATATTTGATATATTTATATTATCTCAGTTATGTTATAATTGTTAGTGGAACTAAATGCAATATGAATTTTTATTAGAACAAATAACAAAAGTTAGTCAAAAACCGTTCGAACGACTTATATGGAAGAAACCGTCCGAACGATTTCTTATATGGTTGGGACGATTTCGTTTACGATCCTTTCATTTAGACGATGTCGTTTGAGGATTCCCAAAAGGTGTCGTGCAATGTAAGATACCGTTAGGACTTATTATTAGCATCTGAACATTTGTGTTATGAGCAGACGTTGTCGTTTGAGGATTACTAAAACTGAGACCAAAGATAGCGTTCAGACTTCATTTTACTCATCCGGACGGGTCAAAAATTTTAGGCGGCAACAATTGCCTAGAAACTAATATACGTAAGCTTCTGAACTCTATTTTATTAGTCCAAACGGTATTCAATCGTTTCAATGTTTTAGAATTGCTGACAGGGGAGGAAAAACGGGAAACACTTAGAAAACGAGAGATTTGAGCAAGAGTCAATTTAATCTGCAAGTTAAAACCATTAGGACATATTTTGGCTCTGAGTTTCATTTTCCTGATCTGCTAACATCACATGGCATTCTACATCAGCATTCCTGTGTTGCTACACCTCAGCAGAATGGAATCATGGAAATAAAGCACCAGCTCCAACACTTGCTGAATGTTGATCGTGCTCTTCGATTCCAATCCAATCTTCCGCTTTTTCTGGTAAGATTACATTCTTTCTGCAGTCTATCTCATTAACCGATTGCCTTCACCTTTACTTGGTAACAAATCACCTTTTGAAATGCTTTTTTCATTACCTCCTGATTACAAACATCTGAAAGTATTTTGTTGTTTGTGTCATGTGTCTACTGTTTCTGGGCAACGTCACAATTTTGATGCTCATGCCAATCTTTGTGTCTTTCTTGGTTATCCTTATGGTATCAAAGGCTACAAAGTGTACAATATTCATACTCATCAATTCTCCACTTCTCGAAATGTTGTTTTTTATGAAGATTATTTTCTTTTTAAACAACATTCTTTCACCCTTGATACTAGTGTACTGCCCAATAACATTTTTGATTCACCAGATAATTCATCTTTTACCTTTGATTCTTCATCTGCCACTCATTCAGTTGAGCCTGCCATTTTGACACCTTCTCGAACTCTCATTCCTCCTTCTGGTCATGTTTCTTCAGTTTCTTTACCTCCACAAAATTCTGCTGATATTTCTTACACAAATTCTATTCCTTCTCTTATTACAGTTCCATTTCCAGATTCTCTTGATGAATCTTCTTCTATTGTTATTGCTGTAAATCCTAGAATTAAGGCAACCCAAGAGAGGGGTGAATTGAGTTTTCAAAACTTTTTCGCTTTTCACCCCCAATATCGTGTTTGCAAGGTAAAAGATAATTTAGCACAAGCATATTGATGCAATTAAGCAAATAGGCATTAAATGTAAAGAGTATGGAAAGAGAAGCAAACACGAAAATTTAGGTGGTTTGGCAAACCTGTCTACAACCACCCCTCAAGCTCCTTCACCGAGCCTTGAGGTTTTCCCACTATTCTCAAAATAGTATACACTCTAGCTTCTGGGTGCTAGAGAACCGTACAAGTATTTTTCCCGGGCTTAACACTCATAACCCAAGTGGTTTTTCGGGCGCACCACACACAACCTAACAAGCTTGAGATATACTCTCTCTAAGCTTCTTCTTTAGTGAATAACCTCACTGAAGGAAACACCTCCCTTGATATAAAGATGGAAGAACAAAATTCTCTCAAAGAGTAGATAGAGATTGAAAATCTCTATCTCTTGATTCACACAAAGATAAGGATATGAAAATGTGAATGATATGAGAAATATGGAATATGAATGTTTTATATATTTCTCAAGTGATCTAAATGATATGTGGTCGATCTCTTTTTATTTTGGAAAGTTGTGAAGGTGTATTTATAGGTCACATATGAAAACTAGCTGTTTATAGCTGTTTGAGTCGTCTGTCAAAATGATTTAGTCGACCACTACATGAACCGGTCGACCGCTTCAAGTTACCGTTACCCAACAGTCATATTATCAGAAGCTCAACGGATCTATTTTCAAAAACATCCGGTCGACCGCTACATCAAGCGGTCGTAGGCCGGTAAATTGTTTCACCAGCCAGTCGCCTGCCTTAACTTAGGCACATAGTCTTGTTTTATTAAAACTACTTTTTGACCACTTTGAAACACCAAATTTTAAATATTAACTTCCCACAAGGATATAAAAGGTTTGGAAGTTTGATTGGGGTGATTTGAAACCATTAAAAAAACATTTGATCTTTCAAATAAGAGGTAAAAAATTTTATGCACATTTTGAAAAATATGCAAGTATGTAATTCAAATCCTTGTCAAAAGTGAAACTAAGAGTTACAATATTATACCCTATGGTCTTAAATCTTCACTTTTGAGCTCCTTGCATATTCAATCTTCTTGTCTTTGGCTCTTTGATAGAAATGATTTTGTCTTTGAAGTTGTCTATTTTGTATACTTAATCCATTTATAGAAATTATCAAAATATCGATTGTGCACAAAAGCCATCAATCTCCCCATTTTTTATGATGACAATAAATTGGTAGTTTTGGGATGATTCCCTCTATCTTTTGCCATTGGACAATCATTTGAAACTTGAGACAAATCATTAATCACCAATTTTCATAATCCAATTCAAAAGGAGAATCAACACATTTCTCCCCCTTTGTTACATTAAAAAGACAAAGGATATAATCGTAAATGGATGCATCACCCAAAATTTGATAAAAATTAAGATATGTATATTTTGAACAAAGTTTTTCAAATTCACAAAGAACTCCATCAAAGGCATTTTGAAGTTTAATATAGGAAAGTTTAGGTTCATCATCCGAAGAGTATACCTTATCATCATCCTCAAATGTCATGAGACACATGTTAACGATTTCTTCATCTTCTTCTTCAGAGGAGGATGAGCTTTCATCATTAACATTCCATAATGTCTTTTTGTATTTAAGGCTTTTCTTCTCTTTCTTTCTCTTGAGGAAGTTCTTGAACTTCCTAGTCATCAAGACTATGTCTTCCTCATCTTCATCCTCATCTTCGATTAAGGTAGATTTGAGAGCGATTCTCTTCTTCTTCGTGCTCTTATCTTCATTGTCGAGCATTTGGATTTCATTGGTCATGAGGGATTCGAAAAACTCTTCTAGAGGAAGCATGGTGAGATCTTTAGCCTCTTGAATCGCAGTCACCTTTGCTTCCTAACACTTTGGTATTGACCTAAGGATTTTTCTCATCAAATCCGAATTAGTATAAGTTTTACCAAGGGCATTCCAGGCATTTATAATGTTGGTAAATCTAGTATACATGTCACTAATATATTCCTCCGGTTTCATTTTGAACAACTCATTGGTATGGACAAACATACTTATTTTGGACTCTTTGACTTGGTTTGTCCCTTCATGTGTAATCTCTAGAGCATGCCAAATTCCCTTAGTATTTGTACAAGAAGATATTCTATTAAATTCACATATATCTAAAGCACAATAAAGAATATTCATTGCTCTAGCATCCAAAGAGATTTTCTTTTTGCCAAGGTCACTATATTCATTTTTATTTTTGAGGGTTTTAACATCTCCAACTTTCTTTGTAGGAATATTTGGACCATTCAATATGCATAATCACAAATCATAATTAATAGATTAAAAATAAATTCTCATCCTAACTTTCTAATATGCATAATCACTACCATTAAAGAATGATGGTCCAAGTGTCGAAAGCCCTTCAACATGAATGTTGAAGCTTGAAGTTGTCATTCTAACTCAAGATGATTAAATCTTGTATAATGAGCACTAACCTCTGATACCAATTGTAAATCTTAGGATTAAGGCAACCCAAGAGGAGGGTGAATTGAGTTTCCAAATTTTTTTTGCTTTTAACCCCCAATATCATGTTTGCAAAGTAAAAGATAATTTAGCAAAAGTATATTGATACAATTAAGTAAATAGGTGCTAAATGTAAAGAGTAGGGAAAGAGAAGCAAACACGAGATTTTTAGGAGAATCGTACAAGTGTTTTTCTCGGGCTCAACACTAAGAACCCAAGTGATTTTTCGGGCGCACCACTCACAACCTAATAAGCTTGAGATATACCCTTTCTAAGCTTTTTTTTAGTGAATAACCACACTCAAGGAAATACCTCTCTTGATATAAATATGGAAGAACAAAACTCTCTCAAAGAGTATATATGAAATTGAAAATCTCTATCTCTTTATTCACACAAAGGCAAGGATAAGAAAGTGTAAATGGTATGAGAAATATGGAATATGAAGGTTTGATATATTTCTCAAGTGATCTAAATGATATGTGGTCGATCTCTTTTTATTTTGGACGTTATGAAGGTTTATTTATAGGCCACATATGAAAACTAGCCGTTTATAGCCGTTGGAGGTCGTTTGTCAAAATGATCCGGTCGACCGCTACATGAACCGGTCGATCGCTTCAAGTTTCTGTTATCCAACGGTGATATTGTCAGAAGCTCAATGAATCTATTTTCAAAACATTAGGTCAACTGCTACATCAAACATTCGTAAGCGGCTCGACCGCTTCACCGGCCGGTTGCCGGCCTCAACTTAGGTACATAGTTCGGTTCAATTAAAACCACGTTTTTGACCACTTTAAAAGACCCAATTTTAAACACTAACTTCCACAAAACTATAAAATATTTGAAAGTTTGATTGAGATGATTTGAAACCATTAAAAAAACATTTGATCTTTCAGACAAGAGGTAAAATAGTTTATGTACGTTTTGAAAGATATGCAAGTGTGTAATTCAAATTATTGTCAAAAGTGAAACTAAGAGTACAAGATTATACCCCATGATCTTGAATCTTCACTTTTGATCTCCTTGCATCTTCAATCTACTTTTCTTTAGCTCTTTGGTAGAAATGACTTTGTCTTTGAAGATGTCCATTTTGTAAACTCAATCCATTTATTTAAATCATCAAAATATCGATTGTGCACAAAAGTCAATAATTTCCACTGGAAAGTCTTCTCAAATTTCAAAGAAACCAAAGTATTTGGATGATTATCACTACGAGTTAGCTATGACGTCGAATACTAAATCAATATTGTCCAAAGTGCTTGGTTCTAATTTTACTGGTTTACCTTACTCCATTTGTCTTAGTTATGATAATCTCTATATTATCGAGAAAGATTTTGTTTTATCTGTCAGCACTCATATTGAATCCTCTTCATTCAAAACTGTTGTTATGTCTCTTGAATGGCGAGAGGCCATGTCTAAGGAGATTGTTGTCTTAGAGGTTAACAACACTTGGACAATTTGTGATTTACCTTCTGGTCACTCTCCAATTTACTGCAAGTGGGTATTCAAGTTGAAATTCTTTGCAGATGGTTCTGTGGAGAGACATAAGGCACAACTACTAGCAAAGGGCTTCACCCAAAAGGAAGGCTTTGACTACTTTGAGAATTTTTATCCAGTGGCTAAATTGACAACCGTGAGGCTTTTGTTGGCTGTTGTAGTTTCTAGGTCTTGACATATTCAACAACTGGATATTAATAATGCATTCCTCCATGGGGATTCACATGAGGAAATTTACATGAAATTGCCTCCTAGTTTCAGTCGAAAGGGGGAGTCTAAAGTTTGCAAATTAAACAAGTCCTTATATGGTTTAAAGTAGGCTTCTAGGTAGCGGTTTCTCACATTTTCGAATTTCTTCTTGGCGAATGGCTTTGTTCAGTCTAAATCTGACTACACCCTGTTACCAAACATTCAGTGAGTTCTTTTCTTGCTTTATTGGTATATTTAGATAATATAATTCTCACGGGTGATGACCTTACTTTAATCAATGAGTTCAAGCTTATTATTGACCAAAAATTCAAGATCAAGAATTTAGGAGCTTTGAAGTATTTCCTCGACTTGGAGGTAGCGAGTTTTTGTTTGTCAATGGAAGTTTGCTCTGGATATTTTGACCGACTCTGGTTTTCTAGGAGCTAAGCCTATTCTTACACACGTTGAACAAAACTTAAAATTGATTAAAGATGTCGGTTCTCCCTTGTCTGATCCCACTGAGTATAGAAGACTTGTTGGCTGATTGTTGTACTTGACAATCACTAGGTCAGATCTGTCTTATGCCTTACAACTTCTGAGTCAGTTTATGGATTGACCACACCAGCCTCATCTCGATGCAGCCCATAGGGTCCTTCAATACATCAAAGCACCCCTGGACATGGCTTGTTTTTCGCAACTCAGACTTCTTTGCACCTTAAAGCCTTCACAACAGGCAATCTATTACTAGGTTTTGTATTTTTCTTGGTGAAGCTTTAATTTCTTGGAAATGCAAGAAACAAGCTGCAGTCTCTCGGTTTTCAGCTGAGTTTGTGAGCTAACTTGGCAAAGCTTTCTTCTTGATGATCTGCATGTTTCTGATTCTTAGTTGGCTCTACTCTTTTTTGACAATCAAGCTACACTTCATATAGCAGCTAACCCGATTTTTCATAAACGTACAAAACATATTGAGTTAGACTGCCACCTCATACGTGAGAAAATTCAATCTGGATTGCTTCGTACTTTACATGTTCGGTCACAACATCAGCTTACTGATCTGTTCACTAAGTGTCTTGCTTCAGACCAGTTTCGCTACTTATTATCCAAGATGAATGTTCATAACATTTACATTTAATCTTGAGAGGGAGTATCAGAAATATTGTTGTAGCAAGTTGTTGAGCTGGAAGCATCAGAATTCTATTATTTGCAGAAGCAAGTTGCTGAGTTGGAAGTTTCTGTTTTCTTTGTTTTTATTTTGTTAACTCAGTTTGATCAATATAGTTAGACGACTATATATATCACATATCGTGTAATAGTTAGATTCACTTAATGCAATATACATAATTTTTCCCACAACCTTCATCTCCAAAGTTCTTCGTTTCTTTTACACTCTGTTTTGCATTTACAAAACTGACACAAGCCACATACGAAGATTCTCGTTTATTACTTTATTCAAGAAAATACACCCTTAGTGTAACTTGGAACAACCCTCCAAGCATAAGTAAATAAAATTTACATCTCCAAAATAAAAATTTAATCAAGAGTTGAAAGACTCTAAAGAAAAATGAAAAGACATGTTGGAGAAGTAAGAAAACATGAAAAAGATAATATCTTAACAATTCGTAACTTGAGCAAGCCAAATCACTAATAATATAAAATAAACATACTTTTTTTATAGAAAACTTGAAATTGAACACAGTTTGGAGCATTCATGGCCAGCTATATAAAGTTTTTAATCACACATAATTTGGTTGCTAATTATTTTGAAATACGTAACCCAAAATTAATTGAGTAATATATATATATATATATATATATATAGCTTGCTTCGTGAGTCAGTCTGCCACTGCGATTGAGGGTCGATGATGTGTATAGAGAACCAGGGGGGCAGTCAACTTTAGGAATTTTTTGAGAAATTGGATTGCGTTGTCTTAGAGGTCGTAAGGGATCCCAATCGGGTGACGTTAACATAATCTTGAGTACTGTGTGCTGGAAATCCAGGGATCACCAATCCAGACGCCCTAAATATTTTCATTAACAAAGTTTCTTTGTAGTCTGGACCCCTTATATATGGGATTACGAAACTCCTGATCAACTCCAAATATGCAGTCATGTACTTAGGGATGACCCAGAATACCGAGAAATAGTTCTTATTCGGCTCCTCACTTTCAGCCTGTAATATATTCCAAGCATAATGCATAATGTTAATAGCATTGTACAATATCTGTACTTTGAACTAATTTTGTTTCAAATGTAATGAGAAGAATCTTAATTCAGACATGAGTAAGGACTTATAGAGAAAGAGAAAGAGCACTGACCCTCCCAAGGTAGAGGAAGTTGTAGAAGAGGCAGGGGCCGAAATGCTTAAAGAAGATATAATCGTCATCATAAGGGGCCCTAGGCACAATGTCATTGCTGTAAACATGCCTCAAATACCTCACATCATACTTGGTCAACTTGTCCGTCATATACACCCCCAATTGCTCGTCTCCGACCCTCGGTTGCCCAAATGTGTATACACCCTCCAACTTGTCCATCAGCGATTCCTCCTCGTGTATTGCTAGCACAGTCAAAAACAGAACCGCTAATGCCCCACCCAAACTGTGCCCTGTCACTACAAATTTGGCATTCTCATTCTTTTGCAACATGTCTCTGAGTCTTTCCCTGATTGCGTAGTAAGCAAACTGTCTTTGGTCACTTCCTTGTTCTATTTCTTTGGGAAAGCCGTTGTATTTCTTCTGCATGCCAAGAGCTTTGCAGAATCCACTATGTAACTTACCCACGCCTGCAAACTCAACCCACGACAAATCGAAATCTGCCCGCCATGCTACGGCATCGAATGGGCCAGTGCCCTTAAATGCAACCACGATCAGGTTTGGATTATCCTTCGTATTTTGGAACATGATGGCTTGAGTTGAAAATTTTTCTTGGTAATCTGTGAATCGTTATATCAAACTGAACGAAACTATCATCGGCGAAAATAAGATATGCATGTAATTAAGAAAGTAAAATGATAAATCATAGACGGCCTTTCTCGAGAAGTAATATTACGCCCGTCTTTAGAATGCGAGGCCTCATACATCCAATTTATAACCCTTATATAGGCTATAGAAAGGAAGAAAACTAACTGATTTACAGTAACAATATATCTGATATATTTTTACCGATATGCCAATTGTTGGCAATTACTCGACTTTCCAGTTTTGTTATTTCCTTTAAAACGAAATTTTGTCTTGGGGATAGAGTACTAATGTTCTTCAATTTCATGGTCAAGGAAATAGTTAGTCAAACTTTAATTAACAAACTAATAGGCCGTTCGTTTTAAATAGCTGACTACGATAACACACATCTACATATGTTTAGTTTAATTAGGCACATGGGTGGTATAGAAATTGTTTCTTCCAAATCAACATACACATCCCAAAAGGATAACACACATCTACATACCAAATTTAGGCTTATGTAGAATGTACAGGAATGTACATATACAAAAATACATGCACCAGCACATGACATACATGCATGCATAAATTTACGAATAGACACTCTTAATTATCTCATGTAATATGATGATGATAGTAAGTTAAAATATGTGAAGGGCATCATGCAGATCAAGATAGTGCAGCCCATTAATGAGAGATCGTATGACTGACTTTATTTTAAGAGAAGTCGAACTCAACGAGCTGCGGCTTATTTTTGTATACTTGTTGGCAACCTAAGCCCGTGGCAGGTTATCACAATAAAATTTTTTAAGAATTGTAGAGTTGCTTCTTACTTACCGTTCCAGCAGTTGTAATACTTCACGAATTTCATCTGTGAAAAATGAGAAAGAAACATTATTCCCGATAGCCATCATATATATATGAAGGGCAAATTCAAACAGACATGCATATATCTAATTTCCATGTTAATCGTACGTACGTTCCAATGATCTTCGACTACGGCCTGGATAAATTCTTCGTTTTCGTAGGCTATTTTGCAGGCCATTATAGAGAGAGCCTTATTGTATTCTTGGTTACCTTGTCCAATACTTTTATCTAACTCCACTCGTTCATCAAGACATTCTATTATAGATTTGTAGGTCGCGGATGTGCTTTCTGGCCAGACAACCTTTCCTGCATAAATTAGACCACCTCCATAGAATTTAGCAAATTATCATCAACATAAAAACTACGCAAAAGCATTAGTACTACTGCGTTTTCGCACTATATCTCTGTGCATATATATTTGCACGCCATACGGAAATAAACAATAATTAGATGCTGATCATTATACAAAGTACACTATCTAGATGATAAAAAGAGAGAGTGATTAGTAAAACCTTTTAATATATTCACCACCAGCATGAGGGGTCCCCCGTTACTTGAAAGGAAATTTAGCCATAGCTCCAGCATATATCCAAACTGATACATGGGTTTTTCAAACATGATGAGGAGTTTCTGCACAAGAAGGGAGTTGAAGATGTACCATCGGCGCCAAAAGGCTCCAAAAGTTTGTGCTTCCGAGTTCTCAATGAATTTGGACGTGTCTGATGCTTTAGGAGATAACAGAAAGCGAACAAGATCATAAAAGCTTGCTTGTTCTGGGTTAAGCAACAATTGATTGGACGAGAATTGACTAGTCTCGGTAATGGCCATCGCTTGAAGCAATGAATTAAGAAGGTGTTGGATGAGTTTATATGCCAATATCTCAATTGGGAATACTTCTAAATGGCAAAAAGATCTGTATTTATAGATACGGTACAGCATGCTGGTGTGTATCTTTTTTGAAAGCTAATAGGTTAATTACGACGGATATTGTTTGTTAGTGGAATTAGTTAATCCCATATTTTTTGTTAGCAATTAATATTTAATCTTAATTCTGAATAGTACTAGTTCTGCAATTAATGAAGGGTCACATTAGTGATCGTATGAATCATTTGTGAATTGGTAGTCGTCCTTAGGCCCGATAGAAAAAGAATTGCTTTCTAAGTGCTTAGCCATGCTCTTTGTAAAGCGTTCACAGGCCCTCGGATCTAATTTGGGATCATGGATAGACAAAATTGGGCACTTACATAATTAATAGGCCTTAAAGTATGACCTGAAATGTAGAGTAATAATTTTGTTAAATTACTCCACGTGACTTAAAAGTAATGGAAACCCAGTACTTCTATTGCATCTTTAATTACCAAATATTCCTTGTTTACTTCAATTAGTGGAAACCAACTTATAAGGGAATAATTACTTAATAAATTCCTGATTTAATTTTCCCTTAGATCAAACTTTAATAATCTAAAATTATAATTGCATCACGTTGTTCTTATAGGATTAAACTCGTCCCAATCTAAATTTTAAATCCATATTGTAAATGAAGTTAAAATTGTAATTAGCTAATATTATTATGCAGTGTGAGATTGCCCCTGATGATTTGAACACGTCTTCCTTTTTTTTTAAAAAAAAAAGCTAAATAACTCGAAAACGACAACAAGAAAGATAATTTTACATATATCTTAAGTACGAGGGTTTTGGCAAAATCTTATTCACTAGGGAAGGATAGCATTGGTCTCATATTTTATTTCATAAATTATCCATAGTTCCATGTTATAGCTTGTTATATATAGTACTTTCTCAATTTAGGCAAACAAGATTTTTTTCCCCCTCTTCCTCTCCCTTAAAAAGATCGATGGAATGGGAATTAGGTTAAAATTGTTTACTAATTCTGTCTATTTCAAGCTTAATAAATTATAGTAGATACAACAAGGTGAAATCATCATAACTCCTCAAATGTGGGTTGTTTATTTACACCCCATTAAAGCATGCTTACTCGGGTATGCTTCAATCTGCGCATGAAGGGCCAGTACTGTCAATATTTATTCTTTTAGAACATGATATATCATATATAGTATTATTTGTTGGCCAAAGATTTCTTGTTTTACAAGGTTTTGACCATGATCAAATTGACACGTACTAATTATAAATTAAATACGAGACTAATTAATGGGATCACACCTTGTGTGTTATATATGTTACCTATTCAATTCCTTCCTGGCAAAGCGATTGACTTCATATCTTTGTCCTGAACATATTAGTTAAAATTAATTATAGTCGATTTAGATACTTAAGGTGATGCTGGCAACTAAAACTTTTTTGGAGATCATTTTGAGACATTGTCTTGGATGTATGTGAAAAGTTGGTGAAATTTTTTAAGGATGTTTGATAATAGATTGATTTTTATTGTAGTTTGTGAAAACGTGTAGAGAAAGTATCCGATGAAATTTATTTTATTATAATGTATTGGAGTATGTGAAAAAATAGATGATTTAATAGTTTTTTTTATGAAAAGCTTTAGAATTTGTGCAAAAATAGATGGTGCACTACAAAAAATAGTCTGCGCCGCTATAGGTCGGTTTTTTTGTAGCGAAAGTAGTATAGCATGAGTATTATATATCCTGGCCGGAGTATATTAATCAGTTTTTCAATATTGTACTAATCTCAGTTAGTACCCTTATACATTTTTCATGATTAACCTTTATTATTCAAAATAATATAGCATGCGTATTCGTTTGGCCACATTATAAGACTGTTTCGTTTTAGAATCTTTTGGCCAATGTTCGTAAACACTTTTTGGTGGGAGTACGTTTTGCAATTTTTAATTAACTAAAAGATATTATATATATATATATATATATACCATAACTCTACCTTTCCACCAATAGCATAACACTAACTAATTAATTAATCCAGGAAAAAGTACTCCAAACTTTTAAGTAGTTACCACTTGTGTCCATGTGTTTCATCTTGATATTTTTGTCCCACATTGTATAATATCTAATGTACTACATTTAATTGATTGACTATTTCAAAGTCTTCGGCACGTACAAAAATTTGAATAGTTATAGAATTTAACAGAATTTTTTAAGTTTAAATTTTATTAAGGTTAGTGAGAGTGGGTAGAGAGAGAATTGAAAAGTTGTGCGGACGAAGTTCAATTTTTTTAGGGATTGCAAAAGTGGGTCACATGATCAGTTAATTTTAAGTAATTTTCATATAAAAATAAATAAATACTATAATCGAGCCACCCTGAACGGCCTGGCAGCCATGTGACATCTTTCCCCTTTTTTAAAATATGTAAATTGAGGGGAAAAAAACAAAACTACGTGGGGGTGAATTTAATGTCAAATTCCGAAAACCAAACTTTTCATATTTTAATTTGTTCTTTGACAAAAAATTTATAAATAAATCAATGCGTAGGGGTGAATTTAAAATCTTGAGCAAGTTTTCGAATTAAACTATAATAAGGGGGCTTATCGTTATACAAATATATATATATATTTCAAAAAATTACTTAGTTTTGTGTTGGCAAATAAGACTATCTGGTTGCTGCCAGCCTAAGATCACGTGGTTATTTTAACTGGCTTATGCATTGTTAGACAAGAACAACTTTCTACGATATATACGGCTCATTGCACTGGAGGTGCAAAAAGACTTGTCTATCCCACCTGTGCTTTGCTGATGATTTACTTATATTCTCCAAAAGTAATATTGGTCTGTTTCCTTAATCAATGACTGCCTCAACCATGTTAATGATATGAAGGAGCAGGTTCACTACAAGAAATATTGGTTGTAACAGTGTCAACTATCGTTGGCAAAAACATGTAAATTGGTTGGTAAAGCCTTTTTCCCAACGGCTCCAAGTCCTCATAGACCTCGCTGCATTTGATTGGCGAACAATAGCCTTTCACAACGACAAAATCTTGTTTCGCAACAAATCTTAGTTGGTGACTAACATCTGCCGAGAAAAGGCTCGCTGCAATAGACCCGTGGACAATAGCCATTCACAACGATTTTTCTTCGCAACAGATCATTTCACAACGACAAGCAGAGTTTCTTCGCAACAGAGACTTTCACCACAAACCCCAATTTTTCTTCCCAACAAAGCCTTTCACAACGACGAGCCATTCTTCTAGCTTCACAACATAGCCTTTCACAACGACAAGCAATTTTCTTTGCAACAAAGCCTTTCACAACGACAAGCAGTCTCTTCGCAACATAGCCTTTCACAAGGGGGTTCGGTTATGGTGCTGATATTTAATATGCTGATGGGTGCTGATGAACGGCTAGGATTAAATTTTCAAGATTCAATGACTACAAATAAGGCCACGTCAATTAATGAATTTTGACCTGTTTACCACATGACCCGTTTTCCTCATAACCCATATTAGACGACCCGGTTTCCAAAGAATTCAAACCTCCATTCGACGTTCCATTTTTCCACAGCACCGTCCATCGTCGCCCATCTTCGTCACTCAACGTCTGGACGTACGTCAAAAGATTTCGATCCCCAAAAGCTTTGAAATTTTGTTCATTTCTTCCATTAACCATTTTATTGATTTGGTTAGTCTTGCTTGTTTGCTTTCTTGTTACGTGCTTGTAGGCATTTACTTGGGTTTGTTTTGTTTGTGGGGTTGACCATGGCGAATTTGATGGAATTGCTCCAGGTTGCCGATCCTCTTGGATTCTCTACCAGGTCTGTGGAAATTTTGTTTTGGTTAATATTGTCAAAGAGGTGAACACTTTCTTTTCTTTTTTTCCCTTGAGATCTGATTAGTAATTGTCTTTAGGCGGGCGAGAGAGCGGTGTTGAAGCACTTTAATTGGCCTGAGCTCTAAAGAAAATGCAGGCTTTGCTTGAAAATTATGCACAATTCCCCCCGGCCCCACCCTACTGTTATTGAATCAGGTATTACGTTCCTCTTAACCTGGAAAAGCAGTCTTCTTTTTCTTGTCTATGAATTTTTGTCAATTAGCTTGTGACTTGTGAAATATCATCTTTGTCTGCTTTTGTGTGAGGAGAAAATGGAGGAAAAGAAAAGTTTGAGTCTCCGAGTCTTGTTGTATCTATTTCCAATAGTTGACAAGTCAAAATATGTATGCCATTTGATTAGTTTAGTCTTTTGTATGAGGAATGTCGAAACTTTTTGATTTTGTGGTCCCTGATAATAACGTTCTAGCGAAGTTTATTTTTCATCCTATCCATTTCCTTATTAAATGTGCAATTAGCCATAGTCGTAGTGCGGGTAGAGAGAGTTCACATTTCGATGGATATTGTGTTTCTTTGGACAATGAGTCTGTTAGTTGAGGAAAGTGGGAATTGGTTCTTAATCTAGTTCCTTCATTCTGGCTTTGTGTTGATTTTGAGGTTCCATCTGATTCCAGGTAAGTCGAAATGAGTGTGGTCAGTGCGAGAGAGCCAGACAGGGGGGAAATGGGAGACTCGCGCTGGGAAATGACTGAATGGGGGAATGATCGGAGGGGGTTTAAATAAATAAAAAAATAACGTTTAGCACCCCTCACAGCCTCCTGAGCTCTCACATTCGACCTTTTTCCCCCTCCCTCATTTCGCCTGTTGTCCCCCCAGGCCCTCGCGAGAACTCTGAACCCCATTTCCCCCTCTAGCCTTTTAAAAAAAATAAAAACAAAACAAAAACATTTGTTTTGTTTAAACCCCCTTTCTCGGGCTCACACAATCGACCTTTTCCCCCGACCCCCTCCCTCATTTCACTTATTTTCCCCGGACCCCACCACCCCCGGGGTCCCGCGAGAACTTCGAACCCCATTTCTTCCTCTGGCCTTTTTTTTAAAATAAAAATGTTTGTTTTGTTTAGACCCCTCCACTCGGGCTCCCACATTCTGCCTTTTTCCCCCAGCCCCCCTCAGGGCATTTCTCTTGTTTTCCACCTGGGCCCCCGCGAGAACTCTGAACCTCATTTCCTCGTCTGGCCTTTTAAAAAAAAAAAGAAAACAAAACGTTTGTTTTATTTAAACCCCCTCCTTCATTTGTTCGCACACCCCCCGGATCATTCCCCGTGTGAGTTCCCCATTTTCCCCTCTGTCTGGCCCTGTCGCACCTACACCAGGGTTGAACAACCCTAATCATGGAAATATTTTTTGCTCATTTGGAACAGATAGCAGAGCAACGCTTGGAAATGCCTATCTCAGATTGTGTAATTGGGATCCCATCATACTTTACAGACTTGCAGAGACATGCTTTATGCATGATTTGCGCCTCATTCACACTAATTTGAAGACAAAGAATATTCTTCTTGTCTTCTCAGAGTATGTCAAAGTGCCAGATTATAAGGTATTGTTTTCTTATGCATTTTCTTTGTTTTCAGGCATCTGTTTTAGTTATAACTTCAAGTTCTAGAGTTTACATAGCAAATCTGATATGATGATACAATTATTATTTTCTAAAGATACCTGCTTTGTGCTTTCCTTTAAATGCTATTTTTTTCATTTTTGAGAAGGCAGTATGTATTAGATTTTTGGTTAAAATAACCATTAAATTTTCAATAGTGCAATTGCAACCAATGATTATGGTGTTGGTGCTAGTGATGATGGTGCAGATGGTGCTAGAGCCTTGAAGTTGCTAATGATTAAATTTAAAATTATTTGTTAAATGTAATTAGTTATTATTTTTTAGACTACTTAGAAAGTTTTAGAACTTCTTTGTGTTCGTTGCAAAACTTGTAAGATGTTATTTAGTCAATGATGAAATATATTTTGTTCTATTACACATCTTATGTTTTTACATCAATTAATTAAAATTTGTATTATAGGAAAATAAGAAAAAATGCAGGTTTTTAAAAATGATTAAGTGCGTTTTAAAAATGCTAGCACAAACAAAAAAAAAACTCTGACACAGACCTTTAGCGGCGGTCACTGCTGCAAAAAAACACAATTTGCGCAGACCACGGTATTCACCGACAATCTCGAAAATCGCCACTATAGTCTATCGCGACGGTCATATAGTGGTGGTTGCGACCGCCGCTAAAAAAAAACGTTGTTAAAACCTATAACAAAGTTTTTTTGGCCTATAGCAGCGGTCCAAGACCGCTGCTAAAGCTTTTTTTTTGTAGTGCGTTTTCTTGGGCTTGAGTAACATTCATATTAAAAATACTCTTTTCATCAGTATTTGATTAAAGATCATAAAGGAGATTTTTATGTAGCATACTATAAAATTAATGATTGCTAATCCGGTGTAAATGAACAGAAGTATTGATGAAGAGTTTGAATTCGACTAAAGCTTGGTTCCTTCAATAAACAAGCTGTGCTTGAACATTGATGTTAGTTTGAATATTTAATCAGTCTCGCATAAACCCGGCTCGATTTGCTTTAAGTTCGTGAACAAAGTTCATAAGAGGCTAAATTCGATTCTTTTGAGCTAGTAAAAATACACACATATTTATAATTCAGTTCCGCAGACGCGGGAATTAATGAGGTGCGTGCAGTGGCATCGCCTTGTTTTGGCTAGGGGGTTAAGGCATGCCTTTATTCTCTGGTTGTCTATTTGAGTCAGACTCAATACTCGAATGAGACTGAGGAAGCTTGGTATTCCTTGTGACGTCAAATGCTTCTTATTCCAGGAATGGACTGAAGAAATGAATCATTTATTCTTCGCTTGTCATTTCTCCAACATAATTTGGTATATTTGGGGAGACAAATGCTTGGTCGCTAGAACTTATACAAACTCGAATGATTGGATCCAATGGGCGACTACGGAGTTTAAGGGCATGTCACTGATTAGTACTACTAGGAGAGTTCTGCTTGCTGCTGCTTTGCATTCTCTTTGGCAGAAGAGACGTAGTACTAGAGCCTTTGGCAGGGGAGCCCATAGACTGGCGCATGTTCTCAAAGACTTTATTTCTATGGTTAAAAATAGCATCTGCTGCCTCAAAAGAATTTCGAGCTTCTATGCTTAGCTTGGGCAGAGTTAACCGATGGGATTTCCTCTTGATATCCTTAGACCACCCTCGAATTCTTGGTGCTCCCTGCTGTACTGGTTGCATGTATGCTATTTGGGGTCTAAGGGCATTGCGTTAGCTCCTCCCCTGTTTTGTGTTCTGGTGAAGAGAAACATTGTGAGTCCTTTAGATTTTATGTTGATTGAAAGCACATGGAATGCTTAAAAGTCAGTTATCTCTGTTCAAGGTAAAAAGCAAACTCCAGCAAGTAATTTCTTATGTTGATAGTTGCTCTTTACATTTGCATCATCGGATTATTGTGACTTGACGAGAGCAGTGATTGATCAGTTAATTATCAATTGCAGGCATTCAAAGAGGAATTCAAATACTCCTAGCTCAACGTTCCAAGCCAGTTTATTTCTGTTTTCACTTACTTTTAAATTAAGGCTCCGTTTGTTTTGCAGTATTTTACTTTTTGGAAAGTATTTTCTATACTTTCAACTATTTGAGGAGCCGTAAAATACGGTGAACCAAAACTCAATTCGGACAACAGTAAAAGATAGCTCTACTTTCCTAAAAGTGGTTTACTTTTTGAAACAAGTGAATCTTCTTTCCTAACTTGCCTCTCTCAGTCATAGGGGTAGCCAAAAACTAATCGACCCAACCTCATGACTCGAAACCGACCCGGTTCAACCCAAACTAGTCGGGTTACATCGTGGTGGTGGTCGGCTCGGGTTTTGAAATATGAACTCGAGAAAAATCAAGTTCGCGTTCGGGTCTCTAACCCGAAACCATCATTCAAAATACCTTGACCACGACAGTTTTAGCTTTTTTCGGGGTCAAGGTCGGATTTCGAAACATGAACCTAAGAAAAATCAGGTTGTTCGTGTTCACGTCTCTAACCCAAAACAAAAGCATTCAAAAGAACCAAACCCCGACGATTTTAGCTTTTTTCGAGGCGGAGTCAAGTTTTGAAACATGAGCCTGAGAAAAATCAGGTTCATATTCAGGTCTCTAACTCGAAACTCAAGCATTCAAATGAACCCGACCCAGATGGTTTTAGCTTTTTTCGGGGTCGAGGTCAGGTTTTGAAACACGAACCCAAAAAAATCAAGTTAGTGTTTGGATTTCTAACCCGAAACCAAATCATTCAAAGGAGCCCAACCCCTTTCTTACTTTCTCGAAAACTTTATTTTATTTTATTTCAAAGTTTATTAATCATATAAAATTATGAAAAATATAACATACGTCAATAAAATTGAAAAATACTTTCAGAAAATATATTTTTTTTTAATCAAGACCTCATCTTATTCCAAAATAACAACCAAAAACAAAAAAACTAAGGAGGGTCAGTGCCTGCATACAACCAAGATAGATCTAAAGAAGAATGCTCAATACAACGGGGATTGCCATCTAAGCAATACTTAGCGGCAGCCCAACGAGCTAGGTGGTGCACCATCTCATTAGCACCTCTATAAATATGATTAGCTTGCCATCTCCACAGCCTTTTTCCAAGTTCGAACATTTCTGTCACTGTAGCATGTATACGCCACTCAGATAACTGAGGCCAGCATTTAATAGCCTTGACTACCAGCTCAGAATCACCTTCCAAGATCACCTCCCGAAATCCATGAGTAACAGCAAGTTGAAGACCCATTAGAGCTGCATCTGCTTCTCCTGTCAATGGTTCAGTTGTTTTAATAAGCTTGGTCACAGCCTTGTGAATACTTCCCTGAGAATCCCGGGCTACAGCAGCAATGACAGCAAAAGTATCTCTTATAGAAACATCCACATTAACTTTGATTGTTCCTTCTGGCGGAGGCTCCCAGATCGGCACCCTAGTCGGACTCAACTTTTTCTGCCAGGCAGCACAATGTTCCCAACTCAGGTTCCGAACTCGTCGACTAAGCTCCCGTGGATCGTACAACTTACCTCCATGTACATAAGCATTTCTAGCTGCCCAAATCAAATCTATTGCATTAACTGCATAAAGTTGAAACAGATGTTGATCTTCTAAAGGGATGCCAATCAAACGATGGGGATGAAGAATGTATTGAACCCAATTATCAACCCGCCCTTCTCCAAACATTGTAATATTTAGCTGCCACGGGGATTCACTCCAGACCGACCTACTATAAGGGCAGAGAAATAACAGTTGTTGGAGTGATTCAGGATGTTCCCCACAAAGTGCACACAACAGCTCCCCTTCCAATGGCTCTCGTCCACCAATGCGGTTTGCCACCTTCAGCTTGGTTGGAAAAACATCTCATACCACTTTCCACAGAAGTAGTTTCAAACGATCATGAATTTGGAGGTGCCACACTCAGTCCACTGATAGAATTGAGAAGAAGAGACTATTTCATTCCTGCACTTCACGAGGGCCCTATGCACAGACTTGACACTGAATTCACCTGAGCCTTCTAGGGTCCAAAACACGGAATCAGATACCCCAAAGACAGCTATGCACAATGCTAATATTGCATTTGCAGTATCCTTATCAAAGATATTCCGAATAACACCTGAATTCCATCCATTTCCTTCCTCCAACATTAACTCACGTACTGTCACTAAACCAGAGATGTCCACTCCTTCCTTTGCATGAGGCATAACCAGGCAACGTAGGAATCCAAGGATCCCTCCAAATAGAGATATCAGAACTCGACCCCACACGGTAGCACATCCCTTCTTTCAAAACGGAACGAGACTGCACAATGCTTTTCCAAAGCCAGGATGCCTGCCCTCCAGTCCTCACGTGCAAAAAATTTCTACCTTTGACATACTTCCCACGCATGACCAGCACCCATAAGCAGTTTGTATCCGTAAGCATTTTCCAGGCTAATTTGGAAACAAGGGATTCATTAATCTCCGCAAATAGTCGAATTCCTAATCCCCCATCACATTTCGGAAGACATATGGATTTCCACGACTTCAGAGATAAATTTAGCTTTTTCTCATCCTTGTAACCCCACCAGGAATTTTTTGTTGCACGGTCAAGATCTGTACACCACACTTGCGGCATACGATAGAATCCCATGAGATATGACGGAACGGCACTTGCAGTAGCTTTAATCAACATAGTACGCCCAGCTTGTGATAGTACTTTTGCTTTCCACCCTGATATTTTCTGAAAAAATTTCGCTTTGACATCCTCCATCGCCTTTGCTTTAGAGCGAGGGAAAAGCAAGGGAAGTCCAAGATGTTTCGCCTTGGGAGGTAATCTTTTTAAATGCAAGAGATCTAAAATACTCAGGATAGCTTGACCACTAAAATTCTTGCTGAAATGTACCGAGGACTTATCCTTGTTCACCTTTTGCCCCGACCAAGCCATGTACTTATCCAAACACCCATTTAACACTGCAGCTTCTTGGATATTAGCCTTAGCAAAAAGTAATAGATCATCGGCAAAAAGTAAGTGAGTGATGGTAGGGGCATTTCGACCCATCTGGATACCTTTTAGAGATCCACTTCTTTCCTCACGTAGCAAAAGGCGGGATAATACTTCAGAGCACAATATAAATAAGTAGGGTGAGAGAGGATCACCTTGGCGGAGCCCTCGAGAGGGGCAAAACCTCCCAAAAGGACTTCCATTAATGAGGATAGAAAACGATGAAATTCTTTACAAAAACAATTGCTTTACAAAAGCAATTGCTTTACAGCGAAACAAGCTTTGTTTTAGTTCTTTTGTCTTTATATTCAATCTGAAATTCTTTTTAAATAGAACCATTCACAAACTGCTCAAATCACAACTCAAGAAGTAAAATTAAAATAATCTCTTAGATTACATTTATGTACCCTTTTTTTTGAGAATATCCTGTTTGGTAGCACTTTTATCCCTAAGGAAATGACTTGGGATTTTTCCTATAATAAACTTGGATATATATATATATATATATATATCTAGGAAAAGTTGTATCTAGATATATCAATAGCTTCAAATCTTGTGCAGAACCTGTAATGGGATTACCTCAAAGGACTCCCGCGGATTGAATCCTATGGACCAACTCAAAATTAAAATATCAAATTCCCAAGTGAGCTAATTTTGCCTAAATTCAACCAATTACTTTGAGAAGAAAGTATGTTACATTAAATACATGCAATTGAACATTAGCGAAAGAGTCCATGTATGTAGAAGGATTGATATAAGTAATGTTACATGTCGGCAAGCAATTGAAGTCAAGTGCAAGATAATTTTATACCTTTTGCACCCTCTAATTATGAGGATCTTGACACTTTATACTTCAACTATTATTTTTGTCACATTGCACCTACCAGCTATTGATTTCAAACACTTTGCATCCTTCATTAAAATTGATTTTTTACATCTGAAATTAAGATTTTACCCTCATAAAATGGGCAATGTCAACAAAATTATAGGGATATAATTGTCATTTCACACAACAAAAAATTAGGGCGATGTTCGTGTTCTGCATTTCCGCAGGATTCGCATTCACAAATGGGTTTTGTTCGGCAAATTCAGCATCCACGCCGGCATCATGGGGCCCACGTTTGACTTGCTTTTTCTTTTTCTTTTTCTCTCTTTTAATCTCTTCCGACAAGCTGCTGCCATGCGCAACAGCTTGTCTACTTCGATCAGCCTACTTTTTTGCCTTTTTTTTGTTTTTTTTTTTTTTACCTTTAAAAAATTAGTAATTAATAAAATATAATAAATAAAAATTAACTTCAAACATCATCATCACTTTTTTACACATCATCAATCTCTACACAAACACCAATACAACTTTAACAACACATAAAAATTCACAAAACTCTCCAAATCCTACAAAAACCTTCAAAACGAACATCACCTAGGTTTCCTGTAAATTGAAAAACATGGATGTAATGTGACAAAATAATAAATTGGCACAAAGTGTCATAACCAAATAGTTGTAGGGTGCAAAATATATTTATCCCTTGTTTTAAGTAGTCTTTACATCCATCTTATTGTGTTCGGCCATCTCGCATCAGGGTGATAAAAGAGATCACATAGACCGTAAGCAAGGAGGGCAATCAGTAATGAATATCACATTGAAGGCTCTAGTTTATGTTAAAATGTAACTCTTTTTAACAACTTAAATTTTTAGGATAGAGAGTGATTTCAGAAGAGGTAATTATAATTCAAATAATAAAATATTTCTCTTTCTTAACAGATTAAACTTTTAGGATAAATGGTTTCACACAGTAACAGAAGAGAGATCTGAGTTTGAACCCTACTACCATACGACTTCATCTCCTCCTCCATTTGAAATAAAATATTCACATGTTGGGCAACCAATTAAGCAGGAATCCACCTCACACTGAGGGAAACGTTAGAAATATAAAATAAATATCTCTTTTCTAACAATTTAAACTTTTAAGATAGTGATTTCATAAATTTTTGGCTAAAATAATACGCGTTTCCATGCGGTTTAATCTTTTCCTAGTTGTGACCCTAGGGTAATTTTTTTCCCTCCGTCCATTTGTAGATGAACGGAATGTGCTGAGATGGTCAATGCTAATCACGTCACAACGAATTAAACCATTACACATGTTTAGCTCATTTCACACTTATGTTCCTTTGTCCGCCCTGAGTGCCATGTCTGCAGATAAATTCCTTATTTACAAAAAAATCCCACTACCACCTCACTTAAAACAACAGACATGGGTCGCTTGTAAAATTCGTACTCCTACCATTTTTTTCCCAAATCGAGCATATATTAGAATTTACACAATATGTGAAAGGTGGGTCTAACTCAACTCCAAAAGACGCCTTGAGGAGTGAGGGATGCCACAACCTTATAAGGAGCACATTGACTAGTTTCACTAGCAATGTGGGACTTCCAACACGCCCCCTCACGTGTGGCGGGAGGACATCCAAGCCAACACGTGGAAACGGGTGACGGTGGACCACAAACTAGAAACTTCCTCTGATACCATATTAGAATTTACACAATATGTGAAAGGTGGGTCTAACTTAACTCCAAAAGACGCCTTGAGGAGTGAGGGATGCCACAACCTTATAAGGAGCACATTGACTAGTTTCTCTAGCAATGTGGGACTTCTAACAACCCTAGTGCCCAAAACGATGATTTGAGTTGATTCAATTACAAACCCTGAATCTCGATGCTAATTCTCGCAGCGATAAAATCCCAGACCAGCTTGGAGAACTGACCCAGCTATGAATCCTCGACCTCTTGGCTAACGCATTCACCGATAACGTCCCGACCCACTAAAGAGGTTACAGTATTTCAACTTTTCACGAAGTGCAGTTTTTAACTTCCCTGTATTGAAACTAGTTCCAGTTATCAGTATGATGTCATTTTCCACAACACATTTATTAGTCGTCTTCTATTTTTAGGCAACTCAGGAAACTCTATTTTTGCTGTCATTTTAGAACTCTCTGCCTTCATTTAAGTGTATTAGTTTCATGTGCTTTGTATTTGGTCTTGGCTCATTATATTTGGTAGCACATTTCAGAATCATTCAAACTCAGTTTTGTTTGAGGTTCTCAATCTCTTATGACATTTTCTCTTTCTTTCCACTTCGAATCAAACAGTTGGTATCGGAGTAGCTTTCGGTCTTCTTGGGCTTTATGGCTGCTCTTGGTTCCTCTACAATTCTTTCCATTTTTCCTGGGGAGAACTATGACTATTGGAGCATAAAAATGAAAAATATTTCACCTGCTGATGGCACGGCTAGAAACACTTCTAATTCAACCCAAGTCAAGGCTGATAGGCAAAGAGATGCAAAGGCTTTGTTCACCTTACAGCAGGTTGTGTCCATCTTTCCAAGGCTGATGAGGGCTACTTCTTCTAAACAAGCCTGGGAGATCTTGCAGCAAGAATTTCAAGGTAATAACAAAGTCAAAACTATTAAGCTTCAAGGGCTGAGAAGGGAACTTGAAAATCTTAAAATGAAAGAATCTGAGAATGTCAAAGAGTATTGTTCTAGACTCATTAAAGTAGTAAATCAAATGAGGGCTTATGGCAAGAATATGACAGATGAAAGGATTGTTCATAAAATCCTAATCAATTTGACTGAAAAATATGACCACATGGTGGCTGCCATTGAAGAAACCAGGGATCTCTCTTCTTTATATGTAACCAAGTTGATGAGCTCTCTTCATGTTCATGAACAGCGGATTGACAGAAGAAATTTTTTTTGGAGAATGCTTTCCAATCCAAAGTAAACTTGAAGAATCGGAAGCAAAATGACTCAAAGAAGAAGTTCAAGGGCACAACAAAAGGAGGAGAAAATTCTCAAAAGAAAAAAGGAGATTTCCACCTTGTAGTGTCTACAAGAAGACTAATCACTTGGAGAAAGATTGTTATCACCGTAGCAAGCCTCAATGATCAAATTGTAAAAAATTTGGGCATGAAGAAAAAGATTGTCAGATCACGAATAAGAACCAGCAAGCAAATTTCACTGAGCACAAGGAAGATCAATTGTTCTTTGCTTGTCATGTTGCAGCTGAACAAAGAAAATATTGGTTTCTTGACAGTGGGTGCAGCAACCACATGACACTAAATGACAGTTTATTCTCTCACATTGATAGATTTGTAAATGTAAAAGTCAAGCTTGGAAATTGAGACTTGGTGGAGGCAAATGGGAAAGGCTCAATTGCTATGAAGACCAAGAGGGGGACCAGATTCATTAAAGATGTTCTTCATGTACCCATCCTTGATCAAAGTGTACTAAGTGTAGGGAAAATTATGCAAAATGGCTATTCACTTCATTTTGAGGGAGAGCTATGTATCATTTGTGACTTAAAGAACAAAATCAAGTGGTGGATGAAGATAGAATGAGAAATGGGAGGAATTTTCCCATTTGCTTGCAATATCCAAGAGCCATGATGGCTAGGTTTGATGAGACAGCTTTATGGCATCAAAGGTTTGGCCATTATAACCTATATGCCTTAAGGTTGTTAAATCATATGAATATGATTCGTGATCTTCCTTTGTTAGACCAAAACATGTCTATTTGTGAAGGTTGTATGATGGAAAAATAACACAGGCAGCCCTTTCCAACTGAAGAAGCTTGAAGAGCAAAATCAGTTCTTGAATTGGTACACACTGAATTATGTGGCCCCATGAGGACACCCTCTCAAAACCAAAACAAGTACTTTATATTGTTTATTGATGATTTTTCAAGAATGACTTGGGTCTATTTTCTCAAGAAAAAATCAGAAGTTTCGGTGTTTTAAAAAATTTTAAGCTGCTGGTTGAGAACCAAAGTGGCAGCAAGGTCAAAAGTTGAGAAGTGACAGGGGAACTGAGTTCAACTCGAGGAAATTTGATCAATTTTGCCAAGAAGAGGGGTTGAAACACCAGCTGACAGTAGCCTATACTCCTCAGCAAAATTGAGTTCGGAGAGGGAAAATAGGATTGTCATGGAGATGGCCAGATCTATGTTAATGGTAAAAGAGCTTCCCAAGAAATTTTGGGCTGAGGTTATTAACATAGCCCGTGTATATCCTAAATAGGTGTCATACAAAGGCAGTAAAAGAAATGACTCGAATTGAAGCATGGAGTGGACACAAGCCCACTGCAAATCATTTCAAAGTTTTCGGGTGCGTCTGATATATCCATGTCATTAATCAAAAAAGACATAAGCTTGAAGAAAGGTCAGAAAATACATTTTTTTATATAGTTCTCAGTCCAAGGGGTTCCAGGTCTTCAATCTCAAGTCTCAACAGCTGGTTACAAGTAGGGATGTTCAATTTGATGAACATTCAACCTGAAATGGGAAAAAGACCAAGAATCAGATTTGCCACTACATGTTCCAGTCCCTGAACAAGTTGAGGAGAGGCTGGAAATTCCAGCTCAAAGGTTTCAACCATCAACACCATCTTCAGCTTCAACAACTGACAACAACTTAGGAGGTTCAACACCTTCATCACCCGAGTCTCCTCCAAGAAGATTCAGACCTCTAAATGAAATCTATGAATCTTGCAATTTTACTACCATGGAGCCTGAAAATTTTGCAGCAGTTTCAAATGATCAAGTGTGGATGGATGCAATGAAGGAGGAGATTAGAGTGATTGAAAAAAAAATACATGGGAGCTGGTTTCGTGTCCTGACAGAAAGGATGTTATTGGGGTTAAGTAGATTTTCAAAATAAAGCTTAACATAGATGGATCTTTAAAGAAGTTCAAAGCAAGACTAGTTGCTAAAGGTTATTCACAATAGCATGTAATTGATTATACTGAAACCTATGCACCAGTAGCTTGGCTGGACACAATAAGAACCATGGTTGCTCTTGCTGCCCAAAGAAGTTGGAAGATTTCTCAACTTGATGTCAAGTCAGCATTCCTCGATGGAGTACTTGAAGAATAAGTGTATGTTCAGCAACCTAAGGGCTTCAAAAAGGAAGAAGGTAAGGTGCTTCGGCTTACAAAGTCACTCTATGGGCTTAAACAATCACCCCGAGTATAGTATAGTAAAATTGATGGTTACTTTTGTGATCAAGGTTTCAAAAGAAGTATCATTGAACCTACTATTTATGTCCAGCTTAAAGGTGAAGGAAGTATCATTGAACCTACTATTTATGTCCAGCTTAAAGGTGAAGCCTTACTTATTGTCTCTATTTATATGGATGATTTAATTATGACTGGAAATGATCCGGTTATGATTGAAACATTCAAGCAAGAGATGATGAAGACATTTGAGATGAGTGACTTAGGCTTAATGCATTACTTTCTTGGCATGGAAGTATGTCAAGAAGATGGCATCTTCATTTCTCAAAAGAAGTATGCTGAAGATTTGCTAAAAAAGTTCAACATGGCTGAATGCAAATCGGTGGTCACTCCTTTAATTGCAAATGAGAAATTCAAGAAAGAAGATGGAGCAAAGGTTGATGATGCTGCAATATATAAGAGCATAATTGGGAGCCTATTATGCAAAGTCCCAGCCAAATACATTTTGGTGCTGCAAAACATGTGCTCAGTACATTCAGGGCACTAAGGACTTTGGCATTTGGTACAAACCTTGTGCTCAATCAACCTTGGCTGGTTTTACCGATAGTGATTGGATTGGATCAGTAGATGACATGAGAAGCACTTCCAGGCATTGTTTCGACCTTGGAACTAGTGTATTTTTATGGGGATCAAAGAAGCAACATTCAGTTGCACAATCCACAGCTAAAGCTGAGTATGTAGATGCTTTTGGGGCTGCAAATCAAGCTATTTGGCTGAGCAAAATTCTTGAAGATATGGGTGCAAAATAGCAACTTCCAGTGGTGATTTATTGTGATAACAAGTCAGCTATTGCTATGGCAAAGAATCATGTCTTCCATAGCAGAACCAAGCATATTGCAATCAAATATCACTACCTAAGAGAAGTGGAAGCAAAGGGAGATATTGAGCTTAAATTTTGCAGGTTTGAAGAGCAAGTTGCGACATCTTCACAAAAGCACTTCCCAGGTACAAATTTCAGATGCTTAGACTAAAGCTTGGAGTGTCAGAAAAATGCATCAAGGAGGAGTATTGAAACTAGTTCCAGTTATATCAATATGATGTCATTTTCCGAACACATTTATTAGTCGTCTTCTATTTTTAGTCAACTTTGGAAACTCTTTTTTTGCTATCATTTTGGAACTCTCTGCTTTCATTTAAGTGTGTTAGTTTCAAGTGTTTTATATTTGGTCTTGGCTCATTGTGTTTGGTGGAACATTTCAGAATCATTCAAACTCAATTTTGTTTGAGGTTTTCAATCTATTTTGACTTTTCTCTTCCACTTCAAATCCAACACCCTACAGTCGAGGCTCATTTCCAAGCACAATCCCGCCTAAAATTTTCTGCTTGAAGAAGCGTAGACTTTTACATGGGCAGTAACAAGTTTTCTGGTCAGTTTCCCAAAGAAATTGATGAGTTACATAAGCTCGAAAACTTTTATTCACCGTCTTGTTTAATAACGGATCCATTGCCAGATGAATTCTCCAAGTTAGAGTCGTTAGAATCATTGAACAAACTTGACCTTTCGTAGAACCCACTACGAAAGTCTATTGGGAAGTTGCAGAATCTGAGTATTTTGAATCTTGCTTAGTTGTGGGCGTTCTTGTTTGATATGCAAAAAATATGGTCGACGAGTAAAAATGGTGGAAGAGTAGGATTTTGCAATAGACCTCTGTCTATTGTTTTAAGTGAGGTGGCAGAGGGTTTTTTTCTTAAGGAATTTCTCTGCAAAGGTGGAGAACAGGGTGGACAAGGGATATATGTAAGTGAGAAATGAACTAAACATGTGTCATCGTATAATTGGTGGTGATGTGGTCAGTGTTGACCAAGTCAGCAAATTTCGTTAACAGATAGACGGAGACATAAGTGGAAAGTGGGCTATACCACAACAACAGTTAAAAAAAATTACCCTAAGATCACGACTAGAAAAAGATTAATACTCATATTATTTTAGCCTAAAATTTTGTACCATTATGTTGATTTTTGACAGCGGATATTTATACAAGTCATTGGACACTTTAAATGAGAATTTCTTGGGGTTCATTAATTGCCCAACCTTGTCGTCAAGGTTGTCACTAAGGGTGAGTGCATAAAATAATCCGTCATGTACCTAGGACGTTTTGGGATTGGTATGCTTAATATAATTCGATCTAATTATCCAACGTTAATGGGTTAATTACTTGTCGAACATTATTGCGCGCTAGCTAGAAAATCATATCTACATGCACTTGATTTTGACCGATTTCCGTTCCAGATTGGAAAGGCTATATTAGTATATATTGTAGATCATGTTGTATACAATGTATAGTTCCTTCATCAGTAAAAATTAATGGTATATTATACCTAAAGGTTTCCGAGATCTAATCCTTTGACGTGACCAATCTCTTCTCTACCAATCTCTCTAACGTTCTCTATTTGTTGATTTAGAATTGATTAACCTACGGTCATATTTTTAGATAAAGAGATAAATAGAATTAATAATCCATTTATTTATTTAAATTATAATTAACAAGTTCTCTATTTGTTTAGATTAGAATGTGGCCTCTCAACTCTCAAGGGAGAACTATAAATCTTGAATGTCAGACGTGGACAACCACATAAGATTTGAAGGTCCTAATAAGCTGCTCATATTATTAAGATCACGTGTTAGGGACTGACGGGAAACGACGTCATCGCCGTGCCCCATTGTAAAAGCGCCACCGCAATGTCAGCCTTCGTGCGCACTTTCCCATGTTTTCTCTATCATGACATCGATCTTCTACTACCTTTTGGAAACACAGCAATAAACTTGCCCCCAACACCGCATAAAAATTATCTTTCACTCGATTTCAACTGCTTGGTGACCTGTAACATTACGCAAAGATGGCTAGGTTCGCATAATACAGGTAGGAGGTACTGTCGCCAACCAAAAGCAAAAGGTCCTGGAAATCTTTGATGTACCAAAGTTTCCAAACTCCGTAATCTACTCTCACTGGTCCCTCTAGATTGTTCTTTCAAAACAACCACGTATGACGTATGATCATTTGTCAAGGCCATAACTTGCAATTTGCTGCCGAGTTTCCCATCGGCATAAAGAGCTTACATGTTTTCGTTTTTGTTGCAATAATTTTGCAACATCTTAACCGGAGAAGATCATCTTCGTGGACATCTTCTATCAGATAGAAAAAGAGAGATTCTCCTAGAAATATGGAAGATTAGGATTGGAGTACTAATCTCTCAGCGAGTTCAATTATTATAGGACAAGGTAACACGGAATACAAGCCAAAAGATAGGCAGAATATCAACCTAGTTCGCTATGTTGGATTGAGCTACACTCAATACTTTGTCTGTGAAGCGAAGTGGAGAAATAAATACTTCAATAAAGGTTTTATTCCACTTGAGAAATAACACAAAGGTTGCATGAATATTTATAAATCACAAAGACTTTACAACTTCTAAAGCATAACACCCAAATAAATCTCACATAATTTATCATAGTAAATCCTAGTTAACCCCTACATAATGAGACTATTAAAAAGGTTTCTAACTCTTCAACTTTGTAACCTATAAGAATACTAAAATAAATAACCTCTCAATTAACTAATTTTATTGGAAATCAACTCTAATTAAGTGTAATAACTAGCACTCTCTCTTAAACTTAATTTTGTAACTCCCAACAAACTCCTTATCTTGCAAAATATTGCACCCCTGAGGAGTTTGGTGAAAATATCGGCGACTTGATCTTGTGACTTCACGAACTTGAGTTTCACCTCCTTTTTAGCTACACATTCTCTTCCAAAGGAGGGGAAAATGAAAGGGAAATGTGGAATTGAACATTTTTCTAGGATCAAGAACCTATCCTCTGATACCACTTTGTTGGATTGGGCTACATTCAATACTTCAACAAAAGCTTTATTCTACTTACTTGAGAAATAACACAAATGTTACATGGATATTTATATCCATAATAAGACTTCACAACTTCTAAAACATAACACCCAAATAAATCTCACATAATTCATCATAGTAAATTTCATTTAACCCCCACATAATGAGTCTATTAAAAAGGCTGCATTTGTTTCGACTGAATAGACAAAGTATTTTTTCATAGTATAGATAAAAAATTCATCATAGTAAATTTCATTTAACTCCCACATATGAGATTACTAAGGTTGGGTTTGTTTCGACTGAATATATTTTCATGCTGAATATTTTCAAAAACATATGTGTTTGGTAGGGGCTAAAAAAAGAGTCAAAGGAAAATGAGAAAAGTAGTCAAAGGAAAATAACGCATATGAGGCTGAAAATAACTTACCCTTTGAAGAAGAGTAAGTTATTTTCCAAATGACTATCTTTTCTCTATTTTATCTAACATACGCTATCTACTATTTTTTCTCATCTATATTCTCTCTACTATCATAACAAAAGAAACTTAAGTTATTTTTCAGGAGATTATTTTTTATCCATTCTATTGCAAAATATGGCATCTACTATTTTTTCTCTAAAAAAAAACTTAAATTATTTACCAGTTAACTCTTTTTTCTCTATTCTATCGCAACATATATAGGCTATCTACTATTTTTCTCTACTATCGTAACAAAAAAACTTAAGTTATTTTTCAGGTGACTATTTTTTATGTTAGACACTATTTTATGTTATGCAGTATTTTTAATATCTTTATTAATAATAAAAATTTATTTTAGCATTTCAGGTTGTAATTCGTATTTTATGGGATATGCTTTCATTATTTTTAGGGATAAATGCAAAATTGGTCACTGTGTTATACGCAAAAATCGATTTTGTCCTTGTGATATAAAAAGCATCGATTTAGTCCCTGTGATTTCAGAAAGTGGTAAAATCAGTCCCTAATGGAGGACCAATAACAAACGAAAATAAAATCACAGGGATTAAATCGATGTTTCATATCACAGGGACTAAATCGATTTTTGCGTACACAATGACTGATTTTGCATTTATCCCTTATTTTTAATATCTCACAAAATGTTTTTTAAATTTCCAGGTGACAATCAAACACTATATGTTTATTTTCAAAGAATTAGTCAAACACTGAAACTTGTTTTGTTTTCCCTGCAAATATTTTCTCGTTTTCCTCGTTTTACGCTGAAACAAACGCAGCGTAAAAGACAAACTCTTAGTTAACTAATTTTATTGGAAATGATTCAAATGAATACTATAAGACATAAACTCTTTGTTAACTAATTTTATTGGAAATCAACTTGTGTAATAACTGACACGCTATGCTCACTTTACAACTCCAAAAATCAGAATCCAGCTTAGAAAACATGCATTTTTTATTACCAAAAATCGCTTCTCTTCAGCTAATTAGCATCTTCATAAGGCTGAATATTTTCGGGAGCTTGGTAAGCTTTTGCCGTAGGAAGGTAAATCCCACTTGACATTGCCACAGGGAATCCTATCCCAGTCGGCCGATTCACCTCGACTCGTTCCAGGGATTGCACCTGGGTCTTCAGGAATTTCACATAGTGAATTGCTTCATCCAACATGGAAGCAGTGTCCATTTTCGTCCCTCCTGGGACGAGTCTTTGCAGTATCCTTATTCGTTCACTTATCCTCTCTCTCCTATGGCGCGCAGCCACGCTTTGAGGATCCTTCGATATCTTAACGTTCCTCCGCTTGCGGGGCTTCACTGACTCCGGGTCAATGTGGATTGGCTGCATTGCCGCTATTCGGAAGATCATCTCCCTCATTGCCGCCATTGAATTCCACTTCTGAGACGTTGAAGAAAATGCACCTGCATCTAATAAGTGCCCTTCCCACGGCCTCCCGACGGCGGCATTTGATAAGAAGGGCGGTGCTGAAGGTTCTTGAATTGAGGCAGTGTCGGTGAACGACAAACTCGGTGGTAAATTTACGAACGAAGGTGAAGCCGTATCTGGGTCTATATCAATATACTGTGGATTAATGACACCGATTTTAGTGCTGCCACTCGCACCACTAGAAAACTCTGGCCGTAGCAATTCACTGACACTGTTGTAGGCCTCGCAGAACACGGGAAGCTTCTCCATCTCCGCCATTATCGTCATCCGCATCTGGTCGTCTGGCTTTAACTGCAACATATCCATGACTTAGAACTCTACAAAATAAAGTTTGGAAGAGGGAAAATAACTTGTATTTGCTGCAAAAAATAGGTTTACTGAAAGTATTTAGAAAAGCTGAGAACTGAGGAGCAGATGGACAGCGGGATATGGGGAAGCTAAGAAGAGAAGAGTGCAGACTAGAGTTCCATCTGTAGTTCTGTAAAGGAAAGAAAAGTAAGGGGTAAGAAACGAAGAAATGAAGAAAAGCGAATAAAATAGTGATACAGGGTATAGACAATCAATCTAATGGCAACACCATATATAACAAGTTGTTGGATATTTTATAGTAAAAATTGCACATCAATTCTCTTTCCTTTCTGGCTTCTGCTATTGCAAATTGATCTCTCCTTTTCTTTTCCTTGATCTTCTTCTTTTCTGTTTTTTTGTCAGACACCAAACTTTTCTTTTCTCAGCCGTGAAATTTAAAATTAAATAGCACATCACTATCGCTAGAGTTATGATTTGAGAGGGAAAGGATAAATTTAACTTGTCAGATAACGTATAAAATGATTTCTCTCTTGACAAATTACACAGCATGCACCATCAGTAAATTTTGCGGCTCCCCAAATAGAAGGGTTTCAGATCTACCGACGCTCCCATGGAAAAGCATGAGTGCTTTTGATGGTGCAGGAATAATTTGTTCTGTGAAATTTGCGTATACAGTGAGTGTATAAGTCAGTGGAACTGCTGAAGTCCAACTTTGCTTTAAAATTTCACTTTCTTTTAGAAACCATCAAGCCCCACTCACATGACACATGTCAGAAATCTCACCAGACACCTTTAAATTAGATACTTTCCCGGTTGGCGGTGGGGATCCCAGATCCGGTGGCGCCTTTGACCTATCGGAAAATGTACAGGTGGCAATGGTCCAATGGGAGGGGCTTTGTGCATTCAACTTTGTCCATTATCCTCATGATCTGCTGCAGGAACAGCCTAAGCATCCTCCTTTCACTGCAAAAGAACGCTTTTCGAGATGGATCAGGTTCTGATGCAACCCTGCTTCATGTGCTGGAATTAATGATAACGAACATACGGCCTGGAGGGAGAGTGAACTTTACCACTATCTCACAGTCACTTAATGTTCGGGTTTAAATTTTTAGGTCTAATTTCATTAACTACTTTCTCCAATATTTGAGTGTATTTGTAAGAATATTTACCGAATTGTTATAGTATGGAATCAAATCAATTCATTATATTTTCGATCAAGAGTAAAAAATAATAATAAATAAAGATATTTCTCACCTATCAACTATACGTGACATATCACATCTTAAACTATCAACTTTAACACATTGGATCTTCACACTATCAATCTTAGACACTTTTACCTACTTGAAATATTCAAAGTTGGTTAAAGACATTATATATGATTTCGTTCTAAAAACTTAAGAGATAATTAACATTGATATTTAGAGTATAATGTGTCAAAGCTGATAGTTTACCCACTTGACATTCAAAGTTGGTTAAAGACATCATGATTTCGTTCTAAAAACTTGAGAGATAGTTAACATTGATTGTTGGAGAGTGTAATGTGTCAAAGCTGATAGTTTCTAACGACATGTGTCAAACCTCTCTAGTTTTTTTTTTGTAAAGGTGATACCACTGTAGTTGATTGGTAAAAATTTGTATTTATCTCAAAAAAAAATAATCTGTTTGCGTGTAAATGAAGTACAAAATATGACTCCTTCGACTCTTGTCATGGACCCAAAAAAAAGGGGGGTTCTGTAACACCACCCAAGGTACATTGTTCCTAATTTCCCATCGAAGGAACTTCAAAAGAAAAACCTGTAATTTCGGTAAGAGACAACGAAGCCACTAATGGAGTTCTTTTTTTTCTAAGTAGCCACTAATGGAGTTCAGTATAGAGGAATTCGAGATACATTCAATATTGAACAGTTCTTCATCCGTCATCAAGGCGTGGGTCAATTTATGGACCCTGCCCAAAAACATCTAGAGGACTCTTTTCATGATAACGTGATGGAGACGTTGCATTTGCTAAGAGGCTGAAACTTCCCCAAACCTTGCATTTGGTATACATGGAGCGTGGGCTCCATTAATTAGACTGACTCACAAACTCGCTCTGGTACCAACACATGTACAGTGTTCCTAGAGCTGGTAACTTATATGCAAAAACCGCTTCAAACCGTCCCGCACCCGGATTCCAAAGCATTATGCAGATCCAATGACAAGAACTACCACCTTATCCCTCTGCTTTCGTATCTATTAGATTTATCTCATTTTTTTTGTCTATTGGTGATGAATCCAGGGACATCGTCTCTGAGAAGAGGTTGGATTGGATAAAAAGATGCAAGAAGAGAGAGATCTCGATGTTGGGTGGGTTTTTATTTACTTTACATTATCGCGTACCGTTGCACCACCTTATCTCCTCTCCCCCACTGCACATTTAAAATACTTGTATATGCATTAAAATACTGCATAGACAAGCAAACAAACAACAGTTTGCTTCTTCCACTTTCTCTACTTTCCCTTCCTCATCGGGAACCTACAGGCGGCCCCAGAGCGGGGGAAGAACCAAAATGAGCCTTTAATATAATACAATACAATCAGAAATGGCCCCCCATCTCTGATTTCCTCTCTCTCTCTCTTCGGGCTCGTTTTTAAAATAATAGAGCAAGAATTGGGCTCGCGGTTGAAGTTGTTATAATTAATGGCTTACGCCGCTGTTAAAATAATAGAGAACCAATTTTGTTTCCACATCACCCTACAAACCTCGTAGGATTCTTCAATCTGTCAAGTCTGAATGCAATTTATAATCTAAATGAAAAATCTCTAATCAGTAAATTTCATATCTAAAGGATTTTGTGGTCACTTTAGTATTGAATCTAAAAACAAAACGAAGTTCATCCCTCACCGGAAAAGGGGAGGAATAGAGAGAAGAATAACTTTAACAAAAAACAAAACTAATAGAAAAAGGTATCCCCAGTCTTGTCAGAACAACAGTATCCTAACTAACAGAAGGTACATTTAAAATCAGAGCCGCCTGTGCAATAAGAATAACCATGTCTCAGCTAGAGTTCCCATTCGATATTCTTGCTTGATCATCATCCAAAAGCTCGTTCACACAGAATTGATTCAAGTTTTCATACATTTTCTTCCACTGCTGAACCATCTGCATAGAGCTTCTACAATCAAGCTTTAGTCTTTCCACCTCCATTTCGGTAGCACCAGAAGAACCTTGTTGCTGAGGATAGCCCAAAAGAAAGATTAGACAGGTTTCAGGTGCTCACGAAATCATGCAACCTCTATTAAGAATGCAACCAAGAAATGGATAAACAGGCACATACAATACTGCCTTACCTACATGAACACAAACACACACGATAATAGAGGTGGATCAACATCTACTAAGCAAACCTGAAGTTCTTTGATTTGATTATCGATCACAAGAGAACTCGAGTATGAGGCATCCATTGATTTTGCGCAAGAAGAGTGAAGACTCATAACAGCCTTCACATCTGCATCTTCATCCATTGGGTTTGCATATTTCTCCAGTGCAGGTGGCAATAATGACCCATGCCTTCTCGAGGGAGCTTGTGAATTTGGCCGAGAATTAGAGTTTAGATCTTGTCTAACAACAAGAATATTATTCACAGGACCTGCAGTGTAAAGCAAGGAACAGCAGAACATGAATGAGCAAATTTCTGGTGTGGAAAATCAGAAAAAAAAAAATGCGAGGCAGGGAGAGGTTCTTGATAACTTGCAATATTATTTACAATACAAAAAAGTAGATGCAAAATTCCACTTAAAACTCCCACAAAACCACCTAAGGGTTACTTGAAATACATACTTTAGATTGGGAAAATGCCATAACATATTTCAAATGAGAAAGGAACTGAGATGTCCTCACAATTAAAAGTTCACTTGGCACCACCTTAGGTAACACTATGGAAAAACTTCATTGCACCCTTGAACTATGTGGTCAATGTCACTTTGAGTGTCCGAACCACCATATTCGTCACATTGAGTACTTGAACTGCAAAATTTATCAATGTGAGCCCTCTAAGTAGATCCTATGGTTGATATATGTGATAAAATGGGTCATGTGGCACGATTTTGACGATCGGATCTTATCTAAGGGCGCACATTAATTAATTTTGGTAGCTCGATAGCTCAATGTGACGAACTTGGTAGTTCGCACCCCCAAAATGAGACCCCATAGTTCGGGGGCCCAAAGTGATTTTCCCTCTAACAATATAGACTTATAATCTGCATCTTCAATTGGCTATTTGTTTCTAGAGCTTAGAAGTGGCAGATCTACCGTATAATAGAAGTATCTCTGGGTAGGTTTCTCAAACCAACTTATCATATACTTGTCGGAATGAATTTGGAGGCGGGGACGAAATGACGGACACATACAGAGACTTGGCAGCTATATCTTTGTCACATTCCTACCAAACCCTGACTGAAATAAGTAGTACATTTCCTCTGGGTGTTATATGTCTCAAATTCGATAATAAGCTAATAAATAAATAAATAAAAAAGATGGATGTTAAACGAACAGTTACGATCATGCGGCACTGTATAATTGTACATTACATCCTTAAATAAATAGATTAAAGATATGAGCTGGTGTATGCATTTGTTTATTACATCAGATATCAGCAAGGGAACCAAAAAAAACAAATGAAAACCAAAAATACATATACTACAACGAAAATAAATAAATAAAAAAGTACTAAATTTGCCATTTCTCCTTTGAAATGACACAAAACGCTATGAAAACGCATGGAAGCAATTATACAGATAGTTTGGGCAAACCTTTTGCATGTTTGAAGACGCGAACAATGTTGTGAGTTTTAGCATCCCAAACTCGTACAATACCATCCTCTGAGCCAGAAATTAATAGATTTCCACTTGCACAATATGATAAGCAAGTAACAGCCTTGCTGTACAAAATCAGAAAAAATAGTTAATAATCAAGAGATCATATACGCTGATACTAACAGAACGCAATTTCTAGAGTCAAAATTTTATAAGGGATTGCTGTCTTATCTAAGACATGTAACAATCTTCCACCGATACACTATGATAAATAGAGTAGAAAATATATCTCTCAATAAATCAGGTAACTTTGGTACTTGTTTTCTGACTAAAAGGAGTTGCAATGAAGCACAAATTAATCCGACAAAGTCCATGATCAATAGGTTCAGCAACAGGCATAACCAATAGTCCAACAGAATCACGAAGCTAGCTGGTAAAGCTTGCTGCCCGTAAACAAATCAAATCAGGCAACACAATTTTAGAAATATTAAGGGATCCATAATCAATCTGGAACACCACTCTGAGCGAATGGGGTGAAAAAAATAATAATAACAAGGGTAACTAAGGAAAGCTCCAGTAAAAAGGATTGGAGATGCAATCAAGCCAAACTACAAAGGGCTGTAAGCTAAACACTCCCAAATCCCATCTAATTACACATCTAGTCTTAACCTTTCAAAGTCAAGTTGACTTCAGTCAGGTAAGTCAGATCAATCAAACCATGTATGTTGGGACTGTACATCCAACAATATATTACTCAGACATCATAATGGCCCTATTTACAGAAAAGAAAGAAATGGTATGGAACATTCACTGTGGAGAGCATTTGACAATGAATATGCTGAAACATATGGCTCCTCAGCAGAGCAAACCATTTTCCTGAATTGGAATTTCCTTAGAGGCAATGCATTATGACTGCATACAATTTATCATCAAACATGCAAAAAATATGAATCCAAAGAATTTAGCAGAGGAAGCCCAACAACTAAAACCAGATATAAAACATGTTAAAACCTCTCTTATTCCACAAAATGCAAGAAAATAAGAAGAGACAAACCTGTGACTCAATACTGATTTTATAATATGCAACCCATAATTGCTGTTAGAGGTGCTTTCAGCATTAAGTGCAGCAATGTATATCTTGCCATCCCTACTGCCAGCATAGAAGACATGTTCGCTAGGGTCAAGTGCAATTGCATCAATTATTGAAGGGAATACAACATTTCTTAATAATTTCCCCTTTGACAAGCTCCAGACCTGGGAAAAGGTATAGCATAAGGAAAGCTACAATATATCGGACAAGAATCCAAAAGAAGTATTGACATCACATGCAATCCTCTAGAACGCATCATTGGTGAAGAGAAGGAAAAGGGGGGGGGGGCATAAATACAAAGCGATGCTCCATAAAACAAGTCAGACACATAACTAGATGAAGCACAATGCCTGCCATCATATGCAAAATGACCAGCAAAATTGTTGAGAACCAAACACAACTCCTACATACAAACTACTAAATTAACCCTTCTTCACTGCACCCAACCCTTCCCATTCTACCTTGTCTTTTTACCTGAAACCCTGACCTTTGTTGGTTTAGCTCAAATTTGGAAATATATTAAAGACTCTTTTTGTCTGGAAATAAAAATGACCACTTCTCCGATTACCAAAAACAGTTTTGTTTTGGCAGTAAGAACTGGCACTAATTTGCACAGATGCTATGCATGGCACTGCTGCCTCTTTGTCCTGGTCATTCAGAACTATTATTCAAAGTCAAACATGATAAATTTGACCTAGAAACACATCACTCTTCATAGTTGCCTGAACTGAACCTCAACGCAGTTAAAAGGTCCCTTCTTGTTGGTTTATAAAAATTTATCTACTTTGTTTCCCTGCATTATTGCTATTTACACAGGGTAAACAGCCGCCACATGAGACAATCACCTTCATGTACCTCAAAGATGCGGATGATCATGACGGTGATATGCATTTATCCCAAGAAGGTTGTTGGAACTACATGTCCAAACACTTCCCCAAGATCCATGGAAGCAATTTAATGGACAGTAAAGAGAACCCTTCAGAGGGGGCAGAGAGAAAGAGAGGGGGGGAGAAGAAACAAAAAAAAAACGCAACCATTCAGGAGCTGAACACATCTATTCATACACTAAGACCTAAAGGAGAGACCAATTTCCTCAGAGCCACTTTTCGAAATTGGAAAAATCGGGCCAGCCCCAATGGATTAAGTAATAGGAATCCAAGTCAGAAATTCTATTGTCACAAAAGAAGTGGAAAAGATTATCTACAGTGTAACATCCACACTCTGAGATATAATAATCAATTGGTTGATAATGCATGTGCTTGGAATCCACTAATTCTTGGGGTGAAATTAGGTTCATCACCTCCCCCTCCACCTCCAGACAGAATGAAAAGCAGTACATGAAATGACTCAGGAACCTGTACTGAATCAGCCTTGTATAACAATAAGCAATCTCAAGATCTACAAAACATTCCCAGTTTCTTTCATAGCCATTCGTTGTTTTCGAAGTAATAGCATATAAACCATCCGATGATAAGCTAAACACACGACTTGCAACCTTAGTGAGGATGAAACTCACTTGAGATATGTAGTTCCTCAGTTTCCATTTTAATTTCCTAAACAATAAAAAATGCACTATTTCGCACATCAATGACTTAAAAAGCAAATTTTTGAAGAGCATGCCAAACCTTACAGGTTCGATCCTCAGAGGCAGACACAATGATGGCATTGCATCCTCCATATCCTGTTACGATATCAGTTACACGCAATGTGTGCTCTGAAAAATTGTGTTCATATAGATGATTAGCTTCCCTCTGTCTTATGTCATCGAAGATCCTGAATCAGTAGACACCACAAGCTTCTACTTAGCCATAAAAAATCAACCAATAAAAATATTAACAAGAGCAGACAAAAACAATGAGAAGTACATGAAAAGCGACCAAACTCTAACCGATCCGTCCTCTGAACCAGAAATGAGCAGCGAGTCATCATCAGAAAATACCATGCAAGTCACAGCTCTATAATGAGCATGCCATTTTTTAAGCTGCCTACCACTCGCAACCTAAAAAATAAAAAAGTAGATATACTGAAGACAAAAGACGACCTCCCACTATACTGAAGCTAATAGTTTCTCAGATTTCTATGAGCCCAATGCCACAACTCTAATTATAGAAACCAATTAAAAAAAAAAGCAAATGAAAAACGAGTATATACCTTTTTTTTATAAATAAAAAAAACGAGTATATACCTCCCACAAGAAAATATCCCCTGATACACCACCACCAACAATGTAAGTGCCTTCGCGGTTAGCGGCAAGCGGCTTAATACCTTCCGCTGGAAAGCTCTTAACTTCTACCTGAGGCTGTACAATCGAAAATACAGCTATAAGGAATATAACGAGAAATAAAAAGATCTATTTAATTCAATAGTTCATAGAGTCATATTGTCTAACAGGTGAGCAACATGATAAAGAGTACTTCGGGATACAGAATAGAAGGGAAGAGGAAAAAGAGGGAAGGGTACCTTGGACCAGGACCAGTAGAGTATGGAGCCGGAGGAGGCGGAAGGGTCACGGAGTTGAGAGGAGGCGAGGAAGCGTTGGCCGACGCAGACGAGGCCGTGAGGGGGAGAGGCGCAAGATTTGTAACGGAGTTGCTCCGCTCCCGTTTGCAAGTCCCAGCAGCCGATTCCAGCGTCGAGAGAAGAGGAAGCCAACACTACCTCCATCGATCGAGCTTGAGACTTGGGACGTGGGAAGTCCTGATTGTTTGGAGAGCGGCAGGAGCGTAACCGAACCGCTCAGCAGCCTCAGCTGATATTAGGTTGCTCAAATAAGTCGGTGGAAGGGTGAATTTAGACACTGCTTATTCTTTTTTCTGTTTGTTTTTTTTTTATGTAAGTAGATAATTTTCATTTATCAGAGTTCAATATTGAGTAGTTTTTATAAGTTTTAATAAAAGTTTTTTTGAGTTTTGTGTTTTTTTCACAAAAAATTATTGAGATTAATGGTTAGATAGAAAATTTTAGGGTTAATGACCAAAATAATCCATGGGTTTTATGTCCATTATCGATTTGGTCCTTGGGTTTTCAATTTGGTCACATAAATCCTTAGGTTATCTACATTTATCGATTTAGTCCTTCCGTCACCACCAATAACATCGCGACAGGTGTCCGATTTAAAAAACTAAAAACTAAGGTCCATGTGTAAAAAAAATCGAACAGGGGAGAACCCCCCATTTGCCCGACGAAGGGAGCCCAGATATGGGCTCCCCCGCAAGCCACCCCTGAGCAGGGGAGCCTCGGGGGTGGCATGCGACCACCCCTCGCGGCAGGAGCCGCCCCGACGAAGGGGAGCCCAGATCTGGGCTCCCTATCGCAGGGGCCCCCACAGCGCGAGGGAGCCCAAATCTGGGCTCCCTATCGCCGGGGTGGGTGGCTCCCGGCCACCCCTGAGCGGGGGAGCCACCCCAGCGACGGGAAGCCCAGATCTGGACTCCCTTCGTCGGGCGAATGGGGGGTTCTCCCCTATTCGATTTTTTTTTTTACACATGGACCTTAGTTTTTTGTTTTTTTTTTTAAATCGGACACATGTCGCGATGTTATTGGTGGTGACGTGGCCCACCGTTAGCTGACTGTGCATGGAGGAGACGAAATTGGACTGAAAGACTAAATCGATAAATGAGGATAACCTAAGGACTTATGTGACCAAATTGAAAACTCAAGGATCAAATCGACAATGGGCATAAAATCTAGGGACTATTTTGGTCATTAATCCAAATTTTTATTGAAAATTCAAGTGTTTTTTGTCTGAAAAAATCATGAATGGATTAGAAAATATTTTTGAAATGAAAAATATATATATTTTCAAGACCATTAAACAAATATAGCCTAAAATTCATCCAGTCTCAAAAGCCTTCGAATTTTATGGATTTTGAACTTAAGAAAATAAATTTTAAACTAGGCGACTAATTAGAGAAAAATGCTAATCATGAGTAGGGGTGTTCAGTGGCACCGGCACTTGCACTGGCATCCCGGTGCTGGTTTCATGAATCAAGAAAAATCCGGGGGTATTCCAGGTTCCCGGGGACTAGGAAACCGAGTTTTCAATTTTTAAAAAAAAATCAAAATCAAAACGACGTAGTTTCTCTTTTCTCTTAATGAGAAACTACATCGTTTATCCTCCCCCTCCCCTCTTCTTTCCCGATTCCCTCCCCCACACCCCATTTTTCCCGAAACCCTTCCCCCCCCCCTCAGCAACACAGAACCCTCCCCAATCCCCTATTCTCTTCGCTGACCACCTCCTGTCGCACCTCCCCTTCCTCTCACGCGCAGCTCTCTTCGCCGACCACCACCCTTTGGTGAGTTTTCTTGAACATTAAGAGAGATTCTCTTCGTTCAGCAAGTCCAGACTCCATAACAAAGAGTCGTTGTGGTGTGAATTCTCTCGTCCTCTCTCTGTCTCCCCGTTTAGGTTCAACTAAGGTTCTAAGTTCCTTTCTTGCTGAATTTTTAGCTTAACAAATGATGAGTTAAGGATTACTACTTTTTATATATTGTGTCTGATATATCTTTGGTGTTTCCACTTTACCGTTGTTAGGGTTTATATAACAATGATTTTTAGCGTTTACGTTCTGCTAGCTTTATTGTCTAAATCTGCTTTTCATTTCACTAAAAATTCTCTTTCTGAGAAGATATTTTACTCGGTGTTTGGTTCTTGGGAAGCTTCGGTTAGGGTCTACATTTTGTGTATAAGAGGGGATTACATATGAATGTGGACGCCATTTTGAAATTCTCCTTTGCCCCATTATTGGTTAATTTACTAGTTTTTATAAAGAAATTACAAATGATGAATAATTTCTAAATAAAAGTACCTTCATGTAATATGTGTGGAAATACCATTGAACAGGTTGCTAAATGCTGGATCGTAGAGACCAACAGTTTTGTTGCTGTGAAAATCATCAAAAATCTACCTGTAAGTTAGATGTTTCCCATGTAAAGTGTTATCACTGGTGACATTTCTGTATCATATATCAAAGGAAAATGAGTAGTGAAATTTCTGCATTGATGTTTGCCTTGTGCAGTTAAATAAGAAGTATGATCCTGAGGACAAGCATCATATTGTTCGTATTTTTGATTACTTTGTCTATCAACGTCATCTGTGCATCTGCTTTGAATTGCTTGACACAAATCTGTAAGTTACAAGGATATCTTATCCTCTATTTAGCTAAGGAAATATACATTTGTTGGTTTAGTTTGCACTACATGGTTATGACATTGTATATCTTCCTTTCAGGTATGAGCTTATAAAAATAAATCACTTTAGGGGATTATCCTTGAGCATTGTAGGGGATTATCCTTGAGCATTGTCCAGATGTTCTCCAAACAGGTATAGCACTTATTGCTTGTGATTGGATCTAGTTCTGTGACGTATCTTCTATGGGTTAATTTTGTACATTTCTTAATTGGTTTTAGATCGTATGCTCCTTCCTTTTTTTCTCTCAAATAGATTTTATATGGATTAGCTCTGTTAAAAGATGTTGGGATCATTCATTGTGATCTAAAGCTAGAAAACATTCTTTTGTGCACAAGGTAAGTTACTCTCAATGATGGTTCAGGAGTTCAAACTATGCAATTGATTTCTTTATGTTAAAGCTGATTTTTGTGTCTCATAAACAACATTGTGAAGCTAGCAGAAATCAAAATAATTGACTTTGGATCAGCATGCATGGAAGACCGCACTGTCTACTCCGATATTCAGGTTTGCAGTTATGCTTTTTTCCATTCCAATTAGAGAAAAGAGTGGATAAATATTAGATTTTGGATTGGATTATTGATTTTGGAATGAATTGTATTAGTTTGGATTAGATTATTGATTTTGGATTGGATTGTATTAGTTTGGATTGGATTAGTGTAGAGTTTATATGTTCTATGTGCGTAATATGTTAAAAAAATGGTTCAATATGAATGTAGGATTACCGGAAATTGCCACCACTAAAGGCCGTTTTTTACCCTTAACGGTATAGGTGTAGGTGACATTTTTAAAAAAACCGGTATATCCGATGTAAGTACCGATTTTGGCCAAAACCGATCATGAGGACGAATTTTCACTTGAAATTGTATATCAGTATGCGCACTAATTCTTTAAGTCCATTTATTACCCACGAAATTTGATTGCTCTGACTGGTTTCCTTTTTTTCTGTTAAAATAATAAACAAAATAATTGATACCACATAAAAATTTCACATCGAAATGGAAAAACAATAAATGTTTTTTTCTTGAAATATGGATAAATAGAACTTGATAAATGCATCCCGGAATTTAATTGAGTTGTTTATTTCATTATTTATTCTTAATTAACAACGTCTCACTTAAACTTTAAAATTGTTAAACATGCATGAATGTGTATCCTTTATATTGAGTAATACTGATGACAGTAAATCGTTTTTTCTCCAAGTATTACAAGAGGTTTATCCTGTGGCATTGTACAACCTTGAGCGCACAAACAACATTAGGGATCTTAGATATCTTGTCAAGGGCAAAACATGACTCCGCTGTCGACAAAGAACCCAAATTTGCTGTGCTTTTAATCTTTGTTTTTTGGGTGTGCAGGTTCTTGTTTCTGATTTCCTTCATGTATCCTTTATGTCGACAAATTTGAATTTGAATTTGTTGCTTATGCGATGAAACGTCAATTGCGGTTGGAAGCATTTACACTTACAATGGACGATTTGCAAAAATTCGTGGGAATTGAAGAGGGAGAAATAGGAGTGGAAAGATGGAGGCAAAAAAAAAGAGGATAGGGTGGAAATCATGAGTTTTTAGGGAATTAGAAATTTCTATTTCCCTCATTTTCCTGGGTTATGTTAGTTTTGTGTAAAAATGTACAATTTTAGAGAAGTTGTGAATATTTATGTTGAATTGTGTTTTATTGGTGTTTGTGTAAAGTGGAGAGAGAAATGATTTGATGTAATTGTTTAATAAAAAAGTATTAGAATTATGTGAAAAAGTATAGAGAGAGAAAATTTATGTTGAATAAAAAACTAAAAAATTGTTGAAGATTGTATAAAATGTATTAGTGTTTGTGTTTGAATTCTGAATATGTTCGGTAGTAGTTTTGTGAATATACTTAGTGAACAAACCGATTTAGACCCAAATGTGCGGAAAATACCTAGAGGGGGTGAATAGGTATATAAAAAAAATTATTCAATAACAATTTCATTTTTCAATCCACAACCTATTCACTGAAATTTAAACACAATCACTCTTTAACAATGTTCAAATACCTATTTACCAATCAGATATGAACATAGTACAAATACACAGTAAAAACAAAAATCTGAAAAACAGGGAAAACTGAAGAAACTTCAAGTGACTCCGAAGAAACTGCACTTGACAGAAATAAGATTTTTCAGATTAACTTCATACAACCGAACCACAATCAATTGATTATTTAAACCTTAAATCAGAAAATCACAAAGAACACTTACCAACCGGATCAGTGAGTATGTTTACCAAATATCAAGGTTGAATACTCACAACACAAAGAACACACTTGGTTAGTAAAATAGTGATTAATCAAAGCAAGAAACAATGATAGAAATATAACACCGGAAATGGTTGCGAAGAGAAACTCCCTAAGGAACGTCCTTAAGGAGAAAAACTCTCTGGGCCCGTAGGCCGTTCGAATCCACTAGCTTCCAAAGATTACAAGGTGATCTATTGAAGACTAACCTAGCCTAACAACAACGCTTGAATCAAACTCGGTTTACCAAACCGAATCACCACTTGAACATAGAACCTCTATGTTCAACACGGAAGCCACGATCAATGAACGACAATAGATCTCACCACACAAACCTTGTGCAAACTAGGGCCAAAGCTGAAACCTTCAGCCTCACTGATTTAGAACCTCTGAATCTTCAACTTCACGAAGTCGAAATGGGGGATGATCGTCTCTAAATCTTTATCTTCAACTTCAATCAACAAAGAAAGCTCTTCACGAAATCAGCACTCCATCATCAAGAAGGAGACGAATCAGATCACTACCCACGAGCTCTCTCAATCTTGGAGCTAATCGAATCTTGAAAGCCAAATCTCTGAATCTTGCGTGAAAACCCACACACTCTATTTTCAGATCTGTTTTTTTTATCTCCGTAAAACTGCAAAACAAACTTAGCTTCCTTCAACAATCTTCTAGAATCATAGGACAATGACCAGATTGCCCTTAATGAAAACTTCTTGATGTCCAGCGGTACATCACTCCATTTCCCTCTTCTAGAAGCATTACAAAGTACAACACTACCCCTTTGACCAATATTCATGTGATGCCAATCATTTGCCGTAACACTTAGAATCCTGAAAAAAGTATGAAAACAAACTTATCCTGTTTTTTCCTAAATTTAAGTAGCTTAATTTGTTTTTATTAACCTGACATAATAGGTGGACCTTCTTTATTCGTCAAGTCAACATTGTTTACACGTGTCCATCAATGATTGGAAATGACGCATAAGTGGATTTCTTTTCCGGATCTTTCTACATTGTTTTGTCGTGACCCATAAATAATTGAACCTTGCCTGCATAAACCCTTCTCGGGTGGCCCAAAACAGTTTTGTTTGCTTACCCTATCTAATAAAAAGTTCAGAGCTGTAAAGGCCCATTTCGGCCCAAAGTATGCATATGCTAATGTCTTTTTTTTTCAATACCACAGATGACAACTTTTCAATTAATGTAATCGAATATATATGTCCTAAAATATGTCGTTTGGCTGAATAAAACCATAGATAAAGAATAAGCTAGATGTGTGGATCTTATTTGAGAACAGCAAAACTTGCGTACATCTAACCTTTTTGCCGTAGACTTGTAATTAGGTCTTCCTGTACGCCTTTAGCACATATTATAAGAAGTGGTCAATAAAGCGTCCTACTCCTACCAAAAGAAAAGGAATACAGGGGAAGAAAAAATGTCAACAAAGTACCTCCAAAAGACTGAAAACGAAGCAAACATGCTCTTTTATAAAACCCCAAAAATTCTTCTTTTTTCCCCGCCCCTTTATATTTCTGCTCCCTCGAGCATTGATCTTTCCGCGGTTGAATACGGCTGTTCAGCGATGCAAAAACGCCCCCTTCCTTCCTTCCTTCCTAAAGCATCTTTTACGCCTTGAGCCGTATCCCACTTTTGAAGCCCATTATACCCACTTTTCTACAAACCTTCGATTGGACCAACCGACCGTATATCCCTACTTCTAAACACGTGCAGATTGTAATCACGTGCGACTCTCCAAAAGGGACAAAAGCTTAGGGAGGAGGGGCACAGGGGGTACCACTGGTGTCAAACTGGGATAGGGTTTTTTTTTTGGTTTTGTTTTTTGTTTGGTTTTTCTGGAGACGAAATCATTGCACTAAAAAGATATCCTAATTCTGTTATATTTCGAAATCTATCTCACTGGAGGCTTTAAGTAGATATCTCTTAGCTTGCTTTCATCGCGTGTCTTGCAGGGTTTCTCACTTGGATTAATATGAGCACGAAATAGCTGAACAACAAGGATCAAGAAAAGCAAAAACCAGTGGAAATGCCAATTCAAACTTTATCTGAAACTTTACTTGAATAGGGATGTTGGACAGACGGACAAGCAAAGGCATAAAAGAGATGGGGACTTTGGGCAAAAAGGATTTGGTCATCTACCATTCAAGGCTCTCTCTCTCTCTCTCTCTCTCTCATTTCTGGTTTTCGCCTGGAAGAAGGAAAAAGAGCTTGGAATTGGTGAAAGAAGGGGAAGGGAAAGAGGATAGGATCCAAAGAGATTTTGAGGACTTCGATCAGGTACTTAAAGTAGGAAAATGCAAAGGTTTCTGGTCTTCAGAAGAAGAAGAAGATCAAGTATAGAAGCCTTGATAGAAACATTTCAAACAACAGTTTTAGTCAGTTCTCTTCTATTTCGCTTTCATCGAATAACCCACTCTTTTGTTTTTTTAAGTATCTCTCTCTCTCTCTCACGCGTTTGCGTGACTAGCAGGTCATAGAAACGAGAAATGGAGATTATAACCTTCATCACACAGCATGACAGACTTCTTTTTCTGTAAATCATGGTAGAACTTTTTTTTTTACAATAATTGTAATCATATGAACAATAATGACGCTGCTAATATATGATTTGGGGGAACGAATTGTCATCGGGTGTCAGCTACTTTTTTGAAATAACATCTCTTTGTATTGGTCTTTGAGCTTAGCTGAAATAGTTTTTCTGATTCATGGTTGTACGTATCAACCATTAATGGCGTAATCAGAAAAAGCCCTACAAGAAATTGTCAATGAGCCAGCGGCAACTCTCTCAGCGCTTTTTTTCCCTGGTTACCTTAAACCAAACTTCATTACCATCACGTCTCATCTCTCTCTGCCACATTAATGAAACCGAACATCTGGAATCGAAGTCAGAAAAAGAAACGGAAGGAGAAGAAGCGGAAGAGATCCGATGATCGAGAGCAATAAATTGCACCACTGAAAAAGAAGAATACAGGAAGGAAAAGATGGCATTGGTGATTCCAAAAGTTGCTTTGATCTTCACTCTAACCAAAACCCACCTGCATTCATGGCTGTGGAAAACAACGTTTCCTAATAGCGGCGCTAAGGTATATACACACTCGCTCACAAACACCCAGACGCACGCACACACATATGATCCAATATTAATACCATCAGACTTTCAGACCGAAACAGAAAAAGAAAGGAAAAAACATCAAACGAGCAGAAAAAGGAAAAAGGAGGTGAAAAGGAGCCTAGATTTCTAACGGATTTGAGGAAACTAACATGTCGAAGGAGGCATGAGATTTAAGCGTAAATCATCCTTTTCCAACACTAAACGAGCCTTGCTAGTCTCCATGTTTGTTGGATTAGCACCGTACTCTGGGTGCAATCTTTTCTTTGATTGAAGGGGCACGCCAAACAGCTTCGTCTTGCAGCCATTGCCGTTATGTTCTTCAAGAATTGTCACGGAGCTCTTTGATATACTGTTTGGAGAGTTCGTGACATGGGGGTGAGAGGCTTGCTTAGGGTTAGCCGGATAGTACCCAAGAATGTGGTTCAAAGGCTTTTGCACCGTTGAACCATTGGCAGTAATAGGAGAGGCCGCAGTTGCGGGTGGGTTGCAAAGAAGTAAAGACGAAGGGTAAGAATTGCTTGGAGCCACTGGCTTTACATGGTTTTGAACAAAATATATGATATCGTTGTAAAGTTTCCGCATGTGAGCGAGTTCAGACATTAGCATCGAGTTGTTTCGCCTGAGTCTTTCATTGTCCTCCGAGAGCGCCGCCACCGAGGAGTTGTAGTTGCCTCCAATAACTGAGATTCCTGTGCCACCTCTTGGGGAAGAGAGCGGAGGAGAGTCACACCAATTGGCTTGCTCGTCGGAATCAGAGGGGGAGATGCTGACTCGGCCTGGGAAGGGGAAGAAACTCGTGCCATTGACGCCTAGAGGAGAATGTGGATGGTGATGGTGGTGGTGTTGGTTAATGGCTACTTGGGGCTGAGCAGTTTTCCTTCTGTGGATCTCACACAACAAGTGCTTCTCCCCCTTCTTGAAGAACTCGTTGGCAAACTCCCATCTGTCCGGTACGATCTTTCGAAAACCCTAGTTTTGGCAAATACCCAAACAAAAAAAATAAAAAATCATTCCAGTAAAAACACAAAGCATCAACCTTTAAGCTTAATCGAAGAGTACTGGGCGAGAGGAGGCATATTTACGTACATAGGTGTTGAGCTGACGGACGAAGCTGGAGAAATTGTTGTGCTTAAAGTAGTTGGGGAGGAGGTCGCGAGCGAACTCAGGGGGCCGCCAAACGACGAAGGTGGTGTCGTCTTCGCCCCAAGAAACTATGTGGTCGGTCGTCGGATCGTCCACCAGTTGGTACGTTTTGGTGAGGAATGGAGCTGGGACTGATTTGTGGGAGTCTAAAGAGAGCAAGATGCCCTCACAATTGTCTAGCATAAGAGCCATTGGAAGATCAAGCAGAAGCTCCTCTCCTCACGAGCAAAGAGAGAGAGAGAGAAAGAGGAGAAGATCTGAGTGAGAAAAATAGTGGGGTTGAGGAGATGAGTGAGACTGGGAGTGTCGATGGATAAAAATGTTGAAGAGGAGAGGCATTGTACTGTTTAATGCTGTTTTTTTTTTCTTCCGAAAACAAAAAAGTAATTTCTTTTTTATATTATTTATTATCTGGTATAAAAATATATGTTTGTTTCCCTCCTCGGTTATGTAGTGAGAAAGAATATGTGTCTGTCTGTCTAGGACTGTGAAATAAGGGCCTTTCAAGACAAACCCGTGACTCTTCTCTCTCTCAGGTCCCTGACATTGATCCCGCGCACACCCACTTAAAATCACGCACAGGAGGATGTACAGAGCAGCACTGTCTATAGAAATTGACGTTGCCACCCCTCTCTTTCTTCCTTTTTATCGATCTCTGAAACAAAAAAATAGTCAAACGCTTCATTACTACTGTTCCATATAAGTCGTGTTCTTTTCTTTCCTCAACCCTCTTTTCTGGATCTCTTTCAAAATTCTGCATCTTATACAGACCTTCTTTTAGCACTGATCTGTTTGTAAAGAACGCAGCATTAATGGCAATGTTGCCTGATGTTTTGGCACCTTTTTTTTACAACATTTGAAATAAATTGGAGAAACTTAGGTGCATAAAACTTATGACTGTAGTGAGGGTTTGTTGTTCGAGTTCTCTGTAGCAAGCTGCATATCGAGAAGCTTCGAAGAGGGTATTTCGGTCAGAGTGGGCACTGTCTTTTTAACAAATCGTTTTTAGGAAAAGAAACGAGAGGAAGGTGGTTTCTCTTCACGTCAAAGTTCAAACGAGTGTTCTCTTTCTATTTTGGAGCTTTCCCTTTGTTGTTTAATGTCACAAACCAAACACAGTCTCCGATTTCGAATCCCCATCATTTTCTACTACCTCTAGCAGATATAAGGTAAAGGATACATCGAACTACGTGATGGGATTTAAAGCCTGTTCTAAGTGACGACATTTCTTCCTTCTAATGCTTCGCTTCCATTTGCATCTCTCTCTTCCTCCTCCTCCTTCTTCTTCTTTCTCCCATAATATTCCAAACTTCAATATCATACGGCTAATGTCATGCTATCTGGCCAGTACTACCTTTACTCACTATCTTTCTTACAATAGTTCTCTCTCTCTCTAGCCCCTGTAGCCTGCCTACTTTGAGCCTCCAACCTTGGCTGTTCCTCGGCTCGGCTTCTTTTTTTTTGCTGACCTGTCCAGGTGATTGAATTATTGGCCCCAAAAGTTTCCATGAAGGACTGTAAAAATGTTTCAGCTTTTTCCTTTCCTTTCTTTTGTAATGGCCCAAGAAATATTTGTTTTATATACGTACATCCCCGTCCCCATCCTCTCAATCTCTTTATTTCTCCCTAGGAGGCATGGACGTTTCATGCATTGTAATCAACATAATGACATACTTGCAAAGAATCATTCTTAACCAGCTTGTGACACCACATTTCATGCTGAGTTAGACATATATATCAAACAGAACAGAACAGCACAGAAAAGAACAGAACAGAGAAGGAGGGGGGAACATCATAAGGTCAAGGTCTCCTACAGTTTCTAATGCAGTAACTCCACAGGTGTCACAATCTGAACAAGATTGCAGGGAAAACATTGCAATAAGTGGTTAATGAGGGATCCTATAAAAGTAATATAGATGGATTCATTAAGTGATGAGTAAGCGACTGTAGGAGGGGGGGGGGTGTGGGGACACAAGCAGGACCAAAGTGAAAGAATAAGAAAATGATGACTCATTATTTCACATAGATCCTCAACTGATTATTTTGATCATGCCTATGATTCTCATTATTGGAAAACCGAAGTTAAACTGTCCCCGTTCCCCACCATAAAATTTAGCACTTTTTACATGTTCTCGGCACTTTTCCATGTTTGGGAATCAACATGGAGTAAACTTGATTTCCCCAGGAAAAAGTATCACCAAGTTTTCAAGACACTATTTGAAGATTACTGAACAAGCCAAGACTTTCTTTTCTTCAACAGCAGCTCAAAGAACCCGTTAGTAATTTCCTGAGAGAGAGAGAGAGCAATGTGGAGTTTATAGCTAACCAGTTTGCTGTAAATGTCCTTACATTAATGCTACTGCATCAAGACTGAACTCAATCTTAAAAATTCAAACTAAGCAATTTATCAGTAATGTACAAGTACACAGGGATACCAGAGACTATAGCTAGAGAGGGATAGTAGAGAAGAGATTATATGCATTTGCATGTGACATTTCATTTTCTTTCTTACTTAAAAGGAAAAGGAAAAAAAAACTAAACTAAACTAAATAAAGTTAGCAGGACTGCCAGCTTCAAGTCCCGATATTCGATAATACTCCGAAACGGGATCCCTCCGATATAAAATGAAGACTTGCTTCTTTCTCTTTCTTTTTTAATTTCTTTCCTCTAAATTCCCCGTTCACATCCTTACCCATCTGCATACTCTGAGCAACTGCAGCGGCTCTCGTGGAGACAGAAGTCCTTTAAATTTTTATGGTTCTGAGAGTGCCATTCTCGTGATACTTGTTTTGTTCTTTTCCGTAGATAACATATACTTCTTTCCACCACCCTATTCCTTCATTCATGTTACGTGCACATTTCCCGGAATATTTCTCTCCTAGCTGATCCTGTACAAACATCATTAAAATGTGTACACGAAAAAAGGGCCTTATATGTACTTCCTATAGCGTACCAAAAAGCCAGAACTCCAAAGAATTATAAATGTAGATAATGTAAGAAAAAATATGGATAATGATGGGGTTGAAGAAGATAATCTAATCAGCTGATTATCCATATCCTAACCATAATGGAAGGTGGATGCATTATTAATGAAGATAATCGGCTTGTTTTGGAGATGTAAAGTTAAAAGCATGGTGGACTTGACCTAAGATCAAAAGCGGGGTGTGCAGAAATGAGCCTATGAATAGTTTATGAGAAAGCCAGTAATATTATGAAGCATTTTTGCCTGAATAATGCGAGACATCTGTATGAGTGTGATGAGGGGGTCCACATAGTATGGAAATCTAGAAACAAAGGTTGATTTTCCCTCACAACTTGTCAGCAACTCAACAGATCCTACCGAGCCCACCACCATCGATCACTAGAAAAATCACCCAAAAACATACACAAAAATCCCTATTTTCTCTTTCTACAAGTTGAGAGCCAAGAAGATTCTATTCTAATTTCTAAAACGCAGTGAAAGTGAACCAACCCCACCTCCCCTCACATGACCACCGCCGATACCTTTCGAAAAATACATCTCGGAAAATAAACAAACCAGCGTTCAGCATTATATAATCTGTTCGAGAATTTCAAGGAGAGACAACTTAAAACATAGAGCGAATACGGATAAAACCCCATTACTTAAAGTACTGGTGACTGATATGAGGAAAAGATATAATATTACAAGCAGTTTCTTTATCGCACTCTTTCTAAAGTGAAAGTATCAAAGTCTGTATTCTATACGACAAGCTACAAGGTTCTTTCTTCTGTCTCTTCTCGCACTCTCTTTTGTCCGTTTCACTGGCCCCTTTCCTGCACGGCGAGAAACACAACCATCTCATGCTATATTATATATTAATTTAAACTGAGAAAAGCACTGCTGTATCATGGTTATGGTCCTAATGAAGCTAGCTAGGTGGAGAAAGTGGGGGCGTCAAGAAGGTTCAAACTCTTCAGGAGCCCAAGTGCGAGAAAGCGAAACAAAACATTAAGGGGTCACGAGAGTATATGGATCCCACGAGGAAATGGCATCTGATAATAATTTACCGATCCAGATACCCGTTTGTCTTTCTAGGTCACTAATATTGTACCATGCAGCTAGCCCTAGGTTTTGTCCTCTGTGTAAGAGATCGACATCTCCGTCCTTCTAGATCACACCCTCTCCCAGTCAAATCGAGGAATGCAGCAGCTACATTTTATTCATGCAAATATGTGGACACATGGTAATGCTGCATTCTCTGTTTATAAGAGGTTTCCTCCACTTTTTTTAATGAAGAAAGGTAACTAGCTTCATTCTTCTTCTACACTAGACATCGTTCCTATTTTCCTCATCTGTAGATATAGGGTCCAAGGGCTTTAAGTAGGCCTCTGAATAGAGTCAAGGACATTTCTCAATACAGTGATTGTACACAGAGAGAGAGAGAGAGAGTTTGCCACTAAACGGCGAAAATTGAACTGTTAAGGATGTTGACTGAAAGAGAAGCTGGGTGGTAATTCCTAACTTATTACATTCACTTCAAAGCATTGAAGGGAAAAAGTTATTTTTAATTCCTTCTAAGCAGAAAGAGTCCGAAATTCAGTCCAAGTTCCAGACATATAAATAAACCACTCATTGATCATTAGCCACTAATCACTAATGGGTGTCTAACTGGTACTATTATATATATATAATATAATATTAAGGAGAGAATAGTAGTTAATTAACATGATGATTGTTCTGGGATCTCCATTGAAATTTACTGCATACTATAGCTATCCCCCCTTAATAAATGATACACATGCACCTCGACTGAATTGATAAACATCCACCTAATCTCAGTCTGTGTGGTTGAGTTCTTTATTCAAACTAATTGGTGGACGAAGTCTCGCAATTGATCCCTTTTTTTCCCCCCAATAAAAGACGGTTGTACGTCTAATTGCTTTTAAATACCTTACACTTACTGGATATATTGATTATTATCAGGCGTGTCTAATATTATTAGTTTAATAATTGTCAAAAAAAATTCAGCTTACAAATAACTCTCTGCAAGTTTGTAATGTTTGTATGCAGGAACTTCAGTGTCAAGGATAAGATCAAGAGGGCAGACTGCGTAGATTATTTTTTTTGTTGAAATACTACTCAGATATTATTTGCAATTCCCACGACTTTTTGGGCCAAAAAGATAATTTATTTTGGTGTATTTCATTGACTAGCTGTGGGATACCATCATTAGGAACAATGCTTTATATATCCCTATTGGTGTAAATGTCAACCTTATCTAAGATTAATTTATTTATGACTACAGTTACACCAATGATAGTGTCCATTGTTTTGGATAGGTAATTTACTCATGAGGCATTGCACATGTATACATACACATGATACATCTGACCACGCTTCGGATTTTCTTTAGACGTCGATTATATGTAGGTATTCTTCCCAAACAATAAATTAAAGAGATAAATAAACATTAGAAACTTAATTAAATCAATTTGGTGACATACTAACTATTAGCTAAAACTTGCATAATTAGTAATCACAATGAAGAAAGACATTGTCCCAAATGGAGTAAAAAATGCTATTTAGCTTTGAAGGGATCTACTAGCTAGTAAATAGGTATAATATAAAGGAGAGTCTTGCATCCATGCAAAAGCTTAATTGTCTTTAAAAAGACGTTCGAAAGCAGCTCCTTCCAAGTATAATCTATTAGAAATCTTAGGTCCAAAAGCCTTTCCACATGATCAAAAAATTGTAGACTTGCATGGCCCTGTTGTTTCTTATCAGCAAATAAAGCTAATTTTAACTCGCTTTGGAGTTTCATTAAAAGGAGAGAACAACAAGAGACGTCTTTCCTCCATTATCTTTCTCCCTTTCTTTCTTCTTTTCCCTCTTTTTTCCTTTCCCTCTTTCTTTGTTAAAGACACCAATTCAACTTCTACATAAAAAGGATCCTTCTATGAACTTCAGAAAACTTTGCCCTTTATACACGCTTAGTGTTAGGGTTCCAAGTATATTCTACAAGACAACTCTCAGACCAAATATTAAAGACGTTTCGATAATCCTTTTCACGTGATATTGGGCCTTTGAAATTCCACTAATAACATGCTTTTTAACCGTAGTGGTCGATGATCAGACACCATGGCCGACCTCGCATGTCAAAAGATGGGCCCAAATCAAGTTTTTAGCACAAAACATAGATATCTATATATGACCTAACATGATTAACCAAAAAAGTAGAATTGGTCACCGAATGTCAAAAAAGACAGAAGAAGGAATGGTGGTTTAAGTGTATTTGGTTAGAAGTAGAGGGGAACATAAAGGCTGTTGGATCACATGCACATCACATTCTTTTTCTCCTTCTCTTCTCTTCTTTTTATACTGTGGCTGGTGAGCGTTAAAGAAAAGGTGTTCTAAAAAAGGGTCCCACGGTTCAAGGCTGCTGCTGCTACTTCCTCAATCCAAGGGATTCCGTGTGATGATCAAGCCAATCTGGGTCCCTCCATCATCTTCGCCATCATTTCATGCATATATATGAAGACCCACCTCTCACGTCCATTACTTACAAAGCAAATGCTTAAAGTGGCATTTTTTTCCTGATGACAGCCAATAATGCATGATATATATAAAAATAGCAATCTGATAGACTCATCGGAATTCGGTGAAATTTATCTCAACTGACACAATGGGGAAGGTGAGCAGGGTTTATTATTATGCCAATATCCTATTAAATCATTTGCATTGTTTGGTTGATCCCGACTGTCCAGTTTTCACTGATATATTTCTCTTATAATTTCCATAATCATACTATTATTATTGCCACCTAATTATCCACTAAGGAAACCCTTTTGGCTATTCAATCATGTCAAGCATAAAGTTTTGCAAGTGATCCTGATGATGATGCAGATCATACAACTAGACCGGAAGATCGAAGGTCCACAAATATCCATTCCAAAATCTTGATATGGCGCCAACCATTATTATTATAATTATTAGTTGCCGATCATAGTCATGTTTTACATTTGCTAACAAACTCCATGCATGCTGCTAATTGTGAAATCCCATACTACAAAAGGACAAAGAAAACTAGGCTAATGAGGATCGGGTTGGCGAGGTATAGAATATTAGTCATTCTTGAGGATACTATGAGCACCGACCCTCCTAAGTGAATCGCATTTTTAGTGTTAATGGACAAGGACGTCAAAGTTAAGGTGGGTTTCTAATTCTAGGACCACGACACTGTTGCCAAAAGTGAAACCGACTACCTATATGGCTCATGCTCCTGTGCTGTTGGCTTTATTTACAGAAGAAGGGTGAAGCTTTTTCATGTCCCACCAAGAAGCATGGATACGTACCGCGGTACTAGACTAATAAAAAGAAATATGGATACTGATACGTACAAGCATATGAGACAAACCGACCTCTAAGTGAAATTAAGCTGTGCTGCAATGCACGGTGGAGATGAGATCTTCCTGCAGATCATAATGAGGGGTAGACGGTGATAATTGTTGTTTTTAGACTATATACATAGACGATTTATGATGCCAATTAATATAGAACAATTAACGTGGGAAGCTGAAGATGTATGGATTCAAAAAGGGACCCAACCAAAGCAGAAGAAGTATATCTTCAGTACAAGTTTACATGTTCAACTTAAAGAGAAACTTTAATGGCAAAAGAAATACGTTGGAGTCTTTAATTTATCCACTGATGCATAGTATCTATGAAAAGAAGGTATAGATCAGATACAAAGTGGAAGGAAGCTTTAGAGATAGCGGGCCAAAGATCCCACAGAGAGAAAGAAGAAAAAAAGAAAGGATAAAACAGCTTTATGGGGAATATGGAGGGGGGAGTTGGATGATTGAACTGAAGTAAACTTACAGTCTTCCTTGCTCGATTTTTTATAATTCAGAATAAAATATTTTATCTAGGTTTTTACATCTATAATTCCTTTTAAGAAAGAAAAGATCAGAAGGCAGAAAAAGGCAAAGGGCATGAGTATGACAGGACTTAGATTGGCTGGGGTTTGCGGTGGAAGGTGAAAGTGGAGGTGGTGCGAATAATAATAATCATAGTAGGAGATTGAAAGATAGTTTATAATCATGGGGGAAGCATATTCACTTTCCTCTTTGTCATCACTTTCTAAGGCATGATTAGAAAAAAGTTCCATCAATCTTCTCTCTCCTTTAAACAAAAGCACTAATCCCCTGAGAACACGGATTGCCTCCTAAGGCAATCCGGTCCGGATGACCGATTGGGTCATCCGACGGTGTAGCTCGGGAAGAGTGTGGGTCCCGCCTGAGACCCACACCTACCCGGGCAGCCCGAACAGCCCCCTGCCCGAGAGCTACACTGTCGGATGACCGAATGGATCGCATCCATTCGGTCATCCAGACCGGATTGCCTTCGGAGGCAATCCGTTCCCCTAATCCCCTTATCAACCTCTCCTCTTCCCAAGCCTTCAACCATACTAATTAAATAGATCATTGGATCAGAAAACTTGAAGCTAATTAACTACTATTAGTTATTGCACAACGTGAATTACCCTACATTTTCTTCACCTGGATCAACCCTAATTAATAGGTTTGGTGCATGCCATGGAGGTGACAATTCATGTTCACTTAATTTAATAGCTAAACTTATTGCAAATTGCCACTACAAGAAATATGGGCTCTGCCCACGGTAGAAGTCGTGGCAGAAGGTGTTCAAAACCGTCGGGGAAGGCTTTTGGCCGAGGGATACGGTCGTCGAGGAGTGGTGGCGGTTGCCGCGTGGCGATTGATGTATCCCAACAACTTTACTCCTCCGTCAATGAAGCGTTGCCGATCTCGCCCATGAAATGCGTCGGGATAAGCAACCCACTTCCGTCGAGGTTGACTATACTGGGGTCGTCGCAGTTGCTTCGTTGCCGACAACCCATGTCTCGTAGGGAGGGAGATAATTTTCGTCGACGATTCTTAACGCATTTTGGTCGCAGCTGCTTGGTTTTTCCTTTCTGTTTTTAATTCCCATCAAGATGAGCATTAATGAAGCCTAGAGCATTGAGCTCGAGAGAAATGTTGATCTTCCTACTTTTAGCTCCAATTGCCATCAAGGGGTTGTTGTCAGTGATACATTGAATGTTAGAAATGGATTGGAAGAGAACAGAGCATTGATCATTAAGAAAGCATTGTTATTTTCGAATGCAAATATGTGAGTTTTTACAGCTATAAATTACACAATTAAGAAACTTTCAAGTTCTTCCTCTAGTTCTTCTACGTTGTTCAGCTTTCGACCAAGCTCCTGTTAAGCAAGCATCTCTTATTGCCGCTTTTATTCAAGAAGTATCTCTCTCCTATTGCTGCTGACAAAACAAAGAGATATTTTCAGCACCAAACATTCTGAACCCACCTCAGACTCCACACCGAAAACTTTGCAGACTCTTCTGAAGAGCACGCCTGCATTCTCCTAATACAAAGAAACAGTATATTAAGCTATTAGAACATGATTCGAGTATATTAAACAGGGAACATTTGAACAGACATCAGAACAACATTTGAACAGGGAACATTTGCAACAGCCAAGCAACATTCTAAAATTTCCAACAAACATGATTGCAACAGCCAAGCAACATTCTGTGTCTAGGAATATAAAAAGCCCCAAAGATTCAGGTACGGCTTCTGGAGCGAAGATTTTGTAGAGCCTTGGTGGAAAAAACTCAAGCCTCAGAAATATGATTTCTTCCTTAAGTTCTTCTATTTCCTCTTCACTCAATCTACCGGCTTCTCTCTCACGAAAGGAGAGTTGTGTGTGGTCTCCATGTGAGAGAACTTTTATCCCCGCTTTTCATCCCCACTGTTTTCAGATTTTGGTATATAAGAGGAAGTTGTCTCCCGCCTTGGCGCATTTTTTGCACTTTTTGAAATTTGGGACTTCTGTCGACGGCATATATTTTGTCCTTTTAGTTGCACGTGTTATACATCTCTCATTGTATATGCCATGAGATTTATGGACTAAATTAGGCGCTTCCGTTTTAACATTGTAATGTGCAATCCATCTGATGAAGGAAATTTGTTCGCAATATGGACATGGGGTAATGACACAATTACAGTGTTATTACTGTTCAAAATATCACAAAAACAAATTAAAGTTTATTTAGTTAGATAGTCCTTGTGCCTTATGATGCCAACTTTTACATGATAATCTCTGTTGGTAAGAAACTTCATATAATTCAACAATCAATTCATGGTGTCCACAAGTTTCAGCAAAGCAAATTGGTCACTTTGAAGCTACGCCCCTTAACTGGCATGATTACAAGGAGTCAATTATTAAGGAAGCTTTGTGGGATGGTCACCTGTAGGAGTTCACATGATTGAGAACCCAACTCACAAGAAAAGCCAACCTCAGCCCCATTTTCACAAGCACTCAATAGAAAAATTAGTCATTTCAACAATCCAAGAAAGTAATAGAAATTAAGAATAAAATTCTTGTTGAAATAGAAAATTAATTAACATAAGCTGATCCATCATGATTGTTGATAAACAAGGATGCTCCAGAGGGTGTAAACCAGAGATTAGACTCCCATGGATTCTTCTGCTATAATTCGAACCTCAACACCATCCCCCTCTACCCTTTTTATGTCCTCACTTAGAAGTTCTTCATACCTGAGCACCTGACGCTGTCCTAATAAGCATAGACTTCACTTGTTATCTGCAGGTGGAGAGTATAGTAAACAATTTTACAACAGGATTGGTAGAAAAAACTAAAGTAATACAAACAGACTCAGTACAAGCACGCGTCATAACAATAACCATTGTTACATGAGATGAATCTAATTCTGAGATAATCATGCTATCCTTTGAAGTCATTTTAGCAAGCATCACTTATTATCCACATCCTTTACCACTTTTGATTCCTGAATTATTGTCCTTCACTGCAATGAAATATACAACTAATAAAACATAAATGTGCCCAACAATGCAGGCATGAGACTTCCAAATGGAACAATTCCTATATTAGAACACATCAGCACAACATGAAGGACAGCAGTAGCCAGCGGCGAAACAACTCAAATTATGGTTGCAGCAAAATAGCACAACAGCACAGCATAACAGTACAAATACTTGGAAAGAACACCAATACAGCAGCACAACCTCACAACAAGAGATCATCATCAAACAGATAACATGACAACAAAGTAGCAACAGAGGGCAGACATATCGCACAACATTAGCACCCTTAAACAACTCAGCTGGCAGGTCCCATCTCAGAAGGAGCTCTAGATTTTGAGAAGTTCTTCCAATTTTTTGAAGATCTTACATTACATTCAGTTGACATGCAATGGAAGGGTTATTAATGCTGAGGAATTGTTACAAGCAACAAATTCCAGTGAATGTGTGCTCCAGTGAAACTCAGTGTACACCTCCTTTACTTCATCATTTATCTGACTTGGTCTTTTAAGATTGAAGAAGAAGAATGTTCAGAACAATAAAACGAAACTCCTTTCGAATCCAAGTCAGGTTTAATCTATCCCAACCGAAGGCTTTTTTGTACATTGCTTTCCAGACAAAAATTTCAGTTTGACAAATCAATTTAACATCTTATCTTAGATTTCTATGTAGCTAGACGAAAAAATAAAGATAAGCATAGAAAAATGAACAAGGATCAGTGAACAGATCATACTCTACTGATCTGCTCCTCGCACTCTTCTATCATGTAGTTAGTCTATCTGACGGTGCACTTTTGGGGGGCAAATCGAAAAAAGAAGCCGGAGACTCTCCCTGTGATGGACAGAGACCTCAGGCCAAGATTAAATGGGAGACAAGATTTTTTCCAAATCATTGAACTCTTTCAAAGGATTCGGATTGTTTGATGCAGACAAAAACCTCAGAATCCAGATAGCAATTCAAGCTAAGCTACAACTTCCCCTAATTTCTGCCGACAGAAATCCTCGACGAGCAACATCATTGTGGACGAAGAGGACATTCGCCAACGTATATCAGCTCGTCGGCCCCTAATATCTCGCAAGAAAACCATCGGTGACGACCACTTTGTGTCGGCTTTGCAATTGCTCTTGACGGAACCAGGCGGTAGCTGAATTGTGACCGGGTTACCGACAACTGACTTAAATCGCGTGGAGAAAGCTGGAACTTTGCTGACGATATGTAAACCGAGCGTGGCTAATGAGACTTTTTATTGGGTTTTTCTTTTTCGCCTTTAACTCGACGGCTACAAAGTTCGCGTGGATAAAACTGGAATTTTTACTGACGATAAGTAACCCGCGCGTAGCGGATGACGCTTTTTCTTGTAGTGTGCGGGGTTGGCTCGATCTCCAACATTTGGCGTCTTAGTCTCGAAATTAAGTGCGGATTAATTGTATAGATCGAATTGATCTTCGAAGTTTCATGAATTACACCATATATATGTCTTCTTTGCGTCATGATAAGACCTTGATCTTCTATTAGTGACTTGATTTGGTTCGATAAATAACGTTTGTTGAAGTGTCACGTATCCATAGAGAACATGTTATGATCCCAAGAGCTATTTTCTTTCTAAAATCTTAAGTACTGTCATTTAGAGATAAATTGAAAATCCCAAAGAAATAATAGGTGAATTATATGCTAACTTAAAGAATCTTAATCATTTAATAATAACGAGTGGTACAAACTCTGCAGGAAGCTATACCTAAAACAAAAAATCAAATGGAGCCCTACCTAGTTTTTAGAACACGCTTGCTTTGTTCAAGGGCACAGACTAGTGTTGCGACATCATGCAGCAAAATTATGTCCGGTTTGAGAATTTTTGTAGGATTTTGAGTATTTTGAAAAATTTTAGGTGATGTTAGAGTTGTATTGGTGTTTGTGTAGAAATTGATGATGTGTAAAAAAGTAATGATGATATTTAAAGTTGTTTTTTTATATTTTAATTTATTTTTTATTACAAATTAAATATTTAAAAGATATAAAAAAGGTAACAAAACGACAAACGAATATCACGAAACTTGCCGCCTGACTCAACTTTTGCATTAAACAAAACTCTAACTCACGCAGGACAAGCTGCAGGTTCTCAACTTTTGCATTAAACAAAACTTTACTCACGCAGGATCGATTGCAGGGGAGGCAGCTTTGCTGCAGGCCGAATCCTAAACTACAGCAGGGGACTTGTCAAACATGAATTTTTAGGATTCGAATTCTACCGAAATTCTAAAAAAAAACGTCACCAAAATACTCGAGTCAGGTGGAGTTGAATTCAAAATATGACCAGTAGTGCGATTCGTTTTTAATTAGCTGCCCAACAGTTATCAGCAGGGAAAAATTTTTCCCCATTTCAAATTCAATTGCCTTTCTAGTTTTCACCCATGGCAGCCATAGCATAGGAAGCAGAGACATGTCCAGGGTCCCTCCCAAAAACAGTCTTGTAAAAAGATAAAAATTATGTATTTTTTCTCTCTTTTTTTTTCTTTTTTTTTTACTCTATTGTCGCTCTCCCTAGATTAGATGTTTTCCCTTCGTCTCTACCAAGAAACTGGAAGAACAGTATATTCATGCAGCCCCTACTTCGGATATGTAGGGTACTATTACCGACTGTCGCATGACAGATGACACATATAATGGCCATTTTTCCCCTCTATTATTTTGCATAGGCAGAGCGGTTCACCCAAGGCTTAGCTATGATCCCCACCAAAACCGGAAGACGGGTCGTGCGGGCAAGTGGGAGTAGTCCCGTACACTTGACTGCATCCCAGTCCGGTTGAGTTAAGTTTTTCAGTTAAAAATAGTCTCTGCAGGCGGCCGAATGGTTCGCTCGTGGGGGTCCTGGGCTAGTACTCCAGGTCCAGGATAGTAAAGAGAAAGTACCCTCAGAGTCACACCAATGGCTAGGACTATAACCCCCGAGAGAAGGCCCAAGAGCACGCGCTGTCTATTTCCGCCGGTGCAACGGCAATGGCCTGTGAACATCTTTCACACAGTTTTCAAAACGCATAAAGGCCAGGCAAACAGGGCATTCAAACTTCAGTGAGCAAGTTATTTATCAAATCATCCTCAGTCTCCAGTACTATTTCTATCTCACTCTATCAAGCAGCCAGTTCTCTCTTTCGCCCTTCTTTGATAAAACTCGAACCTAGGACCCTACCCTTTACACCCAACTTTCTCATTATCTGTGGCCACTCGTGCAGGAAACCATGCCATAGTCAGCTCAGCCGAAGATTTCACACTTCTCTATAGACCCCAAAATATTTAACCTCTATCCAGACCTACTCGTTGAACAAAGATCCATGCCAACACATCAATAACAGCGGAAATAAATCCAAATCAGAATGTAAAACTATATGGGTACACCTTTTATTATTTACTGGACGGGATGTAAACAAACCCTAATATGCCCCATGATTTGAAACTTGTTGAAAATACAGGATCCTATGGAAAAATACAACAGCACAAAGGCAATCAACAAAAGGACAAGACCAAAGCATTACATATAGAGGACTGACACACAGGACAGTAACTAAGCCTACTTGCACAATCTTTACAAAGGCAGAGGTGCTTACAAGGCAACAAAAGCATGCACAAGCCATTGACTCTACAAGCCTTACAAGTCATCATCTCTGTCATGTCATTGTTCTCCTTGCAAAGCAGCTGAAAATCAATGGACCGGCCATTGCAGCAAGAAGCTGAATCATCTAACTCACTATCGCCACATCCCTCTTTACTATCCCTACTTTGAGCATATACTTGCTGGAGATTGAACTTGAGAGCTGCGATCAAGTTTTCATTGTATTTGGCTTGCTGTTGCCAAGCACCTGCTTCCACAGTTAACTGGTCCATTCGCTCTTCAAGCTCCACATTCTTTTGGATAAATCTCTCCATCTCAGCCTCTTTTTCACGGAGTTTTTGGAGGAGTTTTTCTTCCACAACTGAGATAGTTCGAATTTTGGTCGCCTGGACCTTTCCTAGAATATTTTGCCGCAACCGGTCACCCTATGGGGAAAAGGATAAAATTAGAAAGCATTTCATCGGTTACAACATGCTTATTAGCTTTTAAGCTACATAGGGCACTTAAAATCTCCTTTGTAAAAGGATATGGAATCCCAGAATGTAAGCAAGGGCGATTGCAAAAAAAAAAAAGACCACTTTTTTTACTTCTTTGAGGTTGGTCTGATATTTATCTTTTGGTTTTTTATTTCATACCTTGTGAATGAACTTAGCAGAGAGAAGAATTACACACAAAGCATAAAAAACAAAGGTGCTAAATGGAAGTCCAAAAGGCCACAAAAGAAGCCCATACCAGATTAAACAACCAAAAAAAGAAGATTTAAATCCCACGACTTAAAGAAGATGCCAAAGCCTTTAAAGTAGCTAATCCAGATTCCATATTTGATGCACTACAAGAAAAGCAGATAGTACGGCCTCACAAATTGCAAAAAACCGACAAGGAATAGCCATAGACACTCTACACACAATAAGGATAAATAAATAAATAAACTGACTAACATATTTCTTATGCATTGAACTCAATAACTTTTAGAGGAGAGTTAGAAGTAACACCCAATTACGCTCATAATTGGACAACAGGACCTCCAACAGGGAACCCAATAAACAAAATACGCAACGTCCAACAGCAGGCTTCCATCAAAGGTATCACCTCCTCTTACCACAATGAAAAGAACATACTTTCTTCCAATTTGCAATAATTAAACTACAAGAAGCAATAATCCAATGCATCTCTGTATCATATCCTCCAGCAAGAAGTAGATGCCCAGCAATACCAGATGACCTAAAGAATCTCCATGAGAGGAACATATAGGACTGATATTTCGAAAAGATACCCAATTGAAGTTATTGACTCGCAAATTCCAGTGCAATTCAGTTCATTTGAACAGGATTATGACCCAAAAGATCCCAAGGCCAGCCATTTTGACAAGTACCAACTTAAAAACTGATTTCATTATCTCCTCAAAAGCAGTTGAAGAATCAACCTCCTCACTCCAGAGTCTAGAAAATAAACAATGGACTTAGGCTCCAGTTGATCTGACGAAGAAAGCTTTTTGAGGGAAAGCGTTTCCACAGGAGACTATTGTAAAACCGCACAATTTTTTTAAAAAACATGCAACAGCGGGGAGCAGTATGGCTCGACTGTGTTATGAATTATTGGAAAGGAGTCAACAAAACCACAAGACTCAGGGCATCCACTTTACAATGAAATCGATTGATAGGACTAACAGAAACCCTATGTATGGCTTGGCTAAACACATCAACCCCAGACAACTAAACTCACAAAATCAACAGAGCCCCTTATGCAGTTGCGAGTAATCTAAAAATCTTCACCCCAAAATCGACAGGTTCAAAATTTACCTACATTTGATAATCCAAACGCAAAAAGTGCTAAGCATATACCTATATAACCACATAAACCAAATTCCACACAATAATAGAACCAAAAATATGGAAGTCAGATCCCAACTACAAGTTGCCATATTTCAAGACCCAACTGTAGCTCAACAGATTATTCAGTCCAAACCCACTAATCTCATCAAAGTGAGATCCCAAATACAAGAAACTCCAAGACCCAACAGCAGTTCAACAGATTTTTCAATCCAAAACCACTAATATTAACCACCTCTTATTTCTTTTTCTTTTTCCTTTGGGCACTCCCAAGGCGGGGCGGGGGGGAAGGGGGGTGGGGGTGGTGTTTGCATTGGCAAGGGATGCCTCTAGCAGGTATTGAAGTATTGGTGGACGGGGGATGAGGTGGCAGGTGGGTTGTGCATGGTACAAATGTTCCCAGCCTAAAACACCCTTCCAGTGCGTGCACACAAATGGAGGCTTAGTTAACACCAAAGGATGCGCAAATACTATATAGCCTATGTGCATACATAGTTATAAACATCTAGCATGTATTGAAGATCAAGTTAAACCACACTAACATAGTAAATCCTTCAAATAAAAACAACAATCTAACCCATAAAGCATAAACTAGTAAGATCCTGTATTCAGGAAGTTAAAGACCAATGTTGGGAACCCTAAAGGACAGAAGCCTCAATCGCAAAGTGCGTTGACAATTATCGAACAAGCATTTAGATAATGAATCCGTCACCGTTAAGATCTGGAATCTGGATAGTAGTGTGGCAATCAGTAATGCCATGCCCACCAGAATGCAGCTAAAATGTTGGGACCAGGAATCATGGTATTGTTTAGCCAGAACATGAAATTGTATATGATTAAAAAAATGGCACCTCTCAAAAAACATTTATACTCCTCATTTGGTTTCAGCACAGGCCCAAGTTTCACATGGGGCATCTTAAATGCAGCAAAAGAATTTCAGAGGATGAATAATGGGTAGGTCATTACAAAGACTCGACTAACTTTTGGTGGACGGAAGGACCTATATGTCTGAAAAAATAGCCCATAGTGACCGGCCCGTTCAAAGTTTTATCCTAGGGGCTGATTTGTTAAAAGTCAATACCACATGGACTGTAACGGTAACTAAGCCCAGAATTTTCCACAATCTCAATTGAATATTCAGAAGTCTTAGTCCTAAAGTTGAGGATTGTATGCATATATAATATATATAAACACCTTCGATCACTAAATTCAAGGTTTGAATCTCCAAATATCCAATCAAAAACATGTTAATCCTATAACTATTAGATGCTTCTATCCTACCTTCAACAAGTTCCACTTCCTCCAAATTTTTATAATCCACCACTCCCTCTACCTCCTCCAATATCGTGCAACTTATCAAACGTAGCAAGGTCTCCATCGAAATCAAAAGATGGAAGAATAGCTGAAGTTATATGTTTTGTGGTATTGACTGTCTCAATTTTTCTCCACTGGTAATATCTTTTTTTCAAAAAAAAAATATGACTTTGCACGGAAACTCAATAGTTTCCATCCTGATCCTCATTGATACGCAATGACATGTATAGTTAATCCAACCATTAGTGGACAAACAATTACCCATATTCAGTCTCAAAACCGGCAGTCACAATACCAGCAATGACGACACCATCGAGGATCATACAATTATCCAAAGTCTAAGTTTGACCTTGACAACAGTACTGCATGATGCTTATCTATATACTAAGGCTTTTCAGCCTCTGGATGTATGAAAGATCATGTACAACAAAAACAATTCATTGTTCTCATACAGTGAAAAATAATACATGAATGCCAATTACTATCCCATTTTACCAAAATAAGAATAAACACCAACGCAATTTCTTCAAAGAGAAAAAAAAAAAAAAACCTGAATTTTGAGGAATCTGTCCATCTCTGCTTCCTGTAGCTGCAGCTCACAATCCATGTCATCGCTGATGAGCGATAGCAAGCCTGAGTCTCCCGTTGAAGTCGCGCGCGTAGTATCTAGGGACAAACCTAAACCTGTCGAGACTGATCGCAGTTGCAAGAAATCCACAGAGGATATCTGGGAATTGTTCTCCAAAAAATCTTGTTCCTTCAATCTTTTGTTCTTTGGTTCTAGTCCAGAGTTCCACTGTAAATCGACCCCACCGTCGCTGCCATCATTTGCAGTAGCAGCCACAGTTCCAAGAGCAAACTCTACAAAATGTACTAGAAAGAAAAATAGCATTTCTATGGTTAATTTGAGATATAATTGGACCAAGACAAGATTGGAAGATTTCAGACTCTGTTTGGTTGCTGTTTAATTTGAGGGAAATAAAAGGAAAACGAATTTGAAGCTCAGCATTCTCTGCAACACGTTTCCAAACAAATGAAAATTTCAGTTCAATTTATTCATTAACAAAACCCTAGCTCAGTTAGTTTTTTTCTTTTTCTTTCTCGAGAAACAAACCGGTACAATAATTCAATTAATTCAACAAGTTCTGTTTTCATTTACTTCCCCAAAATTGATGAGCAGTCAAACAGAGCGTGACGATTGGAAATTTTGTACTTCTACTTTCACTTTTTGTGTCCTCTCTAAAGAAGAAACTAAAGGTGGGAGCTTATACATGAAGGAACATAAGGGGGATGCTGGGACTGATCTTGAAGATTACTGGGGTTGTAATAGTCGACCGGCTGCGATATCTGATCGTCGAGTGTGTACAAATTTCTGAAATGACAAAAGGAAGACAGAGAGAAAGAGAGAGATTTAATGGGAGTGCATGGCGAGGAAAAATGGAAGCAATTATAAAACGTACCTTCAATTTGGACCATAATTACCTGAAGGGTTTTGATTGCTGCTGCTGTTGCTGTTGCTGGCGTTGGTAGTGTTGCTGGAACTGATGTTGAGGAAGCGCCATGGTTAGAGCCTCTTGACAGAGAGAAAGAGAGAATTTGAACAGAGGTCTCTGGAATACGGACTGGCGAGGTTGCCGAGGGGATAAGTTACGTCCTATTTTCTAATTGCTACTCATATATTTTGAATTTCTGATTAGCTCGGCATTTCAAGTAAATTATCTGTAAGTACTTAGAAAAAAAAATCTGTATGCGTAGAAAAAAATTACATGTTTTTGGGATTAAGTATTTGTGTTTTAACTCTTTTAATAAATCTTTCTTGAGTTTTTAAATTCATATAAAAGATTCTTTGTTTATAATTTTGGTTAAAAAAAGTGTCTTGTTAAACTTTTATCCATGAAGGTAATCCTTCACACTTTAATTTCAATTAGAAGTTGGCAGTGTTACCGCCAATTAAAATTAAATCACTTGCATTTTATATTGTTTTGTGTGTTAAAAAATAATTGAATTTTTTTGTTTTATTTTTTATCCAGCAGATGTGATTTTATGTGAAATTAAAATTTTAATGAAAATGACTCGTTTTATTTAATTTTGAGTGACACGTATCAACTTATAATTGGAACTAACATGTGAACAGATAATTTTATGAATAAAAATTTGGAAAATTGGCAATATGATCACGAGGTTTATACACGCTGACGATTTAGTCATTATGTTTCATTTTTTTACTATATGGTCACTCAGTCTATAATCTCATGACGATTTGGTTATGCCGTCAAACATCCATCAATCCATTTAACAGAATACCCTGCCATGTCAGCTTTTTAACGCATTAGCCAGATTAACCACGTCAGATAATCATTAAATAAAACGTTGTGTTTTGTCATTTAAGGTAAATCGACAATTTGGTCACTAGGTTTATACCCCGCTGACAAAATAGTCACTAGGTTTACTTTTTTTGTCACTGAGTTCATACCCGTGTGACGATATGGTCTTTCCATCCATATTTCTTCACTACATCTAAAAAAATGATGACTGAAATTTTTATATTTATTGTAATAATAATAATTTAATAGAAAATTAAATATTTCACTTCTAGATTGTTATCTTTTTTATTAAATGATATATACACTTACCACACTTCAGACATGAGTCAATGCAAAAAATTTCACTTCTAGACTGATTTCTTTTTATCAAATGATATATACACTTACCACACTTTAATTATGGAAATGTTGACACTTTTTTCTTTCACTTTTAGGTATTATTTTTGTCTCATTTCACTAAAAAAACTAATGATTTCAGATATTTTGTATTTTCATTTAAAAAATTTCGTCAATTTAATCAAAAAGTATTTTATTTTTTTACATGTAAAATGATAATTTTATCTCGTGGTTAATTTGTATTACGTGACGTGTTTTGGTAACGTGTTTAAGGCCGACGTGTCATTGGATTCTGTTATATGGATTGACAAAATATAGACGGAAGGACAAAATCGTCATACGGGTATAAACAAATGAAACAAATGAAACCTAATGACTAAATCGTCAGCGTGGTATAAACCTAGTGACCATATTGTCAATTTCTTGTCATTTAATTTACTTGACTAAACGCATGATTTTGCTTAAGGATTGTGGCTGACGTGACAGGACATTCCGTTAAATAGATTGACGAAAATTTGACGGCAGGACCAAATCGTCACGAGGGTATGAATTGAATGACCATATAGTAAAATAATGAAATCTAGTGACTAAATCGTAAGCATAGTATAAACTAGTGATCATATTGTCAATATCCCTACAAGTTTAAAGAAATGACTTGTTTGACAAAAATCACAAACTTAAGACCTCTATGATCAATTTAAAAATTAAATAACAATTTGTCAATGATCAAATAAGTACTTAACTCTTTACGTATCGAGTTCCAAAGTATATGACCTAATTGTAAAATGTATTTATAGTAGGGCTGTTCAAAAATGGGCCGAAATTGACCAGGTCGACCAAACCGGCCCGAAACCGACTGCGTCGGTCGGTTTCGGGCCCACCCCGTTCGGCTGTCGGCCTATTTTTTAACAGAACTGAATCGATAGCATTTTAGTAATTTTTGCTATATATATATATATAATATTTGTTAAAAAACTTAAATTATATGTTTACAACTTTACGTAGCGTCTCCCCCCCCCCAAAAAAATTACATCGTCTCCACTCTCCCCCACAGCCCACTGCTCATCGTCTCTCCCTCCTCCACTGCTCCCAGCTCCCAAGTCGTCTCTCCCTCCCCCTCCCACGTCCTCTCTCTCTCCCCCCACTGCTCATCGTCTCTCCCTCCCCCTCCCACGTCGTCCTCCTCCTCTCTCTCTCTCTATCTCACGCAACCCCCTCCCTCTCTCTCTCACGCCGACCGAACCGGGCTGACCATCGAACCTGGTCGGCCCAACCGGTTCTCCCAACCGGTGATTCGACCGTCGGTTGGGAGTTTACAAGAACCGACTCCCTCGGTTCGGTTCTCGGTTGGGGATGAAAACCGAACCAAGGGGTCGGTTTTCACCCCTAATTTATAGGGTTGAGAGCTCAACAACAAATATCAAGTATTCGACATTGTTAGACAATCTCAATATAAGTGAAGTCAGCAACTTGGTGGGAGATATGATTGGAACTCAACCCATTTGATTTGGGTTTGATTAAAAAAATTATAAAATAATATCTTCTCCCATCAAATTATTATTTTTTTCATTATAATATTCATTCAAAAAAAATTTCTTCATTTTTTCAACAAGTCGTAATTCAAAATTATAACCGTTCCAAAATTTTAACAATCAAATATCGTCTACCCTATATCCCTATTGGATCCCAAGGTGTTTCGTGCGTGTTTAACTTCTGGGCCGGTGTTTGGGCAGCCCCACCTTTTGGGCTTCAAGGTGAAGCGTTACTAGTTGTGCCCCATTTCGACATTTGGACTGAGGCGAAGACATTTTCGGCTTTAAATCCTGGCCAGTCGGCCTTCCAATGCCCACCACTTAGCAGCTAAGTTAGCGCCGAAATTCGCTATAACCATAGCTCACATGTCCGTGGTTTTCAATGATTGTTCGGTGAAGGGCTGGACCGGCTAGTCCTGAAAGATGACTTGTGGCTTGAGCGGACGAGGCTCGTCCAGATAAATCTCTCTCCTGAACAGGTTAGAAAACAAAACAAAACCATTCTAAAGGAACAATTAATGATGCTTGATTATTCCTTCAATTGGATGCCTTTTTATTGTTCTGTGGCATTGCCCGACGCACCCATGTGCATGATTTTGGATACTCGGAAGTGGTCAATTCGTAGACCAAGCCAAAATTTGCATTGTTCGCAGCAGTACAAACAGCTCTGTGAGATTATGACAGCCACGTTGTGCCACAATAGGGTTGCTGTTGGTATGCGCACAATTGTATCAGTTGGTATGCCATTCGCAGGAAACATATGCACCAAATGAATGATCTTTAAATCCTCCACGGTCCATGAGTGTTATCAGCTCGTTGTTACTTCTTTTTTTTCTTTTTTGCAAACTTTAAACAGGCATATACTTATCAGGATTGGCAGAAAAAACTTAAATCGTACCTGTGAACTGGCGTACAGAAGCAGTAACCAAAGCACGGAAACAGGCATGGATGGTGATGTCCCCCAGCCTAGCAGTAATATAGGCGGCAGATACCACCAATTTGCACGTGACTTCCTGAGTTATTGTCCCCAATCCAGCCTCCCCAAAATGCTACTCATTGTTGCCCTTTCTCTCGAACACATTCTCTCTCCGTAAAACCATATAATACTGTCTTTGTTCATGGCAGATCAAGACTCCAGAGGAGTATCATCAATGGCGTTCCCATTTCTGAAATAAGTATTGGGTTTAGTGAAAAAAAGTGAAGAGAGATAATTTTTTATATTTTTTATAGTGAAAATTAATGATTTGATAGAAAAAAGAGATTATATTATAATATTTTAATTTGTTAAAATTTTAGAATTGATAAAATTTTATAAAACCAACCGAGCCCAAATAACTAAATCGATCCCATGTGAAGATTGACCAATTGTCTGATTTGTTGACAGCTCAATCCAAATGTCTCGAGAATAATCTTATTATATTTTTTTATATACTTAAGTGTACGGATTTGGAAGGAATGACTTAATATAAAAGCATGTAAAGATCAAGGACCCGATTGATGAAAAAATTTAATAAGGGACTAATTTGATTTGCATGCAAACTACAGGGACCCGATTGATGAAAAAAATTGTTAAGGGACTAATTTGATTTTCACCCAAACCACAGGGACTATAACATCATTTATCCCTTTTTTTATATACTTAATAATGGCACTAGATTAAGGGAAACGGGATTGCCTTTGGAGGCAATCTTTTTCCCTAGATTAATCTACCGGAAGAAATTACATCATTTCAGAATAAATAAATTAGTTATCGATTGTACGGTAAATCCAATATTACCACTGAAATTGCACAGCAGAAAAGAAAGTTCCTCACTCAAAAGTTACAATGGCATCCAAGCTGTTTCCCTACTGTTCGGTCACCTGGGCAGCCAAAAAGTCCAAAGCCGCGTTCCTCGCTCCCTGCCCCCACTGCCCACACACCAAAAGGATGTCCGCTGAGCTGTCTCCCCACTTTCTTCCACCGAGAAGAACAGAGAAATCATCTAAATAACTTACTTTTTTAAAAAGAAAATGAAAAAGGGAAAATATTTCCGTTGTTCCCACTGCTGTTCTCCAGTATCAATCATATGTGCAAGAATTCGCGAGCGAGGTTGCGGCGTTGAGCTTCTTCGGATCGAAGGTGACGGAACACTGGATATTATTGGAGAACTTCGGCTTGACCAATTTCCCAAGAACGTAGGCTTTAGATCGAAGCACGAAGTTCAACGTCAAAGGCACCGGCACAGTCGTGGTACCCGTTGAGCTGCTCAGACCTGCTCCGCTTCCATACATAGGAATTTGATCACCCATCACCGTCACGGTGACTAATCTTTGGCTCTTCCTTCGTTGATAAAACTTCTTGAGCTGCAATATATTCACAATCACGAATTAGAAAACTAAGAAATCTGAGAACCATATCATAAAATTTTGAGCTGTGAAAACAGAAGGATCTTTCTGGCTTACAATTCCAGAGGCTATGTTGAGATCGGAATAATATAGATCTAGAGGTATCGATGAAACATGGACCCCGAAGAATGTGCCAGTGTTTCGATATGTAAATTTCACCGTGGAATTCACGGAGATCATATCAGTGGCCACCCCAGTGGAATCCGAACCCGCTTGAATCTTGAATTGCTCGAATGTTATGCTCTGCAGCAAGAGGACGCAAATCAATCAAAACCCATTTCAAGATTTGCCAAAAAATATCTAGATATGTTAAAGATAGAGAAATTATACCTTCATTGTGATCTTGGGCTTCATAGGCTTGCTGGCACCCCACAAAATCAGGGAAAAGATAGAGAAGAGAACAAAGAAACCAAGAACAAAAGCGAGAACATAGCAACGACGAGGGAGACCCTTTTGACGCTCTTCATCCTCGAGAAGCCCCTCTTCCTCAATCAAATCGCACTCCTTCCAGGGCTTCTGACCCTTTCTATGACCGTCACGTGACCCGTCGTTGGGCGAGATCTTGCGGGATCCGGGTTTCAGAGACCCAGAGAACCTACTGGTGGAGGACTCGCGAGAGTGGCGGCCCACGGAGGAGTGGGAATGAGGTGGGGATCCCACGGGGCTGAGCACCGGCGTGGAGTGGAACGACGTCGTGATCTTCTCCCCATCGTGGGAATCCCGTGATGGGCTCTGCACGTAGTAGACTTGCCGTCGAGGGGATCTAGCAGGGGACGAGGCGGCGAGGCTAGTCACCTCCGAGTCTGTCTTTGCGTGCATTCTGGGGTATCCTCAATTTACACCCCACTTCAGGTTTTCTTCAGCTTTCAGAAACCGATCGGAGCACCGCAGCGCTGCGTTTTTCTCTCTTTTTAAGGGTTTGGTCTGCTTATCTCCAGGCTGCAACGCCTGCAAGTGTTGAACTGCCGAATTTATGGAGGGTTGCAACTTGCTTGTCGACTTCAGTGGGATTAAAAAATGGATTACGCTTAATATTTTCAGAAACCAAACTAATAATTGCGGACGTGTAAATATATATATATATATTTTATTTGTCGTGTAAATTAATTACTCACTGCCGGCGCGTAGAAAGTAGAAACCATGGGGGAATTTATCAGTTTACTGATGGGCATTATTTTTTTTTGAAAAAATTTATTTTTTAATACTTAAGTTTTGAGTACTTTTTTCATTTTAGTCATTCACTTTTAAATTTTAAATTTTTAGTCCGTGAATTTTCTTTATTTGACAAAATGGTCCTTCCGTCAGTCTGTCCTCAATATGCTTAACGAAACTCTCTGACACGTCAACAAATTTGTATCGGTCGACCGCTTACTTTCAACACATATACATGGTCGACCGCTTCATGTACCGTTAAGCATATGGACGGCAGACTGACAGAAGGACCATTTCGTTAAAAATAAAAATTTAATGACTACAAATTTAAATATTGAATGTGAAGAATTAAAATGAAAAAGTGTCAAAGACGACTAAAATGTCAATTTTCCTATTCTTTAATATCTAACCTTTGATATCTTGACTTTTTTTTAATTCTCTTTCAAATTTTTTCTATTTAAAAAATCCCTCATTTTGGCTTCAAATCTTGGAAGTTCTTGGAGGTAAAAAAATTTCTCACGTAGGTGTAACACTTCGTGTTAATTTATTGTACAAAGATTTTTCTCGTCATCTCAAAAAAAAAAACAATATCTAACACTTACTTCATATTGCAAGAAATTGCGTAAGTACCACCGCCATCTATCCAATATAGGCCTGTTTTAATTAATTTATTTATTTCCGTAACAGTGGGTGAAAAGCAACTATTTTCATAATTGCATTATATGGTTGGTGAGGTTAGCCCTATTCCAACTTTCGCAATCTTGAGTTGACTTTGATCGAGATTTGCAGAAGTTGGTTGAATCTTACCTTTATTTATTGTTTAAAATAAAGTTAAAACTTTTACTGGCATCTTTTGCAATTATATTCTTGTTGCAATGGTTGGGAATGAAAACTTGTCTTATGTGTTAAGAGTGTCAACATTATGGATATATCAGTGGGTGAAAAAATGGAATTTTTTTAATGAATATTATAGTGAAAAAAATAATAGATAAGAAGAGTGATTATTTTGTAATTTTTTTAAATAAAATCAAAATTTTTGGCACTCACACATGACTTAATCTCTCCACATGGCATGTGGCTTCACAACAATCAGTTCAATTTATATATATATATATATATATATATATATGAATTGTAGTGATTTACCCAAGCCCCCCGACGCCGCTCCAGCCTCGGCCTCCCACTAGCCTTCCCACGCCTCCAGCTCCAGCTAGACCTTTCTGCCTTTCCGTCCCTTTCTCTTCCACATTCCACTGGAACGGCGCTCGAATCTCTCGCTCACTCTCTGCTCTCACTGTCATAACTCTTTCTCTCTCTCCGAGTACTCTCTCTCAAGTCTCATAATTGATGAAACATAAATTGTGATATTATTTTCCGATTAAACATATTGTAGAGATTATTTTTTGATGAAATTGTTAATTGTGCTATTAAACCAAAACAGAAGAACAAATATCCCTCGGATTATGGATAGGGGCGAAGATCAAAAGTTGCACGTGTCTGGCGTGTGTTTGGTTCCCCATTTTTTTTCAACTTTAGTTGTTATTTAGTTATTTTTGGAGCTAAGCAGGTGGTCATTGATTTGGGAAGAGGAAGGAGCGACGAACTAATTACTCGACCGACAGCCACCATACAGTTGGCGCCGCATCACCCAGCGCGAATCTATTAATTTATGTAATCGGTGCGGAGGTTTTTCTTCTAGGCAGTGGGGAGAGGTTAATTAGTGCTGGAGTCAAGAGGCCAAATAAAAGAGTGTATGTATATCGGACAGTTCTAGGCCCATGTGCAAAATGAACGGGATCTTCGGATGAGATTCTCTTCCAGATGAGTCCGAAATTATGAGTCCGAATATTCATCAGTTGGTGGGTAAATGTTTTTTTTTTCACAGCGTCTTTAAGATAACTGTCTTTAATTTTATAGTTTTTTTTTAACTTTTCATATTCAAATTTGTTAATAATCTTTGGCCCTTAGGGGGGCTTCAAGCTACGGGCCGGATCAAAGCACAACGAAGACTCATCATGGTCAAGGGGCCTGACAGAGCCCGTATGCACAGAAGGACAGAATCCTGACGCCAATTTCGGAACATGGACAGAAAAATCACCCTACCGAACCCCTCTCTAAATCCGAGCCCAATTTGACAAAAATCGCCGAAGAAAAACCACACAATGTTTCATATAAATAATCCTAAAAATTGAGCAAAATAGATATGCAACCATCGACATGATAGATGAGTCTGCCTAAATAGTATGTATGTTCCAATTTGTGTAATTAATAATTATATGAAACATTAATAAATTTCATCCCGAATCATGACTATCATCTCATGTGAGCATATATTAAAAACAAAATGGTCTACCTCCTTTGGTGATGGACAAAACATTCACTAATTCTGATTCCCCTTAGCCTAAACTTACCAATATTCCAAATAAAACAGTGAGTCAAATTACATGAACTTCACATCAGAGATTGAATATTGTTGGCAGATAATTATATTAGCGTGGGATTTAAATAAATATGCTTAATTACCGTACATGTCCCTGTGATATCCAATTTTTACAAAATAGTCCCTGTGGTATGACTTTAAACAAAATGATCTTTGTGGTTAGCGGTAAATAGCAAACTAGTCGGAAGCGGAATTTAACATTCTGACATCTGGTCCGCTAACTAGCGGATGACCAAAATGGAGTCCGCTTCCATTTCCGACTCTTAGCAGACATAGCAGAATTCCGAAAATGTTTTGGGCTATATATTTTTAGTTCATTTAAGCATTTTTGTACAAAAAATAAATATGTAATTCATTTATGACAATTCACAAATATAAATATCTCTGATATATCAGAAAATTAAAATATACAACCTGATCTTCATAAGAACATTTTTCAATTCATTACAAAGATCTCAATTATATAAATGAACATAACAAGTATAGAGATGCAAATTAAGAATTTACATTGCACTTGCACCACATCAAGTCATCAACTCACCAAGTGATTAAAGTTGAATTTTGAAGTTAAATGTTGGTCATCCTTTAAAGTTTAAACTAATACAACCATATCATATTATGATCATTTTAGTTTTGATGACCATTTTATTTATCTCATAATATTTAAAAACAAACAACTCATTGTTGATCTTTTGAAAACCGAAAACAACATCCTAGCAATTCACAACAAAATTCTAAAACATGCAATTCACAAACAAGTGTAAAAATAAATCTAAAACATGCAATTCAATAAATCCATATTCAATAAATCCCAAAACAACATTCAAAAAAAAATTCAGATTCAATAAATCTCAAAACAATATGTAATTCACAAAATTCATAATCACAGATTCACAAAGTCACATAGTAAATAGTAACCTAGACACCATCACAATTCCAAAATAGCTAAAGATATATTATGAGCTTAATAATAAAATTGGTTAAGACTCGATGAAAATAATAATCGAAAAACATAGTGTATCTGACATAACTTTACAATACAGGATGCAAAATTTTGGCCATCCTTTAAAGACATCAGAAAATGAACAAGATGCGAAATTAAAAACAACAAACAACTAACATATTCAATAAATAATTAACTTTCGTTTTTCAAATGAATGCAATATAACTATAAACAATATAACACTTAGCCATAATCACAGGTTCACAATGACAAGTTCACAAATCACAATGAAAATTAGATATAAATCATTAAGAATCTAATATTGATGCATAATGACTATGAATCTAATATTTATACACTTAGCCGAACCCTTGCACCAATTAATGCAATACAATTAATAGCCTAACAGGTTCACAAATTCACAATATACACTTAACAAGTTAGCCGAACAAATCTTTGAAAAATTTAAACTAGAGAGAGAGATAGAGAGATGAAGACGGAGAGAGACATAGAGTTAGAGAGATGGAGACAGAGAGATAAAGAGTTAGAGAGATGGAGAATACATAGAGAGAGAGAGAAGCAAAACGACAACGTCACAACAATGGAGGCAGACTTGACGTTGCTTGCACTCGTCGGAGAAGACGGAGCTCAGGGAGTGATGAGGAGACTCGACGAACAGAGAGAGAAAGCTGAGAGAGTGGAGGGTCACGGTTTGTGAAGGAAGGGGGAAAGGCTGAAAGAAATCAAGGATTAGGGCTTTTGTTACCATTGATTGAAACGGTGAGTTTTGATCCGCGATATAATATTTCTTTTACAAAAAAACCACATAAACGACGTCGTTCTATTTAAAATAGAACCATATCGTTTTAACTTTTAGTTAAAAAAAAATCGGAACTGGTTTTCCGCTGAACCGGTGAAAACGTCCACTTTCGGTTCCGGGAAATCCCAAAATCGACCACCGACTTTGGTTCTTGGAAGAGCCGGAGCACAGCTTCCCGGAATCGGTGATGGAACTGGAGCCAGAGTTCTGCAGGTAGCCAGACCGGACTTACACCCCTATCTGTGATATGTTTTGAGACAAATTAGTATCTTCATCCAACTGTCGTTACCTACTTAATGGAAGAATATTGTACATGCCACGTCAGCACCATTCACGCGTTGACACTTTTTTTAAAAAAAAAAAAAATAAAATTAAAAATACTTCTCATATTATACTTCTTTTCCACATCGTTTACTCTTGTTAAAAAAACGAAATTAAGCCTTAAACATTTAAACTAACCACTGTAGACGTCCTTTAAAGTCCTACGAAGCCCCCCTCTGTTCCTCCCTAGCTAATCTCCCCCCTCATCTTCAAATTTCACCATTTTCAGCCCTAACTCCCCATTCTCCCGAGCTACTCCTAGTCTCAGTCTCAGAATCTGATTGGTTCGATCCGGTGAAATGGACGCGCGAGATTCATCTTCTTCATCATCCACAACTGCTGCTGCTGCTTCGAATCGCGACGGCCCCTCCGGCACCGAAGACGACGCATATACTTTTCACTTGCTGTTCGAATTTGTTTGTCATTTCTTTAGTTGGTTTTACTTTGCTTTCCGGTTGCGGCCTACATGTTGATTGGATAATTAATTGTTCGCCTGTTGCTTTCCTTGATGGCAATGATCAAAATTTGCTTCATTTTTCTGTGGGAGATGAATGCGCCCAATGGGTTGAGTTTGTATTGGCCGTGAAGTTTGAGCTTTATCTTTTTTTTTTCGGAAATGGAGGTTTTAAAAAAGAAAGTTAAGTGAAAAGGGTCTCGCAGGATTCTGAAGGACGTGTACAATGGTAAGTTTAATGCTTAATTTCATTTTTCTTCTTAAAAAAAACACTTCTCAATGTGTGAATGTTGCTTATATAGTATGTACAACATTCTCCTGTTAAGTGGGTAACGACATATGGAAGGAAGAATTAATTTGCCTAAAAACTATACCACATGAACCATTTTATTAAAATTCATACCACAGGTACTATTTTGTAAAAGTTGAATTCTACCTCAACACGTAAAGTAAGTCAAATAAATACGAGAGTATGTAGTAAGCCATCTTAGTATAATATATTTAATTATATTTCTTTAGACCTAAAATTATGTCACGTTTATCACTCGCGCATCCTGTGATATAACCACCTAAATCACTATTTAAACCAATAACCTCAAACAAATAATCACTATTATTTTTAAATAAAATATTTAAAATTTTATTTAAAAATAATTTTTCTAAATTTTTGAAATATAAAATTACTAACTAAGTGGGCCTAAATCTCATTTGTTTTTAATTTATTTATTCATCATGTATTTAAGGGCCTTTTTATTTTTATTTTATTTTTCTTTTAAGTTATGAGACCTCTTGCTCAAAGTGGAGCCTTCGACAACTGTTTAAGTTGCCTAAGTGTTGAGCCGACCCTGATCACCAAGAGCTACATGCTGGCAAACCTTTTGCACATATGCTTGTGTATTCTCCACCGATCTGAATCTACGTACGAGTCTTCCACGAATAGAAATTAACTGGTGGTCTTTCTAGTGCTATGGTGATCGATGTGCTTGCTTAGTGTGCAGGTTTAAACAGGACATTAGAGATATTCATATAGTCATCTCTAGGAGAGTTGCTAAGGTAGTTGTTCACTTTCCCTTTTTGCCAAAAAAAAATTAATCAATAGAATTTTTTTTATTATTTATTTATTTATTCTAAAAAACAATCCATATGATTCACCGATGCTTTACAATGCCCAGTGACTGCCTACTGCCTAGCACTCAATACACATGACCGCGCTTAATTACTCTTACCAGTTATCGCCATTAAGTGGCGGAGCCAGAAACGCAATTAATGGGGGCAAACTCTTAAGAAAAAATAGGAAAAAAAAATTTACTACAAAAATGTCTTAAGAGTATAAATATAAAAAATTAAGGACTAAAAACACTATAAATATTGAAATACACGCACCGTACTATTTGCTGATACTGAGAGGTGACTTAAAGATTAAATTCTTGTTGTTCAAGACACCAATGAAGCACCAACTAATCACACAATACTGTTAATAGAAAAAACCGGTCCTTAACAGTCGCGATTTTAACGGTGGCGGTTTCCGGTTAACCTACCTTCATATTGGACTATTGAAACTAATAAACTAACAAATCATCACTGTAATGAAACCAAAATGCTATTTAGACCGGTCCATAATTCAAACAAATATCAGACCCTCTTTACAGAAACCTATAGAGATCCGGATTAAATTTCTAGAATGAAGGTATCCTTTTAGTGCTTAGAAACATACAGATACCAAACAAGCACGATCGTTATATGCCATCATTAGCTTATGGATTTCACAAATATCAATGGATTTGTAGGTATTTGTATCATCAGCCAATGGTCTCATCTCCTCCAATGTTAGGAAAGCACGCTTCTTTCCTCCCTCCTTGTTTCGCATCTGATTCTGCACCTGAAAGAAACAATATAACCTATTTCAGTTCAAAGCCTTCTACTGACAACAAATCAAAACTTACAAAGCAGCCCATGTAGAAGTCAAAACTAGAAAGAACAAATAGAGTTGGAAGATTACAAATATCCTAAAACTCCATGTAACAAGCTAAAGGGAAGCCACTAGATGGCTTCATCCAATCAAGTAGCAATCATTAAAAACAAATTACTTCAATTTAACCACAAAGAGTGCATCACTACCAAATGTTCCTCATATCTCTACGCCTTTTTTTTTGTTTCTTTTCAAGAAAATGCCAATTATTAAAAATAAAAAAGGGTAAAAAGACAACCTTCAAACATGAATAGGAACACCAAGAAAGCATTATCGTAAGTCTAACATTTGCTATTTAGAATTCCTAACCCATGTCACAAATCAGGTGCTTTAGGTTCTGAAAAAATAAGGCAACTTCTTGACAGCACTGATAATTACCACCACAATTAGTGAATTACGAACCAAATAGATGATAGTACCCTTGAATGGGAGGGATGCTGGTTAATGCAGAAATACATGCACATAGAACACTCAGAAAACTTCACCTATATCCTGCTTATTTTGAAACCATAAACAAACTATGATGCCCACCAAACTAAACCAACCCAATAGGCACAACAAATCGAATCCTAGTACACACAAAATGCAATAAAAATCTTTATATGAAAGATTGAGATGGAGATAGAACACACACCTCAAGCAAATCGAATCCAAACAAGTGCAAACCCTTTGCTACACAGGTTATAGAGATATCGAACCATAGGTTTTGGGGCTGCAAGAGTGCAGCGGCAAGAAGAAGAAGAAGAAGAAAATTAAAACCCTAAAAATTACAAACAATTAGAGAAAAGTTAATGTGAAGGAGGGGGAAGATGAGAGTACCTGTGGTGGTCGGCGAAGGGTGGTTGTGCCGCCTATGCGCAGGAGAGGGAGGGGAGGGAGAGAGAGAGAGAGAGAGAGAGGCAGGGGGTGATTGTCGAAGAAATGAGATTATGGGAGGAAGGGGTAACTATCGAAGAAATCGGAGGGGTGACAAAACGACAAACTAAGTTGTTTAATATAAAAAAAAACTAAAACCTAGTTTCTTGGTACCGGGTAAATCAGGAACCGAGAAAACTCCAGGTTTTTTTAAAAAAAAAGGAAACCGTCACCGGCACCGATTAGGCGGAGTACCGGGAACCCGGTGCCGGTGCCACTGGATTTTTTCGGTGGCTTTGAACATCCCTAGTATCAAATAGTCCCAGAATGCTTGCTTGAGTGTAGAAATTGGAGGAGCATAAACAAAAGAGTAGAGAAATCTTTGGAATGGGTCACTCGGATAGAACAACACGCTGATAAAATTAGGAGAAGAGAAAATTATATCAAGGAAGATCCCTCGTCTCCAAACACAAACAAGACCGCCCTTCTTGCCAATAGAGGGAACGACATAGAAGAAGAAAAAACCCAACTTGTTCAAAATAGACATAGACATAGCAACATAGACCTTGGTCTCTAACAAAAGTAGAACATCCAGATTAGACCCCGGAGATGGGTCGATGCCGCGGGCGGGCAAGTCCCCGACAATTCCAAGATAGGATTCTCATTGGGGAAGGGCCAGAAATTAGCCCGCCTCTTCACTCATGGGTTTGAGTGCTAGAAGCTTTCTTTTTCAGTTTCTTCTTCTCCTTGCTCACCAAGTCACGGATCTGTTTCTTCACAAGTTTTTTGTGGGCTGACAAGGTTTTTTTTTTGGAGAGTTTCAGGAGATTCAAAAAAGAATATGATTCTTCCAACATTTTTCGTTTCCCGAGCCATTTTGCATATTTGGGGGCCTTGGGCATTTTTTCAGATTATGGGTTGGATGGGTTTGGGCTAATGGCTAGAGATTTTCCTTTGTGATGGGCTCTGGAAACGGGAGCTGTTTCAACATAAGAGATGGTCCGTGGTAATTAACTCAGAAGAAAATGAGTATTGGGGAGTTGGGTGTGGGCTGAAGGATGTGGATTTTCTTTTGTCAAAGTCACTAGACAAAGGGACAGTTTCATTGGAGGAGAGGGTCCTTGGCACCTTTAATTCAGATGAGGACTGAGGAGTATTGTGGGATGGGCTCCGGGGGTAAAAGATACATTGTTGGGGTTTGGTCTGGGAGAAGGAAAGGGAGGAGTGGAAAGTTTGGTAGTGGAGGAAGAGTCCAACAGAAAAAAGGGGTAGTCCGTGGACTATAGGGAGAGGATGGGCTGACTGTGAGTAAGTGGAAGGGAATTCGGGAAAAGGGTGCGCCACATTTGGGCAGTGGGCTGGGTACGGTACGGGAAGTCAAGACAAATCCTGAATCTTGACTATGGAGGATAGAAAGGTCTTCCAGAAATCAAGGTCGTTTTTAATTTTTTTTAGGATTCAAATACATTCACAAAATTATTACCGAACATATTAATAATTCAAATACAAACACCAATATATTTTACACAATCTTCAACAACTTTTTACTTTTTATTTAATATAAATTTTCTCTCGATATATATATTTTTACAGATGAATAGTAAACTGACGTGGGGTTGGTGGAGGAGTTTAAATGGATGGGATTTGGAGATTTTGTTATAAGTGGGTGTGGCAGACTATCTATAGAATCTGCGTCCAAAATAGGAAGGGTGGCAACATAAGAAGACGCCACGTGAGTATTTTGCATGGGGGATCAAAGGAGGCTTCTGAGTGACTCTGGGAGACTCCTTATTTTGGTAAGATCAGTCATTGAGAAGCAATAAATGGGGCGGCTTCATGACAATGTTTGAAGGGACGAGGTATGGTTGGGTAGCAGCATTTATTGCAAGGGGGAGCTGGCCAGCACCGAGATTTGTTTTGGATTCTTGAGTTCCTAGAGTTTGATGAGGGTGGAGGAGATTTTTTGTAAGACCAGTTAAGGTGGGGATGTCTTTCAGGGGTGTGAGAGGGGGAGGTGGAAAAAGAGGAAGCAGAGGAGTATTGTAAGCCTGAAACTGACCGAGAATGATCTCTTGGATCAGCCCTTAGATCACTGCCAAATATAATAATAAAATGGGTATTAAGGGCACATCATGAAGAAACCAAATGACCTAAGCAACCACAGTGGAAACAAAGTCAGAAAGCTTCTATATTTAAAAGTGATGTGGGCAGGAGGCTTCTTCTCACGAGGGAACAAAAAACCAGTCTTCAAGGGCAAAGAAACATCCAACTCAACCCGAATGCTCACAAATTTCTTGCAAGCTAGACCAAATGGGATGGGTTCAATATCCAGAAAGGTTCCCATATGTTCACCTATTAGTTTGATATTCGCAGCAGAGTCTATAGAGAGAGGAAGACCATGTAACTGAACCCAGAAATGGGATGGAGGAAGAAATACAAAAGCATCCCAGAACAACTGATGCGTCGGTAAAATAGCAGCATCAACCATTATCTTCAGGTCAGTCATAAAAGCATCGGCCCAGGCTGGTCGCTCCTCGGCATCATGACGAGGGGATTGCTCCTCTAGCTGCGGCTCTCCAGAGGCAGGACCCTGTGGTTGCTGCTGCCGCCTAATCTGAGCCTCGGAACAACTCAAAAGAGTCCGAAAAATGGGACCGATATGCGTCTTTCGTTCCTCGTCCGGACTATCCATGCAGCCCACACCATGGAGGAACTGTGTCAGGAGTAGACTGTACGATAATGTGGTAGCTCCACTGATCTTTGCTTCAGCTTATAGACTCATGAAGATGTACAACGACAAATCCACAATACCTCATCTAGCCACGTACAACATCAGCTCGCCTCTCGCTATAGGGCACTCTGTCATGTGTTTTCTCGGCTTGATGTTTTAGGCAAAGATCAAATGCAAAATGCGCCAGAATGAGACCATGAACTTCTGTTTTAGGAAGGGTCCGAAGACCACCATGTCCCGACCCCAGATGGTTTTTTCTCCATCTCCACTGCAGGGAATGCTCCAATTGGCCCATGCATCCCCAAAAATCCAGCTAGGATGTCTGCTGACAACAAAAATGTCATCCCGCTTATAGTGACGCTCCATACTTGTGTATCAATGTCCACAACGTCCAACATAAAACTCTAGGACCAAATCTACCAATGCCACACCTCTTCAGCTACCCGATCCAACTTTTATTGTCCAAAACATCGACAATACCCCCGCCATGATACCTCAGCTCTTTGAAGTCAGCCACGTAAACCTCACGCTCCACGCTGACTGATTAGCTCAGAAACTCAGCCCGTTGCTGGTCCAGCCGCTCCTCCACGTAAACCTCATGCTCCAAGGATCTTCCTGCGCAGAGCTCCCGACAAATGAGGTAGATGACAAACAGTGGCGTTTAGACATTTTTTAATTTGTAAAAAAAAATGTCAGGGATGTACCATCCGCATGGTGTTGAATACCGTTCGCACATCATCTACATACAGTCTGAACGTCTCATTTAAAGTCTGAACGGTAAGTAAAACGACATAGTTTTATTGAATAAATGTGCGAACGCTTACATAACCGTCCTCAACAAAAATAATCATTAAAAAATAATTATAATATGTGTATATATCCTAAATAAAACGACAACGTATATCTGAAAAAACGTCCCAACACACAAACAACGTCGTTCGAACGGCTAAAGAAACGACATAGTTTTAGTAAAGTTATGTGCGCACGTTTATAGCACCGTCCGCAACCAAATTTCTCCTAAGAAAAAACTTTTTAACATATATGTATAGATCATCAACAAAACGACAGTGTATAAGGGACAAACGTCCGCACGCAAAGTAAGCCTTCCGCAACGTGTGGTAAAACGACATAGTTTATTGAACAAACGTGTACACACTAGAATAAGTGTCCGTAACAAAAATACTTATAAAAAAATAAATTTTTAACATGTATATATATCCTAGACAAGAGGACAACATATTACAGCTTAATGTCCGCACGTGACAAATGATTGTCTAAATGTTTAGTTAAAAATGACATAATTTGAAAAAAATAAAGATAAGTAATTATCTTAAACTAAACAATGACGTATAATGTACAACGCTGTCCCTACAGGACATAAAACCGTCTGTACGATCTAATTAAAACAACAACGTTCTCAAATATAGCCGTAGAAAATTTAAAACTATCTGTCCAGACTGTTTCAACCCGTCCGGACCTGTCGTGGTGAAGAAGACAGAGTTGACCCAGCCATGGCCGGTCTTTCTCCCACCTCCAAAACTCCTGCAAACCAACAACAAAGAACACAAAATTATAGTCTAAACAATCCTACAACATCATGCATTTCATATCAATAAAAATATGGGATATCAAACAATTGTGGTGGCCGAAAATCGTTCATGAAAATTTCTACGTAAATAACTTTAAAAAACAAGATTTTTATGCAAAAAAAACCAAGTAAAAGCATGAGAAACATACCTGAATACGAAGAACACAACAAAAATGAAAGATTACTAGAAGAGAAGCATGAATGTAGGTTGAGAAATGAGAGAAACTGTTGGCGTACGTAAAATGACGTTCAAATGGCTTATGTTCGACTTTAAAATCTGTTTACTCCATTCGGAAGAGACGTTCTATGCCGTTTGGACGGTATTGTTTTCCATGTGGACCAATCAGATTCCTCCGCATTAAATTCCAAATCGTGAATGGTTAGACAAATCTTTTCGAAATGAAGGCGTCCCGACGAGCTGAGTTTGTGCAGAATGTCAGACTTCTGTAACGTGCAACGTGCTGTACCACCATTAGCCGAAATTATTTTCATACGCGTCTGGACGGTATGTGACCATGCAGACAAGCGCAACTGTTCTCCACGTTCTTCTAAAGTATTGTCACGTGTCAATCATACGCGGACTGTCTCAAATGTTCGGACGTTTATGTCAGACTGTGCGGACGTTGATGTGGATTTTCTGACGATTTGTCTTGCGTCATTGATGGGTGACAACGAGATTTTATCACCCAACATATGTGCGCACGTCTTCATTTACCATGCGGACACATCTGCAGTTGCTGACAAATGTTTTTAGTCACAAATATGTGACGTTTTCGATTTTTGTCAACCCTAAATACCGTTCGCACCGTGTTTAAGGACGTCTGGACAATTTTGTAATTCATGGCACACTTTGGGTAACAAAAATTTTATTTTAACTTCGAAGGACATGATTTGGTGACCAAATTTGTTTTGACACCCGAAAGTTTGACACCTAAGGTCAATTTTCTTGTAGTGACACGCAATACAGAGACCATCATCGACATCATCAATTTTTCATTAGTGGTTTTACACCTGGAGATATTGGAGGGATGATTTAAAAAAAATTAAGGCTCAATTACGTAATATAAATAAGTCAAGGACTTATATGTTGATTTAGCTACCCTAAAGACCTATTTATCACAATTCAATACCACAAGGACTACAAGTTAAGCCTTATTTTAGGCTAAATTACTCTGCACGTCCTTAAGGTTTGGCTATTTCCCAGATTGGTCGTCAGGGTTCGATTTTCCCTACAAATATCCCTGGAGTGAGGACTTATTCCCAAATAGATCCCGTCGTTAACTCATTGGATGATAATGCACACGTGGCTAACGGCTTACACGTGGGAATCGACAGCAGGATTTTTTAAAAAATCCCGCCAAATCGCAATGTAACACGTGTCAGTAAATAAATAAAAATAAAAAATATTTTTTAAAAATAAAATATAAATATAAAATTAATAAAAAAACATAATTAATTTTTTTTAATGTTAAAAAAATTCGGATCGGGGATCCTCGATCATTTCCCGGTGGAGGCCCCATTCACCGGCCGCCGGGGAATTTTGGCCGCCCAGAACTGGGCAACCAGCGGAGGGAGGAGGAATCCCTCCTCCACCCCGGGCGGTGCTCTAGGGCGGCTGGGGCACCTCCCCCATCCAGCAACAGTGCCCGGGGGATTCTGGCTGCCCACAACGGAGGGAGGAGGAATCCCTCCTCCACCCCAATCTCCCTGTGGTCGGTGGAGGGGCCTCCACCGGGAAAGGATCGAGGGTCCCCGATCCGGTTTTTTTTTTAAAATTAATTATGTTTTTTATTAATTTTAGATTTAGATTTTATTTGTTTAAAATATTTTTATTTTTGTTTATTTTACTTACACCTGTCACATTGCGATTGGACAGGATTTAAAAAAAAAATCCAGCTGTCGATTTCCACGTGTAAGCCGTTAGCCACGTGTGCATTTCCATCTAATGAGTTAACGACAGGATCTATTTGGGAATGAGTCTTCACCCCAGAGATATTTGTAGGGAAAATCCAACCCTGATGACCAATCAGGGAAAGGGCCAAACCCTAGAGACCTGCAGAGTAATTTAACCCTTTTTTTTAATTCTGATTTTATTGTAGCGAATGAGTTATAGCAACAGTGAGAATAGGTCTCACCTCACTGTATACCAAACCACTGGATCGAGATCTTTTCGGGGCAACAAAACACTTATGGTAAGTTGAGGATTTTTAAATTTTTAAAATTAATGGTTATGCTAATAATAGTCTTTGTAATAAAATAACAAGAGTTGTTTTAACATTAATCTCCTTTGGATGCAGAAAACTCTAAAAACAGGGACTATCAATCTGGCTAAGTAATATGAGAAGATGCATAAAAATAAGAATGTTTGTTGGATATATATATATAGGAAACTAAAAAGAGAATTTACTGAGCATATTAACTTTTAACGTGTTCCTATATATAAATCAAACGTTATGTATTCATTTAATTTATTTTGTATGTCTTCTTATGATTTTACTTTCAATTTTTTATTTAATTTCAGGAGAAGATTGAGGCTCTACGGCTGCAATTAAGTTTAGAGGAGAAGCTAGCCATACATCAATGTACGGGTAATTTACAGTCAAGTTCTCGGGACCAAATCAGGGTATATGTGTGGTTAACTGGTTTATGATGCTCGGTGAACTCCGCAACATCGTCTTCGTCTTCAACATTGTAGTTAAATCTCGTCCGCAATTTAGAAGAGACGAGGATGCAGACAAAGTAGATGAAAGCTAGACAGAAAGAGTATGCATGTCGATCTCGTAGTAAAGCAAACAGACATTGTTAAGAAGAAAAGGATGATCTTGAGAGAACAAAGCTCTTGAATTACTCTGTCTTTTCTTTCTTATTATTCAGCTGAAGTTTACAGCTATTTATAAAAGAGAAACACTTCAATTACACAGGGATCACCGATAATTGAACTAGGCAACCCTGTTTACAAAACGATACAGTTTTACAACACTGTATTGTAACTGTATTGTAACTGTATTGTATTAATACAAAATGACACAGTTTATTATTCATCAGCCCCCCCTCAAGATGGAGTGTGTAAGTCGAGAACACCCATCTTGGCCAACAAGTACCGAAATTGGGAAAGACCAAGCTGCTTGGTAAACAAATCACTGAGCTGATTGACAAATGAAACATGTAAAGGCCGAATGATGTTATGCTGAAGCTTCTCCCGAACAAAATGACAGTCAAGTTCAACATGCTTTGTTCGTTCATGGAAAATAGGATTTTCAGCAATATGTAAAGCAGCCTTATTATCAAAAAAGAGTAAGGCAGGCCTGGAATGGGAGATATGAAGATCAGAAAGCAAGTAAAGCAGCCATTGAATTTCACAACATGTAGCATCCATGGCTCTGTATTCGGATTCAGCAGAGGACCGAGATATGGTGCTTTGTTTCTTGCACTTCCATGAAACCAAGGAGGAGCCAAGGAAGATACAAAAACCAGTAAGGGATCTGCGGGTATCCGGGCAACCAGCCCAATCAGAATCACAAAAAGCTTTAAGATGAAGCTCTGTAGAGGATGAGTACAAGAGACCTTGACCAGGGCAAGACTTCAGATATCGGAGGACATGGTGAACAACAGCCAAATGAGAAGTACGAGGCTTATCCATAAACTGAGTAAGAATATGGACAACATAATATAAATCAGGTCTAGTCAAAGTAAGATATAAAAGTTTGCCAACCATCCTGCGATACAATGAAGGTTCAGGGAGAAGTTCTCCATCAAGAGCTGAAAACTTCTGATTTTGCTCAAGGGGAGTCTGAGGAGGTTTGCATCCGAGAAAACCAGTGTCCTCAAGCAAGTCTAAAACATACTTTCTCTGACAAAGAGAAATGCCTTTAGAAGACTGAGCAATCTCTATACCCAAGAAAAACTTTGGAATGCCAAGATCCTTAATCTTGAACTGATGATGGAGCAAGTTTTTGATGATATCAACAGAGGGCAGATCAGTGCTAGCAATAAGAATATCATCAACATAGACTAACAAGGCCAGAAAATGAGAATCATCAGCCTTAATGAATAATGAATAATCTGATCTTGACTGAGCAAAGCCATGAGAGATAAGGAAGGTTGAAAGCTTAGAAAACCACTGTCGAGAGACTTGTTTTAAGCCATAAAGGGATTTTTGAAGCTTGCAAACCTTGTGAGGTGTGGTTGTGATATATCCTTGAGGAATCTCCATATAAACTTCCTCTTTTAAATCTCCATGTAGAAAGACATTATTAATGTCAAGTTGATATAGAAACCAGTTCTGAGAAGCTGCTAATGCAAGTAGAAGCCGAACTGAGGTGAGTTTTGCCACTGGTGAAAAAGTATCAATATAGTCAAGACCTTCAATTTGTGTGTAACCCTTGGCAACCAGCCGGACTTTGAACCTTTCTATACTCCCATCAGCTTTATATTTAATTCGATACACCCATTTGCAACCCACAGTGGTCTTAGCAGGAGGTAAGTCTACAAGAGTCCATGTATGAGTGTCTTCAAGAGCTGAAAGCTCAGCTTTCATAGCTGCACACCAGTTTGGATCTTGGGAAGCTTGATGAAAATTTTTTGGGTTCGGTTTGAGTGGTAATGGAGAGGATAAATTTTTGGTGAGAAGGAGAGAGATTATGATAGTTTAAAACATGTGAAAGAGGATAAGGAGCCCCTGCCTTAAGATGATCATCAATGCTGGAAGAAGATGGGTCAGTAGTGGAAGTGAGCAGATTGCAGTGATAATCCTTCAAATAGGATGGTGGCTGATGAAAACGTGTGGACTTTCGAGGAATAGAAGTAGAAGATGATGAAGGAGAGGAAGGAAAATGATCAATAGAAGCAGTAGGAGTGGAAGAAAAATCAGGAGCTACAAGAAGAGCAGCTGACAGAGTATAAGAAGGAGATGAATCAGTAGCTGAAGGAGAAGAGGGAAGTTGTTGGAAAGGAAAAATACGTTCATAGAAAACAACATCCCGGGAAATAAAGAGAGAATGAGAAGTGAGATCATAAAGTTTGTAGGCTTTGACAGCAGCAGGATAGCCAACAAACACACATTGCGTTGCACGAGAATCAAACTTTTGACGATTATGCTTGATTGTAGTAGCATAACAGAGACAACCAAAGACTTTAAGTCTTGAATAATATGGAGCTGAGTGGAAAACACATTCATATGGAAATTTGTGATGCAAAAGAGATGAAGGAAGGCGGTTAATGATGTAAACCGCAGCAATAACACATTCTCCCCAAAATTTAAGAGGGAGATGTGCTTGGAATCTTAGAGCTCGAGCCACATTAAGAATGTGTCTATGTTTACGCTCCACAACACCATTTTGTTGTGGAGTTTCAACACAAGAGGTTTGATGAGAAATTCCTTTGGAAGAATAGAACTGAGACATAATGAACTCAGGTCCATTATCAGTTCGAAAGGTTTTGATTTTGGATCCAAATTGAGTTTCAACTAAGTTGAAGAAGGAGATAAGAGTGGTGCGGGCATCTGATTTGTGTTTAAGCAGAAAAATCCAAGTGCATTTGGAGAAGTCATCAACAAGAGTTAAGAAATACCGAGAATTATTTAAGGATGGTGTAGAAAAAGGACCCCAAATGTCAACATGAAGTAGATCAAAAACAGAATTGGAACAAGTAGAACTCAAGGGAAAGGGAAGACGAGTTTGCTTAGCATAATGACATGAACTGCAATGTCCTTTATTAGCAGTGATGAAAGGAAATTCTTTATGTAAAATTTGAAGACAATTGGAAGAGAGATGACCTAATCGGCAATGCCATATGTCAATCTCTGGATTTTCAACAAAACTAGAATTAACAAGACTTGAAGAAACTTTGTAATCAGTAGGACTATCTGGAAATGAAGAAGGATTATGAACAAAATAGTACAATCCTTTTCTCTGCTCACACAACCCAATCATCTTCCATGAATACCGGTCCTGGATAAGACAGTAATTTGAGATCATCACAAGGCAATAGGTATTGGATTTTGTTAGCTGGCTAACTGAGATAAGGTTGAAATGAAATGTAGGTACACACAACACATTTGTGAGAAGTAGTGAAGGTGTGAGCTGAACAGATCCAATGTGTGTTGCTGATACTAAAAGTCCATTTAGCAATCGAACTTGTGAATTAATGGCTGATGAAACAACCAAAGCTGAGGATGAACATACTATATGATCTGTTGCTCCAGAGTCCAAAATCCAGGGAGTAGAATCACATTGAGCATTCGACATAAAAGCTTCAGAGTAGGTAGTGAAAATACCTGTTGCTGTTATGTGTGATTCTGCAGAGTTTGGATTAACTGAGACAACATTTGCTTGGTGTGAGCCTGAGGAAGTACTGTGGGATTGGAGCAAATTAAGCAACTGATCATACTGCTCTCTGCTGAAATGAAACGAATTCAGTGTAGGAAACTCAACACAACTAGCTACATGTTCAACAGATGAATTTGAAACAGCTGAGTTAGCCAAAGAACCAGACTTGGAGTTATAAGTATAACGGTTTGGCTTATAGCCAGGAGGATAACCGTGTAACTTGTAACACTTATCCACCACATGACCTGTCATGCCACAATGACTACAGATAGGTCGTTCTTTTCGTTGATATCCTTGTCTGCCATGAAAAGAAACAACAGGATTATACTTGCTCAGTAAGGTTATTGCTTCACTTCCTGCATCAGTGGATACAACAGAGAGTTCCTTTTGCCTTTCTTGACTAAGCACCATAGCATAAACTTTGTTAAGAGGAGGCAAAGGATCCAGTAGTAGAATCTGTTCTCGAGTAGCAGTAAATGAATCATGTAATCCATTTAAGAATTGCATAATCTGCTCTCGTTGTTGATACTCCATTAATGACTTTATTAAACCACAAGTACAAGCTGGATCACATTTGCATATCAACTGTGGTTTGAAATTCATAAGTTCATCCCAATAACTCTTCATCTTCGTGAAATAGGCACTTACATTCATCTGGCCTTGGATCAACGAAGAGATAGATCGTTGAAGTTGAAAAATTCGAGGACCATTGGATTCAACATATCGCTCTCTCAATTCATCCCACAGTTCTTTGCATGAATCAATGTATAGGACGCTGCTAGCTATTTCCTTGGACAATGAATTAATCAACCAGGAAAGCACCATCAAATTGCACCGATTCCAATGACCTGACATTTGTGTAGACGATTGTGGTTTGTTCATTGAAAACCGAGTTTATTCTTCACATTTAGAGCAATTGTCATCGATCGCCTCCAGGCATTGTAATTTTCACTACCAGTGAGTGGTTGTGAAACTAGAACACTGGATGGACCATCACTATGATGCAAGTAGTAAGGATTCGTAGGATCGTCAATAAGTCTGACGTTTGACATGTTCTAGATCTGGAAATGGATTTTGCACAGAGAAAGCTACACACAGAGGAAGCTATATACCCTCTGATACCATGTTAAGAAGAAAAGGATGATCTTGAGAGAACAGAGCTCTTGAATTACTATGTCTTTTCTTTCTTATTATTCAGCTGAAGTTTACAGCTATTTATAAAAGAGAAAAACTTCAATTACACAGGGATCACCGATAATTGAACTAGGCAACCCTGTTTACAAAACAATACAATTTTACAACACTGTATTGTAACTGTATTGTATTAATACAAAACGACACAGTTTATTATTCATCAGACATGGATGCAATTTTACTAGAGCAGCAGAAGCATAATGACATTTATGAGAGACAATTCAAAGCGGAGGAACAACAAATACAAGAGGAACTCATAAAAGAGATGGAATATATACCGGTTGAAGGCACAAATTAGACGCCTCGTGACCCAATTCCAGCTTCGACGGAGGGTCTAGAGATTTATGTTTTAAAACAGTTTGTTGTCTTTAATTATCAATGTTTAAACAAATATTTTATTTTTCTTAACTTATAATAGATGTATGTGGTAATTTGTGATTCATTTGGGTATTATTTTTTAAATTTAATTCATAGCTTTATTAATAATTAAAATTAAAATATTTTATGCCTTATATGTCTTCAAACATCGACACGAAATAAAAAGGTTTGAGTGCTTTTTTCCTCTCTTTTTGTTCTCCTCTTTCCTTGCTCATGTAATCAATTAGCCATCATAAAATGAAGGCCGTTAATTAGCTTAATTTTGGGTCCATTATTTCTAAACACAATCGTATCTCAGAATATGTAACTTGTTATAATGTTCTAATTCTCACTGTCAACAATTTTCTATTTCTAATCATCTTAATCTTAAGTTTGACATTTTCAATCATCATGGCGTTACAAAAAAAAAGGAAAAAAAAATATCATGGGTTATGTAGAAAGAGTAAGAATTTTTATGTACGTGTTGACCCTATTGATAAAGTTCTTTCATCCTAAATAAAAATTATTTAATTTGGATTTCTATCCGCAATCATGACTCTAATATTTTATGCATGGAATCTAGCTTTCGTCTCCCCAATATATATCCTCTACTTCACAGCACACCGTATATTTGTTCTGTTTCCCCTTCTAAGCACATGATGGCCGTGTGTTTCATATGGAATTAAGGTAAACACTGTTGCTGGCTCCCACCTTTTTGTTTTTTGTTCTAAGAAAGAGAATTCTCCAAATTTTATTAATAATTCCCATTTTTGTTTCATATGGAATAGCTATATATATATACTGGTAGCTAGTCTGTTTAAAATGACCCTTTTTGCAAGCAGTTTGTCGAACTTTCTTTACATTGAACGAGTTATGGCGGTTAGAGAAAGCTTTTGGCATTGCTGATAAGTCCATGTGAACCTCCTTAGCTGGGTAAACTCTAGTTGATTGTTAGGCTATGCCGACCTTGTACGTTATGGGTCCTCTTTAATCTTTTGTCCGTTTTCCCTTCGAAGTTGGAAAATGTAAAATACTAAGCTATCCAGAGGAGTTGAAAAAGGGATACAGGTAGATGTTGCTGCATTATTAAAGCTCTCAAATATATGATTGCATAGAAACAGTACAACCGTAATCATAACTATAACTATAAGGACCCCAACTGATCATTTTCAGGCATGCATTAAAAAACATTATATGTTGAAAGACTTGTGAACAGGCCGGACCTAGGGGATCATATAGAGGTACATATGTGCTCCCGTCTCCAGACAAGTCAAATGATAGCCAATCAATACTTACATTAAGAACCTATTCTAGAGACCCTCTTTGGATACCCTCTCTCTAGAATCTGCACCAGCCTTCTGTTTTGGTTGAGGGAGGGGACCCACCTCCCGCCTTCCTCTCCCTTTTTGTTCTCATTTCCCATAGTTTAGAGGTTTCCAATAAACCCCCTCTCCTTCTCGGCTTCTTTTTTGGGTTTTCTTTGGCAAATTCAAGAAGAGATCTCAACACGTTTAGAGGTCTCCAGAAGATACGACCGGCATGGATAGGCGTGTAAGGTAGGGCTGTGTATGCTGGGCCCGACCAGTATAAATTGACTCGACCCGACCGAAACGGATCGGTCCATATACTGGCACGAGTGAGTGCAGACCCAAATATTAGAACCCGACTATATTCGGTCGGGCTGAGGCCCAGACCGTCGGTTTCACTTCAGCCCGACCAAACCCGCAACTTTCCTAGACGTTGCTTAGAGGAGAACCCTATGCAATATCCTTTCTCCTTCTTCTCGTGCGGTTGTGCCTCACTCCCTGCCTCCTTCAGTCCTTCGAGCTTTGAACACGACAGTCTTCGAGTGAGTCTGTGTTTCCTGGTTCCTTGTTGGAGACGTCGATTTTGGTCATTTAGGTCCCCTTCACTGACCGAGTCGTCCTTGAGTTCAACATCTTCGACCTCTTCTTCCTCTCCATCGAGCCCTTGGCTTATATGCGCAAACACTGCACATAACACGGAACCAGTGGAGCCTGTTAAAGGTGGTGCTCATAGGCGACTCCGGCGTCGGCAAGTCCAATTTGCTTTCCAGGTTCACCAGAAACGAGTTCAGCCTCGAATCCAAGTCTACCATTGGGGTAGAATTCGCCACCCGTAGCTTTCACGTGGATGACAAGGTCGTCAAGGCCTAGATTTGGGACACCGCCGGACAAGAAAGGTCAAAACCAATTATCATTGCCAAATCTCTCTTAGTTGTCCTTTTTGGTTTTGAATTTTCTATTTCTCTTCATTGGGTTTGTGATGCTTCAGAATTCCTTCTCGATTTTGTGTAGACTTTTAGCTCGTCACGCATCGCGTACGTGCTATCTTATTGTTTTTTTTCATTGATTTGTTGCTTCAGATCTCGACTCCATCGTAGTGCAGTCTGTAAAGCTAATTCCTTTGTTCTTTTGATAATTTGATTGCGGAAAATGTCGGAAAGATTTTCGTTTCGTAAAAGAAACGAACAATGGATTGTAAAATGTTCTTCCTGTTCACTGTTGGGAGTCACCACTTCCTGAAAAGCAAAGTGAATGCTGGTTGGATGTCAGCAATGCCCTATGACTTTTCTTGGATCTGGGTTTTGACTTCTCCGGGGAACACATGGATTCAAGATTGGTTTCTATCGTACCTAGCTTGCAGCGACTGGGAAGAAAGGCAGTGCAGAAGAGGAGTCGGCGGCGATGAAGGGGCGACGACGACCGAAGCTACTGTTACTGAAAGTTACTGTAAGGCTATCTCTTTAGTAGGCCATTCAAAATCGAGTTCCACACGTACGTGGATGAAAGTTATTGTTACTGAAAAAATAATAAACTCGAGCCTGCTCCGACTTGACCGATGAAAGTCGGGTGGGATTGATAAAAGTGTTCGGTGTCACATGGACCCGCCCGGAACCGACCCATGTATGGCCCGCGTGTAAGGTATCATGCACACCCACGGGCGCATATGGATCTCAGGCACCCGCACCTTTCCCTTCCAGATATGAGCTCAGGTACTCGTCGTTTCATGGCTGTGTGGTTGGCCTCTGTGCCTCTCGGCGGTTTGTTCAGGTCCTGCTTGGAGTTGGTCAGCCGGTGAATGAGGCCCCACGTGCGTACATCTCACACAACCATCGACTTTCCCCTTTGGTTGATTCCTCTCCTCCTCCTACCAATTCTGTCGCCCCCTCCTTCGGCGGCTTCCCTTTTCAATTGGTCATATCAGCTTGTTTCCCTTATAGGTTATCTGCCCTTTATGAATTTATGTATGACCTTTTGGCCCCCTACTTGTTGGTTTGTCGCCTCTATGTAAGGTCTTACTAGTCGTTTAGAGCGTGTAACAAGGTCTTTGCACTTCCTTGAATATCAATGAATGAGCTGATACAATAAAAATAGAATAAAAGCTAATCAACAGTTGTTTTCTCTAATCTTTCAGTCTTTCTCTCTTTCTCTCTGATGGGAAAACCCTATCTCTAATATGTTCACTCTCTCTCATGCAAAAACTCCAGTGCGCCCACCTCCTCTCTGCTCAAGTAGATGCGAGATGAGTCTTTCATTCTCCTCTCTCTCTCTCTCTCATGTAGGGATGAAGCCAAAATTAGAAATTAGAGGGCAGTTTACAAAATAAATATTAAAAAAATCATTAACAAAAGTAGGGCCATGGCCCCTAGCTCCATCCATACTCTCATGATATGTCCTTTGCTTTGTTATCCCTATAGATCTGTATTGGTCAAAAGAGTAAAACCTTAGATCTAACTTCATAAGAGGGGGTTTGGGGACCATTCTCGAGTTTTCGTTCGACTCTTGCCAAACTACAAAAAAATTAACTTTTTAATGACAAAATTTTTTGTCACTAAAAGTCAATTTTTCGCCACGTGCTCTGTTAGCAAAAGAGCATCACTAAAAGCTTATGGTGACGAAATTCGGTTTTCGTTCCGAAAATTTTTTCGTGACACAACTTGTTCTGTCACTAATAGGTTATTGTGATGGAACTTTTTATCACGAAAAAGTCAAATTTCTAGTAGTGCCAAGAATTTGGCCAAATGCAACATTGTTAGACCCAACAATTTTGACAAGGGCAGCTTAATCAGTCAAGGGGAGAGGTGCGAATCAACTGTTGTCAGCACCCTTGTAGTCCAAAGTTAAAGCCTAATTTGAAACCTTTTTTTTTTTCTTTTTTTAGCTGCTTCCTTAATGCAAGCTTTCACATAGACGAGGTTTCCCTTCATTTTATACTAGTAGTTTTACTCCCATGTTTGATGGTATCTACATTGTGTTAGCCCAAGGTTGCTCCTTGAGCTATTTAACTCGATTTTGATAATAACAAATAACAAAATAGCTTTAGAGTATTTTTAGAATACGTGGTTGTCAATCCACTATTCAATCGAGAGTACTAAATTGTATTTAAATCTCTCTCTAGTTCATTATGCCCTATATTAAATTTAAACACCATGACATGCACCTAAACTATCATATTTTTCTTTGTATGAGTTTTCGTGTTGAAATAGAAATGATTGAATATCAAAAAGCACTGAAAAGTCTCTTTCTGCCGAGATAGTGCTAACACATGGGAGACACAATGTCGACAAATTGCACACTTGCCAGAATGCTATTTTGATGGCGTCGACACATGGGAAGTACAATGTCGACACAGGCCATTGGCACCAGCAAGTCTGTTCCAGACTTGAAAATGGTATCGACACATATGCATAAATGTGTCGACACATGTTGAGCAAACCCTATTTTTAAAACAATGACTCAGCACGAAAATAAGACGTTGTGGCACTTAAGGCACCTCTAAAACATTCCAAAAGACCCTTGGGACCCCCCAAGACTGAAGATCTATAAAGACAACATTATGGAGAGAGAAAATACATATTTTGCATCTCTTACATCATCAATCTTGACTTAGCCTTTAAAAGAGAGAAAAATGCAAAAGAATAAAAGCTACATGTTTTCCAAGAGATCTGCTACTTTCTTGTTGCCATCACTATCAGATTTTGTCTTGTAACCATTTATTGAGCATTGTATTTGTTGATCTTGCTTTTAGATCTATTGTATATTCATTCCTATCTTTAAACCTTGAAAAACCTTTAAGTGTGGGATACACTTGGGCCTACCTGTGAGGATAGAAGAAATCTCATAGGCTTTTAGATTTGTGGTTCGAGTTGAAGAGTGAGCTGAGGAAAACTCTTGTAACGGTTATTTAGCACCCGGAAGTTAAGTTGTGAACACTATTGGATTATAGTGAAGAAGCCCAAGGAAGGCAATAGCCTTGGGGGTGGATGTAGGCAAGTCTTGACTGAACCACCTAAAAATCGCGGTGTTATTTCTCTTCCCTTACTCCTTTACTTTATTGTTGTCATTTATTGTTTTTTGTTTTATATAGTATTAAGTATTTTTTCAGATCTGCATTTTTATCGGAAAAGTCTAATATTTTGTAAAATTCAATTCATCCTCCATCTTGGGCTGCTATTTGGACTCATAGATTAGTTGATTGTGATTGTATGTTAGGGAGATTATATGAGATTAGGGACTTTGTAAGAAGGCTAAATTTGTTTCCTCCGGAACCTTTTGCTATCAATGAAATAATCTTGATTAAAAAAGAAGAAAATAAATTACAATAAATCTTCACAAACTACCATTATATTCTTAAAGCATCCCTAAACTATAGCTCGTTGTGACTCACTCTCAAAATCCATGTTCTTGTTGTGATTTCATCCCCAGATCCAAAGAAGTTGTTAACTTGAATGCTTTCTTTCACAAGTGGCCCTTCTCCTGATAAAAATACAATTATGCCCCATTCTCTTGAGTCATAACTCTCGAATTATTTGATGGCTCTACCGGTTAAGACTTAAATTTATGAAACACAACGTTTAGCCTAGCCAGAGCTTGGTATCTAGGTTTAACACCCCTTCTTTTTTGGTCCACCTGTTTGATATAGCTTTTGATATAGCTTTAGCTATAGTATATGTGCTCATGTGAAATATTTTTTCTTGCATTTACATTCACGAGGGTAACTGAGCAGACAGTGTATCAGGGTTGGTAGGGTAATGGGATGACCAAAGGCAAGCCAGTAATTATTGGGGAGTCTGGAAGACAGACGCTGGAATTCCAGGGGAAAATCCCGGTTAAACATATGCCAGAGATGTCCATGGATATCTGAAATTCCCGGGGTTATGGAGTGTTGATTTCACGGGGTATCTGAGTGTTGAATTCCCAGGGTATCCGAGTGTTGAATTTCCGGGTAACTGAGTGATGAAATTCTCGGGGTAACTGACCAAAAGAAAAGAGGAAGGACAAACCAAAGGAAAAAGTGACCAAGATAGTCTCGGCCTGCACTTTTTCCTTCCCATCAGCTTTTGTCTTGTCTTTTACTAATGTAGTGTCTTGTTGTTTAGGTGTTTTGTCCAAGGAAATGCAGTACAAACACGACTAATGTAAGGGAAGTGGAAAAAGAAGTACATGAGCTGAATATAATGACCTAGCCGGGCCCTAGGATCCTTGAACGCCAGTCCTTAGTGGGTTTAGAAAAACAACCAAGCAGCATAAGTTGTTAGACTTGCGCATTTCAACATTTTGTGCTTCTAACATTTTAGTTCTGATGACTTAACTGTTTGATGCTCTTCATATATTCGTATCTAAAACATGTAGTGATTATAATGTTTCAGTTATGATGACTTACATGTTAGAGCGACAGATTATAACACTTGAACATCACATGAAATGGAACAAGTAGGATTTTTTAATTAAAAACCCTTGCTGTCCAAAATGTCCCCATGAAATCCTTAATTTTTTTTCCTAGAAATTTGTGGACGTGTAATATATGGTCACAGGAGGTACTAGTAAAAATTCTAGGTCAATCGGAGGTCGGAAAAGGTCGAAAATGCCCCTGGAAATCTCTAAAGGGAGTTTTGGCATTTCACACAAAACGTTAGGGTAAAAAGGTCCGAACTGAAACAATAACTTTATATATGTGTAGAAGATGGAAAATGTATGGGGAAGCCCAAATTTGAGTCCAAAAAGAGTAGAAGTAGGGGCTCAAATCACAAAGCTCGTTTAGTGGCCTAAATGGACTTTATGCCCGTTAACTCTAAACAAGCCCATAATATTTTAAAACTTTAGGGATAGACCCGGTAGGGTCTAAGAAGGCCCAAAAAACCTTCATTTGAAGACTTAGGTTAGATTGACCATTTATTATTAATTTCCATGTTTAATTGCTCGTCCAACGCATCTTTATGCTAAATCTTGCAGTTTATTAATGGACATTTATGAATTGTATATTTGTTATGTATATGACATGTGATGTTGCATCAATATCTCATGGGTGTGGGGTATTTGTTCACCGAAATTACCGGAATGAAACACATACCCAGAGGTAGTCCTATAATAGGGTGACGGTATCGAATACAGTGGGATAGTGTAAGCCACCACTGAAAGGATTGTGGTTGGTATCCCTGGAGTTGTAACAATATACACTTGACAGGGCCTTGATGTCCACGAGACAGTCCCATAGGAGAGGAGGGACGCACAACTTTGAATTTGGGGGTTAAACAGAGCGATGAAAGGACACCTCTACAGAACCGAAAAAAAAGAAAGAAAGATAAATGATCAGGAAACAAATGCATCATCTCTGCATTGCATCGATCATACATCATTATTCTGTTTATTATGATCAATGCTTGTAGATTGTGTATCTGCTACTAGGATTGCTCATGCTTATTTGTTTTGCATGACATGTCCCCTTTCCCCCTTACTGAGTCAGTAGGACTCACCCCTTTTATTGTTTTAATCTTTTGTATGTACTGCTGTGGACCTTGAACCTGACAGATGCTTACATTTTCAAGCGAGCAATATTTGGATTGATCCATATATATTAGTTATGACGATATTCACAGATACATTTGAGGTATACGTGGGGTACGAGCCCCAATGGTACCTCAAGGATCCACCCACATCCCCAGTTCCCATAGTAGAGGATTTTGGGCTGGTCGATGTTGACCTAGCCCTCCTGCTCATCGACCCTTCTTCACCAGCGCCGCCAGTAGAGGGTATCGGAAAAAATGAGATCGTCGACCTAACCTTTGACACTGAGTCGAAGGTTGTCTAGACGATAGGGGCAATTACCTTTTTTTAGGTGGGTTAGTTTACGGATGTTATTGGACGGAAAGATTTAGATAGCTTCCGTTTTTGTATTTTATTATCAACTTCACTTTTGTATCCTCATGAAGGATTTTGGTATTTGTACAGTGTTATTAGTGAAAAATTTTGTGGTACATTTTAGAGATTTTCTCTTATTTTGTTTCTTCCTTACACCGCCATTTTCTTTTAACTTTCACTTCTTTATATTTGATTTCGAATTTATGATAAGTCTATCTCCGTAATTAATTCATTTTATTTTTCTTATTTAATTTAGAACTTGTAACTTCTATACTTATATAAATGTCGCATTTTGGTTGAATTTCTGAAACTATTATTTTTCCTTCCTTCATATACTTATAAATTTTAATAAAACGTTTCCACTAAGCTTTTTTCAAAGCAACTTTTCAAGACCATATAGGATTAGTTCATGTCGTAATCTCTGCTTGTGTGCATTCCATTACTATAGGAAAGCCTTTGGGGTAGTACTGGCACGGGGCGTGACATTAGGGTAAAATGTAATATTTCAGTGTGAATGAGGCATAATTATATTTCTAAAAGAGGGAGAGGGGCACATACAGGTCATGTGGGATGAAAACTATCTAAGTTAGGGTAAAATGTAATATTTCAGTGTGAATGAGGCATAATTCTCACTGGATCGAGGGATGGAATGGCAATAGAAACATGGATATAGGAAATAAATTACAACTGGCTATAATATTGAGATACTCGTGAGAATATGGTGGTAGTTTGTGGAGATTTATTGTAATTTTACCTTAGAAAAATGGATAGACAATCTATATCGTAATCTACTTTTGGACACCCAAACCTATATATATGTAGTGGCTTTTAAGAAACAACTCGTTTCTCATGTCAACCATGCACCACCATAGAATTTCAAATATTCGCTAATTATAATTCACATCAAAGAACGTAAGCACCAAGTTTACAGAGATATGCACTATCAAAGAAAATAACTTTTTTCTCGCGGTGCACATGTTTTGTGAGATAAATTAAAAATTAATCTTTGGAGAGTCGCATAATATAATAATTGTTTAATACATTTTATGTAAGATATATTTTTCTCTCGTTAGAAAGAAATAACCAGTATAAATAGTTGATATAATGTAAAGATTGATCCAAAATCTATTGACTTAAACTTTAAATTGAGTGATGTCCTTACATATTATATTGCTACTCACTTATCTCCCAACCAAAAAAAAAAACAACAACAGTTGTTAAAGTGAAGCTTATCTGATTCATATTGCGAATGCAGGTGCTTCTCTTTCTTTCTTTGTTCTTTTTCCTTAAAGATTTTTTTTCTTTGGGTAACGAGGGAAATTTAGGTACTCATTCACGTGTACCGAGTTCAGATAGACTTGACCCAGTATTTAAATGAGTTAAATTCAATGTCACGGCAAATTTCGGGTCGTGCACTAAGCCATACATGTCAGGTAAGTTTAACTTTATTACGAGAGTGACACTAAAGAATCGTTTGCATATAGAAGGATTCAAATATGAGAACTCAATAGAGCACACCCCTAAGCCCCTGACTAAAGAATTTCAGCCTAACATTCACCTTTCATATGAATTGACATAGCTAAGAGAGAGAACCCACGAGAAGTGGATAAAACTATGCCCGCCTTTTTTCCACATTCCCTATTGAGAATCTAACCTCTTATTTTATTATCAAGGATGTTTGAGTGTAAAAATTGAGTATTGAGGTTTGAGAAATATTATAAAGTAAAGATATGTTATGGAAATTGGTGAAAAAGTGAAGAGAGAAAATTTTTTAATAAATATTATAATAATAAAAAATTATGTTTTGAATTTTTTATTATTAAACCTAAATAATTGGGCCACAAACAAGTCCATAAAAGACAAAAAAAACAGTCATCTTATTTGATATCCAGAATATTTCTTTTATGTTCTGCGCAACAAAATGAAAATAATAACCGTATCCGTGGTTTAACTTTTTTTAATGGTGTCATTAAGGTAATTTTTTTTTCCTCCGTCCTCGTGGCATTTGCTGACGTGGCCAAAGCAGACTACAAAGAAAAAGCGCTCCAAACTCTCCCCAAATCAAGGAAATGGAAAGAAAATGAAAGGGAGCGAGGATTTGCTGCCGCATGTGAGTGAGGGGCGTGGGTCCAGGGTATCAAACAAAACAATATGACGCCTCTCGAACAGGAATGAAGACTTCTGCCTAGTTGTGGTCCTTGTGGATCAATTTTCAGAACAAAAAGTCAAAAGCACAAAGCGGAAATAGAGTTTCATACGACATTTCTATTTAAGAACAAAAACAGTAACAAAAGAGAAGAGAAGGGTCCCAAAGATTCTCCTCTCAAGATTTCCCGATTACAACCAAGCCCCCACACCTTTATAAAAAAGGGTTAAATGCAAATGCATGTCATGCCCCTGTGGTATGCGATAATAGCAAATATGCCCCTGAGGTAAACAAAGTCCTTTTCATACTTCTGAAGTAAACATTCAGATGCAAATATGCCCTTTCATACCCCTGAGGTAAACATAACGGAAGTGCATATTTGCTCCTGAATGTTTACCTCAGGAGTATGAAAAAGACTTTGTTTACCTCAGGGGCATATTTGCTATTACTGCATACCACAGGGGCATGACATGCATTTAATCCTATAAAAAATGTAGAATGCAATAGTGATATGCTCGTGAAATTGTACTACCCATGATTCTGCAATCATCCCCACTAAACTTTGCACAGAAACGAGTATTTTAGTACCCTTCCTTGATCTAGGCAACATATCTTGGTATATTTAATACTCCATCATGTTGATTTATGGATTGTGAACTTACCTGACCTTTCACTTTTTCGCTGTGTTTCTTTGTTGGTGGCAAAATCACAGTTTCCAGATTTGCTGACACAGATACCTAAACATGTACATGCTTGATGCCTAGACACAGATTATACGTGCACAAGTATATATATACGCCCACATCCAAAACTAATAGATTGATTGGTTCCCCTTTCTCTTGATCAACACTTGGAAATGGGTGATCCCCAGTACGGAACACTAATGGTGAAAACATCTATGGATTATCATAAAAGTGACAATAGGGTGGAGGATATTTACCAGATAATGAGCTGCTTTAATTCTGTTACTTATAATTTTGTTAAACAAGGTGCAAACCGAGTGGCACACTACCTTGCTCGATGTCCACGATTACATCTGGAGGCTGCCCCCCATGTTATCCCCATAGATGTTTTCATTTTTCTGTTGCTAATAAAGAAGTTCTCGTTTCTGCTATAAAAAAAAAAAGAAGTGACAATAGGGTAGCTTCTGCAAAAGAACCCTAATGCCATAACAACTATGTGCAAGTTCATGACTAGTCACACAATCTATCTAGGATATGAAATTACATAGCATGAACACATTTTTCTTTTTCATAGCACCGAAACTCAATTAAAAACATTTCCACACTTTTGAAGAATTTGCGAGATGTTCGAAAATGAACATTGTGCGAACCTCTTTGATTTGGTTGACAAGGATAGAAGAAAACTATCAATAAAAAAGTTGATACCAGAGCGTTTCCTTTACATTATTACATACAAAAAAAAAATGGGCGGGGAGGGTGGGGGGGGGGGGGGAGAAAGACACTAATTATGTACATGTTCAATGGATATAAAGAGCAGGACGTAGAACACTACAGAACCTACAAATGGAGCAAGCCTTTTATTATACTAATCACATATACAGGCAAAGCAAATGATGCACAATCCAGCTCTGGTTGGAACTAAAGAGTCAAAAGAGAAGGCATGTTGATTCACCTTATACATTAGTAGGGAGAAGCTACTGTTCTTCAGGTTCTTGCTTTCTCCACAAAGACATTTTGGTTTGAGCACCACTTTCATACCCACTACTGTCACCAGATTCATGTACTTGCTTCTCCATCAACCTATCCCTCATAGCATCACGCTGTGAGCGTCCAGCTCTACTGTCCTAAAATCAATTTCAAAGACAATGCTGGGAAGTTAAGTCAAGAAAGGGAAGCATTCCAAAAACGTCACATTGAAACATATTTTCTGTACTTCTCATGCGATGAAAAAGTGGGATTCAAAAATTCTAATTTTGGATGTTGCACTTTATTTGAACCTGATATGAACATGTGCAACCTGTCCTCTCCATGCAAAGCTATCTGAGCAAATGAAGTAACAATGACAACTACTGCCATCTCTGATTGTATAGCAAAAACTTGTCTTTCTATCAAGTGAAGATATTAAAGTGCACGGTGGGAGGCAATTACAAGCTCAAGTAAAGAACAACAAAACATGAGAAGTAAGGTCTAACTTCATGATGACGAAAGAATGGAGGTAAAGATGCAATTAGCAAAATAAATGTGTAGAAAAGAATGCAAACTCACATCACGGAAGGGGAATTCGTCAGCTTCAAGCATATGTACGACATGCCCCATCTTAGGTCTCTTCTGAGCATTTGGGTCCACACAGCGTAAAGCCACTAACAGAGCACGCTTCAGTGCCCTTGAAGAAGGTTTATCTGGTAACCTAGGATCCAAACCTCCCTCTGCATTTCGATTTGTAACCATGATCTTAAGCCACTCAACAAGGTTCACCTGGAAGTTAACTTGTGAGTTGATATCAGAAAGAAAAATGCTTATCTTGGGCTGCTCATGCAAAAATGTCATAAAGTAGCTTTGATTGGTGAGTGCATACCTCTCCAGCAGGGCGGCTATAGTCTACTGGGTTCCTCCCAGAAATTATCTCCATAATAAGAATCCCAAAACTGTATACATCACTTCTTTCATTCAACATACCAGTACTGGCATATTCTGGAGCCACATAACTACAAGACAGAACCAGGAAAATGTCATTCCAATTTACTCAGCTCAAATTCTGAAGGTTAAAATGTCATTCCAATTTACTCAGCTCAAACTCTTGACTGACCCGAATGTTCCCATCACACGGGTTGTCACATAACTTCTCTCTGACCCCAAGAGCTTCGCTAGACCAAAGTCAGACACCTTCGGATTCCAACACTTATCAAGCAAGATATTGCTTGATTTGATGTCACGGTGGACCACCTTGGGCTCAAGACCCTCATGCAAGTATGTCAACCTATGTTCAGAATGAAGGTTCAGTTATTGCATTCTAGAAATAATGCAAAGAATAGAATCTTAATTTAATAAACTTATACCCCTTTGCAGTTCCAAGTATTATGTTCATTCGAATCTCCCAAGTAAGAGGGCTGCAAGGCCCAACATCTCCATGAACCCACTGTTCTAAGTTTCCGTTGTCAACATACTCATAAACAAGCATCCTATAACGGTCAAGTAGGTCAGTGCACCAATGTCAGACAACAACTTCTTATTTGAGGATGGATATACAAGAAGACACACGCACACACACACACTCGCATACAACAAAGTATATCTCAAATAAAAAAGATGATAGGGCAGTAGATAAGAACAAAAATAACATTTAACACTCTGTTTCTATGGAACAGATTGCAGTGAAAAGGAACTCCTCTTCCATTCCGTTCCATAATAATTCTTTCTTTCTTTCTTTCCATTTCATTTCCATTCCTTTCCCTTATAACTCCGACATCTAACTTGCAGTGTATGCATATTAAAAATCAAGGGCAAGATGTAACCCCTAAAGATCAACATACCTATGAGCTCCTTCAGCACAATAACCAAGCAACCTGACTAAATTCTTATGCCGAACACGTCCAATTGCTTCAACTTCAACATTAAACTCTTTCTCAGCTTGTCCCCTAAAGCAAAACAACTAGCGCAGTTAAGCTTTCTCTGACATAATTCCCTACTACAATGTCCATGCAACAGTTGGTTAACATATGCTCCACCCCCTACATTCTAAATATCAGAATGGAAAATAGAAGAAAAATTCCAAGTTTTGCATCAGATTCCCAACTCGGTCCGTGACTAATAACATAACCAGTAAAAAGATTAAGGCATCACGGATGCTATACAAACATGCAACGATATTACCTGTTATTGAGCAAATTCTTAACAGCAACCACTGTATTATCCTCCAACACCCCCCGGTAGACAATCCCGTACCCACCCTCACCAATCACATTCTCATCAGCAAACCCATTGGTGGACACCTCGAGTTCCCTGAGAGTGTACCAGTGCCCCCAGCCCAAATGCGAGACCTCCGGCGCCGTAATCATCGCCTGTTCGCCGGACCGAGCCTCCCCACTGCCATGCGACGACCCTCCAACCCGCTCCGGGTACGAAATCCGGTGATCTTTCCCGATTTCTATGTGAATTCGTTTTCGCCCAGACACTGGATTCCCTTCCCCTTGCTGAGGAAGCAGGGCCTGAGCCCTACATAACGGCTCCGCTTCCGGGAATGGGTCGGGGTTGGATACCTGATTGTAAGCATTTGTGCTAGTGTCCGGTTGAGGTTGCGTTGGGTTCCGCGAGTGGTCGATTCGAATTTCTTGGATTTCTTTGGAGACGTTTGGGATTGTGAGACTCTGAGAGGACTTGTTAGCGACCTTTGACGAAGGTGTAGAAGAAGAAGAAGAACTGTTGCGCCTCGAGGTAAACCAGAGGGATATAAGGAAAAGCACAAGAACTATGGCTGCTCCTACACATATACCAAGTACTACCCACAATTGCAAGCCAAAAATTGAGGTACGCTTGGAGAGCCGATCGTTCAAGAACGAATAATCTGACATTGTTCTCTACTTTTTCCTCCCCCCCCTCCCTCCCCCCACCCGCTTCTTATGTTGTTACGCTCAAATTTCTTACCTCATCCTAAAGGACACCCGTAGAATCAAGGAGAAAAACGGACAAAGTGAGTTTGTGGCAGTAGGCTGACAACTAATGAGGCTTGGACCAAATGTACTGCACAGACCTCGATGGGGTTTGGACACACACAGACAGGAGCTGGCATGATGGGACTTCCAGAATTGAGAAAAAAAAACCTCACACTAGACCCCACAATTATAATTACTGTTTTTTCTTTCTTGCTCGGGACACAACACATATTGTTAAATAAGAATCTAGTGAATGCAATGCCTTCGAAAGTTGTCAGAATGCAATAAGGTCCTATTCTATCGGTGTTGGATGTCGATTTGAATTGACGAGTTTAGGATTTGTTTAGTCTGTTTTTGTCTGTTCCCTCGCCATTCATGTGAACGCTTGAATGAATTTTGGAATAATTGAAAAAGGTGCCGGTGATGGCCAGATTATGCGATACCAATGTTATAAATTGATTTGTTGAGCATTAAAGATTATACTAAGATGTCTTCGCTATTAAGATCCTGTACTAGATTGGGGTTTCCTAGTCCTATGAGAATATAAAGGGCAGGTTTATTTTGATAAATTCTTTAGAATTTGCATCCAACTTTTTAACATTACAATCTCAACATTACTCCTACAAGAATATCTCACTACTACTCAATGCTACATTTTTTACACATTAATACAAGTCAACATCTTCTACGTGTATGTCAATAAAACACAAACATCACCTAAATATTCACATCATACTTAATATCCTTAAAATTTTCTCAAAACAAATATGTCTAAAATGTGCTGTTCACGTCAAACCTGGGCTGTTCTGGACCAATTTACAGTTTTACTGAATGGGATATTGTCTTGAGCAAAAATGAAGGGTGGGCAAAACTGGACAACACTCTGCATCCTTATCCCCTGTCCTTGAACAACCGAATAGAGCATTCGCTTCCCTCTTCCCACATTATCTTATTACAACCACATGGCATCTCAAGATGAAGTAGGAAGTGAATCTAAGGGTCGGTTGAGCTAAAATATTGGTATGGGGACAAAACTAATAACATAGGAAAAAACATGTCAGAGAAAAGACATGCTATCTTAGAAATCTTTTACTCTGGTCTGGGCCTTTAGGCCTAGTCTTTTTTTTTCTTTTGTAAGTTAGGCCTAGTCTTTTCACAACTAAAAACATCGAGAAAAAATTATAAAATTGAGCAGGGGATATCAAATGAAATAGATAACTCTGTGATTTCTTCAATTATGAACTTCCCCAAGCCCATTTGTGGTCAGTGGACCTTGGATCCATTTTATGTTTTATAAGGCACTTGAAGCCGTAAAGTGAAGTAACTGGCCCATCGGGGGCCCTTTAGTACACTGCTAATGTTTTTTTTTTGGAAAATATATTTTTCACCCACAAACTATCGGAGCAGTGACATATTGCACCCCAAACTACCATCTTTAACACTTTGTATCCTCAAACTACCAATGTTAGACACTTTACACCCTAAACTATCCACTTTAACACAATATACCCTCAAACTACTAATATTAAACATTTTGCACCCTTCATTTGATAATAATACCCTTGAAAAATTAATGAATTGACAACAATATCTTAAATATATGCAAAATGGGCTAAGGGCATTATTGTCATTTTAGTCTAAAAATTTGACAAAGGGTGCAAAGTGTCGAAATTAGTAGTTACACTACAAAAAAAAATACTTTTAGTGACAAAAAATTTTGTCACTAAAAAAAAGTATTAGTGACGAAATTTTTTCGTCACTAAATATAACGATCGATCGTCACAATTGACAATCGATCGTACTTGGCTTAGTGATGGATCGATTAAATTAGCGATTGATCGGTATAAACTGTCGATCGGTGAATTGGTGATGGATCGGTTATACGATCGATCGGTGAGTTATTGGCGATTGATCAGCCATTTTTACCGATGGAATTGTAAGAAAGATCGCTAAAGTAATGGCGATCAATTGTAATTTATTAGGGATCGATCGTATTAACAAAAGTCGATCGGTCGGTGATTAAAACGATTGATCACTAACTACGTCACTGATCGATTGATATAATTGTGACGATCGATCGATGACTTTACTGATCGATCAACATTACATATTTTTAATATTGACGATCAATCGATGACTTTACTGATCGATCGACATTACATATTTTTAATATTGACGATATATTAATAGCTGGGCGTTTAACTACCGATCGAATGGTTGAAACATAATTTGGATTTTTGAAAAATAATAATAATAAAAAATTTATATAACAGATAGTAGTATAATAAAAATACAATACTAATATTAATGCACATTAATGGTAAGAAATAGTAATCCGCAATTAAATCGAAAATAACATCGTAATAATACATAATCACAAAACTATTACAACATAGATGCATCTACCTTTTCGAACCTCCAAACTGGTTGAATAGTCGCTTTGACATGTCGTTCATTTTCTTCTCCATTACATATGACATTTTCTTCTCTAACTCCTTCGATATTTCTGCCCGTAAGCGCTCTTGCTCGTTTTGCATGCGCTTTTGTTCCTTTTGCATGCGCTCCTCGTGCTCCACTCGCATGCGCTCTTGCTCCATTTTCATGCCCTCCTCCTGCTCCAACCGGATGCGCTCTTTCTCCACCTGCTGCTCCTCACGGTAGTCCCTCAGCGTGGCCTCCATCTGAGCTTGTTTCTTCGCAAATTCTTGCAAGTCTTTTTCTCTAACAGCTCTCATCACTTCTATCTCATCCCTTGCCTTTACTAGCTGGTGCTGTAGATCAGAAGATTGTGTAGTCAAAGTTGATGAAGGTGGAGGCTTAACCGCGCGTCCTAATCCCCAAACATATCCCGACTTCTTGCCCAATATCTCGGAATATACTTTAATTTCGGTGTAAGTCTTTCCTTCTAAATCACACTGGTGCTGGAAGGCATCCATCCGTTCCTGAAAAAATGGTAATAATTACCAGAAACATTAAAGTAGATAAATATACATAAATTACATAAAGTAGATTAAAATGAAAGCGACTTATAGAAATTTCTCTCACTCCTTCTGAGGTCCAAATCTCATCTTTGTTTGTATAATTCTTTTTGTACAGCTTTGCAGGATTGATATCGCCGCTTTCTTGAGTTTTCTACATGGCAATAGCATAAAGTTATTGACGAAAAATAAGAATAAAGTCTAAAATTTAGTTCTTAACTAACCATGCAAGCTTGTGTGCGCTGGAAGGAACGCGAACCAGCAGCGTGGTTCAGAGTCAACTTTGATCTATTCTTCTTATTTTGCTCGCTTCATTTCTGCGATATTTTTAAGAAATTAAATATCAAATCAATTTAGGCAACGGGTTTCTTTAATCACGTACAAAAAATGTTTCGCTAGTGAACAAATCGCATAACTCCTTCCACTGTTCTTTTGTGGTATCAGGGTGCGGCTTCAGCAATGCAGCCTCTTTACTCGAGAACTTTTTGAAATACGCATGCATCCGGTTGCGGTGCGTTCGACGTGCCATCATCATAGTCTCGACCACCGTCTTCACGTCCTCCTGACGGTTGTAGTCAAGGTCGAAGTGGTCCTACATAAATACGAAAACATACAATATTACAAGTTTAACGATCTGCTTATACAAAAATTCTATGTTTACGAATTTAATCATACCAACACCCGATCCATAATGTACTCCTTCACTTCTGAAGGAACGTCGACCCACTTGTTAACGGAGATTGGAATCACCAACATTCCAATCTTCGTCGATAGAGTGGCAGCAATGGAAAACACTCATCCACACTCTCCATCTGGGATATGGACCGATAGTTTCCCAGAACTTGACCCAGACCCAAGACTCTTCTCCAAACCGACCCCACGTGTCCTACCTCGCTTACGCTTAGAAGCTGATGTCGCTACATAAAATTAAATTAACAAAGTCGGTTAGTTAACTTTAAAAAATTGAAATATTCATTAGAATAATTTCTTACATGCACAACTACTAGGACAAGCAGGCGTGCTTTGAGTCATGACTTCATTCGCTCTCGGTATTGGAGCGCTCAGGCGTGCTTTGGACAAGCAGGTGTGTTCTAACCGGACTAACTGGACTATGCAACCGTCTAGAAGTAACTGAAGGAAATTCTCGTCCACGCTTCATTTCACCGTACAAGCTGTGACATAACAAAATAAACGATAAAGATATTGTAAAAAAAATAGTAACAGTAAAAACTGTTAAGCAAACATGAACATTAAAAAGAAAATATACTTGAAGGATTTTTTAATCAGAATCTGGTTCTTGCAGGTTATCGTCCGATATCGACAAACCCACGGACCGCCTCCGCATACTTTTCACCAAACCTATTTTTCTTGTAAATCCAACTCTTATCCATCACCACCAAACATAACAACTCAAAAACACTCCAATATTCACCCTCCATGCTTCTCAAACTCCATGATTTATTTTCAGAACTCAAGCACTTCAGTAATCAAACATTTAATATATAGCTCAAATACTACACATGTATCAATTATAAAAACAAACACTCAAAAAATCAGCGATGCAGCGATCTGACCAAAACACGCGATCGATCGTTACTATAGACGATCGATTGGTGTTCAATACCGATTGATCATCTAAAAATAAACGATCGATCGCGGAGCCTCCAACAAACGAACGATCCATCGTCATCACATAGACGATCCATCGTCAATACCACCATCTAACAGACAATCAATCATCAGAAACAGGCGATCGATCGTGACAAACCCAGATCGAAAACACAACTTTTCAGGCCTCCCCACACTCAAATCCAAGCCCAAAACACTCACAAATCATCCTCATGCAATTCTAATTCTAATATACATATTAATAATACTCTAATAACCAACAAATGATTCATAAATCTTAGTGTATGTTGATTCCATTACCTCTTGCACGAAATGTAGACCAAAACGAACCAATTTTACACCAAAATCTCACAAATGTCGCCCAAATTTTCCAATATTCACCCGGTTAAAAAATCAATGAATTTGAACTTGGGCTTAACCTTAAGCACTTCTAAAAACTCTCACAACTAAAAGGAGGGTGTTTTGGTCAAATTTTTCGGGCCATGTAGGGAGCTTCTGCGACTTTCCTCTTCTCCTTGTCGTGGGTGTATTTTTGCCTTTCACCCACGGCCTTTGCGCATTCTCGCATTTCAAGCTCGATATACGTCGATCGATCGGTGTATATGAAATGGAGAGATCGATCGTTACGTCTGTATAAAACAACGACGCATGCATTTCAAACTAACGATCCATCAGTAGGAAATTATTAAACGACGCCGTTACAACTAACGATCCATCAGATGGAGAGATCGATCGTCTCGCCAGCATGAAAATCCCGCTCAAATTTCACCGATAGATCATGTACAATGAGCGATCGATCGTACAGTCTGTATAAAACGACGACGCATGCATTACAAACTAACGATCCATCAGAAGCAAAATATTAAACGACATCGTTATGGCCCGATCGATCGTGGACCTAATTGCTTTTACCCTAACAAATGACTTAATTATTAAAATTAAATTACTAATAATGTGATCTTAATACATAATTCATTTTTATGACTTGTAATCATGTGTTAAATAAACGTTATGTCACTGGTTTCTAACATCTTAATACTTAACTCATACTAACAAGTGCACTCCCCATCTATAATGTAACATGTACAACTTATACATGCTTTCCTAAATATGAATTATATGTACGTGATATATGTTAGTCCTAGTTTCAGGATTAAGGCAACTCAAGAGGGGGGTGAATTGGTTTTCTAAAACTTTTTAGTATTGACCCCCAAAGATGTGTTTGCAAGTAAAGTCTATTTTAGCACAAGTATATAATATGCAATAATAGTAAATACGTGTTAAAAGTATTGACAAGGGTAAGAGAAACAAACAGTATTTTTAGGTGGTTCGGCAAACCTGCCTACATCCACCCCTCAAGCTCCTTCACCGAGCCTTGAGGTTTTCCACTATTCTTCAATAGCTTTACACACTAGCTTCCGAGTGCTAGTGAACCGTACAAGTGTTTTCCCTAGATCAACACTCAAACCCTCCCAAGTGGTTTCTCTGGCTTACCACTCACAACCTCACCAAGCTTGAGATATACACTCTCAAGGCTTCTTCTTTAGTGAGCAACCTCAATAAAGAAAACACCTCTATTTGATAGGTAGATAGAAGAACAAAAACTCTCTTGATAGAGTGGATATGAAAATGAAAGGCTCTATCTCTTTATTCACACAAAGACAAGGATATGAACGTGTGTTTTATGTGAATGCTATGAGAAATATAGAATAAGATGGTTTAGAATATTTCTCAAGTAGTAAAAATTATATGCAGTCGTTGGGTTGTGATTTTAGACGAAATGAAGATGTATTTATAGGCCACATATGAAAACTAGCCGTTGGGAGTTTTTGCTAAAACAAGTCGGTCGACCGCTTCAAGATACCGTTACTCCAACGGTCATATTGTCAGAAGCTCAACGGCTCTTTTTCAAAACCAACCGGTTGACCGCTACAAGAGGCGGTCGAAGTACCTGTCGACCGCTTGAACAACAGGTCGACCTCCTCAACTAAAGCATGATCCGGTTCTTTTAAAAATAAGGTTTTTGACCACTTTTAAACACCCAATTTGGAAGACATACTTCCCATAAGTATACGAAGGTTTGGAGGTTTGATTGTGATGTTTTTAAACCTATAAAAAACATTTTAATCTTTCAAACAAAACTTAAAACGGTTTATGCAAGTTTTGAAAGATATGCAAGTGCGTGATTCAAATCCTTGTCAAATGTGAAATAAAGAGTTACAAGGATTATACCCTAAGGTCTTGAATCTTCACTTTAAGCTTCTTGCATCTTCTTTCTTCAAGGTTCAACTCTTTTCGTCAAGTTGTCTTTGTCTTTGAAGATGTCCATTTTGTAAACTTCATCCATTTATTGTCATCATCAAAATCTCGATTGTGCACAAAAGCCAACAATCTCCCCCTTTTTTATTATGACAATAAAGTGATAGTTTTGGGATGACTCCCCCTATCTTTTGCAATTGGACAAACATTGAAAACTTGAAGACAAAACATTAGTAGCCATTGGATTCATAAAGAGTAATACAGTTAAAACATAATCCAATTAAAAGGAAAATATATAGTCATCAAAACTATTACCACATTTCTCCCCCCTTGTCACATCAAAAAGACAAATGACACATTTCTCCCCAAATATGCATTCTAAAAATAAAGGGAATACAAGCATGTAGACATTTTAGAATTCGCCTCCTTTGTCAATCAAAATGAGAATGCATGTATAGAATTCAAAAGATCATTTTTTTTTAAAACCAAAAGAACAAGTTTGAGTTTTAAATGACAATCTCTTTGAAATGGTATAGAGGATGTCTAACGGGGACTCAAGAGTCCATCGCTATTACGATAGTAGCCCACCGAGTGGATTTGTACCAACCTCTTAGCTACCAATGACAATTTAAAAGTCATTCTCAACCAAAGAAAGTTTAAGCACACAAAAACTTATCAATAAATGCAGGAAAATACGTGAAGGATAAATACATTTGCATTTATAACATTTAACAACCAAGAAAATATAATTAGCCAACAATTAAAACTTATTCTCAAATAAGGATTTAGATGTTACCAAAAGTTTCCCCTTAGCATTTGTCCTCAAATATCACAAGTCTTCTTGATATCACAAGTCTTCTTGATAGACAAGTTTCATCCAAGCACCATGTGTTGCTCCATCCTACAAGAGAATCAAAAAACTATTTTTGGTACCCAAGCCTTCTTGGGTCCTTAAATGTTAGTTTTAGTTCATTTTAGAACCCAAATCTTCTTGAGAGTTTTGCTCCCAAGTTTCTTTAATGCACAATCAAAGATAAGATGTCTATCTTTATTGCAAAAATGACATGTTTGAGTAGGTGCATTAAAAGATTTAGCCTTCACAAAATCATTCTTAAAATATTTTTGGTGAATTGAAGGGTTGTAGCCTAAGCCACATTTGTCAAAGACACATCTTTGACTACCAAGAATCAAATCTAAAGATTTCTTTACTTGAGTAAATTTCTCAAGGATTTTGCTTTGAGAAACAATTTTGTTGTTCAAAGCCACATTTTCATTGTCAAATTCAAAAGCTTTTTGTTGTGATAAATCATTTTCAAGCTTTAGATTATCTCGCTCATGTTTCAAGGAATCAATTTCATTTTAAATCAAAGTGAGTTTCTTTTTCAAAGAAGTATGTTAGCCCAAGGTTGTTTTGCAAACAATCCATAATTGATTTTGATGATAACAAAAATTCTAAGTACTTTGAAGACTTTTAGATTTTACATTGTCAATCCACAATTTCCAAGTTGTATTTCGAAAGGATTGAGGTTAATTCCTTAAAATATTTTTAACGTGCACTTGAACACCGTTACACTAGTTGATAAGATCAATTTTTCATTATCTAGGTGTTAAAAGAAGTTTGGAATGAATTGGACACTTTAAAGTTGTTGAAAAACTCTCCAGCACTTATAAGTGTCGACACATTGTGCTATGATGTCGACACATTGAACTAACACCCGAGACCAATTGTTAGTCATAGTTTCAGGATTAATCACAACAAACACAAGTATATAATATGCAATAAGAGTAAAACGAGCCGGTCGACCGCTACATGAACTGTTACTCCAACGGTCATATTGTCAGAAGCTCAACGGCTCTTTTGTCAAAACCAACCGGTCGACCGCTACATGAGGCGGTCGAAGTACCGGTCGACCGCTTGAACAGCCGGTCGACCTCCTCAACTTAAGCATGATCTGGTTCTTTTAAAAATAAAGTTTTTGACCACTTTTAAACACCCAATTTGGAAGACATACTTCTCATAAGTATATGAAGGTTTGTAGGTTTGATTGAGATGTTTTGAAACCTATAAAAACATTTTAATCTTTCAAACAAAACTTAAAACGGTTTATGCATGTTTTGAAAGATATGCGAGTGCGTGATTCAAATCCTTGTCAAATGTGAAATAAAGAGTTATAAGGATTATACCCTAAGGTCTTGAATCTTCACTTTAAGCTCTTTGCATCTTCTTGTTCTTCTTTCTTCAAGGTTCAACTCTTTTCGTCAAGTTGTCTTTGTCTTTGAAGATGTCCATTTTGTAAACTTCATCCATTTATTGAAATCATCAAAATCTCGATTGTGCACAAAAGCCAACAATATATTGTTATGTAATCTAAATACATTACAACACACTTTGTTAATATATATTTTTATATTTATAATTGTTTAAACTCATATAATTCAATTAAATGAAGATAAAATGTAGACGATCGATCGAAAGAATGAGCGATCGATCGTCTATAAGACCAAAACGACGACAGATACTACCGACAGATCGCTACAGAACAATGATCGATCATCACAAATGAATAAAACGACGACGCATGCATGACATACAAACTATCCATCGGTGGGTGAACCATTATGCGACGTGCTGCGTGGATGATTCGTCTCAAACTAACGATCGATCATTACGTATGTTTAAAACAACGACGCGTGCATTTCATTCTAACGATCCATCGGTATCATTTAGACACGATCGATCGGTGTCCTAATTATATAAAAAACAGAATTTTGCCTAACAAATGACTTAATTATTAAAATTAAATTACTACTAATGTCATCTTAATACAAATGACTTAATCATTTAAACTCACATTATATAATTAATTAATAGTAATATTGCTCACATTATTAAATTCATTAATTAATAGTAATATTGGTCACGGTATCCTTTCGTTCTTTTTGCCGACCAAAGGGTATATTGGTCTTTTTACGTATATAATTGTATATGTCATGATATACAAATAAAAAACAATTAAAATGTAATCAAAGTTAGGACATTTTCACAGATAAACACAAATGTCTCAAATATATAACTAAAATCAGAAATATAAATGTATGTCCGAAATAGATTTAAAAACAAAATAAAAATACGTCAACGTGCAATAGCATCGCAGAAAGTGTCCAAGTCATCATAAATATCTCCTGGAATAATAGGTGGCTCTGCCTCCGTCTTGAAATCATCCAAAGTCTTCTTAATTTCTTCCAGCTGCTCGCTGACGTCTGACATATGAGCTACGGCCGACTTGTTGCGTAACATTGTCACAGTGCACTCCCCAATGAAGGCGGTCCGAAGATCTTTCACCTCCTCCTCTAACGACTTCACCTGCCTTTCAAGAGGTCGTAGAGCGGCCTGCACAGTCGCGCTGACACAGCTGTCGAGGTCCGAAAATAGTTGCTCTCGGGTAGAGAGGTACCTCTAAAGCTGATGTAGAAGGTCGTGCTGCCACCTCTGCGGCCGCTGTTTCTCTACGAGCAAACCATCGAGTCAATGCCCCCTCCTGCCCCTGCTCCTGGACAGAGTGAACTTGTTCAGCGCACTCTTAACCCCCTTACGAGTATCCTCAACAGTGATCGTAACACCCCGAGAAATGAGGAACTGAGTTAGAAACACGTCCTATGAGAGACTATATTCCTTAATTCCCCAAGCCTAATCCATAATCAGCTCGAACATGTACAGTGGAAAATCTATCAACGTCTGCTGACCTAGTAAGAGCATGCACTGAGCTCTCTGGAACGTGCACTCGGTAGAATGAGTTCTGCCATCGACGTTCGTCGTCCAGATAAGGTGCAAAATCCGTCAAAACACACTGAACTCACTCTGCTTGATTATGCTGCCAATCACTACAGAGGTCTTCCCCATCATCAGCGTCTATAAGTCCTACTCTGATGTCCTCTGCTCATCCGTCAAAGGAACCGTTGGGAAGCAGGGAGTCCTAGGCCGAGGGCAGTGCAGGAAATCGGCAATGACGTCTGCCGAAAACATGAACTGTACTCCTCGCACCTCCATCTGCACCTCAGGTGCTCTGACTACAGAGATAAGCGCACAAAAAATTCGTGCACGAGGGAGTCAACACAGAAACCATCCACCCACGATAGCTGGTGAAGGAATCCCTGGTACTTGAATACTTGGAAGAGGGTGTGCTCCTCATACAACAAATTGTCAAATCAGATAGCGTCACTGGACACTCTTTGGCTACCAGCCGCCCCCTCAAGTACTCCATCCGCCTCTCTACAGTCATCAACGTTGTGCGTGCACGCTTAGCTGCTGACATTTTACAAACGCTGCAAAAGTTGTATATAAATATGCGTTAATAAATAATCACATTAATTAATCATAATAATGCAAATTAAAATATTAAAGGCGATACAACAAAATCGTGATCCAACGCCACAAAATGGTGTACTTTTGGGGTTTTAAAAGTACAATATCAACTAACGATCGATCGTCACTTACAGTGATTGATCGTCATTAAATTTGAAACTCACCTTTTCAAATTACCGACTCAACGGTACATACAGTATCGATCGGTCGCTAAATAACAATAAGCGATTAATCGTCTACCTTAGACGATCAATCGTTTGCCACACGGTCTCCAACGATCAATCGCTGTTAAATGCGATCCATCGGTAATGTAGACGATCAATCGTCATTAAATTTGAAACTCACGTTTCAATTACCGATTCATCGGTACATACAGTATCGATCGGTCGCTAAATAACAATAAGCGATTGATCGTCTCCAATCGTTTGACTCACCTTCTACTCCACGATCGATCGCGGTTAAATGCGATCAATCGGTGTTTATACGAAAACACACAGATTACAAAAGACGCTCAAAATCTGCCCCAAATGATCCTTAAACAATCCTAAAGGCCAAAAATATACATTAACACAAAAATTAATACAATTTACGAACCTAAATGAAAGATATAGCAAATTAAAAAACGTAAAGTAAAACCTCATTTAAAACATCTTAATATCTCTTAAAAATTAATATAACTACATACCTTTGATGTAGATGATATCAGGAAGTGATTCCGCGTACTTTGAAAGGCAATGCTGAACGAAATGGTTCGTGAAGGTGAGAGGATTCGAGAATATTTGTTAGAGGTAACCGGTAAAAATGGCTCGCCGGTTCCATATAATCGTTCATCCTTTTCTACGATCGATCGTTATTAATTGAGACGATCGATCGCTCATTTTTTTACACGTGGCGAATTCTCATTCGCTTTCAGTATCGATCGACCGCGCATAATGACGATCCATCGTGATTCGACAAAATGACAGTTACGATTCCACGATCGATCGACGATTCGCATTTTTCCAACGTCAGGCTGCAACGGTCGATAGCTTATTGTCTTACATGTGGCGAACTTTCATTCTTCTGAAGTACCGATCGACCGCTCATTGTAACGATCAATCGTGAATTCAAAAACAATGACGATTAAGCTTCCACGATCGATCAACGACTCGCATTTTCCAACGTCAGGAGTCAACGATCGATCGGTAATTTTCAACAGGTGTCAATTCGTCACCGATCGATCGTTTAATAATCAGTGATCAATCGCTAAGCGTGACGATTTAAAGTAGTCGCCAAAAGATTTCACATGTTGTGACGAAGTTTCTCGTCACAACATACCGACCGATCGTCATATAACTGATCGATCGTGCTGTGACGAACTTTTTCGTTATCAAAGCATTACCTTTTAGTGACAAAAATTTTATTTCGTCACAGAAACGAATTTTAGTGATGAAATTTCTGTGACGAAATTGGTGATGAACAAAAGTTTCGTCACAAAAAACCTTTTTTTAGTGACGAAATTAACATTTCGTCACTAAAACTCAATTTTTTTGTAGTGTTTGAGGGTGCAATGTGTCAAAAATTGTAGTTTAGGGTGTAAAGTGCAAAACCTAAGGTAGTTTGTAGGTGAAAATGTATTTTCCCATTTTTTTCAAAGCAGTATTTAAAGTTGACAAGCCATTAAGACATCATAAAAATATGATTTCATTTTAAAAGCACAACACCTAATGAAGCTATTGCTATTGCATTGTTCTCTAATGACATGTCGGGGATGTTTGTTTGCCAAAATATTGGGGAATATTCCCGAAATTTTGGGAATCTTTACTTTATTGAGATTTATTGGGATTTGTGAAAAGTGAAGTGTGTAGGTGTAAAAATTAAAAATTTTGAAGTTTGTTTGGTTTGTTCGATTTGTTGAGACCCCAAATATTTGGGGTCTCAAACATAGTCATCACCTCCAATAAACATGCAAATTACATCAACACCATCTTCAAATAGCTTGTTCCACAGCAGAAATAATGTCAGAGAAGGAAGCAACAAATTTGGCTCCCACAAATTCATGATAGTGTGGTTCCAACTAGTTGAGTTAAGTAGTTTTCAAGGTCATCTGCAGTTCCTCCTGGCGAAGCCAGGAACGCAATCATGGGGGGCAAACTCTTAAGGAAAATGACAAAAAAAATTTTACTAAGTAACACAAAAAAGTATCTTAAAAGTAAAAATATAAAAAATTAAGGACTAAAAACACTAAAAATATTGAAATACACGTACCGTACTATTTACTAATACTGAGATGTGGCACTAAAGATTAAATTCTTGTTGTTCAAGACATCAAAGGCAAAAGAACAAAAAGAAAAGAAGCACTAGAATGGCGAAAACATCTCTTTTAAGGATTACAGCAGACAACGATTATCAGGACTCAGGAGAAGTATAACAATATTCCTCGCAAAATCCACGACAACGTCGACAAGTTAAGCTACGATTTCAAGTTTTGACACAAATAAATATCTCTCTGCTTATTCTTTTAATTTGATTTTCAGGACCCTTATTAGCATGGAGCATAGTCTATAACACGGGGCAAGTCGAAATTGATTCCACTGAGATGAGAAAAGATTCAATTAAAAAACTCTAAATCCTAATCACAAATCACAGACTCATACCTACAGGCTGGACGAGCACAGAGCACCAGGGGACGCGATAGTCGACAGTGGGGTTGTCAGGCACTACTCTACAGTGGTCAATGTCGTTTCACCCACTATTAATTTTTTGAAAAAATAAAAATAAAAAGTGACTGGGCTGAGTCACTTGGGCAGGCAAAGGGGGCTTAATTTTTAGTGGGCCAAGAGGGCAGCCGGGGGCAGTGGCCCCTGTTCGCCCCTGGTGCCTCCAAGATGTTTGCCAGAAGGAATTCAGATGAAAAAGTTTCATACAGTAAAAAAGAGAGAGAAATTAAGGTGGCTCAACTAGCTGGCTAGCGACCTACAACCGAAACGCACAAAACCTACACGACTCTCTCCCTCCCTCTCTTATCCATCTCAATTCAGTTATGATGCACCCATTGTCATTGAGATTTTTGTATAGGAGGTATATCACAGGACGTTTGAGCGTTGAAGACCCAATCAGCCTGTAATGTGTTTGTTTTTTCTAAATAAATTTGTAATGTGTTGGAAGAACACGTTGGGACAACACTCAACCTAAATGCTTAAGTCTATAAATTTAGGTCCAACTATATTATATTAATCAACCACACATATGACATCTTTTTAATGTGAGACTCTCGGGTGTTTATCTCACAACATATACTTATGTCAAAAATATTTGAGTTAGGCAAAACACTGCTCAAGATCCAAGAGTCATTTTCTTATCAAGTACTCAGTTTCAAAAATTTGTCAGCTATGTTTCGATGGGCAAAAAAAAAAAAAAAACATTGCAAAAGCATTTGATAGAACAATTCACCAACTCAGAGGATATACACATGTCAAGACCAACCGAGTGTGCTGGTTTGAGAGCTTGATAATTGGAAGGGGATGAAACGGCCGGACTTAGGGAATCCGGAACCTCTCTAATTCCGTCTTAAACATTCTTTTGAATTGGTTTGCTGTTTGTGCTTGGGGAAAGGAAATCCCAGTGGGTCTTTTGAAGGGGGTGCCTGGTCTTGACTTCCTCAATCTCAATTTGGTGGGCAATCCCGAGGCGGAAGAAGGGGGATTGTAAAGGAAAGAGGAATCCGGGAATTGGGCATTCATTAACGGAAAGTAAACGGTCAAAGGGCAAAAGCCAGAGTAGGTGTCGACATCAAAGGAAAGGTCAGTTGTTTAGTATTTCATAGAGAATAAAGCCAACCCCAGCTTTCAAGTTTCAACAATGGCCATAGCAAGTGTTCCATATTTAAAGGAACCTCTATTCTTCTCTTTCGGACCTTTCCCAGTCCCCACTGACTGACTGCGCGAATGACATTAATTAGTTGATCATCAAAAAATCAAACTGGAAAAGAGAAGTGGGCGTGATAAGGGTTCAGGTATATATGAACATATATTGATGAACAAACAATTCATGATGCTCATGCAGAGAACATGGGATACAACAAAATGCTGTAAGCTAGTTGTATCTCTACTCAATTTAATAGCAAGGAAGTCCAAAATGCGATACTACTACAAAATATTATAAGCAAGTGGTATTTGTACTTAATATTCATACTTGACGTGGAGACAAAATAATAATATTCATACTTGACAAGAATTTTGAAACTGGGAAAACGACTCATTCCTATTGTGCATTTCAGATTATTGAGCTCGAATTCATGTGTGATTAAAACAATGCAGACGTCTATTTGTGAAGAGCCCTTGAAAAAACATCGGTTTAGACCCAAACAACACTTACAGAGAGTAAAATAGGTCTTTTCCCCTCTAATTAAAAATACTACGACAGTTTCAGAACACGTTCTAAAATCGTCTGGTCTAGATCTAAAGAATAACAAAGTAAATAGTAAAAATAAATAAATCAAACCCCAATCACAAAAAGAGACGAGATTTTGTTGATGAAATGAAAAACTTTTGAAGCACCTTTCAAAAGAATTAAAAACTCAATCCGGATTATCAGTGCCACCCGAAATTTACTAAGAATGAAAACTTTACAAATAATGATTTAGACACTGTAAACCCCTTTGCTTACTCTGACAATCACGATGTAATAATCTGAATAACCCTACTCGAGCCCGCTCCGTGGAGCAACAACCTCAGACCGCTGAGGTTCTTCTTATGGAATCTTTGCAAATTATCTCATTCTTCAACATTGTAACTCTGGTAGCCAAACTCCTTTGAAGCTTCATGACAGAAGGTTGATTTCAATGTGATTGGATGAGAGAAAAATCTAACAATTAATATCTAGAATATTTGTGGTGTTTTCCTCTTTCAAATGGGGGCTCAAATAAATAATGGACCACCTCCTTACATAGAGGGTATTTTTCTGGCAATTGGCAGGTAGGAAATATTGTAATATCTTTGTACAAAGATTTCGAGTTTCACATGTATTTAAAGTTATTCGAGAAATACATTCCTATCAGGACTCGATAAGATCATGTTTATTTACATATCCTTATCCAGTGATACAATCTCATCATAACTCGAAAAGATCATGTTTATTGAGACTTTTAAATTTGTGTCGAGTATCACAAGCGCTTATCTTCAAGTGTTTATCTCTAACCATACAAGAAAGCCATTCCAACGAAAGTCAACTTTCCATATATGAAAACAACAATGACAAAGCATATATTTCTTCATAATTCTTTCTAATAACATATACTAGTGTCCTTTGCATGAAACATAGGTGACACCACAACGGGACTCCTCACAGTGCGCTTTCCATTTTCTTCAGCCCAAACAAGCGATCACCATAAGAAACTCTTCCATCATCATGCCCTTCATACGACATAATCACACTGTATGATTGCTTCTTGTACTTATTGCTGAAAATCAATGTCATAGGTGAAACTTCAACTTCAGAATTTGCAGGTTCCCTCACCGTGACCTTATAAATCGAGGCGCCTGGGCCCTGGACCAACATTGGTTAGGTCCTTCGAAATTCTTTAATCACTATTGTTTAGCGTCGGGATAGAAAACAATAAATGATGGGTAATTAAGATCAGGAGATCCTTTTGAGCAACTATAATCTGATCCGATAATGGTCCAAATTGGCGGCGTACTGAGCTTTGTGGAGCATAAGAAGTTAACATATTCCTCTGCAGTTATATCATAAATCAACCCGGGTCAACTGCTTGGGTCGGAAAAATCTGACCCACTCCCATGTCCAACGGAGATTGAAGTTCCTTGCCATTGATCCAACGAATCGGGTTAAAAGTAGATAAAGAGGTCAGCAGTGCTCATAATGGGTGACTTTATCGCTGAAGGACTCCAAGTTGGGTGTACAGCTTTCAGAAGTGCTGCCACACCAGCAGCGTGAGCACAAGCAATAGATGTCCCATGCGGTATATTGTAATTAGGGCTTCACAACCGAAAATTCGGTTTCGGACTACTTATAAGTGGTCCGGTCCCATAAGCGGAGCCAGGAAGCTGATTAATGGGGGGCAAATTTTTAAAGAAAAATGGTAAAAAAATAATTTATTTGAAAAAAAAAATAAAAAAAAAAATTTATGTGTACAAATTTTTGTTTTAGGGAGCCAACCGGGGCAGTGGCCCCAGTTCGCCCCCTTTGGTCCGGTCCAGTCAAATGCGGTCCAATTTGGACCGGTTTCATTTTTAATTTTTTTTTTTTAAAAAATTAGTTTAATTTTGAAGGGGAATGACATAAAAATGTATAGTTTTAGTTTAGGTTAAAACTAAATTTTTTAAGTTTGTAATTTTTATTAAAAAATAGAAAAATATATATTTTTTATTTATATTAATAAATCCGGTCCGGTCCAGACCGGTTTGTCAAAAAGTATGGACCGGACCGGACCTCAAATCCAGTCCGGTTTTGCGGTCCGGTTTTGTTCAGCCCTAATTGTAATCACTATGAAGACATTCGACTTCATCCGGGGAAACTTTTCCCTCCTAAGATGGAATTATTTAATGGATCCTAACAGGTCATTGGATGGATGACAGTACATTAATGAACTCATCTAATTGTCTATATTACAATGGATGACAACACATTAATAAATTCATCTATCATTTTTTATTTTGCATTTTTATGGCTTCAGGATAATTGGAATCCTCGTTGAAGGACCGAAGCATAACTAGCCACAACTGGTGCAGGCTTTATCCCCAGAAACGTACCTTGGAGTGTCATAATAGCAGAGGCCTGAGGATCGGACTTTGCATGGCTAAGCACAAAAGATGCATCAGTTGATCTGATTACAAGACATGCACAAGCAACACCTCCTGTCTCAAATAATTCGCCATTGTCAGCAACTAATATAGCTCCCGACACGTTCGACTCAGTTATATAATATAATTGAGATCTAAGCGAACCGGCATCGCATATGATAATGCCATGAGGGGTTTCAGATAACAGCAGGTTGACGTTGCATGCAGACAGGGTCCTATCCTACACTAATGGCAAGTGTTGCAATGAGCCATTACTTGGAAACATTGTCCATCCAACAATGACTAGCCCATTTCCAAGAATCAATGACCCGACAAAAGAACGATCACGGAGCTTGCCGTGACAGATCATTGTGCTATACCTTTTGCTTTTCCTTTGGCATAACCGAAAAAAGACACATCATTTACAAAATTCCCAGCAGCAATAGAGGCAACACAAGTCCCATGGCCATTTGTGTCCCTGGCTGAGTTCATACTAACCTACTATATATGTCCGGGTGTGCTTTTATGTATCCCTTATTGAAGTACCTAACTCCTATAAGCTTAGAGTTGCACAATGAAGAATTGAAATCCTGCCCCCCGTCACAGGTTCCTTCTCACCTCACAGGTTCCCAGCAGCAATAGAGGCAACACAAGTCCTATGGCCGATGCTTCTGCAACATATTCGTCCGTGCATGTCGTTTTATGTATCCCTTATTTTTTGCTCGCTGTTGGAAATGGTCCTTGTCGTTACATGGTGCCACCGTGCCATAGTGTTGAAACTGCTATAGGTTTTGATGGATTATTTTGAGGGTTAATGTCCTTTTTAGTCCCTAGGTTTTGGGGCGGTGTTCTTTTTAGTCCCTAGGTTTTATTTTTGTTCAAAACAGTCCCTAGGTTATTTACGTTTGTCTTTTTAGTCCTTCCGTCCAATTCCGTCACTCCCGAGCCCAGTCAGCTAACGGCGGGACACGTCACACCCAATAGAATTTTGCCACGTGTATTATTCTTTTTTAAAAAAAAAAACAATTTCCACATGTTTTTAAAAAAAAAAAAAACCAAAAACCAAAAGAAGGGAGCCGTGGCCACCTCCCCGTCGCCGGCGAAGGGTGGCCTCCCTGGCCACCACCGAGCGACGGGGAGCCCAGATCTGGGCTCCCTCGCTCGAATGGGGGTGGCCCGACGGGGAGCCCCCGGCCACCACCGTCGACGGGGAGCCCAGATCTGGGCTCCCGCTCGTCGGTGGCCAGACGGGGAGCCCAGATCTGGGCTCCCCGTCGCTCGGTGGTGGCCAGGGAGGCCACCCCTCGCGCGAACGGGGGTGGCCAGACGGGGAGCCCCCGGCCACCACCGTCGATGGGGAGCCCAGATCTGGGCTCCCGCTCGTCGGTGGCCAGACGGGGAGCCCAGATCTGGGCTCCCCGTCACCGGGGTGAGTGCCCCCGGCCACCCCCGTCGACGAGGAGCCCAACTCTGGGCTCCCCGTTCGGTGGTGGCCACAGGGGTATCTCCCTTCTTTTGGTTTTTTTTTTTTTTTTTAAACATGTGGAAATTTTTTTTTTTTTAAAAAAAATAGTACACGTGGCAAAATTCTATTGGGTGTGACGTGTCCCGCCGTTAGCTGACTGGGCTCGGGAGTGACGGAATTGGACGGAAGGACTAAAAAGACAAACGTAAATAACCTAGGGACTGTTTTGAACAAAAATAAAACCTAGGGACTAAAAAGAACACCGCCCCAAAACCTAGGGACTAAAAAGGACATTAACCCTTATTTTGATCGTCAATGCAACCGAGTCTAAAAAACATCTGGTCCTCACTTCAGCAAAAAGCTTTCATTCTATTCTCTGATACGATCGTTTTCTGCTGAAATGAATCTAGACAGCTCTATGCATCCTTATTCTTGAACTTTTTGGTTTGATGTTGGTGCCCTATGTTTTCTCGTCTTGTGAGATCCCCCATCCAATCCCTCATATCTTCTTTAAACAAAGTTTATTAGAAGTGAATAGCTCTTTGGGGAGATTTTTATTTTCGGTTGGGGAAGGAGGAGGGAGGGGCTTGGAGTGGGGTGGAGAATGGAGTTGGGATTGTGAAGGTGTTCTCGGTTGCAGTAAAATTTATATTGGAAGACTTGGAGTTAATATGGAACCTCTTAGCCTAATTTTTAATAAAAATTTAGTTTGTTTAACAAGACACGAATGGACTAATGTGTAGAATCACAAATTAGAAAAACATGAATATGGTCCACACAGTAAAGCTATCTCACTAGTGATCGTGTTAGTACTAACTTTCAAAAATACAAATACTAAATAAACCCAAATACTAAATAAAGAAGATATTATCGGAATTCCGCTATCCGCTTCCGCTAAGAGTTGAAAGCGGAAGCGGAATTCATTTTAGTCATCCGCTGGTTAGCGGACCGGATGTCGGAATGTTAAATTCTGCTTCCGACTAATCCGCTATTCACCCTTATGTATAACTGAGTCACTAAGTGGATAACGTGAAAAAGTCAGTCAGCATGGATGGCCACGTGTCCATAGCCGATTGGTGCTGAGATTGAAAAAAATAATAGGATTTTCTCTCCTAACGAGTTAGAGAGAATGACTGACTTTTAAAAAAAAAAATTGATCTCATGAATTTCTCTGTCAATTTTTATACTCCACTAACTATTTTGTTACAACCTAATACCACAAAGATTGTTAGAGTAATTAGGACTAAAATTTATTTAATTAAGTGACCAAGTATTCAAACCATCTATAAACAATTTACTTTTTTGATCAATGGCAGAAAATGCTCTTAACAATTCAGAATAAGGTTGTCCAATAGATGCCAAAAAAATATTACAGCATTTTTTTGTTCCATTCTAGCTATATTATCTGTAGGCACATAAAGAATTTAATTTTATCTTTTTATAAGAGATCGAAGAGGCAGAAGTGTTACATGTTGTTGTAAGAAAAAAGGAACACGTTCAAAAAAAATTAAAAAATTACAGCCATTTCTAGTATTTTCTTGTGTTTAATTTGTTTATTAAAATCAAGTACATTATGCTAAAACGAGTGATCAAGATGTCTCTTGTAATTTTCGGCTTTTCCATTGCACGGATGGTCTGCTTTTTAAATAGATTGATCTTTTGTGGCGCAACTTAAAATTAATCTTTGAGAGTTGCGTAACATAATGATTACTTAATAAGCTTTCATGTAATATATATTATCTAAAGTTTAAAAGTTATGGTGAATAGATTTATTGACTTAGAGCTCCGCAACATAAATCATCGATCATAATTATGGATAATGCATGCATTAGAAATAATTTTTTTTTGTCTTCAATTAAAATATTATTATAGGGAAAAAATCATAATACCTCATATTTATAGGCTCAAAATATAATTTTTTGGGTTAAAGACTCTTTCATCGAGTTTTACTCTTTTTTTAAAAATAGTACCAATTTTTCAATATGATCAACAGCAATCCCTAAGGTTTTTTTTTGTCAAAAAAGTTCTTCTATTAGTTTTAAGTCCAATCACCTAATGGTAATATATGTCACATCCAATCATGTTCCGATATTTGTACATTTCTCCAATCGACTATCGTTTCTGGTTCTGAGTCTGACTTGTAGGGCCCGTTGTGACTGTACTTGAGGTTAATGGAATGAGACAGAAGGACTCATTGATAAAATTAAAAACATCAGGGACTATTGGTGACCAAAGCGAAAACTCAAAGACTATTTTTTTCAAATGATGTAAAACCCAAAGACGAAAAAGTTCTTTTAACCTTTTTTTTTTTTGCAGTCAATGGAGGAGGGGTTCTACAAACATTACAGCCCCTGCCTCCGGATAATATTCTTCACCTATTGTGTGCTTATAATCCCATCTCCACCATCAGATCCACCCCATCCCTTAACTTCGATGGCTCTTGCCGCATGCACCGCCCAGGGTCGCTTCTGTATCTTACACATCCATTCCTCTGCGGCGACTTTTAGATTTCTTAATTTCACGATTTTGTCTGTAGTATGTCTCTGCAACGGCTCTAGGAGGATGTTCGTTTGGACAAGTATTCTAGGATACACATAAATCCAACAAGTTTACAAACCGAACATGTTTAAAGCGTATGTATTTTCCAAATTTACCCTGCTCTTTAGGTTTACAAATTACTAACGCAACCTCCAATTACTCATGAGATATATAAGGAAGGGCAAAACGGGATTTATAAAAAATATTACCCACACGATTAATTATATTAATTGCAGGGTATGCAGATTACCACAAAAAGCCCACACTGTCTATTTTCACATTAAATTGTTGTTGAGGCAAATTTAAAATTTCATCCGATCGCATCTGACAACAGTTCTTTGATTTCCACCCCCACTGTTGATGTGAAACAGGGTATGCAGATTACCAAAAAAGCCCTCACTGTCTATTTTCACATTAAATTGTTGATGAGGCAAATTTGAAATTTCATCCGATCGCATCTGACAACAGTTCTTCGATTTCCACCCCCACTGTTGATGTGAAACAGGGTATGCAGATTACCAAAAAAGCCCTCACTGTCTATTTTCATATTAAATTGTTGTTGAGGCAAATTTGAAATTTCATCCAACCGCACCTGACAACAGTTATTCGATTTCCACCCCCACTGTTGATGTGAAACAAGCCTACAGAATCTCTGACAGTTCATCGTCGTTTGTCTTCTTTTTTTCTTTTTTTTTCCAATTTTTTTAACATATTCGATACCTTCATAATATTTGTATCATAATAAAAATTAGAAAATAAAAAGACAATTCGGAATTATAATAAATATTATTTTATATTTTATCTTCTACTCATATTCCAATAAAGATAATTTATAAATAACAACCTTAAAAATCATCGATACTTTTTTCACACCTATTAATACAAGTCAACTTCTACACAAACACTAATGAAACTCAAACATCATCTAAAAATATTTACATCATTACGTTTGTCCCGGCCTCTTTCTCTGGAGAACTTTTTATCAGCCCACGCATACTGTAATCGGCCCAAGATAACATCCAGATACTGCGTATTAAAAAGCACGCTCTTTCAACCAGCGAGCGTTAGCTCGTGTGGTACGTCCTCCTATGGGGAGGGTCCTTTCAGGGGTTCGTATCCCCGTGTCCCCCAATCCCTGCAGGCTTGCCTGCTTTACCTAGAAACAAAAAAAAAAAAGCACGCTCTTTCTTTGTAGCCATTTCGCATGACTTGACGTCTGACGAAGACATTCTCGCAGTTAAATTCTGGTCAAAATGATGATTCTTGTAAATCCTGATGGCTTGTTTGGCTAGCTGGATTGTGTCTACTCTAGAGATAGAAACCAAGGTAAACAGTGTTTTGAAGAGATGAGCAGATATCCTGGGAAGGCAACGTCGAGAAGCATACAAAACATTTAGAAAGGTGGAAGTATTTCTGTGGACACTTCCTATTTACCTAAATCGAACCAATTCCAAGCCCACATTTCTCGAGTCTTTCGGGATGGTTCCAAGCAAAGTAAAAAAGTACAAATAAAGTGAGAGAGCTTGGAAAGGAATTGTTAGCTTGTCAATTGACCAAGCTCCGCGAAATTGTCAAGTCTTCCAAATCAAACAACTATGAGATGACCAATGGTCCTAATTGAATAAGAAATTAAAATATGATACGATAATCTACAATCTTTATTGCCAATAGGCTGAATTTTCAATAAAGATTGTAACTAATAATTGGTTGATAAATGAAAGTTCGAATCTAGTTAAAATTTCCCACAATCGTACATCAGCCAGGTCCACAAGGAGAGAGATGCCTTGAATAGAATAAAGAATTACCAATGTAGCTCTGGGCCCTGGCTCTTGGGTGGGTGGTGCCATCACTGCGATGGTCCAACTTCACATTGAAGAACAAGGACGGTTGAAGCAGGCAGCAAGCATCCGAGTGTGGGATTCACTAACCCACTATAGTTGACACAATTTTTTCTTGGCTAGGCCTCTTTCCAAGATGAAGAAGTAGCCTGGAAAATGATGGTCCGTTCTCATTTTGTCAAGGCTGTTGTTTTACAAATGGGGCACAAATTCTTGTGCATCAGCCATTGTTTTATACAGTCAGCATGAAAATTATGGCCACATTCCAGTGTCCCAAGATCATCTCCGTCATTGTATTCCTCCTGCATTTGATAAAACACTAATTCAGGCAAAGAGAAGGAAACCAGCAATGACAAACAATAGTTCATTCAAAGAGAAGAAAGCCATTCAAAGAGAAGAAAGCCAGGAAGGTCCTTACCTGACAGATGCAGCATGGTTCTGCCTCAAGCAGAGAACACACTGCAATAGAATATTTCTGCTGTCTCAGTTGATTTATTATTATTTCTTCACTCAATCCTGTGCTCACATTTCCAATGCGCTCTTCCAGAGCCAATAACTCCTAGAATTCCAATGATCAGGAACAATGATTAATATAGACAGGAAATAAAATAGTCTACATAAATTTTTGCAATAACTCTTACCTCATAAGACATGTTATCAACATCTAGTCGCATATCCCTGTGCCGATCATGACCATCAGCCAACCCAAAAAACATTGACTGGTCAAGGATCATAAGATCCTGAATAAAAGGTGGAAGCACATTTCAGAAAAGTAGGCGTTTACCATCACCAGTGATAATAAATGAGATAACAAAATATTCGTGCACATTTCTTTCTTCCCAATAAAGTGTAGTTTCTCCTAGGCACTTTCAGGATTTTCATCATCAGTGAGGTGTTTGGTACACAGATGCGGTAAAAGAAAAAACCTAACCTCAAACCGCAAGTTCTCACCCCTGCGCATGAGACCCAAAACATTGCGAATCTGTTTCAGAAAAAAATGACAAAGTAAGACACTAGCTTGCCAAGATGACTTCAACATAATAGAGTCAACACATTTAAATTCCAAAAGAAAAAATAAAGTAGCAAAATATGAGAACAAACCTCAGATACAAGCCTGCTACTTCCTTCACCAGCCATAGAAGAGGCTCGCAATAAATAGGGGATTCCAACTCCACCATCAACATGTCTCTCCAACCACAATGCTGACCTTGTGTGTGACTGATGAGGACCATGGTTACCAGGTCCAGATGAAAAACCTGTTTCTTGTGAGGAAACAGGTGGACTTGAAAGAAGTGGAGAATAATTACTGCTATGGCCTCCAGACTCGGAACCCGCAGAAGAATACAGGGACCGGCGAACATATTCCAACAGTCTTCGCGAATATTGTGGACGATGTTGTTGAGGAAGAACAGATGATACATGGGCAACTGAACTGGGCCCAGTCCGAGATGGGGAAGCAACATTTCCTGGAATACTTAAATTTCCACCAGTTGGACTTCTATTTGCTGAATTTCGTACCAAATTTCTCATTTCAGTAGCAGGCACAAACGTAGGAAGTTCCAAAAGGTTTCTTATCATGCTTCTTGAGCCTGTCTCCTCATGCGGTACAACATCTCTATCTAGGGAAACAACAGAGCTCGCGGAAGTGCCAGTTCCTGAGCTAGATCCTCCATTCCACCTAAAACCTTGCACATTTTGTGGACATGCTGGAACAGGGACCAAAACCTGTTGGCTTTGAGGAATCATATTATCTGCAGCAGGTGTTGACCTCAAGTCCAAAGAATAATCAACTGGAAAAGGTCTTGCTGTCAGCTGGGAAGATGAAATACTAGAATGCCTAACAGTACCCTCTGTAGAGAATAAAGTAGGAGAAATATAATCTCGTTGGCTTGAAGTATTTATCCTCAGGCGGGAATTTCTCTGTGAACCTCCTGCTGAACTCAAGTCAGGGAGGCTATCGACTTCTGTTGCACCTAGCCCGAGTCTTGGGTTCACCTGTCCTGGCGGAGCAGATACACCTAAACTGCTGCTCAAACTGAAGTGAGCTGGAACAGCAGACCATGCACTATTTTCTGCATGCTGAAAGTAACTAGAACTTCCAGATACAGAAGATTGTCCAACATTTGCTTCAGGAGCTTTTCTTTTACGGGATAAACGGCGACCCTCCAGTGAACGTTCTGGCCTGCCATCATTCTCTGCCACCAAAACTCCACCAGGTCTGGAAGGAAGTACATGATGATCAGAACCACTAGCAGGAGGAATCCACTGATGTTCTGATCCACTAGACTTGTGCATACTCGGACAGCCAATGACTTGACTATCACTACCACCATGACCCATAGGACCTGTGTTTAAGTTGAGAGTCTGAGTAAGCACATCAGAATTGGAACTCTGCTCAAGCACGGAATTTGCGTTGGCATTGTCAACTGAAAATGTATTTGGTGGTTCAAAGCTCCGTTCTTCCGACCTTGGACCACCTCCTGGATAAGCAACTCCAGAAGATGACCATCCAAGTTCTGCTTTCCACTCATCACATCCAACCACACTCTGGGTGTTGCTAGAACTAGTCTCACCCAAGCTCCACCCACTAGACATCTGTCGTTCACGATTCACAGAATTCAAATATGTGACGTTCATATTACCAGGTGATAGTACATATTCTGGTATGCCTCCTGCAGGATTTCGCATATTATTCCAGCAAATATGTTGATCTATAGCAATGTTACTTGATGCGGATCCATGGTCAAAATCAAAGGTTTCAGGCAAGGAACCCATTCTACCGCTCTGCCCTTGCATTAGGGCTAGTAAGAACTTTGTGATAAGGATAGAGGGAAAAACCTAGTAAGATATTTCGAACGGTAACTGTATGTCAAGTATTCTTTTGGCACACCTGATACAACAAAGCAACAAATATCATTGGATTTGGAAGAAAGGAAGCTTTAAACTAATTTAGCAATACAAACTTAGGCTCTATGAATTTCTGTATGCTTTGCTGTTGTTGTTTGTGGTGGTGGAGAGGGTTGAAAATTACGATATGGACATATTTGCATTGGAATGTGTAGCCAACTTGACCAGAAAGGTGCAGATTAAGCTTAGATTCATTGGTCATGGACGAGTTAGATCTTGTTTTCATCCAATTATATTCTCATATCTGGGTGCAGTGATTGTTGAGTCAGGAAAATAGGTCCTCTTAGAATCTTAGCCAAGGAGTCTTTGATTGTTGGCATTGCCATTCCATGGAACCTAGACACAATCCCTGCAGTTTCTTCTTCACCACTTACTTGATCTCTCTACCCTGTTTACATTACACCGTGATTACTATTTCAAGTCTTCAGTGTTTTCTGAATGTAAGCTGCTCTAAAGTTGTAGTTGTTTTAAATTGTGTGGAGAGCTTCCAAATAGAGCAGTAGAAATCTGAAGTATAACCTCGATGAAGTTATTGCTCCCCTTTCCATTATGAACACGTATCTAATGGTTTCATCAAGATTCTCAGATACCGAGAAATTCTGTCAATGAAGCCAGACTCAGGCCCAAAAAAACAAACATGAGGTCATTGAGAATCAACACATTGTAGTAGTTGCCTCATGAAGGGTTCAGAATCATCCAAGCATCAGGTTGCTATTTAATATAGGTCAACCTATTGTGACAAAATACTTAAAGCTCATAATATCATATACAGCTGAAACAGAAATGAGTGACAAATAACACTTGAACACCACAAAATAGAATCAAAGCAACTGCCGTTAAATAACAATAAGAAACAAACCAGCAGTTTCCGGAAGTAGGGTGAATAGCCAATTAAGCCATTAGCTATCTTGACCTACCCCGCAATAGTAAAACAAAATAATGTTCTTTTACCATATTTTACAACCAAGAATAGATATTAATCTCAACGTCCGACAACAAAATCAAAACACCAATCACCCAAACTTCTACCTTCGCGGTAAGGAATCATGAAGCAAGCATTCTAGCCAGCATTTCACCCAAGCACTTAATCATAATCACAAAAAATTAGGCACCCAACAGGACAAAAGCTACAGAACAACCAAGTCCTAGTTGCACGATTTCAAACAGGAAACGGCAAAACAGAATTACATAGAAGCATTATAAACAAACCTCAGCTTCTGTAATTTTTGTTTTCGTTTGGTGAAACAGACACCCATGCAAAGAAAAAGACTTGAGAGAGGCGAAAAACAGGGTCATAGTTCGATTGGAGAAGCTATGAGCCAGATATCATTCAAACCCAGCTTTATGAAAATGATTTGAGATATCAAAAGGCACATAAGAGCCAACATTTAAAAAAAAAAAAGACTTAACACAGAAAACCCATCTAGACATAGAGCTACAATAACATCAAAAGCTTCATACAAACTCACTTACGAAACTTTTCTTCACAAATAAACCCCAACAAAATACATACGATAGACAAATGACCGAGATTTCAATTATAATAATCCCAATCCTATCTTATCGCCTACCATCATCCAAAGAAAGAGCAAATCAAGGGCATATAAACAAAAAACAAAACAAACTCACCCAGCAGATGGATCTACCCGAAAAATCTGGGCCAGAAAATATTAGAACTAGCTCAGACGATGATGAAAGAAAGCTGAGTTTCTGTTCGGCTGCCTCGTTTATTTTCTCACAGTTTCTGGAGAAAAAAAGAAAGAGGCGAGAAAACCAAACCCAAGAAGGCAGCAATGGAAGGAAGAGGGAGAGCCTCAAGTTAGATGATTTAAGCCAAATGAAATTGTAAAAAGAGAGAAACAAATAAAGATTAAACGGGACAGCAACCTTCAATTTTAGGTCCCCTCTTTCCTTGTGATTTTTTTTCTGATTCTCTCTTAAACAAGAACCCAAAAAATGCTAGACTCGGCTCCCAATGCACGCCGTAGGCAGCCCCACTCTCTCTCCCCCTTGTTGAAGACGTTGTCGTTCTTGTTATTATTATTTTTTTCTAGGCGTTGTTGTTGCGAACTTTGTTATGTTGTATACATCTCATTCACGCCAAGCACCTGTCCTCCCTCCCTCGCTCCCACCCTCCTCAGTCCTCTGTCCCCATCACACGCCCTACTTTCCTCTCCCTTGCCTCCCTCCTTTTTTGAATAGCACCCCCTCGTGAGTTTTGAGCAGTGTTTTGAGTTACGACCAAAACTAAATCCAAATGAACAAAGTTAATATTTTTTTATAATTTTACACGTGGAGTGGGTATAATACTCCGGGCCCACCTTTTAATGGTTTCAGAAACTTCTCCAACCTACCCAAAAGCCTACAAACTTTGGCTGCTCGTGTAATTTCTCTATTGGTTACCCAATATCCATTAATAGACTTTGGTTCGCATCAAACAAGTTGGAGACAATTTAAAACTTAATATTGAGTTTATAAGTCGATGACCCAAAATGCATAGTCCATGGGACCCTTTCAGACTATTCTGCAAGGTGCAGTTTTGGCTAGAGTTTTTTTTTTTAATCAAAAGTTGGGTATTGGTTGGTGACTCGGTGCTCATGATTTTTTTGGTTTGCAGAGCTGTAGGCTGTATGTGCTGGTGGACAAGGAGGTTGACGTTGTATTTGTTTGCTTAAAAGAGGTGTGAATACACGGACCTCAAGTCCCCAATTAGTATCGGTTCAGGTTCTGCCCCCAACTTTGTTTTAAGAAATAAAAATTTAATACAAGAAAAATTATTTATACTGATAATTGAGATATTCATTATGAGAATACTCAATTGAATTTATTAATTTTCTCACTTATATTTGATGAGTTACATAAAGGTTTTATTTATAAGTCATTGAATACAATAGTTCATATTGTTTTAACAATGTGAGATTCTAATTTTAATACTCACCCTCAAACTCAAGGTTGGAGTTACAACAATAATTCAATGGAAAAAGATAATGCCGGAAGGTTGCCGGACTAAAGCCGGGAGGTCGCCGGTCTGATCCCGGGAGGTAGCTGGGCTGATGCCGGAAACCTTGTTCTGATACCATGTTAAGAAATAAAAAGACATCCACTATGAAAATGTCTAATTTGATTTATTAATTTTCTCACTTATATTTGATGAGTTATATAAAGACGGTTTATTTATAAACCATTGAATATAATTGTACAAATTATTTTAGCAATAGGAGGCTATTAACTTTAATACTTTATTTTCCATCCCCTACTGTTACTTCCACAATCGTGGGCCTCGTAACTTGTACATTATCTTTCTTTCTTCTTTTTTTTTCTTTAATTTCTTTTTTGTCCCCCCTCACCTTTCGATGGCAGCTGCTTTCCCTTTTAAATATATCTGTATTTAGGTGTTAATTTCAGGGTATGGAAGCAAACTTGCCATCTTTCCCATATGGATCGCTTATATAACCCTTTGCGTGAGAGCTTATGTCAAACTAATATTTTTTTTTAAAAAAAAAAAAGGCAATAAGATAAGGGTGGTGATTCCCCCACCAAAGAAGAGAATATTTAGAAGTTTTCCATGCTTTTTGACAAAGGAGAAAACTCACACCACCTAGAAAAGAAATTTAGCCACGGAAGAGACTACAGCTCAGCCCATAAAATATACTCTAGGTGCTCTGTCATAAATTTGAGTTCCCATCATGGCATCATGTACCGAGTTGAAAACAAATTGCAGCATTTGACTCTGGGTGTTAAGAGAAAAGAATGACCTAGCCACGAGTGAACCCGGCGAGGTAGTGGGCTGTCTTGACAAAGAGGTGTGCCACTCCAACCAACGAAGGGGGAGGGGGGGTGAGGTGGTAAGCAATTATGCTACCTAATCTCTTTTCTTTTAAATCCTCCTCCGGAAAGTTGGGTGGTGTTAGTGACTGTATGAATTTATTCCATTGGGGGAGCGAAAACTCATGACACACCCTTACCTGGCCTGTAAGGATCGGAACAACCCACTGGTATTAAGGGTGATACCGGAACCGGATGGAATCGGAATGAGTCATTCCGGTTCCGGTACTCACCGGAATTGGATTTTCCATTCCGGTTCCATTCCGGAATTTACCGGAACGGAACCGGAATTGGAACCGGAATTTCCGGAACCGGAAATTCCGGTTCCTTATATGGACCAAAAAAAAAAATTGTTTAGTTCCTTTGACCCAAAAATGGATTTTTAAGTTGTTTTTTGTGGGCCAAATAACTCTAAATTAAAATTACAATTAAACAACTAAATTTCAAAACAATATTTCACTATTTCAAGATGCCAAAATAAATATAAATTAAAATTACAACAAAATTTCAAAACAAAATAAATATTATGAAAATAAACTCTAAATTAAATTTACAAAAAAACTATTAAACAAACAATTAATCATACAAATAAGTAAACAACTAAACATTTATCAAAAATTTAAATTGAAAGAGGTAAACTCTAAATTAAAATTATAATATTTTTTAAATTTTTATAAAATATACCGGAACCGGAATTTTCCGGTATTTCCGCCGGAATTTCCCTAAAATGGGATCCGGTTCCGGTACCGGAAATGACCGGAACCGGTACCGGAACCGAAAATTCCGGTTGGAACCGGAACATTTGAACACCCTTAACTGGTATTGACAGGTGTGTTGTGAGCTTACGGAGAGAGGAGAAAGATACAAAAGTGGTCATTTTTTTATATATAATCTATCCACACTCAAACATATGATTTTAAGATCCTTTCAATTGATAAAGTGATTACATTTTTTCTTTATTATATTATTGGCTGAATAGTTTTTCTAAACAATTTAAGGTGTAGGATGATAAAGTGCATACTAAAGTATTCATTATCTGCAGGGACCAAACTAAGGAAGCCAAGGGTTCTCCGCCCCCAAAAAAATCTGTTTTCTTCTGTTTTTTACGTTTTGGCCCCCAATATTTATTTTCGAGTATCTGATCTTGATTGTATGCACAATATTTCTCTTCTTTTTAGGAAAAGAAAAAAAGGCTTTTAATAAGGAAAAAAATGCAGATCACAAACAGAGATAAAGGAGGTGTCAAGATTGCCTAACAATTTCACCCAAAATTTGTGTCAATAAGCTTAAGGAAGAGCATTCTTAGCACATGGGAATGAGTAGACAAACCTATAAGAAACATATAACTGGTGCAAGAAAATGTCTTCCTTTGAAGGAAACAGAAACCGGACCCTAGGATTCCACTTCACGCATTGGAGAAAAAACTGGGGAGGGCAAAGTGCACCCACTCGGGATATTCAATGAGAGGACCTGGACAGGGACAGCAATGCAGAATTCTGCAAATTGTATTTAAAACCTCCAAAATTATTCACAGTACGACGTGTCAGGTATTAAGCTCCTCCAGTGCACGCAAAGGCCATAATTCTTAAACTGCAATCACTCCACCAGACCAAAGTCCAAACCACAGCCGCGGCTTTACTTCGATACCATTACATACGTCTAGTCAAGGGTGTCGTTCTGCAGAGGTTCGATCAAAATATGGGGTACTTTCGTTTTCACCATTTTGTCAGGATTCTAAGTATATTCACAATTCTACCACCGAACATATTCAGAATTTAAACACAAAAATCAATACATTTTACACAATCTTCAACAACTTTTTAATTTTTTATTCAACATAAATTTTCTCTCTCTATACTTTTTCACATAACTCCAATATTTTTTTATTAAACAATTACATCAAATCATTTCTCTCTCCACTTTACACAAACACCAATAAAACACTATTTAACATAAAAATTCACAACTTCTCTAAAATCCTACATTTTTTCTCAAAACGAACATCACCATGGTTTCCCAAAACGGGGAACGCGGCGTTGCAGTGGGGGGTAACTTCCAAAGCTACCAAAATTTTCTGGGAAGATATGAAATGGACAGGAAACCTATTAGGCCTATGTTCCTATTCCTAAGCAATTGTTACTAGACAATAGACATGCAATGCTCACAATTGGCTTTGCAAAATCTAGAGACAAGGAGCTCTCAAGAGTCTTTTTCGTTTTACCTTAACCAAACACAGGATTAAGATAAGATGACCATCCTCTGTCCATTTCGGAAGAGGATTTCCTATAATTTGCTGTCCGAATTGTAAGGTGTAATTTGGAGAGAAATAGACACGACAGGTATACTCCATGGTAAGACTTCATGTTGTCCGAAAATTTATACGAGCATAGTTAAATGGTATAGAGTTCACCTATTGTGTTTTGTTTCTCTTCGAATTGCACCATGCAATTCGGACAGCAAATTGTAGAGGATCCTGATCTGTCCATTTCTATTAACTCTAGGCTCTAAAGTTTTCTCTTACAAAGAAGCAACACATGATTGCAAGAAGAACAATCAATGTGGTCCAACCATCTCTTATCTTTTTCTTTTCCTTTTTGGTCGTTAAACATTTCCATCTCTTGTATAGTTAACCCCTAAAAAGCAAACTTGATAACTACATACCTTGGTACACCTACAAATAAGCTCATCAGGCCATTAGCAAGTAAAAATACAAACCTCTCCGTCAGCAAGGAAATTAGTGGGCAAACAAATATTCGACCAAGTACCTAGGTCTATCAAAATGGTAAGTTTTGAAAAAAGTAGATCCACCCGAATGAGATGAGTTGCTCCAACTCTTCTCTTTATATATATATATATATATATATATATATATATCCTATTTCGGGTTTTCTGGGTCATTCATCCTATTTTGATATATGGCTTTGTGAGATGCAGATGGGATCCCACAAAATGCCACAAAATGTATCATTTTGCGATGCGTAAGAGTATTATATATCAAAATGTGGGATCCCATCTGCATCTCACAAAGCCATATATCAAAATAGGATGAATGACCCAGAAAACCCGAAATAGGATAAGGGTCTAGGCTACGTGAAGAAAGACCAAAAAGCAAAGACTTCTTTTTGAGCCCAGCATTACGAATTAGTTTTAGGGATGAGCCATGGGTGTCTACAGTCTACACCCACAAACTCCAAAACTTTACCTTTTTTTCTAAGTTCCAAAACTTTACCTCAATGGAAACTTCCTTCACCAAAATCCTCGACCTCATTCGGCACCCGACATACACAAGATTGCATATAGCAAAAATGGAGCGGCGGAAAGATCGAGATCTGTTTTGACTCGGCATTCCACATCCTTTATATACATTTGGCCCACGAGACTTCAGAGGGCACAATGGATTGGCTAGCAGGTGATTTATAATTTCTTCAACTTATTATTTGATTTATTTTTAAAAAATCCAAAAAATTTAAGAAAAAAAAATATAATTCACTTTATTTAGTTTTAAATGACACGTGTCAATTTATGATTTGAACTTACATATAAAAAGTAACTTTAAGAATGAAATTTTAAAAAGACTTATTTAACAAAAATTATTAACTCAATGAGATTTGTGATCAATTTAAAAACCAATGACGATTTATTAAAAATGTTCAAACTTAAGGAAGAAATGGGTACATATCCCCTAAAAGCAACGCAAAATTCTAGGTAGAATCGCCTTAACAAAGCTCATGATCAAAGCATGCGGATGACCTCAAATTTGTCAGGCAAGCAAATAGATTGGATAAAGAGCACATCTTAACCTGGACCTCTGATTCAGGTCCGGACCCTATCCTGCAAAATGCACGCCTTCTTCGTTCAATTCACTTTTTTTACATTAAACCTGAGTTATTACTGGAGTTATCCAAGTAATCCACCGAATCATTCTTTTGGTTGTTACGCTCGAGCTCCCTAAAATTAAACATAATCCTCCTCTGTTCCTTGATCACATAAAACCTATTATGGTTTTGAGTGAGTGAAAACCTGATCTCCAATGTCATGCTCTCACATAAAACTAGATAGCTATAGAGACTCCTCAGGGTTTGAGCGAGTGAAAACCTTATCTCTAATGGCATGCTCTCGCTGGACTAATGGCTACAAACAAAATAAATAGGATAATCGACACCATAAGCCAAAATCATCCCCAACAGACATTCAAGTATAAATGAAAGGCCAAACCCTGTACACTATCCACGCAATTAGAACTCACTCCATAGCAGTAACGAACCCTGCTTTGTGATGTAACTGAATTGCCTCTTATGCACCCCTCCTTACCCATAAATTAAAAACACACTTTGCAATTTCTAACTATCTAACTTTTTCAATTTGCATCCCAATCAATTAAACATATACTATGTAACACAAGGTCCAAGCGTACACCCATTGAGCTATTTTTGCAATTTGGACCATCTAACTATCGCAATTTACAACCCAAACAACCGATGAGTTTATGCATTACACCTCATGTCAATAACTCACCATTAAAATCAATTAAACATGTGCTACATGTCACAATGCCAATGGTCAAATGGTAACACAATGTGCAAAATGTGAACCATTGGTAGTTTGGGATTGAATCATGCATTATACCATATGTTTCAAAACTCGCTATTAAAATCAATTAAATATGTTCTACATATCACAATCCTAATGGCCAAATTGTAACATGACATGCAAACTGTAAACCACTACTTGCAAACAACATTAAACTCAGGTATAAAACCGCATGTATAAAACATACTGTCCAGAACTCAGGTTCTAAACATTGCCCATTTAAAACATTTACAAAAGTTCTACCAACAGCATAAAGAGACAAAAACCAGCAATATAAATATACCTAAACTTCAAACCAAGATAATTGGCTCAAAAAATTCACTTTACCCCTTCCACAATTTCTATTCCAGATAATGTTCCTCGAACATCACATATATTGGAACATCTTACCATTAAACTCTTGTCAGCTTTGGAGTAATGAGTCAGATCATACATGCTCGTGTCATCGAAGCTTACTATACACAATTATGCAATCATGCATGAGACACTAGGATACCCATATAATTATTCCTTTCACTGCCACATTTAAAATCAAAAGCAGCTCTACAAAGCTATGTAATAAACAACATCAAGTAAATATCCCTGCCACAATATTAGGAGATCTACAGAAATTTTTCACATCTTAACTTTATCTACTTTACAATAAAAGGCACGGAAAAGAAAAGTCTAAAGGAAATGAGAAAGGCCCTGGAGAAGTAGTGGAAAATTCTAATTTCGCCATGGATGCAATGAATTAAAACAACCGCCACCATCAGGGGAACAAGAACAACATTATTGTGCCAGATGAAGCATATGGCACCGATATAACTTGGGATTTACCGTCATCATATACAATAGTCTCTTTTAGAACTCTGCTCGAGAAAATTGCCTTTTATCAGGCAAGATAACAAATCTGCAAACCCAGAACAAAAGAAAAGTTGTTGAATGTCTCCTTAAACGGGATTGGAAAAAGAATCATAATAACAACACAGTAACTACCTTAAAAGGCAAAGTGATCCTGCCATCACATCTCTCTCAACTTCCAAGTTGACGTATGATAGTCTAAAGTAGTGTTTTCTCAAAAGGCTTCTCAATATGTAAGCCTTCTCATTTTTTATTGAGTATATAAATCTGCTCCTGAAACAATTGTTTCCAATAATAGCCTGACCATTCAGATTGGTGTTCACATATCTTTAAGATGAACTGCTTCAATGCCTTCAATCAATTTAAGATGAGAGCATCACTGTCTCCATTTGATAGTTAGTGCACAAGATCTTCCAACTCAATAAAATCTTCCTCTAAAATGGAGAGTACTTGTTGGTTCGTCAGACCTTCGAAAAGCTTAACACCACTTCCAGGAAGCACAGATGAACTCAGCTGCAAGCCGACCACAAAACAAAGGGGGATGTACCTACGTTGAAGTGAAACATACTTATATTTATCAAGGGATGCAGACTAAACATGTGAAGAAAACTGAATAAATTTTATATAGACCTACAAAATGACTCTTTTACCAATTGGTAGAAAATTTTGGATAGCCACTGAAATATTTGTTTCGCTAGGTCTAAACAATCGAATTCACTACAAAATTTAACGTGAAAAGTACAATGATAGAGGTGGTTGTGTAAAACATATTAAAAGTTCAAAGATGTCACATATCAATAGGATTCATGGTAGTAAGAAAAGCTATGCCTATCATCATGTTACATATTGCCAATAAACATATTGCAGGTCTGAAGACTTTTTTAAGCTACTAAAAACTGCCTAACACTTAAATGTAGTGTTTTCAAACCAAGATTTTTTTGAAAATTTTGGGAATGCTGTGAAAATTGAGATAGATTAGAGTTTTATTGGATTTTGAGAAAAAGTAGTGAAAAATAGAATTTTATGGGAGTATGTGAAAAATTGAAGAGGTAGATAATTGAATGAAACTTTTGTTAAAATAGATAAGTTGCAAAACCCACATTTTTAGCTATTTGGTTATATTGATTCTCTATTCTAGCCAAAAAACTAGAATATATAACCTGCTAATAATGCTATAATGGGAAATAATCTATGTTTGGTTTGCTCTCGAAATGTTTTTTTAAAAAATTTCACAATCATTTTTTCATCCATTATAATACTTTTTTACTCTTTTCAATAACTTTTTACAAACTCAACAACTTTTCACTAATTCCAAAAAAATCTATATTATCTAAAAAAGTAAATACAAAAAATGTTAACAAAATCAAACCAAACATAGCTTAAGGTTCATAACATGACTCCCCAACCACCAACACCAGCAAGGTCTTACCTTGACTATTACCTGGATGTTCCCTTGTTATCTCTCCCAGGTTCGACATACTTGGCGTTGGCTCCCCAAGTGATCGTCTGGTCTTACATGGTTGGATGGGTTGGCTTACCAAGTGTCCGTTTGGTCTTCTACATGTTAGAATTATGTCTTTGATAACCAAATAACTAATCTAGTCCTAATATCTCATATAAAATATATTTTGGTGGAAGAAATTGATTCTATGTAAATGTGCATATTTGCAATAATCTCAAAATTTAGGGGTCAATTACAATATGTTGATGAACTTGATTGTAATTAGTAGAAATCATAATTTTATTAGAAGAAATGTTTTTCAGTTTAATTCTACGGCTGAAATTTGAGATCCCTAAAAATCCTATGTCTCATGCTCTCTCTAGGGTTTCATAAGGTCGATAAATATAACTGTTATATTCAAGAGTTTGACCATCATAACCTATTAGTGAAATTCCAAAACTAGAGAGTGAAGAGACAACTCATATGAGTTGCTGAAACTTTGGATTAGATCGTAAAACGACTTGAGGTTTGTAGATTCCTGAATTCTTGTGTCAGTTAGAAAATCAAATCCGCAATTATAATTATAAGCAAGTGTAATTATAATCCTGCTTTTATATTTTGTTGAAAACATATTATTTATTTTAATTTAATTCCGCGTAAACTATGCTGGCACATTGTTGCTGGCCCTTCTGGACCCCTCGGGACTTCGAACGACTGACACGACTGAAGCGTCTTGATCTTCCACGGCCACTCCTACCGCCTTCTGCCATCCTCCTTTTCAGAGCTTCCAACTCAACACTCAATACTATGTTCTCCTTTTCAAATGGGGTGTTTGTTTGTGAAAATATTAGGGTTTTGGAAATTTTGGGTATTGAGGGTTGTGAAAAAGTATAGTATTTATGGAAAAGTAAGGAGAGAGAAAATTTAATTGAATAATATAATATTATTTTATAATTTAATGAAGAGAGAGATTATTTTATAATTATTTGGAAAAATTGGGGAGTGGAAAAATTGGAGAGCAAACACAAAATCTGTACGGGCGCCAACTCTACCACAACCTTTAGAGCCCACCTCAAGCCAATGCCCCGAACCCTTATCAGAGTCCGAATCAAATCCCCGTCATGTTTGAGCACCAAATAATTTGAGCCAAAAAAATTTAAGTTTAATAATAAAAAATTCATCACATAATTTTTTATTATTATAATATTTATTAAAAATATTCTGCCTTCACTTTTTCACCTAAATTTTCGCCCATAAACATCCCCGCATCCCATCCTTGCCGTCAAACACACCCATTTGAGCCAAGGAATCAGGAACCTTAGATGCAAACGCCTGTGTGCCCATCTCTGCAACAAGACAGCCACCAAGACTCATCTCGCAGATCTGGAATCCCACACTATCGGTGACTTGGAGCTCCACTACACGCGCTAGCACACGCCGTCGTCCCAATCGAGTTTGAGAGGGGGCACAGAGTTCAAGTCTGAGCGCAACATCGCCTTTGTTTTTGAATTTTTTTAACCTAATTAATTTTTATATCAGTTATTATCATCACATTTGAAGGAGTTCGCATGATTTCTTTTATCAGTGATGTCATATTTCTAGATTGAGTTATTCGGATTTAACATCCTCTTGATTGGGAGTAATGCTGTAGCTGGAATTCGGTGTTTTAGGTTGTGTCGTAAAATTTTAGTGTTGTTAAAATTTTAGTGTTGTTAAAATTTTAGGTATTGAGTTTAGTGTAAAAGTGAAGAGAGATAATTTTTTATATTTTTTTGTAGTAAATAGTAATGATTTGATGGGGAGAGAAAGATTATATTTTAATATTTAATTGTGTTAAAATTTTAGAGGGGTAAAATTTTGGTACACAAACGCACCCAGTATACTAGTAGCATTGAAAACGTTAGTAGTTATACTGTTTCGTTGCTGGCAGAATCGCAGATGATGTACAGTCAGTTTTCTGAACCTTGGTGATTCACTCAGCAATTGCAGCTACTTTAATAGCTCAAGTTTTTTGTTGGTTTTTAGATGTATATAGACTACTACTTCTTTGATTTGGAACAAAGTACTTGGCATTCTTCTATTTACTTTGTTGCCTTATTTTACTTTTGACATCATGATGTCTTTGTTTGTGAATATAAAGCATTCAGTGTCTTCAAGAAAAAAACTGATTCCTTTGAAGGGAAACTTATAAGATTTCTTTTTTTGCACCATACTGCAGACTGATCCTCTTGATTTATTTAGAGGAAGGACCAGCAAACTTCTTACTTCGAAGGGGTACAAGGTTTTATACTCTTAAGGCTACATGGATAATCTGATTCGTGGGTTCAATATGGCTTCCAATCTCAAAGGTAAATCTACTCATTTATTTCTCACCAAGTGGTTGATGTTCAAAGTGATCATAATCTCTTTCTCTATATCTATATCAAATCCTTTTTCTGCCTTTCTTCGTTTTTGGATTTTATTTATCGATTTTCTAATTAATTTTATTTTTATTCTAACAGGTATAGCAATTGTGATTATAGGTGTCAGTGGTGCTGGGAAATCGTAAGCCTACACACAATCTCCGAACTTTTGTACCTTGCAAACCCTTCGTACCTCATCTTTGCTTTAGTTTAAATATAGACTAGATATAGTGATCATTGAAGATTCTTGTATATGATGGTGTATAGTTATCTTAAGAGGCGAAGGAAATATGCACCTTTCAATGATCTGTATATCAACTGACCTGGATCATATGTCTTGTGGTTGGCAAGAAATATGACTTAAGAAATTGAGAGTCCATTAGTGGAGATACTGCATTTTTAATTGTAGAATAGAGGTAGAAAGATTTCATTTCGATAGAATTAAGCTCGATTCCATTAATTCTGCACCAAACAAACATGCTAATGTCTGCCATATTAGCCTGTTTTCCCTTTCTGCCTTTTCTTTTCCATGCTTCTTGCATTTTATTTCCCTTTTCAATATAAGTCACAGTTTGTCTTTTTCTTGACATATTCCTAATTTATGCTTGTGTCTGTATTGTAATGCTGGTTCAACAGCACTATTGGTGCGATGCTGGCAAAAGCTATGAATTGCAGTTTTCTTGATGCTGATGATTACCATCCAATCTCAAATAAAGGTGAGTCATAAAATCTTTATTTTCTGTGGAATCAGAAAAATGTAAGCTGTTTTATTCTTTTTCAATATGGTGTTTGTTATACTTAACAGAGAAGATGCGTAAAGGGACCCCTCTTTCAGATGAAGACAGGATACCATGGCTTGAAACATTACGGGATGCCTTACGAGCAGGCTTAGTCAGTGGAAAAATCTTGATTCTTGGGTGCTCCGCTCTGCATAAGCAATATAGAGAGATTCTCAGATCCGCTGGCCCGAATTATGAGCTGGGAAGCTATGCCAGTGTGGTAAAGTTTGTTTTATTGGATGCTCGGGCTGAGGTGCTTTCTGCTCGTTTAGAGAAAAGAGCTGCAGAAAGCAAGCATTTTATGCCGGCTAAGCTTTTGCAATCTCAATTAGATTTGCTTCAGATAGATGAAGCTGAAGGAATATTTAAGGTAGATGCTACTCTCAGTCCAGAGACCATTGTTAGTACCATATACACCTGGATTTTTTCATTCCGAGTAGCAGAGGACAGGACAGAAAGAATAAGTAGCAGTCTCTCTGACAATTAAATGGGAGCTTTGGTTTTGTGTAGTAGCTCAAAAAGTATTTCTTGGAATAATTGTATCAAACTTTCACTATTATATTTGGGGAAAAGATGCTTAAATTCCTTGGTCATCTTTGTTACCAATAAACTCATTCAGGAAATTGTAAGGCTGGACTCCAGTACATTTGGAGCATGAAAGAAGAGACAAAACTATGTAATACGAAGGGATTTTACATCACATTTGCAATTGGTGATTGGTTGACGTTTCAGATTATCTTTTACTGTGACAGTTGCAATCTCTAGAAACTACCTGTGTTTGATTGTCAATAAACACATGCAGGAAAATCTTTCTGAAGAGAAGTGGAGGAAGCTGAAAACAAAGGTAGGCTATGTTCCCATTACTGTTCATTGCCAATACAGAAAATCCTATAAAACGTAGGATTTTTATCTTTTCTCTAATTTCCCCTGTTATTGGCAAGGCTTGAGGTAGATTCAAATTGGATGAGACGTATGAAATTAATAAATGACTTTTTAGGTATAAAGAAGACCGAAACAATACGAACAGAAACTCCTTAAGTTAATCAATGCAAATTCAATCACTCCATACCCTTCAATTTTTTTTGGTCAAAACAAACAAAGAAGAGTTGTGTAAAAAAGCATTACATTGGTGATGTTTGTTTCCCAATATTTTGGGCAATGAAAATTTCCAACAAAACAAACACACTTCTTCGGCGAGTACATGACAAAGGCAAGATTATTGGCAACATTAGTGGAATTGCAAACGACATTGGGTTGAAGTAAGAATTCTATAAGAAATCTTTTAGTGGATACTCCATGCAAATAATAACTTTTTGCACAAGAGTTAAAACAATTTTTTTTAAAAAAAATTAAGACATCGACCTTGCGTTAACTAATTTAAACGATTCAAATTTCAAGCGCTGATGAGAAAAGAGATTGCTACCAAAAATAAAAATAATCTATTTGTTAAGATGATAAGGGCGAATCTCGAGTTATCTGTGCACCAAGCTCAAACGGATCTAGCTCAATTTTGACGTACTAAAAATAAATAACTTGACAAATCTTAAACACATGAAGCCACACATATGAAGTAAGTAGCAGGAATAATGTTACCATCTCACCTCTAGCCTTTAGCAATCTCGCCCATGGGGGCTAAAAAAATAAATATTGAACAAACCTGGAAGCTTCATTTTGGGATGAGATTCTAGTAATTAATATATATCCCAAAATAAAATATCAAAATCACTCTTGACAATTTAAACATTTTTAAAAAACTCGTTATAAAAAGAATGATATTTTCAATTGTCATATAATTCTCTTTTCAAGATTTAGACAAGGACACGTGAAACTGTATTTGCATAACAAGCCATCAGATTGGTTTTTTTTTAGAAAATTAGTAGTGAGAAAATAGGAGCAGTTGTTGGGTGTTAAATTTGGATGTCTCAGTCCTCAGATGCATATATAAGAGGGCAAGATGGGAATTGTGGGTTTGCATGCCCATAATGGAGATTTAAAATATATTTTAAGGGTTTAACGGAAAAGGAAGGAAAATATATATTGAAATAAATTGACATAAAGATGTGGCGATACGTTATGAGATGGACAGAGGACATTTTCGTCAACTCCACAATTAGAACGGCTCTCTCAGAGGAGTATCCGTTGCAACTATCCAAATCTACAAGGTTTGGGAACACATCGCGAAGGCCGAATAACAATTTTAGACATAACGAACGATCATTTAATTATATAAAGCATCTCGGTCATTTCATTCCCTCAATTCAAACGCTCTCCCTCTCTCGCTTCTTCCTCTGTCCATCTCTCGCTCTCCTCGCACTTCTCGAAAACGCTCTCTCTCTCTCTCTCTCTCTCGCAGAGGAATCGCACTTCTCGAAAACGCTTACAGTTCGAAGACAACATCCATATCTTTTAAGTCTTCAAGACACTTCTCTCTCTCCCTGGCTCTGTCTTTATTTGGTTTCTCTAATCTAAATCGTTCTGTTTCGTCGTTACTTTTATCTATTTGTTTTGCAGGGTTAACTTGCTCTGTTTGTTTTTTTTTTTCTATTACTCCGTACATATATACTTGCTATTTTCTAGTTTCTTTTTTTGAGAGTTATGGATGCAGGATCTTGGAATTCTTCCTTGAAGGCGCAGTCTCAATGCCCACTTCAAGAACAGATTCTCCAGAGGAAGAATGCTCGAGAAAATGTAACTTCCTAGTATTTTGCTTTTGCTCTGTTCACATCTTTATTCAATTTTTTGGTTTGAAGTGGGTTTTTAACCCTTCTGACCTGTGTTTTATAATTTAGTGCTGCATGATCCATGTAACTCCCGCCACACTTGACATTCAGCCTATTTGGTTTGAAGTGGGTTTAATCCCATTTCAATTTTGGTTCAATTCTTAAGTTGACTTCACATTCCACTGTTTGAATGCCTTTTCAAAAACATCAATTCAGGTAAATGCTAATTCAATATTTGTGATCTAAAGGATTTGATTTTTTGGGTTTCACATAACATAGAAAGCATCATGGGCTGATGCCTGTACGTTTATTTTCTTAAAAAAATCTTTCACTTTTCACTGGCATTTTTCTCTCTTCTTTCCTTTTCATTCTCCAATTTTATATTGCAGTGATTTCTAAATTAGAAATTAGGCTTGTTTATATCTCATGAACACGAGTCGTGATGCTCCTTGCATCTGTGTGAGGGATTACAGGTCCTGGGTTGTACCTGTATTGTTTCATTGCCGGTTTAATAAGTCTGATATAGCTGGTGATCTATAATGGAAAACTTTGTTGACTTTCAAGGTAGCAGACAATTTGCCCTGAACCTGAAGATACAGCTGAGAAAACCAGAAGAAGGACTTTAGACTCTTTAGGTATGTTCGTGCACAAGTTTAATCTGAAGGCTATTTTAACAGCTCAACTGTGATGAATGTAAGCTTCTTAGATAGTTTCTGGTAATGCAAAAGTGAAAAATTAGAAAATCGTTATTGGCTGATTATTAGTTGGTGTCCATGATCTCTTCTAAATACTTCTATGAATAGGACTGTTTGGGTTGAAATCAGGATCCAGTTGCAATTTAATTTGTCCTAGATCATAGCTATTAGGTGCCATCCTTATGCATTAACGTTAAAGCCAGTATTTTCAGTTGAGAGTGGGATCTTTGTATATGTAGTGATGTCATACGCAAGTTTAAGGTTCTGAAATTTCAGATAAATCCCACTTCTGCTGAATAACAGTTGTGTACAATCGTATTACATGTAAAGCTTTTGCTTTTATCTCCGATGATTTGCTAATAATCATTTTCTGTGTTATTGTGGAAACATAATTAATTTTTATATCAGTTATTATCATCACAATTAAAGGTGTTCGCATGATTTTCTCATATCAGTGATATCATATTTCTGGATTGAGTTATTCGGATTTAACATCCTCTTGATTGGGAGCAATGCTGTAGCTCGAATTCGGTGTTTTAGAGTACTAGTAGAGCATTGAAAACGTTAGTGGTTATATTGATTCGTTGCTGGCAGAATCGCAGACGATTTATAGTCAGTTTTCTGAACCTTGGTGATTCACTCAGCAATTGCAGCTACTTTAATAGCTCAAGTTTTTGGTTGGTTTTTAGATGTATATAGACTACTACTTCTTTGATTTGGAGCAAAGTACTTGGCGTTCTTCTATTTACTTTGTTGCCATATTTTACTTTGACATATGTTGTCTTTGTTTGTGAGTGTAAAACATTCAGTGTCTTCTAGAAAAACTGATTCCTTTGAAGGGGAACATAAAAGATTTCTCTTCTTGCACCGTACTGCAGATGGATCCTCATGCTTTATTTAGAGGAAGGACCGGCACACTTCTTACTTCGAAGGGGGTAGAAGGTTTTATACTCTAAGGCTACACGGATAATCTGATTCGTGGGTTCAGTATGGCTTCCAGTCTCAAAAGGTAAATCTCCTAATTTATTTCTCAAAGTATCTCTTAAAGTACTTGGAGTATGTTCGTGTTCTGCGGAAATGCAGGATTCGCATTCAAAAATGGATTTTGTTCGGCAGTATTAGCATCCACGCCGGCAAAGGCTGGCCCACGTCTGACTTGCTTTTTCTGTTTTTTTTTTTTACCTTTAAAAAATCAAGTTTTAATAAAATATAATAAATAAAAAATAACTTTAAACATCATCATCACTTTTTTACACATCATCAATCTCTACACAAACACCAATACAACTTTAACAACACATAAAGGGGGCGTTTGTTTGTGGAAATTTCGGGGAATATTCCCGAAATTTTGGGAATCTTTACTTTATTGAGATTTATTGGGGTTTGTGAAAAGTAGAGTGTATGTGTGTAAAAGTTAAAAATTTTGGAGTGTGTTTGTTTTGTTGGAAATTTCGAACCCCAAAATTTTAGGGAAACAAACACCTTCAACACAAAACTCTCCAAATCCTATAAAAACCTTCAAAACGAACATCACCTTGGCGTTATTCTATTTACTTTGTTGCCATATTTTACTTTGACATATGTTGTCTTTGTTTGTGAGTGTAAAACATTCAATGTTGAACAAACCGATTTAGACCCAAATGAGCGGAAAATACCTAGAGGGGGAATAGGTATATTAAAAAAATATCAAATAACTATTCTTTTTTTAATACACAACCTATTCTCAGAAATTTAAACACAAACACACTGTTAACAATATTCAAATATCTAATTACCAATCAGATATGAACATATGAGAAATAAACAATAAAACTCAAATCTGAAAAACAGGGGAATCCGAAGAAACCGTAAGTGACTCCGAAGAAACTGCAACTGACAGAAACAATATTTTTCAGATTAACTTCATACAACCGAACCACAATCAATTGATTATTTAAACCTTAAATCAGAAAATCACTAAGGCACAAACAAAAGCACTGATTTACAATATGACAAGATAATACAATAACCGGCAAAACACTAAGATGTAAATCAACACAACACAGAACATACAATCTGGAAAACAAAGTATATTGAACTGACTGAAAGAAACTCTGAAGAGACTTGCAGAATCAGAAATTTCCAGATTCACAACATCAATTGAAACCCAATCAATTGAACAACTTACCAATAACCAAGATATTAATCAATCACTTACCAACCACAGATCAGTGAACAGAGGTTGTCAATTCTCAAGAATATAAACTCACAACACAAAGAACAAACTTGGTTAGTAATCAAATCAAAGCAAGAACTATGAAAGAGATGTGACACCGAAAATGGTGACGAAGAGAAACTCTCTAAGGAACGTCCTCAAGGAGGAAAAACTCTCCGGGCCCGTAGGCCATTCGAATCCACTAGCTTCCAAAGATTACAAGGTGATCTATTGAAGACTAACCTAGCCTAACAACAACACTTGAATCAAACTCGGCTTACCAAACCGAATCACCACTTGAACATAGAACCTCTATGTTCAACACGGAAGCCACGATCAATGAACGACAATAGATGTCACCACACAAACCTTGTGCAATCTAGGGCCAAGGCTTCAGCCTTCAGCCTCACTGATTCAGAACCTCTGAATCTCCAATCTTCACGAAATCGAAATGGGGGAACTCCGGTGATCATCTCTAAATCTTTATCTTCAACTCAATCAACACAGAAAGCTCTTCACGAAATCAGCACTCCATCATCAAGAAGGAGACGAATCAGATCTATACTCTTGAACCCACTCCATCTTGAAGCCAACAGAATCTTGTACCATAGAAAAATAAGCTTGCGTGAAGTCCTCTCACCGAAAATCCAGATCTGGTTTTTTTATCCCCGTGAAAAGCCAAAACCAATTCAGTTTCTTTTCACATCTTCTAGAATCCAAGGAAATGACAAGAAAGCCCTTAATGAGGACTTTTGATCACCAACGGTTCAGCACTACATTTCCATCTTCTAGAATCGTTACAAAGGACAAAAGTATCCCTAATACTTATGCTTCACGTGATGCCAATATATGCTGTAACAATCTCCCCCTTTGGCATCCTACGTGACAAAACAACACTAGCCTAGAAACAAAAACACAATGAATCCTGTTGATCACCACCACAGGAAACATTTTACAAAGGGACTCAAACCCTATATCAACTCTAATGATTCTAGAACAAGAATAGAGCCAAATGTACCTGCACAATACTTATAACAAACACAAATCTAAACAACCATTAGAAATCGTGTTAGTTAAAGATATACATGTTAACAACAACAGGAATCATATCACATATAATGAGTTATGTTGAGTCCCTTTGTAAAATGTTTCCTGTGGTGGTGATCAACAGGACTCATTGTCTTTTTGGTTCTAGGCTAGTGTTGTTTTGTCACGTAGGATGCCAAAGGGGGAGATTGTTACGGCAATTTTGGCATCACGTGAATTACCTTTTAGAAGGGGTATTTTTGTCTTAAGTAATGTTTTCTTGTCCTTTCCTTTTATTCTAGAAGAATGAAGAAAGACTTTTGACTCTTACTGGGATAATAAAACCAGATCTGAATTTTCGGTGTAGAGGACTTCACGCAAGCTTATTTTTCTATGGTTCAAGATTCTGTTGGCTTCAAGATGGAGTGGGTTCAAGAGTATAGATCTGCTTCGTCTCTTTCTTGATGATGATGTGCTGATTAAGTGAAGAGCTTCCTTGGTGAAGATTGTGTTGATGATAAGGATTTAGAGACGATCACCGCATTCCCCCATTCGACTTCGTGAAGTTGAAGATTCAGAGGTTCTGAATTAAAGAGGCTGAAGGTTTCAGTTTTGGCCCTAGATTGATCGTGGCTTTCGTGTTGAACGTAGAGGTTCTATGTTCAAGTGGAAATTCGGTTAGGTTAATCGGGTTTGATTTAAGGGATTGTTGATAGACTAGGTTAGGCTTCAATAGATCACCTTGTAATCGTTGGAAGCTAGTGGATTCGAACGGCCTACGGGCCCGGAGAGTTTAAAACTCTCCTTAAGGACGTTCCTTAAGGAGTTTCTCTTCGTCACCATTTTCGGTGTCATGTCTCTTTCATAGATCTTGCTTTGATTTGATTACTAACCAAGTTTGTTCTTTGTGTTGTGAGTTTATATTCTTGAGAATTGACAACCTCTGTTCGCTAATCTGTGGTTGGTAAGTGATTGATTAATATCTGGGTTTCAGAGATTGTATGTTCTGTGTTGTGTTGATTTACATCTTAATGTTTTGCCGGTTATTGTAGTATCTTGTCATATTGTAAATCAGTCTTTTGTTTATGCCTTAGTGATATTCTGGTTTCAGGTATTAGTGTTAAATTGATCGTGTTTAGATTGTTTGAGTTAATCCGAAAGATTGTGTTTCTGTCACTTGTAGTATCTACAAAACATTACTCTCCCTTTCAACGACTCCACAACATCATGTCATAAAAAGAAGTTCTCATACTTTTTCTTCCCCTTTTTGTCAAGGAGGATGCCAAATCGAAAACATATTAAAATGATTAATCGCAACAACACATAGTATGATAACAAAATGTGTGGACCAATACCATATGATAGACATCGATTAGGGGAATAAAATATCCATTATATGCAACTACACATAATCACAAGAGAACAAAATTCAAGCATGTAAGAATTTTAAAAATTCAAAATCATCATTAACACATTCGGCCAACATTAACAAAGAAATTTAATATGACATTTATCAAGATAAAAGACTAAAAAAATAAACCATCATGTTATATTCATTTAGCCGACACATATGCTAAGCCACCACTTATGCTATGTCCAACACATATTTAACTATGATTAAAAAAAACATTTGAATTTAAAGCAAAATGTATTGTCTAAAAAGCAATTTGAGATGCATTACAAGTAGATGCATTTTTTCTTACCCAAACTTGTTTTGTTTTAGAAGATGAAAGCAAACTTTAAGACATTATATCAACTTGTTTAGCAAGTTTACTTACTTGAGAAGTTAACATGTTAAAGTCAGATCTAGATATACTACTTGAAGTTGATCTAACATTCCTAAAATTCTCATTTGATCTAACATTCCTAAAATTCTCATTTGACTTAATATGTCTAATTTTACCACAATGGTGACATGTTGGAATGAACTTAGATCTATTAGTATTAAAAGCTTGAGGTGGTTTCCTTAATCACAGCAGGAACAAACACTGTTTTGTTGACATTCTTAGAGTCATTTGCAGCCGAAAAGCCCAAGCCTCTCTTGTCTCCAGCTGATAGTCCGATATTCAGCATTTTGTCAAACTTCTTGGTTTCGCTTGTGAACTTATTCAGCTTTAGATGCCAGCTCATGTTTCAGCTCTTTAACCTTAACTTCCAGATCTGCATTTTTCACACTTAACAAAGCAAGTTCAGATGTTAGTTGATTTTTTTCTAATTTAACAACACTAAGCTCTTTAGAAATTAAAATATCATTTTTCTTCAACTTCAAGCTCTCTTCATACATCTCATCATAAGCCATACGAAATGAATCTATATCGTCTGAATCTGAATCCAGGAGATCGTCACCTTCAAGATTAAATTCATTAGTACTAACAATAGAAGAAGAAAAAACAACATAATTAACTTTTTCATGTGAAGAAGTTCCTTTACTGGAAGACGAACTATCAGAATCAGAAAGAGATGCATTCATAGCCGATTTTCTTTATGCTTTTAAATATGTAGGACATTCAGCTTTCATATGTTCGAAGCCTTTACAACCATAGCATTGAACACTACTCTCATCTTTCTTATCAAACTTCTTCCAATTTGTTTTATTGAATCGGAAAGCTTTACGAAACTTCTTAACAAAAAATTTCATATCTTCATCATCTAAAGAATCATCATCTGAAGAGGAATCATCTTCCTCTTTAACGGTTTTAAGAGCAATGGACTTATCATTTCTAGGTGAAGAAAAAGTCAGTCGTAGGTTTGTAAAGAACCAACTAACTCATCAATCTTAATGTCATCTAACACTTTACTTTCCTCTATAGCTGTGATTTTAGATCTAAACCTTTCGGGAAGAGATCTTAAGACTTTTCGCACTACCTTAGATTCTGGAATTTCCTCTCCAAGACTAAAACTACCATTAACTATGGCTGTAAGTTTTCCATAGAATTCGTCAAAAGTCTCATCGTCTCTCATTCGAATCTCTTCGAACTTGGAGACATTCAATTGTAATTTAGAATCTCTCACAGCCTTAGTACCTTCATGTGTAAGGGCTAAAATGTCCCAAGCTTCCTTAGATGACTCACACTTGGATATTCTCATGAATTCATTCGAAGATACACTCATGAATATAGCATTAATGCCTTTACTATTCAGCCTAGAGGATTCCCTTTCTACATTCGTCCAAGTACTAGGTTCTTTAATAGAAACAACCCCATCTATAGAACCTTCTGGCCTAGTCCAACCTTTATCCACAGCTGTCCATACTCTCTCATCTATAGATTTTAAAAAAACCTTCATTCTAACTTTCCAATATGCGTAATTAGAACCATCAAAGAGTGGGGGTACATAAAGAGACATCCCTCTTTCTATTTTGAACTAGATTGGGTCAAGGAACGAATTTAGGCTCTGATACCAATTGAACAAACCGATTTAGACCCAAATGAGCGGAAAATACCTAGAGGGGGGAATAGGTAGGTATGTTAAAAAAATGGGATAAATGCAAAATTGGTCCATGTGCTATACGCAAAAATCGACTTAGTCTATGTGATATGAAAAGCATCGATTTAGTCCTTGTGATTTCAGAAAGTGATAAAATCAGTTCCTAATGGAGGACCAATAACAAACGAAAATAGAATCACAGGGACTAAATCGATGCTTATCATATCATAGGGACTAAATCGATTTTTGCGTATAGCACAGAGACTGATTTTGCATTTATCCCTAAAAAAAATATCAAATAACTATTCCTTTTTTAATACACAACCTATTCTCAGAAATTTAAACACAAACACACTGTTAACAATATTCAAATATCTAATTACCAATCAGATATGAACATATGACAAATAAACAATAAAACTCAAATATGAAAACAGGGGAATCCGAAGAAACTGTAAGTGACTCCGAAGAAACTGCAACTGACAGAAACAAGATTTTTCAGATTAACTTCATACGACCGAACCACTTATAAAAAAAAAGCTTCATACAACCGAACCACAATCAATTGATTATTTAAACCTTAAATCAGAAAATCACTAAGGCACAAACAAAAACTCTGATTTACAGTATGACAAGATACTACAATAACCGGCAAAACACTAAGATGTAAATCAACACAACACAGAACATACAATCTGGAAAACAAAGTATATTGAACTGACTGAAAGAAACTCTGAAGAGACTTGCAGAACCAGAAATTTCCAGATTCACAACATCAATTGAAACCCAATCAATTGAACAACTTACCAATAACCAAGATATTAATCAATCACTTACCAACCACAGATCAGTGAACGGAGGTTGTCAATTCTCAAGAATATAAACTCAACACAAAGAGATGTGACACCGAAAATGGTGACGAAGAGAAACTTCCTAAGGAACGTCCTTAAGGAGAAAAACTCTCCGGGCCCATAGGCCTTTCGAATCCACTAGCTCCCAAAGATTACAAGGTGATCTATTGAAGACTAACCTAGCCTAACAACAACCCTTGAATCGGTTTACCAAACCGAATCACCACTTGAATATAGAACCTCTATGTTCAACACGGAAGCCACGATCAATAAACGACAATAGATCTCACCACACAAACCTTGTGCAATCTAGGTCCAAGACCGAAACCTTCAGCCTCACTGATTCAGAACCTCTGAATCTCCAATCTTCACGAAATCGAAATGGGGGAACTCCGGTGATCGTCTCTAAATCTTTATCTTCAACTCAATCAACACAGAAAGCTCTTCACGAAATCAGCACTCCACCATCAAGAAGGAGACGAATCAGATCTATACTCTTGAACCCACTCCATCTTGAAGCCAACAGAATCTTGTTTGGTTTTTTATCCCCGTGAAAAGCCAAAACCAATTCAGCTTCTTCTCACATCTTCTAGAATCCAAGGAAATGACAATTGAGGACTTTTGATGAACCGTTCCAAGGAAATGACAATTGAGGACTTTTGATCACCAACGGTTCAGCACTACATTTCCATCTTCTAGAATCATTACAAAGGACAAAAGTACCCCTAATACTTATGCACGTGATGCCAATATATGCTGTAACAAGTGTCTTTTAGAAAAACTGATTCCTTTGAAGGGGAACTTAAAAGATTTCTCTTCTTGCACCGTACTGCAGATGGATCCTCATGCTTTATTTAGAGGAAGGACTAGCACATTTCTTACTTCGAAGGGGGTAGAAGGTTTTATACTCTAAGGCTACACGGATAATCTGAATCGTGGGTTCAGTAAGGCTTCCAGTCTCAAAAGGTAAATCTCCTAATTTATATCTCACCAAGTGGTTGATGTTCAAAGTGACCATAATCTCTATCTATTTCTCTATCAAATCTTTTTCTACCTTTCTTCGACATGTCAGTTTTTGGATTTTATTTATTGATTTTCTAATTATTTTTCTATTTATTCTAACAGGAATATAGTGTCAGTGGTGCAGGGAAATGGTAAGCCTCAACACCCTCTCTGAACTTCTGTGCCTTGATTTCCAATCAAATCCTTCGTATCTCATCTTTTTTTTAGTTTAAATAAAGACTACACACAATGATCATTGATTTTTTTTAATCAAAACATCAAAAACTTTATTCCACCAAAATCGAGCAACACAAAGTTAAGGGGATCAATCCCCGCCTACAACCAAGAAACATTAGGAAAATGCTCAACATTACTGGGATTGCCTCCTGAGAGTAACTCAGTGGTGGCCCAACGAGCTAAAAGGTGCACTGCCTCATTGGCACCACGACGAACATGACTGAAGTGACATTCTTTCATACTACCTCAAGATAGTATGAATATCCATCACATAGACCCACTTCCAAGGCCTCTCAATTCTTCACAATACTCTTCTAAATCCATGAATCCGTTGCATTCACCTCGACTTCCCGAAAAGATTTTCCTCTCAAGTATTTACCACCAAGAACCCAAACCCATAAGCTTTCCTTATTAGTCAACATAGTCCACGCTAACTTCGAAAACCAAGGCGGTGTTTATTTCCGAAGTGAGTCTTATACCCAAGCCCCCTTCACGTTTCGGAGTACAAATCTTCTTCCAAGCAATTAGAGAGAGGTTATGCGTTTTTTCAGCTTTATGTCCCCACAAAAAATTCTTCAATTCCTTGCACGGAATCGCACTAGCAACCACCTTAATCATCATGGTACGGCCCACTTGAGAAAAAACCTTCGCTTTCCAACCCGAAATTCTGCAAAAATTTCTCCTTGATCTCCACAGCTGCGCCCACCTTTGCGCGAGAAATAAGTAATGGTAAACCAAGATGCTTGGCTTTGGAAGAGAATATCTTCAGCTGCAAAAGATCCAAAATAAGGAGAACTTGCTGCCCCCGAAATTTTTTACTAGAATGCACTGAGGATTTCTCTCGATTAATCTTTTGACTCGACCATGCCATATACTTACCAAACAAAAGGAGGTCATCGGCAAAAAGGAGGTGGGAGATGCTAGGAGCTGCCCGGCCCACCTTAATGCCCTTAAAAGTCCCATTGTTTTCTTCTCTAATCAATAATCTGGACAACACCTCAGAGCATAGAATAAAAAGCAGAGGCGAAAAGGGGCCACCTTGACGTAGCCCTCTTGAAGGGCAAAAATTTCCAAACGGACTGCGATTGATAAGAATAGAGAAAGAAGTTATACACTGCTCCACCCATCTAATCCACTTCGTATGAAATCCAAATCGTTCCAAAGCTTTCAACACAAACCCTCACTCCACTCTATCATAAGCTTTTTCCATGTTCACCTTAATTGCCATGAATAGCTCTCCCAGAAACAAAAACAAGTTGATAAGGCGAAATAAGCTTCAGAAAGACTAACTTCAACCTTCCAGTTGGAAATAAGTTTGTAAATGACATTACATAAAATGATAGGTCTAAATTACCCTCGAGGGATTGTCCACCTTCGGAATCAAGGTGATATGGGTATGATTCAAAACCGACAATAGATCACTGTTAGAAAAAAAATCTTGGATAGTACTCACCACATCAGCTCTAACCAACTCAAAGAAAAATCTGAAGAAAAATACCATCATGCCGTCTGGACCCGGTGTTTTTTCTGGAGTCTTGACCGCTCCACGTGACCGCTCCTTGTGAACCCCTGAGCACTATGCTCAATCCTTTAAATCATGCGGTCACAACTCCATTAATTCTTGTATATGATGGTGTATAATTATCTTAAGAGGCGTAGGAAATATACATTTCAAGGATCTGTTTATCAACTGACCTGTATCATATGTTTTGTGGTTGGCAAGAAATATGACTTAAGAAACGTACATACTAATGCTCCTAAATATACACATTTCAAGGATACTGCATTTCTAATTGTAGAATAGAGGTAGAAGATTTCATTTCGATAGAATTAAGCTTGATTCCGGTAATTCTGCACCAAACAAACATACTAATGTCTGCCATATTAGCCTGTTTCCCTTTCTGATTTTTCTTTTCTATGCTTCTTGCATTTTATTTCCCTTTTCAATATAAGTCACCGTTTATGTCTTTTTCTTGGCATATTCCTAATTTATGCTTGTGTTTGTATTTTAATGCTGGTTCAGCATCACTATTGGTAGATGCAAATTGGATGAGATGTATGAAATTAATAAATGACTTTTTAGGTATAAAGAAGGCAGAAACTCCTCAAATTAATCACTGCTAATTCAAACACTCTATATATACTCTTAGAATTTTTTTTGGTTAAAGCAAACAAAGAAGAGTTGTAAAAAAGCATTATATTTGAAAAACACCAAGTCTGAAATAAATTCAATATGGTCATGAGTTGTAAAAAGAAAAGATTTCATGATGTGATGTTGATATCTATTATTTAATAAAATACTATTTTAACCTTAACCTTTTATTTTTTTTTTCTGTCAAATTAGTCTTCTTTATCATACTTTAATTAGTAGGTCTTTTGAGGAGAATGATTTTCAGATTTTGCGTGCTAACATTGATCATGCTTCTTCTGCACATGCACCCATACATTATTAGAATGTGTTTTACTCGAAAAAGAAAAAAAAAAAGAGATTCCTTGAGCAATTGGAAGAAAATAAACCAATAAAAGAGTAGAAATTCGATATTGGAAGTGGCTCGGGTTTTATGGGAGGCAAGATCTTTAGGAGTTTTCCGGTGGCGAGGACATGGCAGAAGCAGGATTATTGGCAACATGAGTGGAATTGAAAACGACATACTGTCATAAGCGTCGGAGGCTAACCCGTTGAGGAAGTTCTGTTTACATCTCCCTTGTTACACATGGTACTCACTTGGAAGAAACTCGACTCTGGCCTATAGCTCATCCGATGGGCCAAATTAGTTTTGGCACCATCAGTTGGCGCAGTCTATGTGGATATCGACGATTTTTAGTTAACTCGAAAAGGAAGAGTCGATGGATGCTCACAGTCGAGCCAAGGGGAAGGCATTGCAAACCCCTGAAGACAAGACATGACACGAAAAATGCTTGTCATCTGATTTCCTTGAGGGAACGACAGGAATCCCGGACCAACGGTTGCGTACAGAACACAGTCGAGTTTCATGTAGGGCAACCAGGTCGCACAGGACAACCCATCACATGCACAAACTGTCAAACCCCTAGAAGTAGAGTTAGAGCTTGGAAAGAAGGCACAAATTAGCACGCTCCTAGAGTCCTAGGTGATGTTCGTTTTGAGAAAAAATGTAGGATTTTAGAGAAGTTGTGAATTTTTATGTTGAATAGTATTTTTTTGGTGTTTGTGTAAAGTGGAGAGAGAAATGATTTGATGTAATTGTTTAATAAAAAAGTATTGGAGTTATGTGAAAAAGTATAGAGAGAGAAAATTTATGTTGAATAAAAAATTAAAAAGTTGTTGGAGATTGTGTAAAATGTATTGGTTTTTGTGTTTGAATTCTGAATATGTTCGGTGGTAGAATTGTGAATATACTTAGAATCCTGAAAAAATTGTGAAAACGAACATACCCTCTAAACTCGAGCCAACTTGTTGGGGTTCTTGCATATGCAGAAAGACTCTTTCGTGGTCCCACAAGGATATGTCTGGAGTGGACCCTCCATAATAGTACACAGACTGAGTGTCGACGCGGGCGTAAAATCGATCCAATAGAAGCAGAGAGAATACGCACCAGAGAGAAGCCAGGAGATGACCAATAAGGTCGATAAGTTGTTGGATGTAGAGTTTATTCGAGAAGTAATCTAGTTGAACTGGTTGGTCAACATAGTCTTGGTACAAAACCAAGTGGCAAGTGGCAGAGGTGTAGATTTTACCAATCTCAACAAAGCATGCTTAAAAGATAGCTTCCCTCTGCCATATATCGACATGCTGGTGGATTCTACTGTGGGACACAAACCTTCTTGGATGCCTTCTCGATAAGTTGTTGGAAGTAGGGTTTATTCGAGAAGTAACCTATCTAAACTGGTTAGCCAACATCTTGGTACAAAACTAAGTGGCAAGTTGCGAATGCGTAGATTTTACCAATCTCAACAAAGCATGCTTAAAAGACGACTTCCCTCTGCCAAGGATCGACATGCTGGAGGATTCTATTGCGGAACACAAACTTTTTTCCTTCTTGGATACCTTATCGAGATAGATTCAGATAGATCCCGCTAATTAGAAAAAGACTGCTTTCATCACTGACTGAGGGCTTTACTCCTATCTGGTGATGCCCTTTGGTTTGAAGAGATTGCAGGAGCCACCAACCAAAAGGCTAGTAAATCTCATGTTCAAAAAGTAGATTGATGACGACGACAAGGTGGTAAAAAGTAGGCAAGTCGTAAATCACATTGATGACCTGATAGAAGCCTTTGACACCATTGACTGTTACAAAATGAAGTTGAATCTCGCTAAGTAGGCCTTCATGGTGTCATCAGGAAAATTCTTTGGACTTATGGTCTCTAATATGGGCATAGAGGCTAGCCCCAAAAAAATTGATGACATTATTCATATCGCACCTCTTACCAATAGAAAGGAGCACTAGAAGTTGACCAAGGGAGTTGTCGCACTCAACCATTTCATCTTTCGTTCTACCGATCGATGCTTATCTTTCTTTAGGACCCTTAGAAAAGCTTTCAAATGGGATGAGGAATGCACCCGTGCTCTGAAAAAAACTAAGAAAGAACCTCTCCCGACCCCCTCTCATCAGTCGGCCCAATTAGGGCAAGTCGTTTTGTGCTTACCTGGCAACGAGTCAGCTAGCCGTAAGCTCTATCCTAGTCAGATAATACCAAGGTGTCCAGAAGCCAATGTACTACGTAAGCCGGACACTTGAGGGAGGGAGATACCCCTTCATGGAAAAGAGTCCATTCAACCTGTTATTTACTTCTCAAAAGTTATGTCTTTACTTTCAGGCCCACATGATCTTTGTGATCACCTACCTCCCCTTGCAGAAGGTATTGCAAAAGCCAGATACCTTGGGACGGCTGATCCAATGGTTGCTTGAGTTTAGAGAGTTTGATGTTTGGTACTTGCCCAAGACACCGATAAAAGGTCAGGTCATGGCTGATTTCCTTGTGGAGTGTACTGAAGACCTACAACCCCCAGCAATAGTTGACCCTCCCCAAGAAAAATGAGCATCGACCATGGATGTGGATAGGAACAAAATCGCTAGCGGAGCGACCCAAGCGGGGATAGTGCTGACACATTCGGATGGATTAGAAGTACAATACGCTTTGAGTTTTGGCTTTAAGGCAATGAAATACGATTGAGTAATCGTGAGGTGCAACTCCTAGCTGATGGTAGGCCTATTAGTTGGTGACTACAAAAAAGAAGAAAAGAACGAATAAAGTAATATCTTGCCCAGGTATGAGAGTCGAGGGAAATGTTCAAAGAATTTGCCATGAACCTTGTACTTCGGGATAAACATTAAGGCTGATCGATTGGCCCAAATGGCCTCAGACCCAGTACAAGCATACCTCTAAGGTGCTCCCATAAAAGTTTTAATTTGTCCGTCCACCCAGTATGGGAAACGGGTCTGCCAAGTGAATGTAGTGAATTTGTAGGGTGGACCCATAGCCATGGTCACCAAAAAGCTCCCTTTGGATAGCGAAGAAGCTAGGTAAGTGCAAGTCACGACAGCTAGGTTATACCCTCCAATAGGGAGTCCTGTACAAAAGAAGTTTCACCTTGCCACTACTTCGGTGCATTTCTCAGCAAGATGTTGAGTATGTCTTTAAGGAGATTCATGAGAGCTCACAAGGCGTTACAGACGGGCTACTTCTGGCCCACACTAGACCAAGATGCCAAGGACCTGGTGCAAAAGTGTGACAACTGTTAGAGGCATGCCGACATATACAGAGATACCAGGCTGAACCAATGACGTCCATGAGTTCACGATGGCCCTTCGTGCAATGACAAATTGACATAATGGGCCCCTCCCACCAGCCTAAGGGACATGTAAAATTTATTAACTATTTTACTAAATGGGTCGAAGTCGAACCTCTTGGCCTTCTTACCCATGTCGGCGCAACAACTACCAAGCACCAGACATCCCTTGGGCGTGCCCTGGACAAGGAATTGCTTAGGAATCCACTTCAATTTTTTTTTTTACAATGATTAAGGTCTAGGCGTCCCCGACAAAAGATGACTATGAATGTATCCAAATCAAAGGAAGTCGTAGGGCTCTTAGCGGCCCATAACGACTTATAGAAGTACAAGTAGGGCAGGGTTGTTATCCCTTCGTTTCCTCCACTAGAGTAAATTTTATTTACCGGCAAAAATGTGTATCCCGAAAGACGAGATTTCACAGTCCAAAAGGCGGTGCCAAAGGAAAAAAAGAAGAGAAAAGGAAAATAGGATGGTTTCCTTCCTATGCGCACACGGTCTTGAAAGAAATTAACTTCCTGGTAGGCTCTTTAAGGGAGGCATAAAGTGGGATCCAAAAATTGGGAGGCGGAACCCATCTGTCAATGTCTCCACAAGGGAAAGCAACTTGCTCCCTTGAAGGTCCTGAGCAGCTGGAGTCAGGGACGAACTATTCCCCAATACCAGCTAAGTGATGCAATACCGCTTGCCCTCACTCCCCTCATGGCCTCAAGCCCTAACTGAATTTTCAAAGCATTCAACGCCTTCAAAATCTCTCCATCCCAACTTTCTCCTGAGTGCAGAGAATGAGATCCACATATTGGCCCCAAAGACTCCCAAAATGGGCTGAGCGAGCCACCATCTCTCTCGTCCAATAATGTAGCAACCTTCATCGGCCACCTTGAAGGTTATCTCCATCCCTTGCAAAAACAACCCATCCAGATTCTCGCTCAAAACGAGATCCCCAATGTATTGCCAAGTTTTAATAGAGCGAATCCCAAACTAGTGAAGGTTGTTTATCTTCATTCGCTTTAACACCGTAGAGCAGTAAACTAACTCCCCACATCTGCGCGAAGTAGCCATTATGGAGAAAAGATCATTCCCCTCCTCTTGAGCAATGAGAAAAACTCTCAATGAGCAAAGGTGAAGGAATTTATAAAGGATCTAAAAAGATTTGGGTACCAAAGATCAAAAGTTGATTCATTTTGCAAGAGTGCTTGAAGTCCAATAAAACCAAGGAATATTGGGTCCTTTGTAGTGGATGCTCCAGGCACATGACCGGAGACAGAAGTTGGTTTAACTCCTTTTGTCTCAAAGGAAAGGGTTTGGTTACTTTTGGTGACGATAGCAAAAGAAAAATACTCGGTGTTGGTATAATCCCATAATTGAAAATGTATTTCTTGTTAATGGCTTAAAGCATAATTACTTAAGTATTAGTCAATTACGTGACAAGGGAAACTGAGTCATTTTTTAATCATCAATATGACTTGTTGAGAATATTGAAAGCAAGAAGTCTTGTTTGTTGGACACAGATTTGAAAATGTGTACATTGTTAATTTAGAGAGCATCTCTTCAGAAAACATAAAATTACTTTCAGCTCTAAATGATAAGGATAGTTGGTTGTGACATAGAAGGCTTGCTCATGCAAGCATAGACTTGATTTCAAAACTATAAAAAAGAATCATGTTTCGGGTTTGCCAAATCTTTCTTTTGTAAAGGACAAAATTTGTGCAGCATGTCAAAAATGCAAACGAATCAAAACCTCTTCTTATAAGCCAAAAAATGAGGTATCCACTTCAACTTCTATACAAGAACTTATTTGGTTCAATCAGAACGTTGAGTTTGTTGGCTTTTCTGAACAATCAAGATTTTGATGATTTCAATAAATGAATCAAGTTTATAAAATGGACATCTTCAAATACAAAGACGTTTTGATGAAAGAGCCAAAGACTTGAAGAAAGAAGATCAAGAAGATGCAATTAGCTCAAAAGTGAAGATTCAAGACGTTAGGGTATAAATAAACATTGTAACTCTTAGTGTCACTTTTGACAAGGATTATGAATCACACTTGCATATCTTTCAAAACGTGCATAAACCATTTTACCTTTTGTTTGAAAAAGATGTCAAAACACCCCAATCAAACTCTCAAACCTTCCATATACTTATGAGAAGTAAGTCTTTAAAATTATGTGTTTAAAACTGATCAAAAACATTATTTTAAAAGAACTAGACTATGTGTTTAAGATGAAGCGGTCGACCGGTTGATTTTAAAATAGAGTCGTTGAGCTTCTGACAATATGACTGTTGGGGTAACGGTAACTTGAAGCGGTCGACCTGTTCATGTAGCGGTCGACCGACTCGTTTTAACAGACAACTCCCAACGGTTAGAAACAACTAGTTTTCATATGTGGCCTATAAATACACATCCATAACTGAAATCAGTAAAAAACACTCACATATCATTTCTACTAGAAAAATATTCCAAACATTCATATTTTATATTTCTCATATCATTCACACAAAACACACTTTCATATCATTGTCTTTGTATGAATTACGAGATAAAACCTTCCATTTTCATATCTACTGTTTGAGAGAGTTTTGTTCTTCAATCTTTATATCAAGAATGATGATTCCTTTAGTGAGGTTGTTCACTAAAGAAGAAGCTTAAAAGGGTATATCTCAAGCTTTGTGGGGTTGTGAGTGCTGAGCCCGAAAGTCACTTGTAGAGGGTTTGAGTGTTGAGCCCGGGAAAACACTTGCACGGTTTTCTAGCACCCGGAAGCTAGAGTGTATGCTATTTGAAGAATAGTGGGAAAACTTCAAGGCTCGGTGAAGGAGCTTGAGGGGTGAATGTAGGCGAGTTTGCTTAACCACTTAAAAATTACGTGTTTGCTTCTTTATCCCCCATCTTTACTTTTAACACGAATTTTCACTCTTTGCATATTTTTTGATGAAAATTTTTATTCAATTCATTGATTATGATCTATAGTTATGCATATTAAACGGTCCACATACTGCTACAAAGAAAGTTGGAAAGGTTGATACTCTCAAAAACGAAAATGAATATAGTGAGCTAGACAAACAGAAAATCTCTTCGGATGCTAGAGCTATGAATATTCTTTATTGTGCTTTAGATAAATTAGACTTTAATAGAATATCTTCTTACATAAATGCTAAGGAAATGCTCTAGAGATTACTCATCAAAGGACTAATGTTAAAGATGAAAGCTCCTCCTCCTCCTCCGAAGATGGAGAAATAACCAACATGTGTCTCATGACATTTGAGGATGATGATGAGGTATATTCTTCAAATGATAAGCCTAAAATTTTTTACATTTAGCTTCAAAATGATTTTGATGATCTTCTTTGTCAATTTGAGAAACTAGATTCAAAATATATCAATTTGAAAAAGAAACTCATTTTGATCTCAAAAGAAATTGATTAATTGAAAAATAAACGAGATACTCTAAAGCTTGAAAATGATTTATCCCTTAAAAAAACTTTAGAATTTGAAAATGAGAATGTTGCTTTGAACAACAAAATAGTTTCTCAAAAGCAAAAGTATTGAGAAGTTTACTCAATGAAACAAAACTTTGAAAAACATGCTTAGTAGTCAAAGATGTGTCTTTGACAAAAGTGGCTTAGACTACCATCATTCTATTCCTTAAAAATATTTTAAGAATTATTTTGTGAAGGCTAAGTCTTTTTGTGCACCCACTCAAACATGTCAGTTTTGAAATAAAGATGAACATCTTATTTTTTATTATGCATTAAAGAAAGTTGAGAGCAAGACTCTCAAGAAGACAAGAGTTCCAAAAGGAATCAAGGTTAACACCGAAGGACCCAAGAAAGCTTGGGTACCAAAAATGGTTTCTTGATTCTCTTGTAGGATGGAGCAACAAATGGTACTTGAATGAAACTTGCCTATCAAGAAGGCTTGTGACATTTGAGGACATATGCAAGGAGCTCAAAAGTGAAGATTCAAGACCTAGGGTATAAACCTTGTAATTCTTAAAGTATTTTTAGTAAATAGAAAGCTTGTAGCCTAAGCCACTTTTGTCAAAGACACCTTTTTGACTACCAAGAATCAAATCCTAAAGCTTTTTGTTTGAGTGAATCATTTTCAAATTTTAGAGTATTTCGCTCATCAACCTCACTAAAGGAAACACCTCTTTTGGATCGGAAGATACAAAAAATAAACTCTCTAAAAAAGTGGATAAGAAAATGAAAGTTCTATCACTTTGATTCATACAATGACAATGATGTGAAAATGTAATTTGTGTTAATGGAATGAGAAAATTTAAGATATTTTTCAAGCTATAGAAATGATATTTGGTCGTTCTCATTCGTTTAGAGGCAATGAGAAGGTCTTTATATAGGCTATATATGAAAACTAGTTGTCTATAGTCGTTAGGGGTTGTCTGTCAAAATGAATCGGTTGACCGCTACATGAACCGGTAGACAGCTTAACGTTACCGTTACCCAACGATCATATTGTCAGAACCTCAGTGGATCTATTTTAAAAACTTATATCAGTCGATCGTTATACCATGTTGTCTTAGGCCGCTCGACCGCTTCACCAGCCGGTTGAGCCCCACAACTTAAGCACATGATCCAGTTGATTTTAAAAAAAACACGTTTTTGACCACTTTGAAACACCCAATTTTAAAGACTAACTTTCCATAGGTATATAAAATGTTTGAGAGTTGATTGAGGTGGTTTGAAACAGTTTAAAAATGATTTGATCTTTCAAACAAGAGATAAAACAGTTAATGCACGTTTTGAAAGATATGCAAGAATATGATTCAAATCCTTGTCAAAAGTGAAACTAAGAGTTACAAGTTTCTTTTCAAATCTTATGATCTTGAATATTCACTTTTGAGCTCCTTGCATCTTCTTGATTTTCAATTTTCTAGTCTTTGACTCTTTGATAAAAATGACTTTGTCTTTGATAATGTTCATTTTCTAAACTCAATCCATTTATTGAAATTATCAAAATATCGAATGTGCACAAAAGCCAACATTTTTCATAATTGTAGGTTTTTAAATAAGTGTTGAAATGAATTTGACACTTTCAAGATGCTGATTTTTTTTCCAGCACTTATAAGTGTCGACACATTGTACATACTCCATAATGATGAATTCATGGTGTCGACACATTGCACTGTCTCCCGAGAGTAAAATTTCAGACCAAGTTTTAAGGTGTCGACACATGCTGTGATTTTGTAATTTTTCCCTAGAACGTCGCCAACACATCTTTTTGTTCTAAAATGACTTGGATACCCCTCCAACGGTACACTAAAGCTACTTGAAGACCGTTGAATCCTAGAGGAGATAGAAAGAGAAAGTGCGGATTTGCATCATCATTCAAAATCTATCCTCCGAAAGAGAAAAAGCTTGAAAGAGGGAGAAAAAGCTAGATCCAAAGAAATCATTTTGCTGATTCCTTTAAGACTAGAGCGTTCATTGTTAAACCTTGTCCTCTTACTCATCATTGACGATCTAGCCTCCAAAGAGAGAAATTTCTTGAATAAAAGAAAACGAACTTGCTATTACTCTTGCCTAACTTCTAGAGAGAGAAAGTTCTTTGAAGAAGAGGGAAGACCGCACCTACCAATAAAGCTTGTGCTCCCACCTGCCAAACTTTAGCTTTCCTTCGATCTTGTATTCATGCACTCTATTGAGCTTTTCACATGTTGATTCGGCTTAGAGAGCTATTCCACACTTTTGTGCTTTCCACTGCTTATTCGGCTTAGAGAGTCATTCTTTAGGGGTAAAGTCACTTTGAGCACTTAAACTATCAAGCAAATTATAAATAGGACCTCAAACTACCAATCTTAACACATTGAGCTCACAAACTACCAAATTTTATCAAATCGCGCTCTGAACTAAAATTTGTTGGTAAAAATTGTGCCACGTGGCTCAAATCTGACAATTTTTACCATCAGATTTTTATCAGTGCGAAAATTGATAAAATTTGGTAGTTCGTGGGCTCAATGTGTCAAGATTAGTAGTTTGAGGCCCTATTTGTAATTTACTTGATAGTTTAAGGGCTCAAAGTGACTTTTTTCCTATTCTTTATTATTTCTTTGTACACATCTTTTGGGAAGCACTTGAGTGTTGAGTAAACACTTGGTCTTACTTGTGAGAATAGAAGAAATCCATTGGGTTTTGGGATTTGTGAAGAGAGTTGAAGCTTGAGCTCGAAAAACACTTGGTAAAGGTTCCTTAGCACCCCGGAAGCTAAGGTGTATTTACTATTTGAAGGATAGTATAGGAAACATAAGGAAGTCAATAGCCATGGGGTGGACGTAGACAAGTGTTGGCTAAACCACCTAAAATTACGGTGTCATCTCTCTAACTCTTTCTCTCTGTTTTACTCATTTTATATTTCTCATTGTGGTGTTTTGTGCCTTACTGTTATATTGCTTAGATTATCTTGAAAGAATTTTAATTTTATTAAAACTCAATTCACCCTCTCTTGTGTTGTTATTTAGACTTTCACTAGGGTTTTGAATAATTGTTAGTAACTACATTCTTAGTCCCTAGGATTTTCAGTCACAACATATAACTGTCGTTTATGAGTGCATGGGATCTTTTAGTCTTGCTACCCTTTGGCTCTCAACATTGTGTTGCTTTTTGTGATATAGAAATCAAATGTTCTGAAATATTTACACAATACAGATAAACAGGACAACAAGACATATATACACATACTTTCTAGAATTAGCGTACTGTCCTTAAAGGGCCAAAACTGAAGGTGAAAATAGTGAATGTGTGGTTCAAAAGTAAATAAACTAAATTGTTTAGTATTATCTAGTCTTCATACTTAGTCAATAATATTGGGAAAAAAAGAGATGAGAATATTTTAACTCCTCGTATGTGAATTGTCTATTTCTCCATATATATATATATATATTGGAAGAAATGTCCATCAAAATGAGTAAGAACTATCAGGTAAGGTAGTTAGATCTTTTGGGTGGAGGTACTACTAAGACATGGCTGAAGCATAGGCATCGAGATTAGAAAACCTACCCTTTTTAACCAACGGAGGAATAGCTCTGTATATATGTGTGTGTAATACCCTGACAAGATTAACTATTAATAGAATAATATTTTAAGCCTAATTTCAAGATTTTCTATTAAATTAGAACATTTTAATAGAAAATGATAAAATTAGTGGGAAAATACATTTTTCACCCACAAAATATCATAGGTTTTGCACTTTGCACATTAAACTACAAATTTTGATACATTGCACCCTCTAACTATCAATTTTTGACACTTTGCACCTTTTATCAAATTTTTAGACTAAAATGAGGATAATATCCTTGACCCATTTTGCATATATTGAAGATATTGTTGTTAATTCATTAATTTCTCAAGGGTATTATTGTCAAATGGAAGTTGCAAGTGTTTAATATTAGTAGTTGGAGGGTGTAAAGTGTCAAAGTAGGTAGTTTAGGGTGCAAAATGTCTAAGATTGGTAGTTTGAGGATGCAATGTCTTAAAGATGGTAGTTTGGGGTGCAATGTGTCACTACTCCGATAGTTTGTTGGTGAAAAGTGTATTTTCCCCTAAAATTATTGTTCTGTTGGCATTTTCTTTTGTGGGTCCTTAATTTTATAAATGAGCTTAGATGAGAATTAAAAATGTGTTTACAATATCCTAGTGTTAGTGATTAAATTGATTTCTCTTAAGGCCTTTGTAATTGTAATTAATAAGATTAAGATCTATAATTTCTCAATCACTCTTGTGCGATATTAATTAAGCCTTGCTTAAGTTTAATTAGTAAGGTTAGATCCTAATCAATTAAGATTGTTAGTGCAATAGTTTTTAATTATTGATTAAGGCTTGATCTTGAGCAAAAAGGGCCTTGAAAGGGGCTAAATTTAGGGACCTCCAAGTGAGCTGGGAAGTGTACTAAATTGAACAAGTGGACTTGAAAGGCCAGCCCATTCGCAAGGAAAATAGAGAATGACCATGGAAAAATGTATTACTACCCCTACCCTCTAAATATTCTTACTTATCCTAATTTTTTTAATTAATTATAATAAATAGTATTTATATTACTATTTTCGGGTTTAATTATTTTATTAATTTTAAAATATAAAAAATCCCTAAAAATAGTTTTACATATCCAAAAATTATGAGAAAATATCCTCTTTATTGTTTTTTCAAGCTCTTTAATTTAATTACTTATTTTACTCATTTCATTATCTTGAATATTTTGAAATATCATATTTTGTTGCTGGAAAATACTAAAATACTCTTTTAAATGTTTTTAGCCCTAATTTCTTATAAAACCTTTTTTTCTTCAATCTTTTTGCTTGCTTTGTTTTACTCCCTTAATTTCCAAGTCAATAGGACCTACCCTAGGTATGCCGTGCACCCTGTAGATTATTTTCTAGAATTTTTGCAAGAAATAGTGTTTTTGGGCTTAGAAAATAGGATATATTGAGTTTGGGCTTGGAAACCACTTGGATTTGGGCCTCCAATCACCCCATTCGGCCCAAATCATCTGATCAGCCCATGTCACCTCTTCCTTTGACTCTCAAAACTGGTCAAAGCCTTAGAATTGCATTGGAATCATTACCAATCATTTAATTCATTCAAAACCATGTTCCATTTATCACCAAATGAGTTTCTGCCGCCCATCTTCACTATTGCAGCTTCAAGCCTTGTCTAGATCTCCTAATATAGCAGTAGACATGATGATTAGGTCTCTCTAACCCCTAGCATAGTTAGTTCTAACCCTAGGTTGTTAACCGTGATCAATGGTACTATAAATAGAGAGCTTTGTGAAGGTTTTTTTTTTCACTCAGCTCATCCGACCATTTCATAGAGAGAGGAAGAGTGATAGAGAGCTGGAGAAGAGGTAGAAGAAAGGGGAGAAAGGAGGAAGCTAGCTGAAATTCACTAGGAGGGAGAAAGAGAGGAATTTTTTAAGAAAAATTGGTAAAGATTGAGGTTCTCTTTAGCTTTGCAATATTTGAAGTTATTTTGATGATTTTGATTCTGACAGGAAGCTCTATGTAGGTTTTATAATCCTTCAAGCTCACCAAAGACCTTGAGGTAAGGGTAGTTTTCATGTTAGTTATGTTAACGGCATCTTGATGATTTTAGGTTAGTAATGTGTCATATAGTGATCTGGAACCTTGCATTAGGGTATTCATGAGTTAGATAAGATATTATGATGGATAGATGCAAGAGGATTTTGAAGATTAGAAGATATTGTGAACATTAGGTCATATAGCCCCTTTGATGAATTTTGAGGTGAATTTTGTGTAATTATCTTGCATGGAACGGTTTCTGGGTGATTAAGGAATATTAGAAACATATAGGAGAGGTTTCATGCAAAGATTTATGTGGAAAAAGAAAGATATGGATAGTTAGGTCAAACCTAGTCTCCTAGTCTAGTTTTGCTTAGTTTTTGATAACTGTGCACTTAGTGATTTATCTTATATAGTAAACGACCGTGGATTGATCTCAAATTTTGAAGTATTAAACTAGACACCATCAGTAACCTTCAGTTAAAATATCGTGTCATTTGGAGATAGGATTAATAGGTCGTGTATTTTTGAAGTTATTGTCAAAAACTAGGTTTTGCACAAAAACAGATCTTTTCATTAGCTATACAAATTTGACTTATTTTCTAGCACATGTACTATTCTAATGGGCTTAAATACTTGAGGTTTTACATATTCAAAAGACCTAGAACTATTGTTGGACTCTAGCCCTACCTTATCCCGAAGGATTTGCCACCGAAGTTTCCACTCTAGAACGGCCTCGTGGGGGCAAACCACACCAATATCGACTAGTTTGACCTTATTGTTTCCTTGGATGAAGATTCCTATTGAATAATGTTGTTGTTTTATATTTTCTTTTGTTTGCTTTGTGTGCTTGTAAATATTTTTGAAAAATAGGGTTAGAGATTTTGTTATAGGCTCACTTATGTTAGCCTATGAGCTGTTTTTCGTGAGTACTATTGTCCTATCTATATTATGGCTTGCTTGTGAGTATATCTTCTAACTTGACTTCCATTTTCATCTTCTTACTTCTGAGTATATTTTACAACTCTTTCGCTATATTATTTATTACTTAGTAATCTTTATACACCCGAAGGATATTGCCACAGTCTTGAGACTCATAGGATAAAGAAGTGTCATAATCTCGCCATACATGCACCTTTGTTACTATAAAGAGAGCTTAGAGACTAATACGATCACGAGGGACGTGATAAAAAATGAAGAGATTTTTTAGAGATTTGAAAAGATTTGGAGAATCTTAATCTTGAGTTGTGGGAAGAGAGTGACAAGTGTCAACTTTGCCAGCCACATTGACCAATCAGCCAAGCTTGCTCCCCTTAGTTACTAAAGGTTAATAATGAGCTACATTTAGATTATCTACCTAGACTAGGCTTAACCCTAAGATTTAACCTTAGTTAAAAGTGGCCAATTTTAGGGTGAGAGAAACTTTTAGTCTCCCCTTTTTTTGCTTTCATCCGTGAGTTAGAGAGAAATTTGAGATTCAAGAGAGAGAGAGAGAGAGAGAGAAAGAGAGGGAAGAAAAGAGAAGAAGAGATTGGAGAGGAAGGGAGGCTTGATCCTTTCAGCCAAAACAGTCGGGTTTCTCTCTATTTTCTCCTTTTTTTTTCTCTTCTATTCTCTTGGATCTTTGTTCTAACACGCTTCTTTTCATTGTAGGTGAGAACTAGTAGCAAGAGAGTCATCAACTCACGGTAAGGGTGAAGATTAGTTAGATTTTGTGATCGGTGAGCAAATATGGCCGAGTATAGCGTGTTTGAAGTGGAAAAATAAAGTTTTTAATTGTGTAAACTCCCTTTTCTCTTGTGTTTGGATCTTTCCATTACCATTTGTTAGATATTTGAGAAAATAAAGACGTGTGAGAGAATCTAGCATAGTAGAAACCATAGATAACAAAAGAGATGAGAATCGATAGTTTTAGTACCATATGAAGTTTTTGTTTGACTTGTCCTTGTTTAATGCATTCTTTGTGTAGAATAGACACATTAACATGTCAAATGAGATGACCAAAATGCAGCACTTTGGGGTCTTAAGGGTCACGACTTGATTAGTTCTTGAAGAACAAGTGCAGCTTGTCTATATAGCTTTGTAAGTTATTAAGAAAAATGACATTTGAATGAAATATTTATCCTTTTGTATTCTGAGCATCTCTTTGAAGTGTAATTACTTGAATTTCCATGCATTAGAGGCCAATTATATGTCAAATAGGAGGTCTTGCATTGCCTATAGTGCACGGTGTGCATGCATGCATTATTTTGACTCTTTTGTGATGAATCCAAGTGATGTTGGTCATTCCATGTGATTTTTGTATAAAATTCATTGATTAATGTTAAGATGTTTGTTTTCTAGACGTGCGGAGAAATTTTCAAGAGAACGGATGAAGAATAGATAAGAAAAAAGTGTTTAGAAACAGTAAAGGGCAAAATCGGAAAGAAATGGATTAATGGGCTTAAAAGTCTTAATTTTAATCTAATTTTTAATACTTGAAAAGAGACTAAGAGGCCTAATATGTCTAAAAAGGCCCGAGAACAGATCTGAAAAAAATTGTTAAAAAAAAAGTCACACTTAGGCCGAAAACTTATCCAATACGCAAAAAGGAGCATAGAGGTCCCTAAATCAAAGAAATAAGGCCCTTTGGGCCTAAGATAGTTTCTAAAGATTTCTCTTGGGACTTGAATAACCCTAGAGAAGGATTAAATATTTTTCTAAATAATATAGCTAATACCATGAGAAATTAAGATAAAAAGTATAATTTCTTAAAAATTTGCCTACGGGCCTATTAGGGTCCTTTTAAAAACCCAAAGTCCAGTAGCTTAACATGTACTAAAATTAAACAAAAAGTAGGATTGAGCCTAGAGGCCCCATCCATTGACAATAGTGATTGGGACGTGGGCCCAATCCACTAAAACTAGAGAGATTTGGTTGTACGGCCCAATCCACTAAAGCTAGTGGTTGGACCGAGAGATCCAATCAACAAGGACTAAGAGGGATGGGCTAAGAGGCCCAATCCAAGATAAGAGAATGAGATTGGGCCAAGAGCCAATCCCATTAGGAAAGTTGGATTCGGCCGAGAGGGCCAATCCAAGGAAAAGAGGTCGAATGAAAAGAAATAAAGTATAGCTTAATAATTAATATTGGTTTTTATGGTCTCTAGTAGGAATGGATTTCCGAAATACTTGTGTTATGCTTTGTTTATTTGGAATAAAAATGCATTGAGTACATGTGTAATTCATTCATAACATCCGTAATATAAACACTCTAGTCTGATCTAATAAATAGCTCTTGATTTAGCGTTTGTTTGTAAAATCTGTAATAATTTGACAAGACCTTTAGGATATATAAACTTGAAATGTTAGAAATTATTAGATTAATGTTGGTGTCATTTTTTGTTCTTTTATACTTCTTGTTAGATTAATTACTTTGTGACAAAGCAATTGACTTCATGACTTCCTCATGTTAACAATTGCTTAAAGTAATTATATATGATCTCTTCTATATGGTCTTTTAGTCTCTTTGATACTGAGAACATTTTACTTGCAAATATGGATGTATAAATAAATTGTAGAGCACTTGAAGAGGACAATTATGGGTTACCATTTCCATTTATTGTTCCAGATTATTTTGGGATTGGTGTATTTGTTTATGTACTATTGTGCTATGTTCATATGTATGTATTTCTTTTGTTATTGGTAGGTATGGTTCACATATATATACATCATATTGGATCATTGAGTTTGGTGAAGGAGGATTACCTTGGAGATTAGGTGATATGCCAGGGAAATGAAGATCCTAATTTATTTTTCTGCAGTGGTGATCGAGAATTTTGTCTGCAAGCGCCTAGGATTCCATAATGCACCCAACTTTGCTTGCAAGTTTGAGGAGGAGCCATGGTCGGAAGGGCTCATGTATCTCATTGATGATGTTGATTCTATCAAATAATAACGTGGATTCAATCGAAGAAGTGAGACACACTGTATGTCTACGTAGAAGATTCAGTCTATGAGCCGATATTCACAGAAGTTGACAAAGCCTCTTCCCCGTCCACTAACAAGTGAGACTAATGTTAGTGGGCCTTGCATTAGTGAACTTAATGTTAATGAGGGTGATTTAAATGATGCTGGTGCTGGTGGCGGGCCTGAAGTTAGTGAAGGAGTTGTTGGTGGTGAGTAATCTGATATAGAGGAGGCAGATGAAAGTGGAAGTGAGGGTGGCACCTTGGGGGATGAAAACCTAACTGCTATTAAGCTTACTGATAGAGAGGAGCCAAAATTTTGGTGAGCTGTGATGGTGAGAATGTGGAGGAACTTACATAGGGCAGTTGGATGTTTTGGTTTGGTGGGGGTACATGCATTAGTAAGGATGCAGAGGAGGTACTTGAGGATATAAGGTCAAGCAACGATGTGCAGTCTATAGAGAAGGGTGAGTATCGGAACGGATGAAATTGGAATGGCTAATTCCAGTTCCGTTTTGGTACTCACCATAATGCAATTTATTTGTTTCGGTACCATCCCTGTATTTACCAAAAAATTCAGTAACATGTGAGATTTTTTGGAAATATATTTGGCTGAATTTTTTGAAGATTTTTCTGTTATTCATTATAAATTAACAATAAATGTAAATATTCAACCAAAATATAGATTCAAATATAAACATTCAAGTAAATTCTATATGTTATACTTCATTTTGAGATCTATTTTTTTAAAAAGAACCATAAATTTTGGTATTTTTTAGTTATTCATCATAAATTAACTATAAATGTAAAATATTCATTCAAAATCTAGATTCTAAAATAAACATTCAATCAAATTCTATATGTTATATTCTATTTTGAGCATTATTTTATTTTATCTTTTTAGAAAAACTGGAATGGAATTTTGCTGAAATTTACGGTTCCGATTCTTGTTCCAAAATTTGCAAACAATGACTTCCAATTTTGATTTCAGTATATACAGGAATCAAATTTCAGACATCAAAACTAAAATAAAAAACTTTGATACTTAGTGGAAATTTTTCCCACCCTTATCTATAGATGAGAGAATAGTGGGTTGGGAAGGGATGCGCATAGGCGCAAGTAGAAAGAGTTCACCGATGCTCAGGGCCGGCTCAAGCCAAATGGAGGCCTAAGGCGCTATATAAATTTGTAGGCCTTTTGTATAAATTTTAATATAAAATATTTACCGATTATTAAATTTAATATAAAATATTGAAAGACCTCATTAATTATTTCTCTAGGGCTCTTACTCATGACATCAAGACCCCATAACTTGTACAGTTAAAAAATTTATAGGACATTCATATAATTTGTATAGTTAATTTATTTCTTTGGTCATCTACAATACAAAAAAAATATTGGGTCTCTTTATTTCTTGGGTCTTTTATGTGGCCTTGCTCAGAGTGAGGCCTTAGGCTATCGCCTAAGTGGCATTACCCTTGAGCCGGCACTGCCGATGCTACCACTGCATTTCTAAACTAGGAGGTATTTATATTGGACAATTAAACTAAAAAAATTTAATATTTTTAAGGTTTAGTGAAATAAAAACAAGTATTTGTTGTCGTACCTACATTTAGACTCTCTTAACAAAAACTGTTGCATTTATTTCATTATAAACGTGGTGGAACCATGATTGAATTTGAAGGAGGGGCCAACGCGAAATGACAAAAAAAAATCTTACGTAATGCAAAAAAATATCTTAGAGTTAAAATTAAGGACTAAAAATATTAAAATACATGTAACGTACTAATTACTGAGACTAAGAGGTGTCAATTGGATTTTATGGGTCTGCATCTTCTGAAAACATTGTAAAATGACTTCGTTCTTAATAGTTTCATACTTTTCCAATATAACATTTGTGTTTGTTACCATTAGGGGCTTTTTTGTGGGGCTGCAACTCTTAAGCTAGACCAATTAGATCTAGTTGTAGCTGAGGCTGATGCAACACTGTTTGGTATCTAAGAAGCACATAAAAAAGAGTTTTCTAATATTCTTTTGGAGGGAGACTCGTATCTAATGATACAAGCGATTAACTTGTTCCCAAGATGTGTGAAGTGAAAAATTCATGAGATTGTTCGTGCTATTCGAAAAGAACTGGTTTGATTTATCAATTAAGAGTTCTTGTTTTGATTTAAAAAATAAAAAAAATTGAAAATTTGATGAAAAAATAAATAAAATAAGACTTGAAGCGAATAGAGAAGTTGATAGATAATTTTGACACTCAAACACCACCTAAATATCTTATTTAGATGTAAGACTCAAAAATAGGTAGACAATATGCACAAATTGTATACAATTAATAAAAATTAATGCAAAAAAATAAAATATAACTTACAGATAATAGAGATGTTGATAGATACTTTGACAACATAAATAGAGTGAACAAATTTTCACATTCAAATAAAAAAAAAACCCACCAGTAAAGATTTCTTTTGTAAACCCGTAAACATTTTCCTTTTTAAAAAAAACTATTTTTCTTCCAAGTCCACCTTCCGCTATTACAGTAATCTTGAGCTGGTTTTTATGGGGGCGGCCTGGCAGATTAAAAAAAAAAATCAAACGTTTTACATTTCCCCTACCCCTCAGATCCACCATTTAATAGATTTGACATGGTCAACTGCATGGGGCTCAGATCCACCGATTAATAGATTTGACATGGTCAACTGCACGGGGGCAGATTTGCAAACTAGTGCAGCTGATTGGACACAGAAACGACTTCCATGAACTCCTCATCAGACTCAAGAACGCTCATTGAATCGGGCGGAAGGCACACCTCCAAATCTACACTTCCCCCTCCTTCGTATCCCGGGTACGATGAAATTTTCCCGTCAAATTTGTTTCCATACCCGCCCCGAAGTGCCACTGCTTTCCCCATTCCAAATTCATTCCCATACATGTTGAATCTGGGTGAACTTCCCATCATTACACTGTATTGGTCGAAAAGCCGAGCAAGTTGATAAACTTTGGGAGACTGCAGCCGGGAGTGAAGCGAATCGAGTACCACCTTGTCAGTGTGGTTAACCACGGCCTGGTGGAGCTGCCATGCCGCCCACCCAAGGCTCCGCTGAAGTAATTCACCCGCAGTGGTTACCCCTGCCACCACATGAATGCAGTTCCCAAAGTAGTCCTGGGGCAGGGGTGGGTCTATTCTTGATCTATCATTGGTGGCTAACATGCAACTGGTTACCTGATTGCGTGGTGGACGACGTGCACGCGTTATGCACCTCCAGACAAGTGCCGACAAGGATTGGAAGGAAGAGATTTTGTCGGTGTTGTACTCTGCATTGGCCTTTGCTTTGAGTTTGGCTATAGATTCGGACGAGAAATGGAACATTCTTTCTCTAAGCTTCGGGGCTTCAAATCTGCTGATAAACTCATCCTGGTGCGTGAAAGGGAGGTTGATGATTGGACCGTATCCCTCGGGAAACCATCGCTTAAGGATGGGTGGGCGTGTAATTGAAATATTGTTTCCGTTCGCCTGAAAGATCTCAGACCAGCTGTTAAGAAAATGCCAGAAAGAGGTTCCATCGACAAGGCTATGGTTGATGGAGCAGCCTATAAAAATGCCATCTTTCAATTCTGTCACTTGAATTGAAAGCAAAGGCATAGTATGACCATCATAGTTGACTGCTCTGTCATGGTCAAAAAACGATCGAACAACTGATGGTACATCTGTAGGTGAAAGGATGTCAGATATGGTCTTGTCTAGCGCTGCGTGGATGAATTTAGCTCCAGGGCTATTAGCACTGTCTGCGAAAATCAAGCAAGAAGGTTGGTTTTCTGTTTTTTGCGTCACTAGGCGACTTGCAAGTGGGTAGAAATGGACAAGGGTGAGAGAGAGTGAGTGCTTAAGCCTGCCCAGGAGAGTGTCGAGGAAGTCTTCTCGGTTAGCTGCAGGTGGAGGTTTTTTAAAGAGAAGGCCCCTCTGGATATAGTGTACAGAGAGCATGGATAGGTCCCATGGCGTCAGGTAGAAAGGCAGTTTTGACTCTTGCATAGCGTATAGTGGTTTGATAAAGCACTCTGAGATGTGCCGCACAGTGCGAGGAATCGACATCTCTTTGCCACAGAATCGTCTCAGGAAGGATGAGGGGCAAAGTTATTCCCTTCAATCTCTGGAGTACATCTTTGCTTACATGCTCTGGTTTATGTAGTTGAAGAATGTAGATATTGTTTCCAGCCCTTCCAATTGTTATCCAGAGCTGAGTCATTATTCCACCAAAAGACTCATATATTGCAGCGATCTGCAAGTTGACTTGAACGTCATGAAATTGTACATGACAATCACTTTTTTAATAACTCTTTTTACAGACTCTTATCTTCCTTTTTTTAATACAAATTCCAATAGAATCTATGTTTGGTTTATGTTTTGAGATATCTTTTGTGTTTGTGTTTTTTTGAAAGTAGTGTAGATTCTTTTGGGATTGGTGAAAAGCGTATTAAAAGTTGTTGAAATTTGTAAAAAGTTATTGAGATTAGTGAAAAGGTATTGGAATTGATGAAAAAGTGAGAGAAAAATGTTTTAAAACATGAAACAAACATAGCCTAAAAGCTCTCAGCTATCTCTAATAAAGAAAAATTATGAAGAAAGGATTTTTGTTTTTTGCCTGTCCAAAGGAGGGCAAGAGATTTTTGTTTTGAATGAGTATTTTTATTGAAGGTTAGATTTTATTGATTTTGTTCAAAGTTATGGGACTGTATAAAAAGTTGTTGGAGTGTTGAAAAATAAGTTATAATTTTTTAATAAATAATTAAGAATAAGTTTTCAATAAATTTTTATACCAACCAATAACAAAATTTTTATTAGAGAATGAGCAAGATGTTATTGAACTTTTAAGAGCACAAAATATTTAGAAAATTTACACTTTTTGCCTTCTTGATTATAAAGATTATGACACTCTTAATTATTAATTTTGTTATATTTCATATTGTGCCTCGTGTTTCGTTTTAGCTTTCTTAATTACGTCCATATATAGCAGGGCCGGCACAAGAGCAAGATAATTTAGACGGTAGCCTAAAACCTCGCCCTAAGCAAGGCCCCATAAAGTGAAAAAAATTATTTTTGTGTTGTAGTTGATTTAAGAAATAAAACGACAATTGAACTAAGAAAAAAAAAGGGCGAGAACCAAGAGTTATGTGTTTCTCGTAGATGTCCTAATCCATTTTTAGATTTCTAAACTTTGCTCATAGATATAAAAAAAATGTTCTCTAAATTTTTTAACTGTGCAAGTCGTAAGACCTTGATGTCATGTATAAAGGTCCCATAAAAAATAATTAATAGGGCCTTAAATATTTTTTATAGATACATTAATCCGATGAAAGAAATCTCATCCTTTGGGTTTTGCTTGTCTTTAGCAGTTTCCGTCCCATTGAGGTATCGACCAGCAGAAGATGCTAAAAGGAAATAGCTCCCAAAGACTGAGTCCCTTACGGGTGCTCCTGAGGTATGCCCTTCCGATGGATTGCTCGGGATATGTGGCATAAATGTTTTTTTTTTGGCTAAATGTAACATTTTCTTGGTCTTTCGCTAATCTAAACACAACTAACAGGCAAGAAGAGTTTGCGCAAAAGCAAAGGCAAAGATCGAATATCGTCCAAATTTATAACTCTGTACACTGGATACTGAATCATCTAGGCCACATCGGCGGATCCGGGCTGGCCTTCCTGGACTTTTTCGTGATGTCCAAAGCAAGCACACTCATTCAAGCGCCAGCCGTTGACTTGCCAACCAGAAATCCATATTTAAAGAAAGAAGCGAAAGCGACGTATCTACGGAATTCCGCTACTTCGCAGCCAAGCATTATTAAATTAATAAATGGGGGCCGGCAATATACGCCTCTTATATATAAGTTTTAATATAAAATATATAGCGGTCAAGGAATGCAATTCATAAAAGAGTTCCCACATGCTGGCCGGGCCACTCAAAGGTTTGAATGAGCAGTTGGTGGGGGTAGACGTTGGACTGATTCCATGAACCACGTGAGTCTATCAGAATGTGACAGCATCCCTTAACTCATCCATGTGATAGCGTGATCCTTAGTTCCCGGCCTCCCGGCTGCGCGCGCAAATTCTTTTTTTTTTTTTACTACACCTGACGCGCAGATCAATCAATACCTCTACGATTCTCCCTTAAGCCAGCGAAGAATCAAACTTGAAACATGCAGGTCTAACCCACACAATTACACATATGCCCCAGCTAATAGGACAAGCCCGCAATGGGTAATTTGGTGGGAATTGCATGCTTTCCTCGAAGGGGAAAGGTTTGATTTCTTCTGTTCGATTATTTTCGCTTTTATTTTTCATTTTATCTTACTAGCCGTATTATTTCTAAATAAATAAAACGTAAAATATATTTTCACTCTCAAACATCACTTCTCTTCTACTTTCTATCCTAAATCATCACGATTTAGAGATTAACGATATAAATTATTTATCCCATCATTCTATTTTCTTCGTCAAAGTAGATAGAACTTGAAGTTCTTTTTAGTATGGAATGTCAATTATGCGCTTAAAAAGTTAAATAGCATGTTATATAGTTCATACAAGAACTCTACAAGATCCAGCATCGTAAGATGGTCAATTGCATTAGAGAATTGAACTCGCGTAGAACTTTGAGAGAGAGCTTTAAGATTTTAACAATCGTATATTGAAATAAAGTGAAGTTATATAGTTACAATAAGCGCTTTATATACAAGAGCTTCTAACTGAACGTGTAAAAATAACTAATGCTTTAACAAGAAAGATGTGTCCAACTAAGCTAACCATCTTCTAAATGGTTAGTGCTAATACTACCCCTCAAGCTAGAATATGGATGTTGTGAATACCCAGCTTGAAAAGAAGGAATTAAAATTTGGACTTCCTAAGAGCCTTAGTAAAGATGTCTGCTACTTGATTACTGATAGAAACATAAAATAATTGAATAATGCCCTTGGATAATTGCTCCCGAACAAAATGACAATCGATTTCAACATGCTTAGTATGAGCATGATGAAACGGATTAGCTACAAGAGAAATATCAGCTTTACTGTCACAATACAAACAAGCTGGAGAATAGTGAGATATCAACAGATCCTGAAAAATCTGCGTAACCCAAAAACCTCACAACTGAGTGAAGCAAGGGCTCGATATTCCGCCTCAGCTGAACTTTTGGAAACTATGTGCTGCTTTTTTGAACCTCAGGACACTAAAGCATCATCAATAAAAAGGCAAAAACCAGAAATTGATCATCTGCTATCAATACAAGCAGCCCAATCACTTTTGGAAAAAACCCTTTTAACTTAGGAGTGGAAGAGTTGGGAAAGAAAAGACCATGAGCAGGGGTTCTTTTGATGTATCGAAGGACTTGATAGACTGCATCCAAATGAGATTGACACGACTGAGCCATAAATTGAGCCAAAGTATGATAAATCTGGTCTTTTCATGTTGAGATATAATAATCTTCCAACAAGTCGTCGATAGGAAGAAGCATTAGGTAAAGGCTCGGCAGCATCTTTGGATACCTTGAGCTTGAAGTCCATAGGAAAATCCACTGGTTTGCAACCAAGATAACTAGTGTCTTCTAAAATCTCGAGTGCAAACTTGCACTGATTGGCAGAAATACCAGTAAAATTTCATGCAATCTCAAGGCCCAAGAAGTATTTAAGTTTCCCTAAATCCTTTATCTTGAGCTGATCATTCAGATAAGATTATTTCACTTTAAAAACATATGTCACGTCATTTCAAGCAATAATAACATCATTGACATATACTACAAAGGCAGTAAAAAAAACCATACTAATTGTGAACATACCATAATCTGTTTGTCTGTTCATGATAACCAAGAGAGAACAATGCATATGACAGCTTGCGGAACCATTGACAGCTAGCTTGCTTTAAGCAATACAAGGATTTCAGCTCCCCCTCCTTGGCAAATCCGGGTGGAATTATCATGAAGTGCTTCTAACTGAACGTGTAAAAATAACTAACGCTTTAACACATGGGCGGAAGCAACGGGGTGCTATGGGTATCGGCCGATACCCATCACACCCCCCCAAAAAAATTTCTAATGTAATTTTTTTTTTTTTTTTCTTTTTTTTTTTTATAAATTAACTAAGTCCGACACCTATTAAGTCCAGGCCAAATAGACTTAATGTGTATCGGATCTAAAACATTTTTTTTCTATACATTGATTTTGCTCTTAGTGCTATATAATAATTAAGGCAAATATACAGTTATTATAATTTTTTGTTTTGCATCAATTACAAGTTCTTCAACTGAAGGGTAACTTCCTGCCATCTTGCTAAATTTATGTTAGTAAAAAATTATTTACTTTTTGCTCCTATTTTTTCACAATCAAGACCACTTCATTTTTTTCTCCCTATGTTGATTTGTTTCTTCATTTTTATTAGAGAGCTCGAAAAATGTTGTGTTTGTTTAGGATCATTGTATAGCCAAATCAAAGTTCTGACCACTTTTGAGATATGTTTATCTAATGAACTCTTTTACTAAATCTTGTTTATCCTGAAAATTTTGTTTTTATTATTCAGAGCATGGTTTGTCATCAATTGTTGCTCTATGTGTAGAAGTTTCTTTGGAGAATGTGAATATCTTTCAATTCCAAATCCATAGAACCTAGAGAAAGTAAATTACAAATGCATCCTAGTAAACCTTTTGTGAAAAAAAAGAGACTCTAGGTAGTAACCAAAAAATGTAAGAAAAACAACCCCTAGTGACATCAAAACCTCAACCATCATAATCATCTGTAATTTGTTCTAAAGTTTCAAAATTAGTAGGGAATTAATTAACTTGGATTAAATCATAAAGAATGATTTGCGTAATAATATGAGAGATAAATGGATGAATGATTGCATGTTAGTGTACATCGAGCAAGAAATTTTTAAAACTATTGAAGTCTTTTACTAAATCTTGTTTATCCTGAAAATTTTGTTTTTATTATTCAGATCATGGTTTGTCATCAATTGTTGCTCTATGTGTAGAAGTTTCTTTGGAGAATGTGAATATCTTTCAATTCCAAATCCATAGAACCTAGAGAAAGTAAATTACAAATGCATCCTAGTAAACCTTTTGTGAAAAAAAGAGACTCTAGGTAGTAACCAAAAAATGTAAGAAAAACAACCCCTAGTGACATCAAAACCTCAACCATCATAATCATCTGTAATTTGTTCTAAAGTTTCAAAATTAGTAGGGAATTAATTAACTTGGATTAAATCATAAAGAATGATTTGCGTAATAATATGAGAGATAAATGGATGAATGATTGCATGTTAGTGTACATCGAGCAAGAAGTTTTTAAAACTATTGAGAACGAAGTTGCACTTTTTCAGAAGATGCAAACTCGTATGATCCAATTATCACCTCTTAGTCGCAGTACATATTACGGTACATGTATTCCAATATTTTTAATGCTTTTAGTTCTTAATTTTCGACATTGTACCTCTAAGACAATATTTTGCATTACGAAAGAATTTTTTTTTTGTCATTTCGTCTTTAAAGTTCGACACCCATAAATTTTGATCCTGGTTCCGCCACTGCTTTAACAAGAAAACTGTGTCCAGCTAAGCTAACCATCTTCTAGATGGTTACTGCTAATACTGCAAGGGGGCAGATTTGCAAACTAGTGCAGCTGATTGGACACAGAAATGGCCTCCACAAACTCATCATCAGATTCAAGAACGCTCATTGAATCGGGCGGAAGGCACACCTCCAAATCTACGCTTCCTCCTCCATCGTATCCCGGGTACGATGAAACTTTCCCGTCAAAATTTGTTTGCGTACCCGCTACGAAGTGCCACTGCTTTCTCCATTCCAAATTCATTCCCATACTTGTTGAATTTTGGTGAACTTCCCATCATTACACTGCATCGGTCGAAAACCCGAGCAAGTTGGTAGACATTGAGAGACTGCAGCCAGGAGTGAAGCCAATCAAGTACCACCTTGTCAGTGTGGTTATAGTTAAGACAATAAAAATATAATCTTAATAATAGTTAAACAACCATGTGTGCGACTAGAAACAGCTGGAGTGCTTGACCGACTGCCAGTATGCTATCCAGCGGTCTAAGACACTCGACTGTTTCCTGCAATTGAAGCCAATAAAAAAGTTGCCAAAATTGGCTTACGGGTAGAGAGGCGCAGAGAAAGGAGGAGAGCGCGCAAAGAAGGCAATAACAGCCAAGTCCAAATCCTTCAAACTCTAGCATACCAAAACCAAAACACAGCTGACGTAGCAAGATTATGAATCCTAGGCAACACTGAAAATAGCACAACTTAAGTACATACTTCTGACTTCAATAGTAACAATGCTAGAAAAAGATTCTAGTGCCAAAAAAAATATAGTCAATTCAAATGATTCCAACCACACATCAAATGGACGCCCTTCAATCGACCTTGCTCAAGACACAAGGTTGTCATTCAGAGAGAGTGCAGCTAGCTGGTCAGCAGGGCTGTTAGCCTGCTGCTGTGCAACATTCCTTAGGACCTCTATGGCCTCTGCAACTTTTGCCTTCAAAGCCTCTGGTGACTCGAGCAGATGCAGAACTTCAGTCTGGTCCATCTCCAGAAGCATACCAGTAACCTTGGCTGCTGACTCATGCTCCAGCTGATCCACTAGAGGGTATAATGCTTCACCCAGCATCTGCCCACCCATGAGAGAGTGTGTGAGAGAGATTAGATTCAGTGGACTGCAGTCCGTGTACAGAATCATAATAATGCCCAAACTAAATAAAAAAAAAGAAACAAGAACAGGACCCACCGTCCTCTGCTGCTCAGGTGTAGCATTTGCAAGAGCTGTTGCCAGAGCCTGAATGGGCATAGGCTGTCCAAGTGCAGCATCACGCATCGGCCCGCCGATGTCGTAAGGAACAGATAGCATACCTCCGGCGAGACCTGGCATTGGAACATCTGGCATGTTTCGACCAGGAGGGTAACGATAGACACGCCCCCTAGGAAGCATCTGGGTGATGAAGCAGGATCTTTTTCAATAAGAAACGCAGGAAGAACAAAAATGAAAAACACAAGCAAATTGCATCCCAACTGACCTGGTGCTGCATCAGCGGCAGAGGTTGTTGGGTTTGTTGCACAGGTCCACCACCACGCCGGCCTCCAGGGCGCTGGCCCTGCTGACCCTGTTGGAGCATGGGAACAAAGAAGTTTGGTATTGGAGCTCCTCCAGGCCTCATTCCAGGAACAAGTTGCTGCTGGTAACCAAATCCAGCCTGCGCAATTTTGTTGTTGAAAGAATTATTGCTACGACTCAGAATAGCCAATGAAACCCAATCAATATGCAGAACAACAAAATAAAAATACTATGACTAATCAAACATTCAAAAAATCATTATTTCAACTTCCATGAAGAAGAAATATGTTCCTCGCATATATTTCTCAAATAATGTAAACCAAAGCATATTTAAAACACCGTGAGACGATTTATAAAGCTTTAACCCCCAATATTTGTCTCAGTAACCAAAGTTTTTTTTTATCCTCTTTCCTTTTCCCACTTGGGCATCATTTCTTTTTTGGGTAAACCACGTGGGCATCATTCTCCAAAAGCAAATCTCATACTCCAAGTGAATTATTGCTTTTCACCAATTTGGACATTTTGCTTGCAAATATCACTTCTAATGAAATTGGAATTACAGTTATAAGTGGGTCAGGTAGTTATGCCAAGCAGAGCTAATCAATTATCATGTTGCTGAAGAGAAACAGCACATAATAAGTTTGACATTCAAAAAGATCAAAATCAACTGAGCCTGATTATTTTCAATTTCAAGAAAACTAAATCAAGTTAATCTGGTCTCAGGTTAAGAAGTTTTTTGTATTTAGCAAGGATACAACACTTCCAAAATGCTCATTCTTATCATAAGTCTCACCAAATTCACTCAACGAAAACCCAGAACCCACAATGAGTTCCTCACAAATGATACCCATTAAAAAAAAGGGAATAGAACGTTGCTTATTGAAGCGGTACAAAAACATGTAGCATCCCACATTTGACAGCAAATAACATTCCAACTAGTCAAATTTTATCAAAAATATAATATCGGAAACAAACACCACCTAAAACAGATAGGATGCTCAATACAACCATAAATTATAAATACTCTGCATTAAAAAATACCCGACCGCCTTCAAGCTTCAACTTATTCAAACGAATCATCAAGCATAAGATTAACATGCTTATCTTCGAACTTAAAATTATCCAAAACAGGCCAGGAAATTGAAAATAAAAGAGTTCTCTACCAAGGAGGTCCTCAAATCAATGTAATTAACAAGCTTATGTTTGAACTTCAAATAATCCCACCCCAGTCAGGAAATTGAAACTAAAAGGGTTCTTTAACAAGGAGGTCCTCAAAAATGTAGTTATCATGCTTATCCTCAATTTAAAATAATCCAAAACCGGCCAGGATATTGAAACTAAAAGAGTTCTATGCCAAGGAGGTCCTCAAATCAATGTAATTTTTTAAAGACCAAAATTGGTAATGTTTTATCCAGACATTTGTTGGATAAAACAATGAGGAATAGGTGATGTCAAATTTCAAGAAGCTTATATCCTTCATGTCAACCAAATTTTTGAACTTAATCATAATACTCGAGGAATTATGAAGGAACAGGGACTGTCACATGCAAAAATCAACACAAAATCTGGATGAACTAATAAACATGAAACAGATTTTTAGGTGTAGTTACTTGTGGAGGAATTATGGCCGGAGGTGCTTGTCCATACAAAAATTGTTGACCAAGCCCTGGAGCACCAGGAGGATAAATTGGCATACGTGGAGCAACAGAAGGTGCCATAGCAATTGGCCGCATTTGTGAAAATTGTGCCTGCATGAATGAAAAAAATCAAATTGATTTACAGAAAGAGAGAATAAAAGAGAACAAAAATGCTTAAAGGTATCAATAACCACAAGGGAATTCACAGTTATCCAAGTATATTATTCAAAAAACTACAGCATGGCAGGTATTCCATGATATTTTTATCAGCATTAAGGGATATTGTCTGATTAGGTATATCATGGATACAGCCGGAGACCTAACTAGAACTCTATGGCTGCTGGAGAGAAATCGGTAGGAAGAGCAAGAGGGTCCAAGCCCAGCAGACATTAGCTTAATGTGGAGTATCTGAAATGATCATGACATTACAGATTTCAGATGTCTCAAAATACCAATTCACAAGTCAAATATGCTTTTCCTTGGATTTCTCTTCTCTTCACCCTTGGTTCACCCAAATTTGCAGCTCCTGGTCATTTATTGTTTTTTTTTTTTGGAAAATCCAATGAATTCTAGGCAGGTGACTCTGAATTTGTAGATTAAAGGTAACGCAGTGGTCTGCATGCTCTCTTTTTTTCCCCTTTTCCTTTAGGAAATAAAATTTAGCCCATCCCCCCACTGGTCCTGTGCATGCAATAAAGTTTCCAAAAGTACAGATGTAATAGTAAACAAAATTACAAATACAGCTGATAGGTGGTGTTTCCTTACAACTTTTTTCTCCGTTTTGGTACAATAACGCTATCACCAACTACAAAGACAAGCGACTTACATGAATATATTCACTAGAGATCACATGAAAACATGTAGAAGTGATTTATTTGTCCTGAAAAGATCATTGCTCCACATTTCACTCCAACACATATGTCATACTGATGAAACCAAATCAGTCCTAAATTGACTGTAAAATTCATTCTTACAACACTCCCATTTCATCATAATCTCCCATTCCACTTTCTAGAACATAACAACAGTAACAGCAGCTAGAATTCTAAAGCACAGAAACCATTTATACGAAAAGAGAAAATAACTCTCCCTAGATTACATGCATATGTTCCTTCAGAAGTGTTGATGTCAACAACTAATATGAAAAATGAAAAAAAGACAGCAACAAATTGTTCATCCAAGTTGCATCCAAATATGATTTTCATTAATCAAACCTGCAACCTAGCCCTCCTCTCTTCTTTCTGCTGTGCGAGTGCAACATAAAGAGGTTTGCCGACTATCATTTTACCATTCATTGCATCAAGCTGTAAGTGAACAGTAACAATATCAGTTTCCGATTGTATATTTATGACCAATATAGAGATGTAGGGATCTTGACTTACAGCTCGAGAAGCTTCTTCAGAAGTTGAGAAAGCGACAAATCCAGAACCTCTACTGATTCCAGAGGGATCACGCATAACCTGCAAAGTCAGAACACCTATTTACTACCACCGTGATAGGAGACATCAATATAGGATTTCAGGTTTTCAACATAACAGGAAGATACTTACGAACCTTGCATGAAGTGATTGTACCAAACTCTGAAAACAATTCCTTCAACTTTTCATCATTTATGCTATCATCTAAATTTTTAACATACAAATTCATTCCTTGATACTTGTCAACTGCTTCCTTCATACTCTGCTCAAATTTCCCCTTAAGTTCAAGCTCTCTTTCAGATTTCTTCCGAGCTTTTCCAACATACCACTCCTTGTCATCGAACATCTTTCCATTCAGTGCCTCAACAGATTTGGCAGCAGCATCTGCATTTTCATAGTTAACAAAACCAAAACACTTTGATTTTCCATCTACATCCCGCATCACCACAGCACTGGTAATTGGTCCATATTCACCAAATATTTTGTTCAAGTCTTCATCTGTGGTTGCTTCCGATAGGTTCTTAACATAGACATTATTAAATTTTGTCTTATTCAGAGGGCTTTCTCTTTCCTGCTTACGAAGAAAGTGACCAACGTACACTTGTTTGTCATTGATCAGCATGCCATTTAACTTGTCTATTGCATTCTGTGCAGCCTCTTCATTCTCAAATTGAACAAAACCATAGCCCTTGGACTGGCCATTGGCATCAGTAGCTATCTTGCAGGAGAGAATAAGTCCAAAAGAAGAAAATGTATCGTGTAATGCTTTGTGGTCAATTGTCTTCTCCAGATTCTGCACACACCGTAGGACATAAGCCAACCATTCAATCAAAGCACGATTAGCAAAAAAGACAAACAATAAAATTTGAAAAGATCACACCATGCAATAATATGTTATACAGGTGAGATGCAGCGGGTCAATTCAACATAGTTCCACCCATGCTATACTATCTTATACCAGTGAAATGCAATTGGTGGCCAGTTCATGCATAGCACTACATTGCATCCTTCAACTCGTGAAAATGCAAATAGGAGGAGCAAATACACAATCATCAATCACGTTATATGTCCCTGTGTGTGCACTTATCAGAGAGGAGCTACAGCGTCCCAAACCAGAAATGTAGTATTATACTGTGCAGGACACCTGCAAGCTGGTTCAACCTAGAGACTTTTACCCAGTCTAGTATATAAAATTTCCCCCTATGCTGGAAAGAAAACCAGCCAGCCAAATCACCTCGAAGGCATTCTAAAAAGCATGCACATACTTTCAGAAATAGAAGTAAAAACTGGATAGAGGACACAAATAGATCATACAAAACGAATACCTTGATGAATATATTTGCAGTTCCACTCTTGCGAATACTAGGGTCCCGATGAGAGTACATGATTCTGATGGACTTGTTGTTAACAGGAGTGAAGTTCAGTATGTCCAATGCCCTCGCCGCTGTAGGTAATAAGAAGCAATTAGGAAAAAGTATAGTGTTGAATGAGGAGAATAAAAACCACGAGTAACAATTACTGACATTTCAACTTGTAGAGCCGTAAGTCATCAAATCAAATTTAACAAAAACCCTCATTTAGATTCACATGTAACATTGCTACTATTATTGAAAAAGACGCCTTCTTTTTTTAAATGTTGACAAGTATATACAGAGCTTTGCCCACACCGGACCCTAGAGGTGGCCACAAGTGGATTATCGATCAAATGAAGTTTTGAGCTGTTGAAGTACACTATGCAAGGTGCTTATCAAGGTTTGGCTTGCCACTTGCACTAACTGCTTGGGGTTATGAAGTCTTCTTTCATAGAACTCACACAACCATCGCTGTAGTAATCTATACCATTCAGTATATGTGATTCAGAAAAGAGAAAAAAAAAAATTAACTGCAACAACAATCTTTTGAGGGCCCGATGTAGCATTGCACAATTTGATAGTACATCCACATTACATAGCCCTTGAACAAAATCCTCGGGTCAAAACGATACTGAAAAAAAATGAACTGAAAACAAGACCATTGGAAATTAAAACCTCGACGCAGGCATTCCTTCAGTTGCACGCAACACATTTCGTAAGCACTTAGAAAGACCACGCACTAACAAATAAGATTCCGCAAATCATAGTAAAGCAATGTCATGTGCGCTGAACATCTGATTTTATAAGCGGACAAGCAATCAATCAGAGACTAGGTGGTTTTTTATTGTATAAATGTTAGGTGGTAAAAATTTTGAGATGTCGAAATTTGTGAGAAAGTGAACTTGATTTGAAAAATGGTGATTTTATAAGGAAATTTCGAAGAGTTATTTTATTGGGTGAAAATTTTGAGTTTCGAACATCTCAGCCAAATATATACAATCAAAATAGGATAAGCCAAAAAAAAAAAGACTAAGACATAAAAATTAGAGCCGAAGCAAACGCTGACCATCCTGAGGGTTGTTATAGTTGACGTAACCGTAACCGAGCGATCGCCTGGTACTCATGTCCCTGCAGACACGAACCGACACGACCTGGGCGACCTGGTTGAACAGATCGTAGAGCTGAGAGTCCGTGACGTTCACGTCAAGATCTCCAACGTACAGCGACGTCGTCACGAACTGGTTTGCACCTGCGCCAGAAACGACACCGTTCGGACCCGATACCGGAGTCTGCTGCTGAACCTGAATCTGTGCCATTTCACCCAAGACACGCAAACCTTGCTAGATCCTCCTTTTTTTCTCTATTTTTTTCTAAATTTGTTTTCCCTTTTCCTCTCCTTTGCTATTCAAGTTCAACCCTAGAGAGAAACAACACAGTCACAACTCGAGCCTAGACTCAAATTTCAACAAACCCACTGGTAAAATCTGACCGGAGCTGGATGAGATATTTGAGCATATAATTTGGGGAATTTTTTCTTTTGTTTTTCGATGAAGGGTAGAAAAAGATAGGCGGGGGTAAATTTGAGATAAATCGTCCGGAGATCCAAACTGGACCTGAGAAGACGACGGAGAAAGTAAAGTGTGAACCTTTTTTTGTGGTTTTTTGGGAGGGCAGAACGAACTGCACTGCACCGGCTCGGAGATGACTGTGTCGTTTATATAGCGGGGTCGGTGGGCTTGGCCTTGGGATCGTGAAAGCCCTAGTTTGACAAGGAGATCGAATGTGGACTGTCCGATGGTTTCTGAAGGCCCACCTGTGGCAGTTTTGGTCTGAACCTTAGGTCGCGTGAGGACGCGTGGGTTCTACCGTTGCATCCAACTATATTTTACTGCTGTTTAGTTAGTTACTGATAATTGAAAATTACTTTCAACTCGATTGACCAAGAGATAAATAAAAAATACAATTGACATACTCTAATTATGGAAACTTTTACAATTTGCAGTTTAAATTACCGAATTTGATAAATAGCACCCTAAAACAATCAATGTATTTATAGCTGGTAACATTGTTACAATTTGAGCGTTATGATTATATTATGTGGGCGTTTGTTGCCCGAATAATCGGCAACCGAATAATTAGAAATAATTATTAAATAATATATTTTTTTAAAATAATTATTTATTATTATAATATTCATCTAAATCTTCTCTCTTCACTTTTTTACTAATTTCCATAAAATATCTTTACTTTTTCACAACTCAAAATTTCCTAAAACAAACATCACATATGTTTCATCGATTTCAATGATAAGATCGTAACATGGAGTCCAAAGTGTATTGATAGTTTGAAATGAAAAACACTAAATCTGACCGTTTAAAATGCAAATTACAAAAATGTGATAAAAAAGTGTAATTTTTCAAAGAGATAATTATCAAACCATGTAGACAACTATTTGTAAGAGGCATTATTTTTCTGTGTTGGTTTAGGTCAAATTTGTTACAATCCGCGAGCATATATATCTGGTAGTTCGAGGGAAAAGAAGTTCAAGCAGGTAGTGTCAGATCAAGGAGGTGTCATCCATGCCAATAGTGTTCCCCAACAGATAATGAAAGGCAAGTGAGCTGCTAGGACGGCGAAGAGGCTATGAGTGAGAAGGAGAAGGATGAAGAGCATGGTTTAGGTTACTCTATCAATTGCTTTTGGCCCACGGCGAGAGCCAAAACGGTGAATGAGTTGCAACGAGACAAAGAGAGTAGGACGAAGAGAGTTTTCCGGAGAGATGGTTAGTGGCATAGATTACTAGAGAACATAACTACTTATACTTTTAGCTTGTGTTTGCCAAGTAAAACAAAATTTTGAAAATTTACGTAATATTTTCACAAATTTCAATATTTTTTTTCATAAAAAAAATATCTATTAAATCATCTCTCTTTACATTTTTTCATAAATCTCAATAAAATATACTATCCCTAATTAAGGGAAATTTTTTGAAGGCATCCAAATATAATGGTTTAACCAAATTACTATTTATTTGTTAGTGACTAGAATAGACCATAGACCAATTCCCCCTTTGATTCGGGAGTAATGAATACACCCATAATTATCAGCTACATGTTCTTTATCGAGAGACATGTTAGATCTGGGGCATACCAATTCGATTAAATGGGTTTCTCATTTTGTAAAATTAGAATTTAGATCAAATTACACATTATACTAGCCCTTCTAATTCTTTAAGAAGTTTATCTAAAAGATTCGCGATATAATTAGGAAGATATTTCAAATACCACATATGAGTAACTAGGCATGCCAATTTGATATAACCCAGTTGGTATCTTGGGATTTGAGAATCCTAAAATTCGACTCCGCACTATTCACAAAATTTTGGGTCTTCTTTTTAATCCCTGATTACTCGATAATTTCCACAAACGCAAATCCCACGTTTGAGAGGCCCAAAAATTCTTTCACAAAATAACCCATTGTTTTTGGATTTATTGGTTTTGTAATGAAAAATATAAATTTTTGTGACCTCTCCAACTATCTCCCCCATTGGGTAGTATAGAAACTACACACAAAATGGCTCCTAAGATATGAAACCATAAAAAATAAAATTTATACAATTATTAATCTCGAAAATTTTAAAAGGAATGTTGTGTTAATATATATTTTTAGACTAACCCTTTTTTATGATCTATAAATTGGACCCTTTAACCCAATGGGCTTTCGTCGTTGTTTAATGAAGTTCTATGGGCGGCTAGTGGTTCCGGGGACTGTGGTTCGGGATATTTCAGTGGGCGTATGAAAATTGTAGAAGACTGTTTGGGTTTCATCTTCTTGTTCCGACAGAAAAAAAAAATTTTAAGCTTTTTAAGCCTAAACTGATCAGGCGCTCATGAAACTCACATTGTATAAAATTGTCCTAATTATCTATCTTACAATTTCTATCAAATAAGTATAATTAGATATAGTTAATTAGTAATTACCCCGAATTACTTAGTAATTATAAATGTGAAATGTCGGGCCACAATTTATTTAGCATGATTAAAAGTTCTCACCTTTTAGAAGAGTTTTTCAATTTTCAAAACTTTCTCTGAAAACTTTTTACATATCCCAATAAAAAAAATCTCCCACTAAATATAAAAGATGGAATTTTCTTATTAGTTTTGCATAGACCTATGAATAATATTGGGCTTTACAAAGGCCTAGTTGCAAGTATCTATTTAGGGCACTCATATTTTTATTTTATGTGGGCCTACAAAGGCCGATTATTAGCATCTACATATGGGGCTCTTACACGATTTGATATTTTACATGGGCCTGTTTTAACTTCTCCACTTTACTGTGGGGGCAATTTTAATTGTTTTTTGTTCTCTTATAACAGACCATTGTAATTTCGTGTTTATAGGGAAACTTTTTGCATCAATTCTTTCAAAGCCAAATAAGCACTTAGCCAGACATGCGAGGAGTCTAAAACATTTTTCATATGAACCAAGTGTTTCAAATTTTTCGCTTCTATTCATTGCGTTTCCAAAAATTATCTCATTCTTCTTGTCAATATATACACGCAAAAAAAAATTACGCCCTCGTGTCTAGGTTGGGCTGTTTGTGGATCATGCCAGCAAGGAGGGCATGTTGATAATATATGTAAAATGTAATTGAAAGGAATACTAACTATAGGTATTGTCACTACAAAAAAATCGGATTTTAACGGTAGTCATTTTAACGGCGATCACGCAAAACGCCGCTAAAAATCCCCTATAGAGGTGTTTTTCGTGACCGTCGTGAAAAGATAGATGTTAAAAGCTTCATTGTCTTTTAACATCGGTCTTTTTAACGACGGTCATGAACAACGCCGCTAGGTGACTTTTAGCGGCGTTTGTTATGACCTCCATTAAAACAACCGTTGTTAAAAGACAATTAAGTTTTTAACAACGATCTTTTTAACGTCGGTCATGAAAACGCCGCTATATTTGTCTTTTAGCAGTGCTTTTTATGACCGCCGTTAAAAATACCAATGTTAAAAGAGAATGAAGTTTTTAACAGCGGTCATAAAAACCGGCGCTATAGATGACTTTTAGCGGTGTTTTTTACGACTGCAGTTTAAAAGACCGCTATTAAAAATAATAATTTTTTAACAACGGTCTTTTTAACGGCGGTCATGAAAAATACCGCTATAGGTGACTTTTAGCGGCGTTTGTGATAACAACGGTAAAAAAAACGCTGTTATAAATTGTTTATACATGCATTTTCTTTTTACTGCTACAAAATCGACCGCTGTTAAAAGAAAATTAATTTGTTAACGAACTTTTTTTCCTTAATATTGAAATTAAGTATACATATAATATGATCCTAATATTGAATTACCAAAAAAAAAATATGATACTTATATATTATATGTCAGTATACATACAAAGTATGTATATAAATTGAACATAAAGTGAAATAAATACTCGTATGTCATTTACATATTCTAATAGTTGTTAACCCATGTTAATCGATTTTATCTAAGTTCGTTCAGTAAAAAAATCGTAAGAAATGGAAAGAGTGAATAAACCTTCGATACATAAGCACAACGTAGAAAAATTACTTGGTTAATTCAATACCAATGAAATCATTATTGTATAGTTTCGAATGTTGAGCCACTTCGTACAAGGCCATTATAATGATGTGGGTGCTCTATCTTTTGGCCTATTGTTATAAAAATAGGTTCAATCCTTTTTTTTTATATGAGACTCTTACCGGTCACCTTTTTTTGGGTAATGGTGAAAAATATTACATTCAGTCTATCCAAGAATACAGGAAGCATCTCCTATGACAACCCAACATGATTTTTTAAAAAAAAAAACTCAGAGCCACCTCCAAAACAAAAGCAAAAGAAACCAATATGCTAAATTAATTCACAAGAGAACAATCCAGAAAGGCCTTGCACCACAAACTGATAAACCAACACCTAAGAAACAAGGACATCATTAGCATAAAGTAATGATGCATGTATTTCATCCAAGCCTTTTATAATTCTTAACATTCCCATCATCTGCAACATCATCACCTGCATTTATTCTCAAAACAAATAAAAATAATACATAAGGAATAGAAATGAACAAAGAGAGAAAACATATAAGTACATACTAAAAGACTTGGTTTTAATGAGTTTAACTTATAAAATTAAACCAACTCTAATTTCATATACAATAAGCAAACTATAGCATGGTGTTTGCTACAATCCAACACAATTTCACCAAGGCAAAGATGTAAACTTACCACTAGTGCGAGTATGCACCTCATGTCGACTAGCCGCAGATGATCTTGGAAGTGTATTTGGAGAAGCCTGACCTTGTGTACCACCCGGAGCCCCACTCTACATTAACATAACAAACTTGTTAACCAATAGTAATTATTGTAAATATTCTCAAATAAGTACAATATTATATAGTCGACTCATTTACTCTTATCTCTTGAACTAGTTCTTGTACAAGATTTTGGAGATATCTAATTTGGGTTTCCATTTCAGCCATTATATCATTGTCTGGTGAGCTATTCTGAGTTTCAACTTGGGGGATATTTCTACCACTTTGACTAGAGCGGGACGGAGTGGGTCCGAACCCCAAGCCATGAACACGACCATGACGTTTTGGGCCCATCGCTTGTGCATAAACATCAGTAGGTGACCAGTTGATGGTCCCACTAGAATGATCTTCACTAGACAATGTAGTTTGTTCTGAAGGCTGTTGATTAAGGAGTTTCTCCATTTGTCTCTAAAAGAAATTTGAGTAGTTAATTATAGATAATAAACTATGAATAAACTTGAAATAATATGAAAGAAAGAAACAATGTTCTCCTCCGCTTCAACATTAGTAGGAGTGTCGTCGCCATGCTTTTGTAAGGAAATATAGAGCGTGGAACGGTCCACTGCATGTCCCGTCTGTTTCTCCTATACGACACTCATAAAATGCATACATGTAATAAACTAATAACAATAATAATGACAACTAGTAAATTAATAATCTAATTTGAAGTACCAAGGCATATGCATGACAAGCAATGCTCCGTGATCCCTGTGTGGAGGTTCTTTTGTTGTGCTCCACTCTCTTTACCTTTTCGACTTCGCTCCTATTTGGGTAGTACAAAACAATTACAATTGTTAAAAACCAATTATACCATATTCTATTTATAGCAAATATAACTTTATTTCTCAAAATATAGCAAATATGACTTTATAAGTTTATACTATTCCTTCATCCAAAAACCAAAATCTGACAAGGTCCACCCATTGTTCACGGTTAACCATATCTACAGGACACCTACTCACAATCACATCAGGAGTACAAGCCTCATCAAAATATTTGTCCTTCAAGTCACACTTCCAATTTTTCCATTTTTCACCTAAGTCTTTCAAGAATCGCTTTTTTTACTGCATCTCTCATTCCACCATCAGGGAGTACAAATTTTTTCTACAATTATATAAAAAATCAGATTGTGTTAGTGTTATTATATATACAAACTATAATACTTATATCATATATATACCATAAACTTCATTACCAAAATTTGTTGCCAACACCCCTCCTTATCTTCATTAGGTACCTTCCTTCAATCAGTGTAACTTATTGGAAGCAAGTTGTGAGAGCGAGCCATGCAGCCAGTGAAATTTGCAAAGACGCTTGCTTCATCCCCTACCGGTTGACCTAATCCATTGAACTTCATTGGGATTTTGACGTCATTTGGTAGATTCCAAACTACCTCCATACGTGTAATGGCCCTAGTTTTTCGAACCCCAACATTATCTACAAAAAAGTGAATTACATTTTTTTTTCGTACAAGAAAATTTGAATTACATAAAAAAAACATACAAAATCATCCTTATAACATATGTATAATCGAATGCTTGTACCAATAGTATTACCTTGCCACTCACCGATGGATTGCTCATATAGGTGGATTTCTTCACTTGGTTGCGGAGAAGCTGATGTTGTTTGTTGTGAAGATCCGCCTACATCACTAGAGTGAATGGTTTTAAACTTTTTTCGAGCCATTTTACCTGGACAGTTGAACAACAAATTAATGCTGAGCATTATACATATCGATTGTCAATCCTTCAACGTCGTTTCTCGTCTAAATCAATTCATCACTTGCATCACCAAGTATGTCTTGATTATTTAGATTATAAGGCTCATTGATACAATAATCATCCACATCATCATCAAAAACCTCTTCGTTACCAAGATCATACACATCTCTTGGTTTAGTTCTGACAGCAAGTAGCCAGTTTGAATGTCTCTCATCAGCAACATAATACACTTGATCTGCTTGGGAAGACATAATAAATAGATCATTAATCAAACGATCCCTAGTATGTATTAGCCGTGAGAAATTAACAAGCTCAAAACCAAACTCATCCACTTTGTACCCGCTACCAATGGTAACATCAACCCAATCATACTTAAATAATACAAATCGTGCTTCATCAAAATAATTCAGCACAATAATACTGGTTATTTGCCCATAATACGTGGGGCCCCCTATAGTAGTCACATCAATTCTACTATTTTGTGTTGTCTTGCCCATTTCACTCATTTTCGTGCGAAACTTCTTGCCATTTAAAACATATCGCTTAAACGATTTTGCTTCAACATTCGGACCTTGAGCCAGCCATCGAACCTTGTTAGAAAGTTGACTTCTACGTATGCCATCCATGTTTTGAACTTAATATTTCACAAAGTCCATTAGAGGAATTGTAAAGCTATACCTAAAGGTGTATAGGTTCGATATTGAAATAATGAAAATAACACTTACATAGTTTCGGAACCAATCACAAAATTCATCCCTATGCATATTATCTATGACATAGTTCGATGGCAGAGACCTACGATTTAACGCATTTAGCCTCTCCTTGTGCATTTGATTGCAATAACACAAATTTCGTTAGTAATTAATTATATCAAATAATCAATATGATAGATTTAGATATGTTATAAAATATTACTCACGTGCGAAATGGAATGATTTCATCACAATTAAAAAGTACATAGCGATGTGCCTGTGCATTTGACTCTTCATTCCTGTAATGTTACGCTGTTGAATTTTTACACAACGTGATAAGTTTGAAGCAGAAACATCTGGCAGCTTTGCATTCTTTAAGACTTTTAAAAAACCATCTTTTTCTTTATTAGTCACTGAGAAACAAGCTGGATACAAATATGTCTTCCCAGAGGCAAGGGTGATCGGATGAAGTTCATCTCTAATTTCCATTTGCTGTAGGTCAAGACGTGCTTGATAATTATCCTTTGTTTTACCCTTGACATTCAACAATGTATTTATGATATTTTCAACCACATTTTTCTCTATATACATCACATCAAGGTTATGACGCGACAAATTATCTTTCCAATAAGGCAACGTGAAAAATATACTTCACTTCTTCCACGTTTGTGACTCATCATGAACCATTTGACCCATATTTTGCCTTTTCCACTGCTCATAGATGCACTCAATACCTTCTAATTGATTGATGATATCATCACCAATAGACTATGTAGGCGGTGGCTCCATTTCTTGCTTTCCATCAAATGATCTACGGTCTTTTCTCCATCTATGATCTAATGGTAAGAATCATTTATGCCCATATAACAATATTTTCCACCATTGTCCAATCACTTTGACCGAGTATTACACATACAACAAGGACATGCACAACGCCCTTTCGTACTCACCCAGATAGGTCACCCAATGCAGGAAAATCATTTATTGTCCACATGAATGCCGTACGCATCTTGAAAATCTATTTTGAACAAACATCATAAGTATTTAATTTGACTTCCCACAATTCCTTCAACTCTAAAATTAAAGGCTGTAAATACACATCTATCTTGACTGAGGGTGATCTCAGACTAGGAATAAGCAAGAATAATATGAAAGATGATTGTTTCATGCACATCCAAGGGGCATATTATAAGGTATTAATAGAACATGCCATGTACTGTGACTACCAGTGGTGATATTTACGAAAGGATTGAATCCATCCGCTGATAACCCGAGCCTAACATTGCGTGGATCAAAGGCAAAATTGTCATATTTAGAATCAAATTCCTTCCAAGCTAAAGCATCAACTGGATGCCTTAACACTCCGTCCTTTATCCGACCCTCAACATGCCATTTCATATGAGAAGCAGTTTTCGACGACATAAATAGTCTTTGTAATCTATCCTTTAATGGAAACCACCGCAAAACACTAACAAGTTTTCTCTTTGCTTTATTTGATGACCCACCCTCATTTTGAAAGAAGTTATCATCACTCACATTGTCCTTCCACTTCGATTCTCCACATACAGAATAAACTTCTGCCTGCTCGTTCTCTTTCCAAAACAACATACAACCATTATGGCAAGCTGGAATTTTCTCATATCCAAGACCTAAGTCTTTCATTTACTTCTTAGCCTCGTAAGTCTTTTTTGGAAAATCATCATATGAAGGAATCATATCTTTCAATGACTGAAGTAACCATGTGAAAGATGCATTACTCCATCCACCCATACACTTCACATGATACAATTGTACAATAGTTGTTAATCTACTATATTTTTTGCATCATTCACACAACGGCTTGTTAACATCTTTGACCTTATCATAAAATTTTTTGGTCACATCATAAAACCTTGCCTATCTTGTTGTACACTCTGAGCTTCTGCACATGGTTCAGATGTAGAGCAGTCTAATCCACGCTCATCAAGACCATGATCATGCATAAAGAAAACCTCATTCAGTAGAGCATGCACTCCAGTAGAACCTTCTTCATTTGGTGACTCTTGGATAGGAATGCTAATGGCTCTATTGGGTATCGTACTTTCATGTCCTTCGCCATGAGAGAACTAATGAGTGTAGCTCTTGCAAATCCCATAGTACACTAAATGATCATGAACCTGACCTGGAGCAAGTCTTGTGTAATTGACACACTTTACACGTAGACAACAAACTGTTCCATCATTAGTCACTTTTTTAGATTCAAACTTCAAAAATTCATTAACCCCTTCCACATATTCCCTCGTCGTTCGAACCTTGTTCATCCAACTCTTGTCCATCAATTGTGTGTCAACTATATCAAAACCATAAAAATCTAGTGATTTCCAAAGAAATGGGAGAAAGTGAAACAAAACCAAGGTTTTAACTTCTTGCAAAAAGTGAAACAAAAACAAGGTTTACAATAATCACCGGCTAGTGATTTCCAAAGAAATGGGAGAAACATGTGCATGATAAGCATAGGAAGTTTGTGGCATCCTTGAGAAAACAAGTAAAACAATCTTAGTAAAGCCCAATTTTACTTGGTAAAGAACTTAGCACTCAACTTCTTAGTAATCCTTCCATCCAAGGTAAGACTTCTATAAGAATTGGATGGGTAACAATATATATATATATATATATATATATATATATTATATTTAATAGATTACAAAATACTAAGTTTACATTTTAAATTGTATTTCTATAGGTTGTTCACCATTGCTGGCTCCTATTTTTTCCCCATTCCTAAGCTCTTGCTACTCTTTGTCATTGGCATAATAAATATAGATACAACTTCCTGCCTAGTTATATAGTGCCAAGCTCCTACTACTTTTGTTCTAGACTTACATGATTTAGTGATAGCTAAAAAGGGACTTTGTAATTTAGATTGGGAGATAGATATGGATTTCGCCTAATGGGTAATATGCTTATTTTATTTATGTATTTTTCTTCTGATGGATGCAAACACGGACCTACGTCTTATGGTTTGTGCAATGCATCATCGTTTATTCACTTATTTTAATGGAGTATAATTGAATCATCTTCATGTTTTTATTGTTATGTCACTGGTCTTTGTTATAGGACCGGGCTCCTCTGCAATACCTAAGGTATTGCACGAGGAGCAATTCGTCTATAACCAGCCATTCGATTCAAATGAAGGGCCATAAGTCTAACACGTCGTCTGTTTGGGCGAAAATTTGAAAAACAAGTGAAAGTGCTGCATTTACCAGTGGAATTCCTTCACTTATCAACTAATTTCTCGATGAAGAGTTCTTGGATAATCCCGAGTTTATGCTTTTCTTCTTCAAATTTTCGCAGTTTCTTCTGAACACTCGGCATAAGCCAAAATGGGTATGGGTGAGCAAGGTGACTATGCCAAAATATCACTACATGGCACAGTCATGTGATTCTATCATGCACCTGATTCACAAATATGATTTTGTTGTCACCCACATGGCTGATATGGTGGTCGGTGCTGAGAAGAAGTATGCTGATGGAAGTCTGGCCAGCTTTCTTATCAGAGAGATTGGAAGGACTAGCCCCAAAGATTATGTGAAGGACACCTCTGGGGCTAAAAATATTGGGCGTTTTTTGGTAGAGCTTGCTGACCGGCTGCCAAAGTTGATTTCAACCAACATTGGTGTCTTGGTCCCACACTTGGTGGACAATCCTATAAGATACGGAATGCCCTTGTCGGGGTTCTTGGTAAGTTGGTTGCAAAAGCATTCAAGGATGTAGAGGGTGAAGTGAGTTCTAAATCCGTTCGTGTGAGAACCAAGCAAGCAATGTGGAAGAACTTTCTGATCCGCCGCTATGATTTAAATTCAATTCTTTGCAAGTCTTGCAGACAAGATCTGACGCAGAATAGTTATTTGTTCCATTAACATAATATGCAAGCGTACCTTCATAAGGAACACATGTTCTTGCAGTTGTAATGCACGTAGCAAAAAAGGCAAAATTAGGGGATTTTTTTGGCTGTTGCGCGCGTGACAGCCCATTTCTGAAATCCCTGTCTTCAAACTCAATTTTGAACAGGTGAACTAGTTTGAAACTTCACCGATAGTCAAAGTAGACAAACACTAACAAAGAGAAGAAAATAAGAGATAAGGAAGTAATCGAAGAAGAAAAATAAGAATCAATGAATCAACTCAAACCCAAACCACTACAGGTATTCAAGTACACAAGCACAATAGTCCCTCTGGTTTAGGCAAACAGAACAAAACAAGAACTCACTTGTAACACCATTGGCAGTGAGAACCACCTTCTTACCAACCCTGCTTAAAATCTGCAAATTCCAAGCAGTGCACGCAAGGCAGGCCTTCGGAAATTGGGTGCTGAGTTAGATTTCTGCTGCAAAGCAAACAAATTGACGATGATTGGCTCATCTTCTGCCTCTGATGTTGAGAACACAATTCTCATGTTAATGAGGTGCAGACCGTATTCTCTGGAATGTTGACAAAAGGCTCCTGAAATAAAGCAAATATGGACAGGTTTAAGTCAAAATTCTTCACAGAGGAGGCTGTAACTTTCTTGTGGTTGGCCTTGATTCTTCACAGCGTTCAGCACCCCTTCATCCTTCCTAGTTTCACCGATTTTTTCCTCAGGCAGAGGGACGAGGTCTGGAGAGACGGTTCTCAAGCGATTCTGAAGCCAAAATAGAAATCTTGAAGAACAAGTGTAGGACACAGAGGAACTAACAAAGGGAAAATACAAAAAATAAATAAAATTTGAAAAAAACTAAAAGTGGCGTTGGCGTTAGAGCTCTGTTTCCTCCGTTAGCAGCACAATTCACTTGTTTTTTAAATTTTCACCAAAATGGACGACGTGTCATATTGCTGGCCCTCCATTTGAAACCAAGGGCTAGGAATGGACGAATTGCTCCTCGTGCAATACCCTAGGTTATGCAGAGGAGCCCAGTCCTGTTGTTATATATCACTTAAATTATAATGTTTGTGTGCAGGTGTTCACTTTAGGGTCTGTGCCTCAAGACTTATTTGCCTGATGGAGACATTGACTTAACAGCCTTCAGTGGGAATCAAAATTTTGAGGAAACATGAGTCCACAACCTCTTTGTTCCCCTCTGTATTCTTAATGTCTTTAGAACTATTGGAGCTTCTGTCTCAGCTTCCCTCCTCTCCCCAAAAAAATGTCTATTGTTTTGTCTTGATTTCCAAGTCTATTGCAAAGTAATATTTTTAACTTTAGATATTTGTCCAAATAATTGTTGTCTGTGAAATAACATAATTTTCCTTGTCCTTAACACATCATCTATAAGTGAATCATTCTATTTCTAATGAATGTCTCATGCAGGGCCAACATAATTAAAGTGGTTCTAAAGAATACAAATGAAAACCCCTAGATCAAATCAAACCACACTTCAATAACTAACAAAAAGGCCTATGGCTAAACAAAATTGGACCGCATTTATTAATATAAATAAAACATGTTTTTTTTATATATTTTTTAATACAAATTACAAACTTAAAAAGTTTAGTTTTAACTTAAACTAAAACACTGCATTTTGACATGCCCTTCCCCCTTCGAGATTAACCTAAAAAAATAAAAAAAATTAAAAAAAAAATCAAATCGGTCCGGACCACTTAAGTGGTATGGTCTTGCCATTTATATACAATCGAAAATCCAGTTCGACCGAATTCGGGTCCAAAAATCGGATCGAATTTCCAGTTTTACAACCCTAAAAAGGCCTCACAAACTAAAGTATTTAACTGCTAAAAAGTGACCACAAACAAATACCACCGATTTAACATGTTCCCTACTTATATATTCCAAAGATTTCATAAATAAAAATCCACAATTGGCAGGATATGAACACTATTTTCCAAATATTCCATGAACAAAACTCCAAACTTGACAAGTACTAAACACTATTTTGAAAGGGTCGACATGTATTTATGTTACCTGCTTGTACCATGAGAGAGCAGAGGGAACAAGTCGTTGACATACAAAGAGCGAGTGTGGGAGATGCAAACTACAAAAGTAATCATCCATTTACTTCGTTCGTCATCGAGATGACCGTTGTTTTTCACATGAAAGGAACAGGGAGACAGGACAGAGTTATCTACAAGAAATACAGAAAAGATGATATACAGAGAGTAGAGCTGTAAAACGAGAAATCCGGTCGGACCGGATTTCCAGTTGTACATAAATGGCAGGACCGGACCGGTTTCATTTTTTTCATTTTTAGGTTAATTTCGAAGGGGGAAGGACATGTCAAAATGCAGTGTTTTAGTTTAGGTTAAAACTAAACCTTTTAAGTTTCTAATTTGTATTAAAAATATAAAAAATATTTTTTTATTTATATTAATGAATTAAATCCGGTCCAGACCAGACCGATTTTCAAAAGGTCTGGACTGGATTTACAAAAACAAGATCGGACCGTAAATCCGGTTCGGTTTTGTTCAGTCCTAACAGAGAGAAATTGCAGGAAGTCAGAGAGCAACTAATGATGTTGGACAACCCGACAATGGTCTTTAGCTATAGGACCAGAATCGCCTCGAAGTGCAGTGCATTTGTGGGAGAGGGGTGTTGCCCGAAAAACACACCAGCCTGAGCAGCAGTCCGAACTGGAGGCGATCTTTTCCCTTAGCTATAAAGTCTCCACAAGTTAAATGTATTTCGCAGATTTTTTGTTTTTTTGGGGTGGGTAAGGAGGTTAAACTTTGAACCCAAAAATCTTCTAATTTTTTGCCCAAATAAAAAAAACTTCTGATTTGGCGATATATAAAGTCGAAGGAGAGCACGTGTCGTAATCAGATCTCAAAGACCACAAACAAGTGGACATGGATTTTTGAAGGTGGGGAAGATTGTTAGAAAAGGAAGGAGGACCAACAAAAACAAATAAAATAAACAAGAAAACGGTAAAAAAAATAAGATAGGTAAAACTAAAATAATATTTTGTATTCTTAATTAGTCTAATGCTTTTCCAAATACTTCAAAATATATATATACATATATATGTCAAATCAAGAAGCTAGAATTGGTCAAATGAGATGAACAAGTTATTATTGAAAAATAAATACTTACTTTTTTAAGTAAGATTTTTGGAAGCTACAAAAAATAAAAATTTCAATTATTATTACTTAATTAAAATTTTCATAATACAATATTATTAATCTTAGAGAGAGAGTAGGGAGAGCATTTTTTGTCAAAGGAGAAGAGCACATGATGGTCAAGCAAGTTCACACTGCACAAATATGGAATTGACTCGCATACAAATATGAAAAATAAATAAATCAAATCGAATTGGCTAAAAGGGTACCGTGTGAAATGGTTTAGTCAAATTAAGGCACATCGGAGCGTCAGGCCGCAGGACCGATGCCCTCCCCTAGATCCGCTTGTAATATATAAGTATATGCTTATAGTACATAGCAGCTGGAAGTATATATAACCTTGGTAGAATTCTTAAACTCATGAGTATATAATACTATATAATACTTAAATATACCATAAAATAATAAAATCACTTAGAATATTAATAAATATAAAACTTGTACAATTTATATGAAAAAATGAAGGTTAAACCTTGCATGCTTTGGTATTATCACAAGGATATATCTTCAAATATTATATGTCGTCATGCTTATACTTAATTATCACGTTCTATTATATAATTGTGACCATGACTTAGACAAAGGGCCAACTCCTTTTTTTTTTTGGTTTCATATAATTATGTGGTGCTTACAAATAACTATATATATATAGCTATTATAACTTCAATTATGATTATATTCATGTAAATGTCACTATACTATAAATAGTTATAGTTAGTATAATCTATGTATAACCTAACTACAATTAGTGTATATTAGATTGTTATTATAAATTACTATAAGTTGTATCATAACTAGAAACTATACGTATATTTAGCATAATTCGTACTCACTTACATATATTATTATAAGTACTATACAAAATAGAGTCAGTAATGTAACTTATACTATACTATATTATAATTTAGTGTATATGAATTATTTGTTAACGCTTATAAAAGTAATCGCAAATCATATTATTTTTATTACTTATATAAGTGATACTTATGAAATAGTTTTAATTTTTTAAATATCTTAGAGATAGTTTTATTTTTGATATTTTAAAAATAGTTTTATTTTTGATATTTTAAAAATTAAAATGAAGTTCTTTAGTTCTAAAAGATGAAAAAGTCAATAAGGGGGAAAAACTTTAAGGATTCTACTTCATATTTTGTTTGTTCTCAACATCACCGTTTCAACATAGCATCAAATAAAATCATGGCAAATGAATCAATAATTAAATTGATCTAAAATTAAGAACAAAGTTTTTAAAATATATTATATCATACTGAAATTGATCTATTTTTATTATCATAATTCTTTTGTATTTTCCAAGTTTGTATGATTATGTGACACCCGAGTTGTTTGATTTATTTACATATTATTTCTTTATGATAATTGCTATAAAAAATGCGGCTTATGCATTATTTTGCTTAATCTTCAACTATTTCCAGCTTATTGCCGAATAAAGTACGAAATTATAATTTTAAATTATCTTCCTTTTATTATTGTGACGTAAATCATCTAATTTGATTTCTAATATTTTATGCTTTTGATTTTATTGAGTTTATATTTATAAATAAGAGAGAGAGAGATAGAGCTTAATTCTCACATTGCCATACATTTGGGCCTAGGGATTTTAAATTGGACTTGGACCTACATCTTTATAGGGCTGAAAATTGGACTAAAATCCACCTAGACTAAAGCCCAACCAAGCCAAGCCCATTAGCAAAGCTTGGTAGGCCATGTGCAATAGTTTTTGTGTAAAGTTCTTCTGGTCTACTGGTCTACTGGTGCTGGTCTACTGGTCTATTGAGCTGCTGGTGCTGGTCGGAAGGTTGGAAAGCTTAGATGCTCGGAAGGTCGGAAGGTCGGCATGGTCGACATTTTCTGGCCTAGCATTGGACCCCGAGTGCGGGATTCCTAAATTCACTGAATGCGCATTTATGCCCCCTTATCCTAACCGCCTACGTGAAGTTATTTTATTGGCTCGCACCTTGACTTAGTGCTCACAATAGAGACGTGTTATATGGGAAGTGTGGTGGTAGTCTGTGTATGGCTTCGAACTGATTCAAATCTTTCGAATGATTGCCTACTTAGCTAAGGTAGTATAGGCTGGTCAGGGGGGATGCACCCTTTGGTTCGTTGTTCTCCCCTGCGTATTTGTTGTCTCAAACAAATATTAGTGAATCTACCTAGTACGCGAGTCATAAAGAAACGAAACACTTTCACCTGACTGAAAGAGAAAGGGAGGAAAATGACAGAGAGTGAGGGAGAACCTCCAGTTTACTGAAAAGAGAGAGAAAGCAGCGTAATAGGTGGGGAGCTAAGTGATTGACCGTGGGTTAAGAGGAGAAAATTCTGAAGGTGTTACTTCTCATACTTCTAAGTTATACTCAACGTCAAGGTAAGAGATCTAACTTAATAGGTAAAATCGGGGAGCTTTGTAAGGGTTTAGCGAATCAACAAAGTATTCGGGATAGTTACATGCTTAGAGAGAACTAGATGTAAGGGATCTAGTTTAACGTTACAAGGGAAGGGTAGAAGAGCCTGAGAGTTTGTTGCATGTCAGGGTACAGGGGAGATTTCACATGCACGTAAATGAGTTCTAGTTGTATGTTTATTATTGATGAGATCATTTTGAGAATGGTTAAATGCTTGATTTATGAAGTTGAATGTGTTAAGTGTGATCTGGGTATATTTTAGTCTCTGTCAGTAGAAGAAATAGTGAATATGGGATTGTATGACCACGGGTTGGCCTTGGGTGAAGAATCTGTGCATGCATGATTTTTTTTAAAAAGACTTATGTTGAGTTGGGTATTGATATGTTTGAATGATGTATAAAAAGGAAAAGACATTTGTTTTAATACAGAGGATAAGAAAAGTGTTTGAGGAGCCTTTTCAAACGCTCGGGATATGTTTTAAATGTGTGCTCAGAATATTTTTAAAAAGTGTGCTCGGGATATTTTTTAAAAAGTGTGCTCGGGGTATTTTTAAAAAGTGTGCTCGAGAGATTTTTTTAAAACATGCTCGAAGGTTTTTAATTGAAAATGCCTGGGAGCATTTTTCTTTTGAAATTAGTGAAAAGCCCTAAAATCCTTTCGTTTACATACAACCAGTCCTTATTGGGTTCAATAATATATAAAAAGAAAAAGTTGTATAAGTTGTTGGACTTGCCTATTTGAGGATGTGATGTTTATATCGTTATGAATTCATTGAATTGTAGCATCTTTATGCTAAATCACATGTTATTGATGAACCGTTATGAACATCTTTATGTTAAAGGATCGCAAGTTATTGATGATCCGTTATGAACATTTTTATGTTAAAGGATCGCATGTTATTGATGAACCGTTATGAACATCTTTATGCTAAAGGATCGCATGTTATTGATGAACCGTTATGAGCATCTTTATGTTAAAGGATCGCATGTTATCGATAAACCGTTATGAATATCTTTAAAGGATCGCATGTTATTGATGAATCGTTATGAACATCTTTATGCTAAAAGATCGCATCTTATTGATGAATCGTTATGAACATCTTTTTGCTCATATCGTATGTTTTTGATGGACCGTTATGAATTGCAGCATGTTCATGCTAAAATATCGCATGTTATTGATGGATCGTTATGAATTGAATATCTGTTGTATGACATGCCATGTTGCATCATATGACATATTATATTGCATCAACATCTCATGGGTATGGGAAACCGTTGACCGAAATGACCGAAATGATCGAAATGACCGAAATGAAACTCATACCCAGAGGTGGTCCTATGAACGAGTGACGGTACCGATCACAGTGGGATAGTGCAAGCCACCACTGAAAGGAGTGAGTGGTATCCCTGGCATGAAACAATATACGCTTGACTGGGTCCTGGTGCAAAGGGTCCTGGTGCAAGGAGCACAAGACAGTCCCATAGAAGGGGAGGGGACGCACAACCTTGCTCTGGGGGATAGAAAAGAGTAACGAAAGGACCTCTATCGAACCGGAAAAGAAAAGAAAAGAAAGTTCAAGTGTGGTTAAGGTGTTGCATATCATGAATGATATGTATGAGCATTGACACAAGACATGCATACTGTGAACCATGTGACAGTGACAGAAAAGAAAAACCGGAAAAGAAAAGAAAAGAAAGTTCAAGTGTGGTTAAGGCGTTGCATATCATGAATGATATGTATGGACATTGACATGAGACATGCATACTTAACGTATACTGTGAACCATGTGACAGTGACAGAAAAGAAAGAACAAAGAAAGTAAAACGAATGAGAACCAATACATCATCATTGCATTGCATTCAACATTTATTGTTATACTGTTAATAGTTATAAATGCTTCATGCTTATGGTTACCATCTTTTATATATAAAAGAAAGTGTTAGTGATAGAAAAGAAAGAACGGAAAGAAAGAGAGAAAGACAATGCAATGACTGGGAAACATATGCATCAATTATGCATTACATTGTTCATATTATTCACTCTGATATATGCTCATTAATTGTTTATTAGATTATTCATGCTTTTTAATTTTAAAAGATAGTAAACATGTTCCCTTTGCCTCCTTATTGAGTCAGTAGGACTCACCCTTTATCTGTTTAATTGTCTTGTATGTACTATGGTTGCGGGCCCTGGATATAGCAGATATTGACCTTTATGAATGAGGAGTATCTGGATGTTGACCCATACATTCTAGTGATTACGATGTGGACATATGTTACGGATTCGTATGAAGTTTTTGTGGAATGTGAGTCTGAGTGGTACCATAAGGTACCTCTAGCAATTCCAGTTGCGGAGCTAGTTGAGGATGTTCCATCATCGCCGCTAGAAGATATTGGGGAAATGTAATAATTGATCTGACCTCTGACATTGAGTCTAGGGTTGACTAGAGATTCAGTCGTCATCTTTTTGGATTTCCGTGGTAGTTGTACAGTTGTAGTTTGTGGTTGTGGTATGGAAGCAGTAATCTGACCTCTGACATTGAGTCTAGGGTCCACTTTTGTTGTACTTATTTTCTTTTATTTCTCTTTTCCTCTCGACGGATATTTTATGAACTATAACTCCTACCTTCTGTTTATATTGTACATTCTTTTCCTTAGTGTTTAACCGCTATGTATGTTACGAACTAGTTATATTTTTATGATTCAAGCTATAATTTCTACCTTCTAAAACAGATATATATATATTGCATTTGATCTTTCTCCAATACAAATAAGTTTTTAACATAATTCGATGTGAGATTTTAATTTGTTAAATTGTTATTTGTTTTGTATCAAAGTTTATAAACCGTTTTACTGCTTTTCTTTTATTTGTAATCTTTTTAATGAAAAATATTCCGCTAAGAAAAAATTGAAGGCTTTTAAACGATCCTAAGAGTCGTTATCGTGCGGTAATCCCCAATCTTTGTGCATGCGATTAGTATAGGAGAAACGTAGCTATTAAACCGCTGGTATAAGTAGGAGAAATGCCAGCGTTTTTTTTTAAAACGTTGTTATAAAACCGCTGGTATAACTTGGGGAAATGTCAGCATTTATAAAAGTGCTGCTAAAAAAATGTTGTTGTAAATTGTAGAAACGCCAGTGTTTTTTAAAAATGCCGCTATAAAAACGTTGTTCATCAGGAGAAACGTCAGCGTTTTTTAAAAATGCCGCTAAAAAACCGCTGGTATAATCCTGGGAAACGTCAACGTTTTTTAAAACGATGTTGTAAATCAGAAGAAACGCCAGCATTTTTACAAACGCGGTTAAAAAACCGTTGTTATAAGCAGGGGAAATGCCGGTAAACGCTGTTGAAAACATTCCCCGAAGAAGAAATGACAGTAGTCGTAAAATGCCGGTAAAAGTTTAGCGGCGTTTTTTGAACTTCTGTCTCCGGTTTTCCGACCGCTGTTGTAGTTTTTTTTTTGTAGTTCATGTCACACAAAAAAGTCATGTTTGGATTGCAACATCATGTGTTTTATTTACGCCAAGGTTGTCCTTTAGAAAGGTCTGATTTCTCGTTCTAATCACTTTAGCTATACATGACCTTGGCGAATGTATAGAGAAAGTGACATATGTGTCCCGCATCGGGCCTTATTTTCTTATATCTCGATTGTATTACCTCCCTGGTGGGCTTTGAACTGGCCTCCGGAGGGCTTCGTTTTACTTGGTTGTTGACGGTTTTACTTGGATGTTTGCTTCCACTACTAGCCCTTGTTGGTCCCGTTAGCCGCTGCCTGCCGTGTTTAGTCACTGCTCTCTCTGCCCAGTATAGAACACTTTGTGATATTTTGATGGCCCCTTGTTAAGGCTCGCTAGTTTTATTCATCAGATAGTTAGAATTAGATCCATGTTCCATAGGTAGGATTTCTCTGTATTTCCTATATTGTGTCTTGTAATCATCCACATTATTGAGAATGAAAAAAATAAAGAACTTGACTAAAAAGGATGAGTATCAGTTTTTATATCCGTTGAGTATTAATTATATTAGTTAATCGATCCATATTAATTATAAACTAGATTACTTTAACATTTGTGTTCTATATAGGCCTTCTTATGTACAAGCTGTCAAACCACATGGACCAACTTTTTATTTATCCCATACAGTAAAAGATACCCTTCTCTTCCTATTTTTATATCGTAGTGATATTGCTAAATCGTATTATATGTTCATGTTTGTGTCCTATAACCAGACTGTTCTCTTCAAGGTTTCTTGATTTCGGAGTACCTCCATCTGCATGGACCCCGAAAATCTTACGTCGCTCGCTTACTCTAGAGGGGTCGGATAACCCCAGCTAGCTCATGATTGACGCAAGAAATGAACCATTAATACAAATTCGATATCTATGATTCCCTCCCAAGTCTGATCAGGGAGTGTCCCCACCGAACACTAGCTATGACTATAAGACGATTCGCATGTCAATCATGGAAAAAATGAAATAGAAGAATCCTGATAGTTGATGTCCTACTTTAACAAAGTCTTAAAAGAGGTTAAATATCTATAGTATCCTATTTTTTTGGGCGCTTAGGCCAGAGGACATGTCCCTTTTCAAACTTAAGACATGAAGGGATAGGCTCAAGAAGAAATAGGTGCGTGGACTTCAGGGTCCATAGGTTACTCCTTTTAACCTAAAAGCTTCGATTCAACAGGTTCCTGTAGTTAAAAGGAAGGCTCATGCACAGTCACACTCACCAGGAAGAGATCGTCGAATAAAGAGTTTGGTTGCAAGTCAGGAATAATACGCAGTAGAGTACAAAGAGACAACTTTGTCTTTCTTCTTTCCCGAAACAAAGAGAGAAGAAAAAGAAAGAAAAGCACATGGAAGTAGCTTACAGTGGAACAAATGCTCAAAGAAATTTTTTTCAAGCCGGCCCCTTCATGATCTGCCTTCCGGGTGTAACGGGAAAAGCTCCAGTGTTCTATCTCCGTCCTCTTTACACGACCTGCTTTCTTCTTCTAAGCTTTCAAATGCCCAACTCCTGCACTTCCTCTTATATGGACTGTCCTCCTCTCTTTGCAATTCCCCCTATACAAATGATCCAAACCAAGATATATATATATAAAAACCTTGCTCACTTCTTTCTAAGAAACTGAAGTCAAAGATTTTGGAATTGAGCTTATGGGCATACCTGGTTTTCCAAAGTGATAGTGGTAATAGCCGCCGGAGTTCTTTGACAATGGCTAAGACCGAGACTGTTGCGCTTCTGTTTCTGTCTCTCTCGGGCTTTGTGATTTTGGAACCAATAAAACACGTTTTTCCCTTCGATCTTACCATACTTCCCAAGCTGTGCGGTGATTTGTTCTATTTGATGTGAATGGGGAGTGCGCATACCGCTACTATATAGCATCTCCAATATCCCTATCTGTTCTTGTGTTGGATTCCACCGCGTCCCTCCTGGGTGCGTTTCCACCTGCATTAATTTTTTGGCAGATATATTAGCAATCTTTAAGTCGTAAGTGGTTTTCATTTTCATCATTCCATTAACCTTGTAAGCTTCCATTATTTTACGTCATTACTAACTATGGTATCAAAATCCATGAAATTTGTACCACTGTACTTGGACTGTATAATGTTAGCACCCACGGTAGTCATTTTTAGTCAAAATGATAGTTACAAGAACAACATGCAGGAACCAATAACTTATGATTGGCTGGCTCAAGTTGTAGTTTTCCTCTTTCTTGTTCAGAAGTGGTAGTTTGGTACTGAACTCAAAGGGTTCCAGAACTACTGGTGCAAACATAACTTGTAGATAAAAATCTGTCTAAATGATTGTGCAAAGTCTAGTAAGTAGATAACTCAGCAGCACCTGGGGTGAATCTCGCTTCTCGTCAGATGATCCTAGCTTTCTGGGGCCACTTTCTGGTTTGATGAAGCTCTTGAGATCGAAAGCCGCGATACCAGTGTCGGTGTTAGCCAGCTTGGGAGCAAGAGGGCGTAAGCGCTTGCAGTCAAGACTGAGGGAGGGTTCGTGCTCCCAGTATCCACGTGTGAACTGATGCACCTTCATGCTTCCCATGGTGGAGGACTGGATGATAGAGTGCAGTAATTATATAGCAGATGAGAGGAATTAAAGTGAAGAAAGTGGGAAATGAGGTGGTGCTTGTAAAGAACCAAGACCAAATGATGAGGTGAGGTTGACCTGGGATTTTCCATGTATAAACAAAGAAAAAAGACGCACACATAAAGCCAGAGAGAGAGAGAGCAGAAAAGTAGGGGAAACAGAGAGCGAGGGATACTTGTATAAGCGTGTGGGTTTGTGAGTCTGTATGTGCGTGTGTGTTGGCCCGTCAAATCGGGTCGTTTTTTTCTTGCTTTCATGATAAGGTATCCATGCTTTTCGGTGGCCTCTCTGGCTCTCTTTCAAGCTTTTTCACTCTAAAGTGAGCGGAGGGGAGGGAATGAGAAAAGATTTTCCAATCCCAAAACTTGAAAATGGAACTCTTTGCTTTTTCAAGATACGGATATGGGCGAGCCAAAAAAACTGAATGCCGTCCTCCGCTTTGCAAATGTTGGAGGGTGTTGAAAACATAAACAAATTAATTTACTAAATTTAATTTTTGAAATCAACAGCCAATGCCATACCCAATAAAAGCTGTGCAGAACAAATGTAGAAATAATCATATATATTCCTACAAGGAATCTCTCAAAACGCCAATCCAAATCCCCTTTTTTGGAAACTGTGGCTCCAATTTCCCAAACAGTACAAGTACTAATAAACTATATATACGCCAAAAGTCCCCAACCAAATCCAACTTCATATCCAAATTTTTTATGCAATTTCTTGACTTTAGAGCACCTATATGTTTCTGCTCACGGTGATTAGTTTATACACGTATATTAGGGTAGCAAATAATGATTGTCTGTACCACTCATATGATGAGCTTTGCATAAGACTGGCACGACATTGTCTGATCAGTGCAATCACGTAGATGTTTCGAGTGATTGGGTGCATCATGTGGATTGGGCAGTTCGGGCTCATATGCAATTCGGGTGAGGGGCAATAGGAGAGAGAGAAGTGAGTTCCGTTCAGAACCCACACTACCCGAACATCAACCACATTGCTTGAGCAATGTGGGTCCTTAGTAGGACCCACTCCCCCCTCTCATGAATAACGACAAAAATACATGGTCAGTAAATTCTCTTTATTATATCTTGAAGGTGAATTATGTTTTAGCTTGGCCGCCAGTTACCTGAACAGTCTACAGTCAATTGACTATGGTCCTCTTACCATGCCCTAGGGGACCCTCTTTAATTTGCAGAAAATTTACCTGATAAGAAAACATGTCATTATGTATGTTCAAAGAACAAAGGAAAAACATCTGAAAGATGTTTTTTTTATCCGTGGTTTTGTTCTCAAATTTTTCAGATTGTGTATGACAATGGATTTTGGCAGAATTTTCTGTTTTTATCAACTTCAAAGGTTCATTAGTTTTTTTTATCAGAAACCAAATTCCTAGTACTGTTTGTCTTTAGACTTAAATTATATTTTTTTTCTTAATTATCATTGGAGTGATCGCAACGTACACACGGTATTGTGTGGAAATAGCTTTCATGCCATTCCACCGTTTCCCACTTTTTTTTTAGCAAAGTCTTCTGTTTTCTAGAAGAAGTTGGAACTAGAGAAAGGGCCATACATATGGGCAAAAGAACTTTCAATCTTTGCCTCTTGAAAGACATCTAAAATTAGACCACTATCTATCATTGTAGAACCTAATTCGTGAAAAAGTTACTTCTAAAATAGCAATGAAAGACCGTGGTGAGGGGAACGAGGAAAGAACTCCAAAACGCATGACAGCAGCACTAGCTAGTGTACCTTTCATGTGCGTCTGATTGCTATTCATTCTCCCCATTAATTGAATAAGCATCTATCATTCAGACTCAGACTATATAATTTGCCATCCACGTGATGTGACCGGCCCATTCCCCTGATCATCGCTTGGACCTCACACTCGACTTTGTATGGGGGATCTTATGACACTGACGTAGTTGCGTGATATTTGGTTACCAATCTGCTAAACAGCTCATTGTGTTTCCTTCGTGGAGATACTCATGTTCAGGACATAGCTATAAAAGTCGTATTCAACCGAAATTTTCCTCTTTAAGTACTGTACATGAATTATAAGTTCCGAGGTATAGTAGGAGTTCTAGCTAGCTGCAAGTGCTAAATTTGCATAAGCTAGCTACTAATTTTATTGGCACACCACTGGTATGATTTGGACGTCCGTGCTAAAACTTCGGTCATAATAGGTTATAACATAAAGTTCTAATGTTACCAATATATTAATAAATTTCATCAATGACCAGATCGAATTAGACAATGAATTAACATTTCAACAAAAAAATGAAATAACTGAACCATTAATGCAGTATTGGTTAATTGAGTTATTGATAAAATTTATTAACGTGTTAACGCGCAACATTAGAACTTTTGTTAAGATCTGATAGGACCAAAACCTTCCCCAATTTCAACCATGTGGCCCATGTCATGAAAATAATTTGTCAGGCTGATATACTTATCTGAACAAATGGGTTCTTCAGAGCTACTTATCTTATGTGAAATACGTCGTTGCTCATCTGTTGGTTTGTGATCTCGGTAAGTACTGCTGCACAGTACTTCTGCACAGTTTGTGGAGTAAGATGATGAGGGTTTAAACTGGCCTTCCTATAACTTTAGAAAGGAGAGAAAAAGATAGCTTTGAAAGATGAGTCCTTTTTAAATTTACTTTCATTGGCGACATGTCATTCTAGCTTGACGTCAATACGTCGTGGGATAATGATAACTATGTTGACATTTGCGATTATGAGCTTGAGACCATGTTTTTTTGGCCTCCCAGTAAGTAAGCGAGTATATCGACATCCGACATCCGATCTCACTAATAACACACCTCCTCGATCTCCCCCTTTTTTTGTTGGTCGGGACAAAATAAGACCTCCTTAAATCACGTCCATACATCTAGATCTTTAAATATTTCCTTTGAATATTATTTTTTCTCCCTTGTTTCCTAGGGATTCGTGACTCGGCCCTCATATATATGATTAAAGAAACTCTGTTGCTCACCAAATAAGCTAATCATTGTGGTTGGACGTACATAGAGTGTGAAACATACGTATGTGCGAAACACCAGGGGGGGGGGGGAATAGATGTTTAATGTGTATGCAGGGAACTGGCCAGGATCTCTAGCGTGCGTACTGGGGCCCTTGTAAGGCTGTTACATCTGAATATTTATGAAATTAAGACTTTGGGTCGTTTTCTTTTGGCCGGTCTTAAATCAAAAGAGGAGCATGTATGATATGCCATTACACCTGCAACTACAATTAGCTTTCTGCATTAATTGTCAAAAGCTAGCATTCGTGCATGATCTGGTGGTAATTATAATGCAAGCGAACTGATCATGATCAGTCTAGCTATATCACAGATGAGTAAGCAAGAGATTTGAGTAATCACGAGTGTTCAACTATTATAGCATGCATGGGACACCCAATATCTTCCAATTAAACTTTTCTAGGTACGGACACACATCTGATCAATCTCTTAGGATTTTCCATAAGCTTAGTTTAGGGACAACAATCTGTCATGTAACCTTTTCGCAAGTTTAACGGGCTGGAAAATGGTACAGATGGTAGTTTGTCGGTCAAAGTTAAAGGCCTAGCTAGGGGGAATTGTGTGAAGTTGGGTCGCATGATAGGAGTGGATCCCACACAGTGGAAGAAGCGGTGGGAATCCATCATTAGGGAAGACAATGCCATCATTTGCACGTGTCCGTGGACCATATCCCCAGTCCATATATATATATATATATATAACGAAATGAAAACAAATCGAATTGCGCCTAAAAAAAACAGAAATCAAATTGCAGCTTCCAAACCAATTGAAAAGAAAACAAAGAAAAGACTTACGAACGAAGAGAGAAAACCAAACTGTTGATTTAAAATCCATGATCTGTCTTACACGCTTTGACATATAATTATACATCTGAAATGTTAATCCACGATCTGTTTACCACATTCCTCTGTATTGGCCAACCAATTAAGCTATGCTGTGTACTCGAACTAGAAGGTGTAGATATAGGAGTGGAGTGAAATTAAGGTTCGCCTATGCAAATACAAGTAAGACTAAAGGTGCAATTTAGGAAAAAATTAATTATCGCTACAGTTCTTGTGGTATTAACTTTGAACAAGTCAGTATCTGAGGTACAACTTTGAACAAGCTCAAACACACGAGTTCTTTTGTTCACCCAAAATTACCAAACTAATGGAAGACCGACATGGGTTCGAAGCCGTGATGTTTATTTTCAATGTTGGATAGCTTATTATTCAGACTTCATCCCTGTTAGTGGGCTAACTATTAGTAGATGAAAGTGTCTATATGACTAAAAAAATAGACCAAAGAGGATCTCCCCATTCAAAATTATATTCTAGGGACTGATTTATCAAAATTGAATACCACGATAACTGTATTAGTAATTTGTCTTTAAAAAATCCATGTGGAGTGCCTCGCGTCATCTTAACATTAAATGGAAAATCCATCACTTAGAGAATCACTTATCGTACATAGGGATGGGTGGACAAAGGTCCTCTTTACCTTACTTTTTCTTGTTTCGCCTTGTGACTTTAGATTTCTATACTCTAGTCGACATTTTGCTTAGAAGCCTTTTCAGCTTGGAAATTGATGGAAAAGGATAGATGCTTAATGTCCCTGACCCTTAAATGTATAATGCCAAATAAAGTGAATGCGGGTAGGCATCATTGTTTGGATTGAAATATATTCTCAACTAGATTTATATGGGCATCTTTATAAACACTTAGCTCATGGCTTTATGTTCTACAGTGTTATTTCACCTTTCTTTTGCGTTCTTCTTTTGCTTTTTTCTCGAGAAAGAGGGAGAAAGTTAAAGGGGATGGGATGAGAAGCATGATCGCATGGTGAGAAAAATAGTCACGTCGTGTAAGGGAAAGTGGGTGCAAATGTGCGGGAAAGGGACTTTGTTTGGAGGGATGTAAATGGATGACAGTCCGAGCACAATTAAGTGAATTGATGGCACTGAAAGATCCTCACAATCGGAACTTTTTTCCCTTTCCTTTTTCTTCACATATTCTTTGTTTGGTTTTGCTTTTTGCTTTTTCTCTCTTATGTTCTTTTAACCCCCCTTTGTGGCATTTGCACAAACTCGAAGAGTTAAAATCTTACTGCTGATCTTACAAGAGTCTAAAACGTCTCTTTCTTATCTTCTTCTTCTTGTTAAAGATCACATACGCGATTCCTAAAAGTACTACGTTATTCTCCAGAGCGCGTCAAAATCACTCTCCATTTCCAGAAAACCCAAGTCCAACATGTCCCACACGCTTATGTCATCTGTATCCCAGTACTCGATGAACAGATTCTTGATTCCCACCAAAACAATCATCTTCCGAGGAGGAGAGAGATCAGGGAGGGAGAGTCCAGTTGATCTTAAGACGAGCTCACCATCCATCAAATTTCGTGGGTCAATTTTTACCAACAAGGGAAGTCTTATTAGTCCTTTACTTTTAAATTCGTGGGTTAATGTTGTGTTTCTCTTTAAGAGAGAAAAATTCATGCATGCAACAAGTCCCGGTACCTAGTCTTAGGAGATAACAGGATCATTAATGTTATTCATTTTAAGTTTTAACAGACTGGATTAAAAAATGATGGTTATTCATTTCCATGTAACCTTTCAAAATAGGTTGTTGTTTATTCCAATAATCTACTGTTAGGTATATTTTAAAAAAATATTCTCAGCTAATTATTTATAATTACAGACCTTGCAGTAGCACTAAAATGTGAAACAAATTTTTATTTGAATTAAAGAACTAATGTTTTATTGGTAATGCATTTACTCTATTTCATCTCACTTTATAGATCTTTTGGTAAGAGTCATGTTCAATTTTCTTCTTAAACTTTTCTTTCTTGAGTCGAGAGTACTTTTCCCTCCTTAAGAAAGCTCTACAATAAGGAAAGATTTTCATCTCTCATTCTTCTTTCTTTTCTTTCCTCTTTTGGTTACTCCTCCTTCTCCTTGTTCTTCTTTCTCTCGTTCTTATTTTCCTCCTCTCTTATCTTCTTCGCTTACTCTTTCTCTTTTTGCTTGTTCTCCTCCTTCTCTCTTGTTCTTCATCATCATCTATTTTTCTTCCATTCTTTTCTTTTTTCCTCCTTCTCCGATCTCTTCTATTTTTAATGTTGCTGTAGATCCTTCATCATTGCATTTCACATATGTTATAGATGTTGTAGACGATGATTTGCAGTCCTTTCCATGGATTGCTCCTATAATTGCTTTTGTGGTGACCCTTATATTAGTAACCCTTTTCTTAGTGACAGTTAGGGCTGAAAACCGCCCAGTCGGTTCAGTTTTAAGCCCAAACCGTGGGCAAAACCGATTGGTTTGGTTCTAATAAATTCCCAACCGACGGCCGAACCGCCGGTCAGGAGAACTGGCCAGGCTGACCAGGCTTGGGGGTCGGCCCGATTTAGTTTGTTTGGGACAAAATAGACGAGCAAAAAATTTAAATCACCATGAGAGCTAGCCGTGAAGCTCGAAATTGAAAACCTGAATGTTGTTGTCATGAATGTAGTAGATGCAATTGCTTCTAAACCTGACAACTTCTAGAGTGGAAACGTAGAAAGAACAATCAAAATAAAAAATGAACACTCGGTCATCCAAGCTCTTCACCCTAACCCATCGACCAGACCCTTCATAAAATGAAATATTTGCAGATTTCGAGCCAATATCAAAGGAAAAATTGTAAAGAACAAGAGAGAGAGAGAGAGACAGAGACAGAGAGGTAATTTACATGTGGTCGCGTGAGATAACAAGCATTACACGACGTTGTATGTAATTGCAGGAGCCTCTTCAATAGACACGTGGAAGTAGCCATTCGAACATGAATTTTCGTTCGAACAATATATTCTAAATCCAATTGTATAGTGGATTTGAATTCTAATTTAAATGTTTTGTGATGATAAAATCATATTTAATTTAATTATATTAAACTAGGTTCAAGTATCAAATAAAACTTATTTTTTCGTTAAACAAATATAGTGGATTTAAATATGAAAAATTAGAAAATATACTTTCGAATACTTATACCCGGATTTTTCTTTACTCATATGATTAGATGTCTCTTTATTATGATCAAACTCATGCTAATTTTTAGTAGGGTGAACCCAAAGAAGTACTTTCAATATATGAACCGTTACCTATATCCTCCTTATATACAATATATCTACCCTAATATGTGGATAGATTAGGAGTTCTAAAATATGTCCATCAAATATTTAATTTATCAATCAACAAGTTTATACGTTTACTATATATAGTAAATGTATACATTTATTCCCCCAACAAGTTTACAATATATAATATGGGGTAAAGTCACTTTGAGCTCTTAAACTATTAAAAAAATTACAAATAGGGTCTCAAACTACCAATCTTGACACATTGAGCCCACGAACCACCAGATTTTATCAAATTGCGCCCTGAAATAAAATTTGACGGTAAAAATCGTGCCACGTGGCTCAAATCTGATGCTTTTGACCGCCAGATTTTAGTTCAGGGCGCAAATTGATAAAATTTGGTAGTTCGTGGGCTCAATATATCAAGATTGGTAGTTTTGAACCCTATTTGTAATTTGCTTGATAGTTTAAGGGCTCAAAGTGACTTTTTCCCATATATATATATATATATAATATTATTCTTTTGATATTTTTTCATAGACTAATGTAGTGGATTTAAATATTGCAATCATAGATATAATGTAAAATATCGTTACAATCTAATTGATCATAAAAAGAAGAAGCAAAAAAGTTTGATATAAAAGCTGCAATACTAGTGGGTGATCATAATAACGTAAAAGGCATCAATACATATTATCCCAAAATGTGATCATAATAGCATAAAAGGCATAAATACATAATATCACAAAAGTCTAGATGCATAGGCGTAATAAAAATATACTGTAAAAGACACAATATACTTAAAACATAATAAACTGATCAAGTGTCACTGTGTAACACAAAATATAAAGATAGTAGATGATCAAGTGTCTCGCTCCTTCCTTAGTACACGAATCTCTAACTCAATCTCATCAAATTGTTCGCCCATCCGCATCATAATCTCGTCCAACAACATGTTCATCCATGGAGGATGCTCGACCTGGCTCAAGAACCTCTAACCAACCTTATAAGTGGATGATTTACCTCGTCATGTGGGATGGCTACGAGGAGGCGATCCGCCATCCATGTCGTCCTCATCTGCATCGACATCCCCAGCAACAAGTGTTGCAGCCTGAGGAAGAAAAGTTGTACTGCAACTGAACGTATTACGACATATTGGTTCAATTGGAGATTGTATCTTCTCATAAAAAAAATAGGAACACCAACCGCTACCAACATGTGCGAGATCAGCAAGCCATATGGGAGACCATCTCGCTCGGATGTATATCGTGCATCTCAAAGTATCTGTTGAACAATAAGAGCTGGAAGATCAATAGGAGTCTGACGTGCAACCATAAAGAAAAGAATCCGCGCTCGAAACTAAAGTCGGACCGATGATGTTTCGGCACCACGTCCCAAACGATAATAAGATGAAGCATTCGGAAGAATTCTGTCAGATCTTGATGGCATATCAATGTAGATGACACAGTTATATTTGCACCCATCACTTCCTTCCACACTTCTTCCGGTGTCATATCAAACAGAGGGCCAATGGTCGAGTATGCCAGCACTTGGGGTCTCAGTAATCCAATAAACTGAGCAATAATATTAGCGGATAGTGTGAAAAAGACTCCCCTCACTTGGATAGTCAGCTCCTCAACATTGGCATCAACAGTGAGAACTTGTGCATAGAAGTCACGCACAAGATCGATGTATACATCAACGGTAGATTCGAGAAACTGAGCTCATCCACTCTCCTCAAAGTTAGACTGTATGCTCTGACCTTCATACTCCAACTCGTTGAAATCCCTCAAGCGAACAACTCGCTCAATAAAACCCAGTCTCTTGTAAATCAACGCTTGATGCTGAGCTAGAGACAATGACTCTCTTGGTGGAGTTGCTTGAGAAGATAAGGGTGCACGTCTTCTTGGTGCTATTTTGAAAGCTGCAAAAGAATTCAAGCTAAAATTAATTCTTATATATTCAAAATAAAGTGATTATCTAAAAAATATCATAAGGATACTTTCTATCTTACAATTTTTTATTAATCATGGAGAAGAATTTCTAAAATAAATATGAAACAGTGTAAACTATTTGTACCTATATCTTCAACGATTTCTACTTATAAAATGTATTTCTATCTTTTGAATTTTCTTGAACTCTCCATGAAAATTATTTTTCATTATAGTATCTCATTCCAAAAAATACATTTTGAACAACTTGAACAATAGGGAATGTTTTTTTATCAAGCTTCCCGATCACAAAAGCAAATACATTTTGAACAAAATCAGGCAAAAAATAACCATGAACAATATGAAAAAGCAATTTAGTATATGGAAAAGAAAATACCAAACAAAACAAAACCAAGCAAAAAACATTACAAAAACATTAACATCTTTGGTACAAATTCTTTCCCGAAAGTAACAAGTTAAGTAACTCTCATGTATTTTCACACAAACGGAAAAAAATCACACTCTTCATAGGTTGTATCAAGTGTACTTTAGGAGGAAAAACTACCAAACTAACAAGAAAAACAACTGAACTGAGGCTGAGTAATCACCTACCGTATTGTAAGCATAAAACGACCGAACTAACAAGAAAAACAATGAAAGGCCACGTACCTGAGGAAGTGGGGCTGAGCAATCTGGTAAATAAAATGGAGATCCTCTAGTTTGGTGGATGAAATTTAGTGTGGAAGTTTAACTGCCTTTTATATCGAGTGTACTTTTCCTTTGAGGTATTCCACCCTTGGTTCGAACAAACTGGCTTTTAAAATCAGATCATTTCAGGAGGTAGATGACGTTCGGTTCTCATTTGAACCACATATATTTGTTCGAACGACATTTGGATAGGTGCAACAAATCAACAAGTCCACAATTAACATGTGGCTAAATCCAACAACCCTTGTTTGAATGCCCGAAACTTGTTCGAATTGGTTCAGGCATTGCAGGCAATGAAGAGACGTTGCTTGCGATGCCGCATTCACCAACGAACCAGGTCTCAACACCTGACACTCTCGTTCGAATGCCCGAAGCTTGTTCGAATTGGTTCAAGTGTTGCAAGCAACGCAAAGACGTTGCCTCCGACACCTCACTCGCCAACGAACCAGAAATGACCACATGTAACATCTCGTTCTAACAACTGTTTGTGGTTCGAAAGAACCATAACTGTCCTGTTCTTCTTCGATTGAACCATATCTGTCCTGTTCAAACAAAAACAGATCAACGTTCTATGACGACGACAGGTCTTCACTGATGTTTCAATTTAGAGACGACTAGAACATGTCGTTGTGAAAGCATCTCGGTCGCACGAGAGGTTCAGTTCAAACGACAATTTTAATGTGGCGACGAAAATGTTTCTTCACTGAAAAATTCTAACTTACAACAACTAAATTATTTGCAACAGAATTAGTTAAGGCATCGTTGCATGTCGTTTAAATGGACAGATGAGTTCGAACATGTTTTGGTCCACTAACTTATTAATTGAACGAAATTTTTCTACCTGTTCCAACGACAATAATTTGTTCGAACAGATATTTTGGCGACAATTTTTTTTGTTCATCGTTGAAAATGTTTTGTTTACGTAATCAGCGTTGAAAGCTTTATATCGTCGCGGAAAGGAGACTTTCAGCTACGAAATGTGTTTTGCCACTGAAAATTTTGTCGCTGAAAGTCAGATCTGTTGTAGTGGGAGTGAAAAGATCAAAAGCGGAGGCCATGAAATAGGGGCTTCTTAACATATTTAAGGATGACAGAAACAGTTACGTAGTGAACAAATTGTACTATAGTCATTAATATCAAGCGTGTAGGAAAATATCTGTAAAAATAAGGGAAAATTGTATTTTAGTTCTTAGGTTTTACTGCATTTTATTTTTTAGTCCCTAGATTTCAATTTTTCAAATTTTATTCATTACATTGTCAAATTTTGACAAAAGAGTCATTCCGCTAGGGCTCCGTCTGTTTTCTTAACAGTAGTGCATGCTAGATCAGCATTTTGCAACGTCATATCCAACTCAAACCGGAAAAATAAAATTTTAGTCCTTAGGTTTTTAACACCTTTTATGTTTTAGTCCCTAGATTTAAATTTTTAAAATTTTGGTCCTTACATTCTCAATTTTTAACAAAAAAACCCTTCCGCCAATGTCAGTCTGTTTCCTTAGCATCATCGTTCTATCAGCAGAAAACTCTGCAACCCTTCCAAATGACAGCGTTCCACTCCTTCACGCTTTAAGCCCAAAATGACGTCGTTTTTGTCTCAAGTATGATGCAATTGTGCAACTCGATATCAGCAACGATAATTTTCTATCTATCAAGATTTAGGGTTCTTATGAAAAGGCAAAAGGAACGAAGAGAGTGAATGAGTATAACGGTGCGCATCATACTTATAAAAAACGGTGTCATTTGGGCTAAATGAGTAAAGGAGTGGAATGGTGCGCATCACACTTGTGATAAAAACGACGTCATTCTGGGCTAAAAGCGTGAAAGAGTGGAACACTGTCGTTTGCAGGGGCTGCTGAGTTGTTTGCTAATGTGGCGTTGTCGTTAAGGAAATAGGCGGAGCCCTAACAAGAGATGTTAAGTTGTCTGCCGATGTGGTGTTGCAGTTAAGGAAACATATGGAGCCCTAGTAGAATGGCTCTTTTATCAAAAATTGAAAATGTAAGGATCAAAATTTGAAAAATTAAAATCTAGGGACTAAAAAATAAAAGGTGGTAAAACCTAAGGACTAAAAAGTCATTTTTCTGGTTTGAGTTGGAAATGACGTGGCAAAATGCTGATATGTTAAGCGTTGTTGTTAAAGAAATAGATGGAGCCCTGACGGAATGACTCTTTTGTCAAAATTGAAAATGAAGGACCAAAATTTATAGAATTGAAATTTAGTTACTAAAAAATAAAAGATGGTAAAAACCTAAGGACTAAAATATCATTTTCTCAAAAAATAAAATGTGGATAAGTCTCTCTCTCGCTTGATTATTCTCTTCTTGATATATATATCATAAATCTAGTTCTTTTTGACCTTTCATGTATGCATTTTCGGTTGATATATTGGCTTTCTCCGGTTCATGAATTATACTTAGAAATGTCTAATTAGAATTAAAATATTATTCTAAAAAGAAAAGAAAAACAATTAACTATTGCATATTCAAGTCCCATTTTAAACTTTAAAAAGTAGAACATATATTTATAAATGATTTTAAGAAACTCCAATTATTACTTAAGGTGGTGTTGGGTTGTAAAAAATGGTGGTGTAAATATTTATGTAGATTGGAGTTTTATTAAGGTTTGTAAAAATTTTGTGAAATTTTTAAAATATATTTGAATATAAATTGATTTTTATTGGAGTTTGTAATTAAGTATGTATAGAAAGATATTTTGTTAGTGTATTTGAGTATTATTGTAATTCAGTGCCAAACTAAGTCCAAATTGAAGTGTTCAAGAGAATAACACTACAACAAATTTTGGTTTTTCGGACTGAAAAAACCCAAATTTGTCTGTCGCCAGGTGTCCCAATTAGTCCGTCACAAAAGGGTTTTGGGACAGAAAATTTATAACGGCAACTGTTTGAAAGCCTTCGAACGCTGCATCCAACGGTAGCCGTTCGAACGCTACATCCAACAACAACCGTTCGAACTCGTTCGAACGCTGCGTCAAATGTTCTAACGGTGGACCGTTCAAATTTTCATCAAATTATAAAACATTATTATGTTCTAACGGTGGAGCGTTCTAACGAAGGATGAACTGTTCGAACACTGAAAAAACGAGAAATCGTCTTCATCGTCTCTTTCTCCTCCTCCTTTTTCTTCTTATCCTCCTCCTCCACTTTCTTCTTCTTCTTCTCCTCCTTTTTCTTCTTATCCTCCTCCTCCACCTCTGATAACCTCATCCAACCGTATATATTAAAGAACTTCTTTCAACTATTTGGAGCAAATATCAAGGAATTTAGAGAAGCAGGGGACATATCAAGTTGTTTTCCATTCAAATAGCTAGAGTCATCCTCAGACTTATAAAAATTGAAGATTGACATAAACCAACTTGACTAATACACATAACAGTCTACCTTCAATTTCATAAGAACACTCCATCTTTGAAACTCAAGCATCTCTTTAAAATCAAAATCATTCTCACTTAGCCATTTAAAAGCAGTCCAACAACCTGCAATAACCTTCATATTTCGCAAATCTTGCACAAAGAGATTCTTTCAAAGCCCTGACCTATAGATGCAGGTCTGTGTAGAAGGAACAGATTCCTTAGTGCTTTTCTCTTTTTTCGTGCCCTAGAACTGACAGATATTGGTTATTGGCGAGCGGATTTTTCGAAGAAGGCAGCGGGTAAATGGAATTTGTGAGAGAGTGGGTGATGCTTGCCGTTTGGGAGAGAAAAGAGGGTCTGTGAGATGGAGGAGTAAAGTGTTGACCCCTTTTGTCCTAAAGAGTTTAAATATAACACGCATGCCCCTATTTAAAAATAGTACACCCGAAATATGTGTCGACATATGAACTCAGTGTGTCGGCACATGTTCCCGAATATGGTTTAAAAGAGCTCTCGGGCATGAAGCTTATGTCTTGACACATTTATAAATGGTGTCGACACATACTTCCTTAGTGAAAACATCCATGAAAGATCAGAAGTGTTGACACTTATTTTACCAAGTGTTGACACATGCCATGTAAAAAGAATGCATACGATAATTTTTCAAGGAATAAACATGATTTTAATAGGAAACAAATAGAGAGCAACTTAAAACGTATATTAGAACACGACCAAAGCAATCAATAACATAATCAACATGATAAATCAAGCACAAATCACCAATTTAATCCAAAAGTAATCTCATTCCAATTAGATATCTGAAAATTCTTTTAACCACGAGTAAATGAGATTCCATAGGACAAGATTGGAAATTAACACACATGCATATACAAAACATTGTATTAGGTATACTCACATAGTAAGGTAAAGAAAGGATCCAATCATACCTCAATAACTTGTGTGTTCAACGTCTTTACCTTTTCATCATTTTCCTTTTCCATGCTTGAGATGCTTGCTTCAAGCCATATAGTGCTTTTGTGAGCTTGAACACATGGTGTGATAGCTTTGCATCTACAAGTCTAGGAGCTTGTTCTACACACACTTTCTCATAAAGGTAATCATTAAGAAATGCATATTTCACAACCAATTGAAATAATTTAAAATTATTCAAACATGCAAAGACAAGCAACATGTGAAAAGATTCTAATCTAGCCACATGAGCAAAAGTTTCATTAAAATCAATTTCCTCTTCTAGATTGCAACCTTGGGCTAATAATTTTGTCTTGTTCCTTACCACTTCCACAGATACATCCATTTTGTGAAAATCTCATTGAGTACTAATAACTGGACGATCTGGAGTCTAGGAACTAGATGTCATACCATATTTTTCTAAAATTTGTTTTACTTCATCATCTATGGTATGAATCTAACTTTTATCAACTTTTGCCTCAGAAATATGTTTTGGCTCAATTTGAGAAAGTAAGAAAAAATTACTAGCTTGATTATGAAGGGAGTGAATACTTACACTTTCTCCACATTACCAATGACTTGATCAATATGATGATCTTTTGAGGTAATTCCAAGACTTTGGTAGATCAATGTTGACTTGTTGAACTTTTTCTTGTGAATCTTGAGATCCTTGCTCTTGGAAAGTTGGAGAGCCGTTGGAGTGGTTAAAAGACAATTTGAACCATTTTAAAAGAGTTGGCGTCGTTTCCAGAGAATCTAAAATTTCGCACAATGTGTCAACACATTGATTGTATGTGCTGATACATTGAACTTGGTCCTGAAATGCAAAATCTTGGGTGTTAGTTCAATGTGTCGACACTATGCTCCAATGTGTCGACACTTCCAACACTTAGTAAAAAAAAATCACTTTGAAATCTAGAAAATGTAAACTCTCAGTTGTTAGTTCAATGTGTCGACACCATGGTCCAATGTGTTGACACTTCCAACACTTAGTCAAAAAATCACTTTGAGTTCCGGAAAATGTAAACTTTCGGGTGTAAGTGCAATGTGTCGACACTTATAAGTGCTGGAGAGTTTTTCAGCAACTTCAAAGTGTCCAATTCATTCCAAACTTCTTTTAACACCTAGATTATGAAAAATTGATCTTATCAACTAGTGTAATGGTGTTCAAGTGCACTTAGAAATATTTTAGAGAGATAACCTCAATCATTTTGAAATATAACTTGGAAATTGTGGATTGACAATGTAAAATCTAAAGTCTTCAAAGCACTTAGAGTTTTTTGTTGTCATCAAAATCAATTATGGATTGTTTGAAAAACAACCTTGGGCTAACAGGTACTATTAAACAAAATGTACAATGTACTATTTATATAATATGTATAAGGTGTGAGTCATAGTTTCAGGATTAAGGCAACCCAAGAGGAGGGGTGAATTGGTTTTCTAAACTTTTCGATATTAACCCCATGAAACCGTGTTTGCAAAGTAAATACTAATTTAGCACAAGTATAATGATATAACAAGTATGTAAGTGCTAAATGTAAAGAGTAGCGATAGAGAAATCAAACACGTGATTTTTTAGGTGGTTCGGCAAACCCGCCTACATCCACCCCTCAAGCTCCTTCACCGAGCCTTGAGGTTTTCACTATCTTCCAATAGCTTTTACACACTAGCTTCCTGGTGTTAGTGAACCGTACAAGTATTTTCTCGGGATCAACACTCAAACCCTCCCAAGTGGTTTTTCGGGCTCACCACTCACAACCTTACCAAGCTTGAGATATACCCTCTCTAAGCTTCTTTAGTGAACAACCCCACTAAAGGAAACACCTCTATTGGATAACAAAAACTCTCTTGATAGAGTAGATATGAAAATGGAAGGCTCTATCTCTTGATTCACACAAAGACAAAGATATGAAAGTGTGTTTTGTGTCGTTGGGAGTTTTTGCTAAAACGAGCCGGTCGACCGCTACATGAATCGATCGACAACTTCAATTTACCGTTACCCAACGGTCATATTGTCAAAAGCTTCAACGACTCTTTTGTCAAAACCAACCGGTCGACCGCTTGAACAGCCGGTCGATCTCCTCATTTTAAGCATGATCCAGTTCTTTCAAAAAAAGGTTTTTGACCACTTTTAAACACCCAATTTTGAAGACTTACTTCCCATAAGTATATGAAAGGTGTGAGAGTTTGTTTGAGGTGTTTTGAAACCTATAAAAACATTTTAATCTTTCAAACAAAACTTAAAACGGTTTATGCACATTTTGAAAGATATGCAAGTGCGTGATTCAAATCTTTGTCAAATGTGAAATAAAGAGTTACAACGATTATACCCTAAGGTCTTGAATCTTCACTTTAAGCTCCTTGCATCTTCTTGTTCTTCTTTCTTCAAGTCTTTGCCTCTTTCATCAAGTTTTCTTTGTCTTTAAAGATGTCCACTTTATAAACTTGATCCATTTATTGAAATCATCAAAATCTCGACTGTGCACAAAAGCCAACATAAGATAGTATTATATTACATATATAACATGTATAATATATACAATGTACTATATATTACATATATAATATGTATAAGGTACTATATATTACATATATAACATGTATAAGATACTATTACATAATATGTATAAGTTACTATATATTGAATAATATGTACAAGGTACTATATATAATATGTCTAAGGTACTATTATATAATATCTACAAGGTACTATTATATAATATGTACAAGGTACTATTATAAAATATGTATATGGTACTATTAAACAAGATGTACAAGATACTATTATTTAATATGTATAAGGTACTATTAAATCCATATTTACAAAGTACAATTATATAATATGTATAATGTACTATTAAACAAGATGTACAAGGTACTATTACATAATATGTATAACGTACTAGTATGTAATATCTACAAAGTACTATATAGTACATATATAATATGTATAGAGTATTTTATATTACGTATATAACAAGTATAAGGTATTATTACATAATATGTCTAAGTTGCTATATATTAAATATTTGATTTCGATTAATTTATTCCTTTTATATTTTTAATTCATTTTATAATTTTATTTGATTTATTGTTTTCACCGTTCTAACGGTTACATAATGATGTCCGTTCTTACGGTTATATTACTTCCAAGATACTGTTTTTGTGAAAACCCGTTTTAAATAAAAAGGGGCATGGCAGGATTCGAACTCCTGGGCTCGTGGTAAACAAAGGGAAACCACTGAGCTGCAAACGTTTTCATGTTTTAATAGGACGCGCATTATATTTATTATGTTTAGACGTTTAAATGAGAAAAGAGGCAGCGCGAGGATTCGAACTGGGGCGCTTGGGAGAGGAGAGAGGCGCGCGGACCACTGAGGCGCCTGCTGTGTTGTTAAGTTTTAATGAAGTTTTAAAACTACTTAAACTTCTTTTCGCCTGATTTGATTTTTAGTAAAACGTTGCGTTTTGATTCATCTTCTTCCTCAACCCTAATTTTTCGAATTCCACAGCTGTTACATGGCTTTTCGCCGACCAGTTGTTTCTCTCTCATAAATCACTCTCTCTCTCTCTTCATTTTCTCACCCGTTACACCTCTTTTTGTCTAGATTTCGAAGCCTATTCAACTCCTTTGACAATATCTCGAAGATTCTTCATAAATAAAATGATTTATTGTGTTTAATGATGGATTTCGAAAAGCCATAAGTTTCAACCGAGATTCAATGCAATTTTCGGCCAAATCTTGGTTCTCCTCACCTATAAAAGGGGGAGCTCGTTCAGAGGTCAAGCACACCTCTCAAATCTGACCTCATACATCATTTTTGAGAAAATTTTCTCTGTCTCTCTCTCCCTCTTTGCTGCGAGTTCTTGAAGTTTTTCGGTGACGGTATGCTCTGTTCTTTCTCTACTCCGATCACGTGTGTAATTCGTTTCAAATAGTTGAACGAATTATACATTGTGAATTCAAGTTTCAAACATCATTTTGATCCCTAATTATTTTTCCGGATTATTGTTAGGTTGTGTTAATAGCGGGGATATCTAATTTTCAAGCGAGTCAGGTAAGCGGGGTAACGATAGATTTTTCCTCGATTATATGAAATAACGGGTTTTGAAAATTATACTGAAGTCTTTTTTGAATTTTTGGATTCACTGTTATTTAATTACTGGTTATACTGAAATATGATTTCATGTTGTTAATATGAAATAAAGGGTTTTGAAAATTATACTGAAGTCTGTTTTGAATTTTTGGATTCACTGTTATTCAATTACTGGTTATATTGAAATATGATTTTATGTTGTTAATTACTGTTTTATGTTTCGAAATCCCGGTGGCAATATGTATTACTGATTACCGTTATTACTGTCTCTGTTGGTACCAACTCATTGATTACTGATTACTGATTACTGGTGCATCTATTCTTCGGAATGATGTCACAACCCTGCCATAGGGTAAATATGGCTTACTGATATTGTCACAGGGAAATTTCTGAACTACTGAAAAATCAATTGGAAAATTTATTTTAAAAGATTATTATTAATATTTTTATTCTCCGCTTACTGAGTTGTCGAACTCACTCCGTTAATATATTCCTATTTTCAGATAATTTAGAGGAGCATGCTGAGGATCGAGCTTAGATGGCATGCGGGCTGGGATAGATGAGAATGAAGTTTTATTTTATTTTACATTGCATTTTGTTTTATTGAGACTTTTATTTAAGTTTATGATTTTGAAAGTGAGGACTATATAGTTAAGTTTATTTGGAATAAATGAATTATATATTTTGAGTTACTTAAAATTTTGTTTAACGAAAAAGTCCACTGTTGTACCCTGCTGGGTCTGGGGTGTGACAGTTTTGCTGCTTGATTTTTTTATTTTCATTCAAAATCCGTTCAAACAGTATTTGAAAGTGTTCGAACGCAGAGTGATAAGTGTTCGAACGGTAATTGATAAGCGTTCAAATGTTTGTTTGGGACGCAACGAGATTTGTCCCAAAACACTCCCAACCATTCTAAGGGTCATTCCGTCCCAAATAATCAACTTTCTTTTTGGACGGAAAAAAGAAAAAGATCATCGCAAAAAAAATTTGAGGATGGTTTTAATTTTCTTCTCAAATGTCAAATTTGTTGTAGTGTAAGTACAATCTTCTGGAGTTCTAACGAGATTTAGTTATTGAATAATGATAAGCATGATCTTTTCGTGTTCAAAAACTATATATATCGCTTCATTGAGGATAAACACCTAATCACTCTCTAGGTGTCGATTGGGTCTAAACCATTGATTTTTCAGATTTGATACAATTTTTTAATAAAAAATAATTGAATTTTGGTGAAAAAATATGTGGAGAGAGTATTTTTTAAAAAAATTTATTGAAGTTTGTGTGAAAATGTGTTGAAGTTTGTGTTGATTTTTTTAGATTTTAGCGCTTCGGTTGTGAATTTTTTTGCTTTTTAAAAAATACCTCAAAATAGTGAATTTTTCACATAGTGGAACACCACCTAAATTAGCTACTATATATTTTTCGTACTATAGTGTAAATATATATATGAATAACGCGTCAACTCCTAGAACGATACTAGTAATGGTATATACCTAATTTGTGACACTGTACACTCATTTTTATTAAATAATTTCATACTATTTTTACATTAGAATGTATATATCCACTAATTCAGTGTAAGAAAAATTACATTTTATAAACTTTAATTATCACTTATTTTGTAACTTGCACTGATACCCCATCCGACCCTCTTGTTGGTGTGGATGTTCGGCCTCCTCCAGGGGCACTGGACCCCTTGCTTGGATCTCTTGAAAGTGTCCTTGTATATTGACATTATTGCCATGGGCAAAATAGTCATTTAATAAATGTGTTTTTCATGTTTACAATTGTAGTGGCAACTTGATTAATCATGAAGGACGCAAAGCTCACTAGAAGATGATGGAAGCAGCTGGAAGGTTGTTGATTACGTGTGGAAAGTTTGGAAGCTATTGCTGATCTGGTGGGGTGATTTTCAGGCGGTTGGGTTATACGTCCAAAACTAAGACTGACCTGTTTTTACCTATATAGCCTCACTAAAACAGACTATAACTTTGGGGGAAAGACTTTACGTCATTTAGTTAGAGAGATTGACACACTTGAAAAGATATTGCTCCCAAAATTTCTCTCTACAAAAAAATCCTCGTTTCTCTCCTTTGCTAAAATACCGATATGTTTGTATCGTATAATGAGAGTTTGATTACTTCCCGCTGGTGAAAGGTTATGAGTGTGGAAGATTGCTGATTGAAGAGTCATTCTTTCCTACACGATAGTTGTAGAGATCGCATCACCGAAATTGAAGAGTCTTGAGGGGTTTCTCAAGATTGATCATAGCTGAAAGTTTTCAGTTGAAGAAGGGTCGACGAGTTTGTTGACATCCACTAGAGCTGACTAGAGTTGCTTGTCGAAGAAACGTGTGCTGGGCACCATGCCAAGAAAGTTTTCTTGGGAGGCTTTACGGAAGGATTGAGGATCTGGAAAATGAAGGGAGTTTCATGTTGATCACCATCTTGTAAAGTTTATAAGCTCATAGTGGATCGATTGGTGTGACCTTCGCACACCCGGAGTGTTTTTGTCTCTTGGAGGAAGTCATCCTCAAGAGATTTTCACTTCGTCAACAAAATTCTGATGTCATCTCTATTTTCGTGTTTCTTCTTGTGTTCTTGGATTTGCTAATCGGTATCTGATTAATTTGATTTTACAGATCTAAGTTGCTGGAAATATAAGTTCTACCAAAGCATATTGGTTGCGGTTATTTGATCTTATTATTGATTTGATTTGCTTGATCTTGGTTCTGATATTGTCATATCATATAGCAAGATTTTCTGGACAAGGTGTTGTTGCTTGATTACTTGAGTCTTGATTTTACAAGTGCTGGAATATCACTTGGTCTTGATCTTTCAGTTGTTGTAAACATTCACATAGTTCTAGTTTTAACGTGCTGAAAATCTGCAGGTTTCTTGATTGTTTAGTTACTGTTAAATCGTACTTAGTTTGGTCATATAGCTACTGCTTGTATCGTTTTGTCTCTAGTTTAAGGTTGTCGAAACATTGGGATTATATTGTTGCTGTAAATTCACAATTGATTTGATTTTATGGTTGCTGAAAAATCATAGAGTATTGGATTTTGTGCGGCTGGAAATTTGTTATATTGTGAGTATATACGTATTGTACAATTTGAAATTACAGCTGCTGGAATATCTGCTTAGTGTGTCTACTTTACAGATCTTATATTGATTGACTGAATCATTTCTCTGTATTAAGATAAAGAAAGTGTTGAATATTTTTAAATACCTATTCACCACTCTAGGTTTATTTTAGGGTCTAAAGCTTATTTTCACTCTTGCCGCAGCATTTGCCTTTGTTGTCTCTACCACCTCCGCCTCTTTTTCATGGATTTCTCGATGCTTCCTTCCACTGCCCGTCTCTGCATTAGCAGCCGCAAGTCGCATATGTTTGTCATACCTCCACCAAAGGACTCAGCTCTGGGCTCTCGTGGCAAACATCCTGCTTTTCTTCATCCAATGTTATCTCGACCTCGTTCACAGACTCCCGTTGACTTTTGGCGCTGATCTCCAGGAAAAGGCAAACGTAAACTGGCAAAAGTTGCACCTGAAGATGGTCTGTTTCTGCCTATCAAAAAACTTAACCTCCCTGCTCCGGAGCCAGTGGAAGCTGTTATACCTGCTCCGATTCTTGAGGACCCAGTTCTTCCTGCAGTAGAGTTCGCTCTACCTCATCATATGGACCCGATTGTCTTTATAGTCAGCAAGTCCAAAAATTCCTTTGCTGCTTTTCGTCGGGCAAAGACTCGCCGAAGGAACTTACAGAACCAATTCCGCGCAGTTGAGCGGGCTAGGGCTGCGGACACTTTTTCTGGAATTCTGAACACGCAAGTGGAGGAGGCTGACCTTGACCAGCCCCCCCCCCCCCCCCCCCGGTGGCCCCATGATTACTATATCACGGAATTGCAGAGGTCTTGGACATTCCTCGGTTGAACGGGTCCTTGAGGCTATAGGGGATTATAATCCCAACTGTATCTTTCTGATGGAGACTAAGCTCCAAGATGACCAACTACTACTATTGTATATAAGTTTGATTTTGACCTGTTTTTTGTTGTCCCACCTGTAGGCTCTAGAGGTGGTTTGTTATTTTTGTGGCGCCTTAATATTCCTGTGCTTATGCTGGGTTCTAATCAAAATATGCTTTATGTTTTGGTGTACCCGGATCTCACTCACTCATCCTTTGTTTTATCCATGCTCTATGGTCCGTCTCAGTTTCTTGATAAGCATCTATTTTGGCAAAATTTGACAGCTCTTGCCAACTTGATTTCAGTTCCTTGGGTGTTAATTGGTGTCTTCAATGTCGTATGCCTCGGTTCTACATGCCCCTGCGGCTGCTTCTGACCATCTTCCTCTAGTCCGTAATATTGAGGGTCTTGGCACTGTGAAGCGCCGCACTTTTAAATTTGAAGCAATGTGGATCAAGGACCCTGGTAGTTTCTATTCCATTGCAACTTCTTGGGCAGCGCACGTTCCGGGTTTTCCAGCTCGCATTCTATCCATTTAATTGCACTAGGCCAAAAAAGCTCTCAGAAACTGGAACCGTCTTCATTTTGGATTCATTAAAATCCGCATTCGGTCTCTCATGGGCTCTCTCGACGAAGTAAAACAATTGGATTCTTCCCCCGCCAAGGATGATCTGGAACTCTCGGTTAAAGGCGCGATTCGAATTTTTCACTGCTGAGCCCAAGTCCTCCTCTTGTTGGTTCTGGAAGGGCTTTCTTAAGCCCAGATCGCTTATTTCTAGAGGTCAATGCTTTGTGGTAGCCAACGGCACATCCATCCGTACATGGAAAGACCCTCTGGTACCTAGTTTACAATCATTTCGCCGTAAGCCTCAGCCTCTCCTTCGACAGGTGGACCCGACTTCGGTAATGCACAACTTCATCATTCCTCGTACACATCTTTGGAATTGCCCTCTCATAGAACACACCTTTGATCACATTTTGGCCTCCCAGATTCTCAATATCCATCTCCCTCCCTCTCCGGAGGACGACCGCCTGGTTTGGACATCTAATTCTTCGGGTGAGTTTTCTGTCAAGTCTGCACACCGCCTACTATTAAAGGAGTCTTCTATATCTCTTACTCCCGCTCCGCCATTTGACTGGCTCAAACTATGGAAACTCAAGATGCATGAACGTCTAAAATTCTTCCTCTGGAAGATAGCTTGGGACACCCTCCCGACTCGCCAGCGCATTGCGGATCAACTCCACGATACATTTCGAGGGGAGCTTTTGTGGAGAATGGATTCCCTCCGAAGAGGAATCTGTCCGAAGGACCGAAGGGACATCTGAAACCTCACGTTCCAGCCATCCAACGGCACACGCCTGGATTCTGGACCGTTGGATGGCTGGAACGTGAGGTTCCAGCCGTCCCTTCGGTCCTTCGAACGGATTCCCCTTCGGAGGGAATCCGTTCTCGCTTTTGTGTCCTATAAGTGGTACCGCTCTTGAATCGTTACCATATCTTTTTCTTTTATGCTCCTACACTCACCTCATCTGGAGAAGCTCTCCTTGGCCCATTTCTATGGACTTGGTCAGCTCCGGACACCTATCTCAATGGCTTCAAATTATACTGGACCCCTACCGATTCCTTGGCATCCTGGACTTTGACTCCCACTGCTTTCAATTATTCGTAGCTATTACTATGGACTCTATTTGGCGGATGCAGAATAAATTGGCACACGAGGGTACTCATTTACACCCTCCTCAATTGTTAACACACACAGTGGTGGAATCAGGACCGAATTTGAAGAGGGGCCAACTCCTAAGAGAAAATGCCAAAAAAATAATTAACTACTTAATGCACAAAAATTTCTTAGAGTTAAAATATTCAAAATTAAAGATTAAAAGTATTAAAAATATATTATATTGAAATAAAAGTACCGTATTATTTGTTGAGATTGATAGATGGCAATTGGATCCTACAGTTCTATATATTCTCTATATCGTGCCCGTGTGCAGATAAAATATGTGACACAGTTTGTCGCTGATTTCTGAGTGCTTCACATTATTTTCTAGCATCATTGTGAGCACTATTAACTGCATCAACATGATCACCAAATCCCTCCACTCCCTTTTTCCAATTGTTAAACCCCATAGATGTAAATACATCACCCCCGGATTTTGATCCTCTACTTCGCCTAACTAGATAACACCACAAGCAATACACAGCATTCTCTGCTACACTGTATTCCAACCACTCATATTCTTTGAACCATGACTCCAAAAAACTCTTCATTCGATTTCCATATTTCTTCTTAGGAAAATCATGCCCAAGCAGCTGACAAGGAAATTTTATCAAATACTCCCTACAAACTTGGTCCTTAATTCCAAAATCATATTCTTCAATGGGTTTACGTAACCCTGGGTCAGCAATAATATCATCTGGACTAAACAAAACACGAGGTTTTTTCGAGCTAATATTTGACTCAAAAGTAGCAGCCACGCTAGGAGTACTAGACGACCCCATTGACTTTTTTTTATTAAAAAATTCTCCATTATCTAAATAAAACCAAAAAAAAAATTTATCAATTTAATTTCACAAGTCACAACCTATTGTCCTAATCACAATTTCACAACCTAAAGCCCAATCACAATTTCACTATCTAGTCCTAATCACAATTTCAATATAATTTCAAAACTTAATCAATAATCAATCAATAACTAGAAAAAAAATCAATAATCAATAACCACAATAATATGAAAAAGAATTTGGAGTACAACAATCTTAAAATCAAATAAGGCTTGTAGTGATATTTAAAGGGGGCCCGTTTAGTTAGAGTATATATATAAGTTATATATATATACACATATATATGAAATTTAACGTGAACCATGAGGCCAACCGGGCCAAGCCCCCTTTACATCCGCCAATGACCACAGATCCTTCACCAGTATCGTGAACATTCCCTTGAGTGGCAAGCCTTTACACGGATGACCAAAGTGATCCCAACTGCATCCTTTGCTTCGGGTAACTTCCATAAGTTTACCTTTGATGTTACTATCCGACCTACCTTCTCTTTGGCTATTGCGGTCCTTTTCGACTCCCATGAAATTGTTCTTCAAGCCTAGACTGCCATGTCTTCGGGGGTGGACCCCCTTCTTGGTGAAGCGGAGGCCGCCTTTTTAGTGATCTCCAAAGCATCAGAATTAGTGCTTCCCAATTTTATCCTAACTGGTGACTTTTTCATGGTCACTAAATCTCTTCAACTGGATCCTTTCTCCCCTTTCATTCCTTGGAAGATTTGGTCTCTTATTTTGAAGGCTCTTACTCTCCTTTGTCGTTGTTTTGTTTGGTCTATCATCAAGATTCCTCGCAATGATAATGTTGTGGCTCATTCACTTGCAGCCTGGGCGGCATCCCACTCTTTTGTTGGGGAGGTTCCCCCCTATTTTTTTTCTTAGTAGGGGCCTTTGGAAATTTAATGGAACTAAACCCCCTTGAAGCTCTGTGTCCTTTCCTTTTTTTTTGTCTTTTTTTGTTTCCTTTTCTTGGTTGTCCAGTATTTCTTTGTCTTTTCATATATAATACTAGGGTTTGCAAAAAAAAAGTTATAACATAAAGTGTAAAACACAATTATATTGATAATTTAAGGCGTAATGTGTGAAACATGTCAGTTTGGGGTTGCAAATTATAAAATTAGTGATAATTGAAGCTGTGTAAAATGTAAAGTTTTTTAGAATGTATGCCCAACAAGTGACCGAAAAAGACTTAAATGGTACAAGCTTGACGCGATGACAGTTGTTTGAGTAGTTCGGCTTGTATTAAGACTACTCTGGGCCCGAGCCCACGCTGGGTTCTCCTTGGGTTAGGCTGACAAGAAACATAATCCAATTGTCCTCTGCGGTTAGTGAGGCAAACGTTACGTCGTTCGTTAATGCGGAATTCAGATCGTTGAAATGACAAGTAGTTCTCCACTTCGCCAAATTGTCGTTCGTTCCGGCGAAGGAAACTACAAGTCTGACATTTATGTAAGCAAAAAGCCGTTTATTTACTGCCACGAGCTTTGTCTGATCCTTTGTGGATCTTGTCTGCCCTTGAATGGGCTCGTTGTACCGGGCTGTGGTGCTTTCTTTACTGGCATGTAAAGGTCCCGGTAGATATGTCTACCACGTCCAGTCGCCGCTCCCACTGCTTTGCATGGAGCATATAGCGGCTGTATCCGATCCGTCCTTGGATCCCGCCGGTGTTTATCGCCTGGTCTTTGTATCGGTTCCTTTTTGGGAATTGACCTAGAAAAAAAAAGTCGTTTCGTTCAAACATGAGAATCGAATAAAAACAAGACAGTACTGGAACACTCTTTCCTGCCATTCCCCGAACAAATCTAAATTACCGGTTAGTTGACAGTACTGGACAAGTTGACAGTACTGGAACAGTCATTTTTTGCAGCCATGCACCTATCTCTAAATTACCGGTTAGTTGATTCGTTTCTGTGAATTTCTTAAATTTTGAGGTACTAAACCAAGGCGGCGTAAAAAATTGAGAACACATGGTCCAGCCTGTTTTTGGAGCATAGATGGCTAGCTATTAATCCTAGTCATTGTGGTGCTTGATATGGTATTCATGCATGAAGGAAATTTTTTTGTTGGTTGTCCATTGTAGGTAGCTTTGATGCCCTCATTCGTGTTACTTTATCGATCAGTGCTCTGTACCTCTATTCTTTATAGAACTAGAATATAAAATCTGTAATCTTTTATGTTAAGAACTATGGCTTCTTCGAGGGAGCCAGGCCTCCAATAAACAATAACATTTGTGTTAACTCTGCAGCTAACGTTTTCTCATTTATCCGACTATAAATAAAAGGAATTACACATAAGATACGGGCATATCTACATACCACTACCTCCACTATCATTTCAAATTTACCCACGACCTCCACTCCTATTCTACTGGACACCTCCACTCCTATTCTATTGGACACGACATTCATAACTCCTATTCTACTGGACACGACGTTCATAGGAAAACAATTCCCACGTTATTTGCAAAGTAAACTGAAACAAATATTAACAATACGTGACTATGTCAAAGCAATGAAAGAAGCCCATATCCAAGCAACTAATCCAGCCTACTGCCATTCAAGACCACCCGTAGCATTGCCCCCTTCTTACACGACCTTGCCCACAAGGTCAACATATCGATTTTTTAGGTCTTTTAGATCTTCCCAACTTGCCTCTGTTGTAGGTAGCCCCTTCCATTTTTCCAGCACCTCAACTTCCGCCCTATTCTTCTTCTTTTTCTTCTTCTTCTTCTTCTTCTTCTTCAGCGTTCTGTCCAAAATTATCTGTGTCTCAGGATGAATCACTCCTTCATCGGTTAGTGGTGGTAAGGTGGAGCTGATGGGTATCGATTCCCCCAATTTCTTTTTGAGAAGAGAGACATGAAATACAGGGTGTATGTCAGAATTTGAGGGTAGATCAAGGCGATAGGCTACCTGTCTGATGCGGTGTGAAATTTTGAAAGGCCCAAAAAATCTGGCAGAGAGCTTGTGATTCTTGTGCATGGCTACTGTCATCTGCTTATATGGTCGAAGTTTGAGGTAAACCCAGTCGCCTACTGTAAACTCTATTTTCGTTCTTTTTCTATCTTCAAACTTCCTCATTCGGTTTTGTGATTCCTTGAGGTTGTGATGGAGGATGCGTGATATTTCTTCTCGGCTCTTCAAGGCTTCCTCCACTGCTGTGATTCTTGTTGTGTTGCTTTCATATGAGATCAGTTTCGGTGGTGGGTAACCTTAAACCACTTCGAATGGAGACATTTTGGTTGCCGAGTGGGTGGTGGTATTTTACCACCATTCATTTAGTGGTAGCCATTTAGCCCACGATTTGGGTTTATCCCCCACAAAACTCCATAGGTAATGCTCTAAACTTCTGTTAGTCACCTATGTCTGGCCATCGGTCTCTGGATGATATGTTGAACTTAGGTTGAATACAATGCCTTGTGCACTGAAAATATCCTGCCAAAATGCACTTGTAAAAACTGGATCTCTATCACTTACAATTGATTTGGGCATTCCGTGTAAGCGAAACACCTGCTGCATGAACCCTTGAGCCACTGTTTGTGCTGTGTACGGATGGTTTAGACATAAAAAAATGTGCATATTTTGATAACCTGTCTACAACCACGAAGATTGTACTTCCCCCCTTTGATGTTGGAAGTCCCTCTATAAAGTACATGCTGATATCCTGCCAATTATTTTCTGGAATGGGAAGTGGCTGAATTAGCCTTGGAGGATCAATATTTTCTGCCTTGTTTTTTTGACAGATATCACAAGTTTTGATATATTCCTTGACTGCATGCTTGAGACCTGCCCAATAAAATTCCCTCCAGGCTGTCATGCATCTGCTGCATTATTTGCAGCTGGATGTCTTTTAGTTGACCCAAATGAATTCTACCCTTGTATATAAGAATAGCAAACTAGCACGATATTTGTGAAGTATATCACTCAATGTTGGGTCTGTTGAGTAATTACCTTTGACCGAAGCTAACTAGTCCATAGTGGGGTATGAAATAGCTTGTAGAACTGGTCCTTTGTCTTCCTTATGCTCTCCAGGCACCCTTGATAGAGCATCAACCACACTGTTAGCTCTTCTTGGCTTGTATTCCACTCCTAAGTTATAACCTAGCAATTTGGACATCCACTTCTGCTGCGCGGGGGTGCTTATCTTATGTTCAAGAAGATATTTCAAGCTTTTCTGATCAGTAACCACTTTGAACTTCTTTCCCAGCAAGTAGGGTCTCCATCTTTTGACAGCCATCACTAATGCCAATAATTCTTTCTCATATGTAGAAAGATCCAGACTTTTTCCCTTGAGAGCTTGGTTGTAAAATGCCAATGGTCTGCCTTCCTGCGTTAAAACAACTCTTATCCCCACACCTGAGGCGTCACATTCAATAGTAAAAGGTTTTGAGAAATTTGGAAGGACTAAAATTGGTGGGTTTGACATGGCTATTTTGAGGTTCTCAAAAGCTGTAGTAGCTGTCTCACTCCATTGAAAAGCATTCTTCTCTAATAGATTGGTCAAAGGGGCTGCGATGGCCCCATAATTCTTCACAAACCTCCTATAATTACTAGCCAGCCTTAAAGATCCCCTTAAGGACTTCAATGTGGTAGGTTTGGGCCAACTTTTCGTAGCCTCAATCTTTGAAAAGTTAGTCTTAACCCCATCCCGAGTTATAATATGACCGAGATAATCAATTTCCTCCGTTCCAAACCTACATTTGGATTCTTTGGCAAATAATTCATTTTCCCGTAGGACCTCCAAAGTAACTCTCACTTGATCCCGATGCTCAGTGGGGTTCCTACTATACATTAGGATGTCAACAAAGAAAACTAGGATAAATTTTCTGAGATAAGGCTTGAAAAGGGTATTCATGAGGCTTTGGAAAGTGGAAGGAGTATTAGTAAGCCCAAAAGACATTACTAAAAATTCATAGTGACCTTCATGGGTCCTAAAGGCTGTTTTAGGTATGTCCTCCTTCTTAACTCGAATCTAGTGGTATCCAGATCTCAAGTCAATTTTTGAAAAAATTGTGGCCCCATTCAATTCATCCAATAACTCCTCAATAATGGGTATAGGGAACTTATCCTTGATAGTTTCCTTGTTTAGAGCCCGATAATCAACACACATTCTCCAACTCTCATCCGCTTTTCTTACTAACAACACCGGGAAGAGAATGGGCTTTGACTAGGTCTAATCACCCCACTTCTGAGCATTTCATCCACCAATTTTTCAATTTCTATTTTCTGAAAGTAAGGGTACCTATAAGGTCCAACACAAACTGGTTTTGCTTGGTCAACAAATGTAATTTAGTGATCATGTGTTCGTTGGGGGGGGGGGGGAGGGAAGGTCTATAGGTTCTTGGAAAACATCAAAAAATTGTGTCAAGAGTTGCTGGATTTCTGGGATAGGAGAATTATTTGTTGCTGTTGGGTTCATGGTCACTTCTCATAGGAGCTGCAAAATCAGCCCCTTTTGAGCACCTTTTGTGTGTTTAAAAAAACTCTTCACCTTCTTCAACCGACCAACCCGAGGGGCTCGAGCCCTTCAATTCAATTTTTCTTCCCGCTCATACAAAAGTCATTTTCAGGTTACTAAAATCCCAAAGAATTGGACCAAGTAATTCCAGCCAATTTACTCCCAAAACAACATCACAACCACCCAATGGCAAAAGATATATAGGAACATTAACGAGTTACCTTGAATTTCCAGAGAAACTACCTCACAGTAGCCTTGGCAAGGATTTTATCGCCATTAGCAATGGCTACTTCCATATGCCCTTCTCCATGAGCTGGTAGTAATAATCTTCTTGCCACATTTTTGTCGATGAAGCAATGAGTGCTTCCCGAGTCAATAAGAACCACCAAGGACTAATTTCCTATTCTTGCCATAACCCGCATGGTTTTTGGCGAGGGAGAACCAATTACAACATTAAGACAAATTGCACCTTCCCTTCTTGATGAGCCTCAGCAGGTGGCTCCTCTTCCACAAACTCTCCACTTGAATCCCCTTTCTCCAACACATTGTTAACTCCAAAATCAATACTATCCAACAATAAAATGGTAGGTTTCTTGCATTTATGCCCCACATTCCACTCCTCATCACAGTAATAGCACAACCCCTTATCCCTCATTTCTCTCTTTTTTTTCATTGGATATTCTGTTAGTGTTGAAGGTTGGCTTGGGTGAGTTTTGGGTTGATTGATATGGAATTATCTGTGATGTATTTGGGTTTCTGTTTGCGTATGTGTTTGGGGGTGGGATCTGTGTGTTTCTCTTGGTAATGGCTGAGTATCTCTTTTGCAATCTAGCCATTCAAAATGCTTGGTTTGTGTTTGTAGGATTTGAGAGGCGAATTGGAATTTCCAGCTCCTCTTTAAGTCTTGTAAGAAAACAACTCAACTTGTAGTCTTCACTCAAATAAGTGAGACGGTTGGAGAGAAACTCGAATTGTGCCTTGTAAGCTTCAACACTAGAAGATTGAGTTAGTCTTTTAAATTGTGTTGTTGGATCATCATAGGTAGAGGGCCCATATCGCAACATAATGGCCTTGGAAAATTTTTCCCAACTTGTCAACTGACATGTGCCTTCCATCTCCTGAAACCACACCACAGCAGGGCCCTCCATGTAGTATGAGGCTAACATAATCCTATGTTGTGGATTAGTGTGATGTATAACAAAGAAATGGTTAGCCTTATATAACCAAGCCATAGAATTTTCACCTTTGAACTGTGGGGGAACTCAATTCGAGGTATGGCAAGTCGTAATCCTTGAAATTCTGGCAGGTGGTTATATTGTTCAGGATTTCCCCTTGGCTGTTCGTCGTTGTTTCTTTGATTTTGCAGGATTGTTTCCAACTGAGTTGTCACGCCATTGAGTTGCTGCATCACCTCCAATGCTTGCTGGTGCTGGTTTTGTTGCTGATCCATGCGTTGTTGATTCTGCTGGATTTTCACTACAGTTTCATTCAACTGTGTTACATTTCATGTACCTTCTGCCACGAGAATCGACCGCTCTGATACCACTTGCTCTGTACCTCTATTCTTTGTAGAACTAGAATATAAAATCTGTAATGTTTTCTGTTAGGAACTATGGCTTCTTCGAGGGAGCCAGGCCTCCAATAAACAATAACATTTGTGTTAACTCTGCAGCTAACGTTTTCTCATTTATCCGACTATAAATAAAAGGAATTACACATAAGATATAGGCATATCTACAGACCACTACCTCCACTATCATTTCACATTTACCCACGACCTCCACTCCTATTCTACCGGACACCTCCACTCCTATTCTATTGGACACGACATTCATAACTCCTATTCTACTGGACACGACGTTCAAAGGAAAACAACTCCCACGTTATTTGCAAAGTAAACTGAAACAAATATTAACAATACGTGACTATGTCAAAGCAACGAAAGAAGCCCATATACAAGCAACTAATCCAGCCCACTGCCAGTCAAGACAACCCGTAGCAATCAGGTTCTCTCTCTTATTTCTGTTGGAAGGGGTGAAGGGGGTTATCAGGCCTTGTTTTTTTTTGTTTTCTGGCCCTGCCTTCTTGAGCACCTGCAGAAAAGAAAACCATATTGGCAAGTGCATTTTGGTAATTTCTTACAAGGATACTGTGCATTATATATACACTTCATTAATGGCAAAAAATGTTGCTCTTAGCACTGCACAATTTTGTAATCTTATATAGCTTGGTCCTATTTTAATGTTTGTAGTCTAAACTAATTCTTTGCAATATGCTATTTTTCAGTGGCGGATCCAAGAGGTGGCGGCCCTAGGCAGCTGCCACTCATTGCACTGCAAAAAAAAACTACATGTAATTTTTTTTTCATAAGATGGCCTGAGCCTATGGAGGCCCGATCCCCATAGGCCACAGCCAACCCACGTGTTTGGAGCCTGCAGGGCCTGTCCCGTTAGGCTCATGTCCTTTATTTTTTAATATGCAGAGGGTGAAACGACGTCGTTTTCACCCTCTACCTCAAAAAAATTCAAAAGGTGAAACAAAAAAAAATTAAAACAGGGGTGACCCTATTTTGAAACAACACGTATCACTTTTAATTAATTTTATTGTAATGTTAATTGAATGCAATGTAATTATATTAGAATTTGGATTTGAATTAGGGATTTAAACATTTTGTGAAATTGAGAATTTTTTTAGTAGTATCATTTTTAATTAATTTGATTATGTCAATTGAATGCAACCTAATTAGATTGGAATTTGGATTTTTGAGTTGTGATCCATTGTGAATATGTGAATATCTAAATTTAATATTTTTGAATCAAAATATAGGATGCAATTGTCACCTCTCAGTCGCAGTACATAGTACGGTACATGTATTCTAATATTTTTATTGTTTTTAGTATTTAATTTTCGATATTGTAGCTCTAAAACAATCATTTGCATTACGAATGAAAAAAAAATTCTTGTTATTTCGCCTTTAGAGATCGACTCCTTGAATTTTCATCCCGACACCACCACGGCTAATTTTTTTCTTTTGTAAGATCTCACTGGTATTCATTGAAAAAGCATACTAAAGAAAACTTTTCGATCTAGAGGACATTTTTTTTGGAAGTGCAAAGAAGACAACTAAAATATTCTCTTTTCAATCCATATGTCGTTTTGCAGCTTTCTTTGTTGGTCCTATCTCTCGATGTACTTTCTAAATTTGAATGATCTTCCTTCTTCCTGCTAGCACAGGCTGTTGGCCAGAAAATCTCATAACATTTGACAAGTACAATGATATTATTGGTCTGCCTCCAGCTGACACAACCCGGATATATTCTCTGATCACTGAATATCCTCTAGAAGTCAGTTATACTATGAGTTTTGTTTCTGTCGAAGTGACAAACTGATGATAGTGCCTGGTGATGGCTCTGGAAGAGGTCGTACGGGGCGCCGAACGGTTTGATCTCCTGTTTGCTAGTAGTAGAGTGTAGAAGAGTTGGAGGAGGAAAAGTCAGTTTCTAAATATGCTTGTTGATCGAGGACCCATTTTGAGAATATATACATATGCATGGTTTACGTGAAGCTAAAAGTTTTATCCATTTAAGGATAATCATCTGCACGACGACAATATTATATGCTTATTGCTTCATACGGGTGTGTCCTTGTTAGCGGCTTAATTCGTGCTGGCCGACCTTGGAAGAGATTGGGATAAGATAGTCTCTGGGTTTACATGACTTGGTCAGAATTATAGCCTTGATTGGAAATGCTGAAATTTACGTGTCATGGTCATGGCGGTGCCTGCAATTAAGTACTACTTTGACGCCTTGGAACATTTTTTGACCAAATTATATTCGGTCATGGCCGTCTCAGAATCTTTGCTCAAATATTTGGCAGCAATTCTCACCGAACGTTGGACATGATACTTATTTGTTTTCTTTGGGCATATAAATTAAACCAACTCATTTGAATGATTTCGGTTTTGAAACATCATAATTAAGCTGTATATTTATGAACAAAAATTAAATTAAATTAAACTTCATAATTTCTATTTTTTTTTAATTATGCCTCGTAAGATTTAGAAGACATCTATCATCCCCTCTATTCAATTTGGCTGTTAAAATCGAATGAAGTATGAAAAATAATTCTTTTTAAAACTTGTGGGACTTAACTTAATAAAATAAATTAAAAGTTATGGGGTCAATTTTATTTTTGGACATAGATATAAGACGTACTATGATTTCTATTTTTAATAGAAAAATACACTTTTTTGATACAAAACTAGTGTGATATTGATATATTACACCTAAATTATTAATTTTTGTGACATTTCACCTATTAACCACTTTTGTACCCTTTGCACCCTCCAAGGTTAATTTGATATGAAATTCATATTTGTTTCAGTAAACTACTTTACTCTCACACAAAATATAATAGTAACAATATTATGAAGATAAAATCATTATTTATTAATCAAAATATCAATTTTCGTCTAAATTAACACAGAGATGTAAGGTATAAACGGTCTATAGTTAAAGGATAACCTGACGAAATTGAATCGCTAATGAAAAATTGTATTCAATTTTTTTTCATCAGCCACTACTTTTCTTGTATCAGTATTACTGAGGAAGATGTCGATCGACCACGTACTATTTAAGCTATTGAGGCATTGACGGTTTTGAAAGGTCTATGAATCCATTGGACCCGTACGTGTATAAAGCCACAATATTTATTACGAGAAATACTAATTAAGAGAGCAAAAGTTTCTTTCTTCCAAAGAATATGAAATACGGATATTCATTATTGGACCTCCACTAGAATTAAAATCTAAGGGGGTCAAACTTTAAAGGAAAAATGACAAGAAATTTTTTTCCTTTCGTAATGCAAAAAATTGTCTTAGTTACAATATCAAAAATTAAAGACAAAACATTAAAAATATTAGAATACATGTACCGTATTATATATTGCTACTAAGAGTTGACAATTACATTCTACGTTTTTGCATCTTCTGAAAATGTTGCAAAATGGCTTGCTTCATTCTCAATAGTTTTAAAAACTTCTTGCTCAATGTACACTACCATGCAAACATTTTTTTATTGAAGTGATCTTAATTATCATTAGCTTCTTTCCTTATATCTCGTAGGTGCTACCAATTTTTTGGGCCACCCTCAGAGTCTTTGATTTGATAATTATCCAATTTATGTGAGACGAGAGAGTGTAGACTTTAAGATTAATCGAGATGCACGTAATTTGGTTTAGACACCCAGTTAAAAAAAACAATTAGTTTTTAAACCTACAGATCATGGGCTGACCCAGACAACTTGTAGCCCTTCACAAAGCTCATTAACCGAATATGAGCTTAAACTTAGTGTATATAAATGGGCCCAACATATTGTACCCCCTGCACCACTTTACTCACAAATCTCACATAAATTTACTTTATTTCTTCTACACAAGGAAAAAACAATCTAATTTAATTTTGTCGTATTTCATCCTTACCCTTTACCTTAAATATTTAGCTTCAAACCTGAGACGTGGAGGGACTTTTTATAGCTTGAAATTTCCTAGAATATATGGAGTTGGCCTAGGCCAATGGGGGTCGGGACCATAAGCCCAGGCCAGCTTATGAATAATAATAAAAAAAATTACATTAATATTTTTTTATGAGATGCAAGGGGTGGCGGCCACCCAGGGCCAGTGGCGGAGCCAAGGGGGGTCAAGCCGGGGCAGCTGCCCCCCCCTTGGTTCATATATATATTATATGTATTTTCCTATCTATTTTATATATATATAGTTTAATGTGTTGTGGTTTATAAGTCAAGTCTTTCAACATTATGGCTTTTTTATTGTTTCTGTTCATTATATCTATTTTACTATAAAAATATATTCAATACACATATTTTCTACTTATAGAGTGCTAAAATCTGGCAATATAATCCCATTGTTTTTGGGGAAAATTTATTTAGATTAGTTTGAAGAGTTGTTCAGCGGTAGAGTAGGTAGAAGAATTACATGTTGATTACTTGTCTCAAATTTCTCACATCCCATGCGTAAGAGAGAGGGAGAGAGAAGATATGGAGTTTATAAATCTTTGTTCATTTATATTTTGATTACTTAATATGCTGAACATGATAGTAACCTAGTAGACATATAAATGTTGTATATTTGAAGAGATTAGAACGTTGGTGTTTAAAGTTTTATTGTTTTTAATTTTGATTAGTGAATTGAATTGGTTGATGAATTTTCATTTTGTTTTGTTTAGATTATGGATAAGTTTTGGATAAAAAAAAGTCAGCCAATGTGGAATCGCTTAGTACTCCTACTTTTGATGCGAATATTAGTTCGAAAAGACCTTGTCTTTTGTTTAGTCTGGATTATATTATTGTTGACTCATGGTTACGTAAACTCATTGAAGAATATGATGTTGAGATTGGAGATTAAATTCGTAAGGAGTATTTGATCAAAATTCCTTGTCAATCACTTGGCTTGTTGGTCATGATTTTCCTAAGAAGCAAAATGAGAAAACAATGAGGGGTTTTAGAGAGTTATGGTTCAAAACCAATAAGCAATATGAGAAAATAATGAGGGGTTTTAGAGAGCTATGATTCAAAAATTATGAGTAAGAATATTTTTAAGGAGTTACAGTAGTGTATTTCAATATTTTTAATGTTTTTATTCATTAGTTTTAGTTATTTTAACTCTAAAACGCCTTTTGCATTAAGTAAGAAAAAAATTTGTCATTTCGCTTTAGGAGTTTGCCCCCCGTCAACTTGAGTCCTGGTTCCGCCACTGCCCAGAGCCGCACCCCTGCATCCGCCTCTGATTGGACGAGTGAAATGCCTCATTATTTATTCTAATAAATATTCAAAAAGTATTTTAAGTTTTGCTTCTGCTTCACTCGAATCGATCCCTTAGAGAGATGAACGACATGATAAGGAAGTCGTTTCGACAGGTCATGATCATTCGAAAGAGTAAGTAGGGCGAGGGCGATTAAAATATAAATTTAGGGAGAGGAAAATCAAATAGCCAACTAATGTAGAGGATCTTTAAGGAAGAATTCAACACTGATCTTAAATGAAATTATGGGCTGGACGAATAAACATCAATTAATGAAGTTTTTTTTTTTCAAAATGAGGTAAACGATATATATAGCTGTTTGTGATAGATGAAAATAAAAAGAAAAATAAAATAAAATTTCACCCATTAATTATAAAGATTCTATAACGATTCAACTATTAATCTTAGACACTTAATTGACATCTTCTATCAAAATTTTCCGTTAACATAAACAAAAATTGAGTTTTTTATACCTAAAATGACAATAATGCTCCAATAACAAAGATATACAGAATGGGTTAGTAACATTATTGTTATTTTGGTCAAATTCATGGAAATTTTAAAGGTGTAAAGTGGATAAATTGATAGTTATAGGGTACAATAAATCAAAATAAATAGTTTAAAGTGTAATATGCCGAAACTTTTACAGTGGATGGTGAAAAATATTTTTTATTCTAGAAAAATAAAAAATTAGTATGGATGGGCTGTTTTAATCAGCCGCCTCTAAATTATATCATTATCTGAAAGTATTTAATACCATGGCTTTGGGAGAGCACATATACTAGTGCACCGACCCAACAACATTATTTAAGAAATGAGAAGAACAAATCTGCACCAGAAAACTGTCCCTGGATTGAAGTGACCAAATAATAAAAATATCAACAGAGGAACCAAAAGATCCATAAACCCCCTTATATTTTTACTTAATCTCGAGTACAAAGAAAAGAGAGTCCAAATTTGATTCGAGGAAAATTGGGCAGCCAGACACTTTTGGAAAAAAGAAGCCCATAAAAATTGAACCGTCGAAATTAATTGAAAAAAAAAAAAAGCATTTGCAACATCTTATTTGTTGGTCACCAACCGGATCACAGATAACAAAGTACCAACGACACGACAACAAACCTATGTTAATGAGCCAAAACATAATTAAGGCATTAAAACCAGATTAACAAAAAAAAAAACTCTCACCGCCCACAATCCACCACCCATCAACCTCTAGGGAACAACGCTTTCGTAAGTTTCCACCATGCCTCTTGACGGTGACAACCTCTGATTAAGGACCACTATGACATGTTCTCTCTCTCCATGGTTACATGAGTTTCTGTGGTGTCCACAGGCACGTCATTAGAATCGGTTCTGGTGCCCAACTCTACCTTATCTTATTATCTCGTTGTGTTCGTTTGGCAACTGTGGAAAAATAAAAATATCACGACGTTTGGTTGGTAGGCCATCGCTGTTCCCCTCATTCCACGGCCATTTCTCCTTCGTCCTCATCAGATTTCCGAAACTACCTTACAAAACATGCAAAGGAGAATTTATCCAGAAACAGAAAAAGAAACTACCACGAAGAAACGAAAAAAAAAACTGAAAACTGAACGTAAAAGCTGATTTGATGAACTAACAAAACTAGTGCTGCTTTGTTCTTGTTACAACTGAGGATTTCTAAATGTATCAAACAGGATCAGTTTCTGATTCTATTTTCACACCCAACATCGGCTTCTTCCTTTGTTTTCTCTTCTCGGTGCATATCAGATCATACAATTTCTTTTGTTTTCTGGCACACCAAAAGGACGTAAAAGATGGAGAGAGAGAGAGACCTCTTCCACATAAAGAAAGCTATAAGCAACTGGCAATCTATAAGGATCTCTTCAATCAAGATCGGAGTTTTCCGGGCCCGGGTACTCGTTTAAATCGGGCGTCTCTAAGACTCGACAACTAGACTTCGGTTCCGATGCATGGAGAGCGGTTTGCAGCGCGTCAACTCTGGCTCCGACTTCCGTGGCTTTCTTTCGTATTGAAGCGGCGGATATTTCGCCGAGTTCTTCATCGTCGTCTTGGAAAATCAAATCGGGAAAGTTAAGCCTAGCGGAAGGGCCTCGGAGATAGAACACAGCGGTGTCGTAGGCTCGTGCGGCGGCGACTGGGGTCGTGTACGATCCGAGCCAAATCCTAGACCTCTTGTTGGGTTCCCTAATCTCAGCCACCCACTTCCCCCACTTCCTCATCCTTATACCCCTATAAGGCTTCTCCAGCTGTTGCCTCTGCTTGCGCTTCACTGCGCTTGTCGACGCTGTCGTACAACAGGCTCCTTCCATCACACAACAAGCCCTAATCTACGCTATTTCTCTTCTTTCTCGTATTCTCAGAATTTTCGGATTTCGGTTTCAGTCAGAACTTTACCCTCCCCACACGCCTGAAACAATTTCGTGGAATATACAAAGGAAATATATATAGAGAGAGAGAGTGAGGGATAGAGGGAGTCGGGCCGTATTAGTCTCCTACTTGGCTGCTACTCTGTCGTCTGGGACGGCCGCCACGTTGATCTTCCTTGAAGATAAATCCAAAAACTGGCCGACACAATCCATCGGCTCCCATCCCTATTCCTTCCCCTTCTCATATATACATATATACATATATACATATATCTGTGTGTGTTTTGCTCTGTTCTCTCTCCTAGTTAGTAGTTAGTGAGTCTCAAAACTGAAGGGGCATCTTGGAGCCGTACAGAATCCACGTAGCGGTTTTTGTGGGCATGTATGTGAGGACCGACGTGGATGGTTTACGCCTCGAGTACGCAAGCGGCCACTGGAAACCCTAGTGCTACGGCACCGTTCCATTTGTCAAACTTTGAGAACTAGGGGGTGTAGTGAATGATAATGATGAGTTTGGTAGATATGGATTCCCTCCTAATGGGAGATTTCTAAAGGCTACCAAAGGAATGATCCAGATTAAAAAAGAAACAAATCAACGGTTAATATATATCCAAATCATTTAATAAAAAAAAGATTAAAAAGGACTTGTTCTATACATTAAATGAGGTGTACTTATCATAACCGTTTATTTGTTTTTTTTTTAATCTGGACAATACCTTTAATAGCCTTTGAAAATCCCTCGTTCGGAGGGAATCCGTTCCCGAGTTTGGTTCCGTGGAAAAGTGGATGAAAATTTGGAAATAGAAAGGGGCCGGGTCGGCGGTTGATGATGGATGGATGCGGGTCTGAGAATGACTTCCCGCGCTTCCACGTAATGACGAATCCACCCGGTAGTGGAAATTGCAAAATAGAGTAATTTTTATTTATTTGTTATTTTCATGGGCGATGACGGCAACGTCGGCAAGGATTAGTACCATAAGGCAGTGGAACGTCTGCCAAAAAGAACAGTGTCTTCATGGCTCGATCGCGGGTAGGGACCCAGGTGGCCATCAAGGTATCCCAATATATTTCTAACCTATTTTATGAAGATGATGAATCATAAATAAATAAATACATAAAAAGGAATCCTACCGCATTTGAAAGTACGGCCGAAATACTGATGAAAGCAATGTTAAAAATCTAGATTAGGGTTTAAGAAATTTAAAAATGGATAAGCCGATTGTGGGTCAGTTAAAAATGTTATAAGAAATTTAAAAATCGACAATATTATGTGATAGCTAGCGTTTTAGCAATCAAAAGGTTAGGACAAATGTTTTGAAGTGTACAAAATACAACCGATTAATTCTCTCTTTATATATCTTAAAATTTATGAAGTATGTTGGACGCTACTTGGTAAGTTATGTTGAAAAGTCATTAAAGGACAGCTTTATCGTTTCTTTCTTTATCTTCTAATTAATTAGGAAGTGCTTTGCTCGTGAGTGGGGTGACTAAACCGATGATTCTGCAGGCAACGTGGCTCGTGTATACTCGTTTAGGCGATATATATATATAAGATTTGAGCCTATCAGTTTTTGATTTGATTATCAATATACATGACGCACCGTCGGAATAATAAATTCAAAAAATCTGAACAAGTGGAATCAACGCCTTTGAATTAATTCTGTTGGGCACACGGCCTGGAAGGCATATATCAACGTTGAACTCTTCTCTTGGCGGCCATACCTGGAATCAAACTATACGTACAGTACTCATTGATTCAAGCCCGCTGGATTACTGGTATATATTCTCAAATGCACTAAGTAAGAAGTAGTAATTAACTAGCTATGGGGGAATATTTAAAGTATATATAAAAGAAAAGGAACGAGACGATCAGCATGCAGTCCAGTTTTTCAATATTTTGGTTGTGGTCGGTACTGGCTCCAACTGTTCAGAACTTTGACAAAGTGAATTCAATGGGAAAATCTAATGGATCGGACGGAGATCAACAGGAGCTGTCCCAACTGGCCACTGGGATATCCCAACATGGCAGGGCCACACGAACCCAATATAATTATATAAACTTATGTTCCACGCTAACCAAGTTGATCAAGGCCGCTTTCTTCTGAAAAGGTTCCAATAGTTTGGTGGAGGACAAATTATACATATTTGGGAGGGATGCAAGACGTGGGAGTTTGGCTAGCTGCTGTCCAACTTGGAGATTCATTTGGCCGGCAGCACTAACATTAATAATAAACAAACGGATGGGCCCGTGCTCAGCGGGTCATGACTTATTGGAATTTGCATCTGATCACTGCAAACAATCATGGACAGGAGTTTCCAGCTACTAGTGGATTGTATTCTTTTTCCTTTTTGGGGCACTGGTGGGATAGTAATCTATTAAGTAATATCGAGGAAATGCTGCACTGATCACTAGTACCAGAGAAAAAGGACCGAAAATATGAAAAGGAAGTTGATCTTATAACGACCTCTGTACTGTGTGAGCTCCCAGGCGGCCAGCATCAAAAACCAAAGCGAGGTCCACAACGTTTGATGATTTGTATAAGCATACCATGAAGATGCAAGCGCTAGCATAATAAGGGGGCTTCCAGAAACCGCCAACACTAGAAGGGTAACGATGAGTGGCGGTTCAGGTGGAGGAAGACAGCTAGCGTTCGACAAGCGGCAAGCACCTTGCGTTGATCTGTGCTTCAACGAGAATATATATAGTGTTTCACAGAGCTAAGATTCAAAATATAAGGGCTGGCCGGGGTGAAAATTTTCACATTGGGAACGGAAAGCAAACTGATTGCAAAGGGCTAAAGGAACAGTAGGAAAAAGAGCATAAAGAAGAGACAAGATAAAATAAGTATAGAGAGATGATCGATAGAATTGTTAATAAAAAAATATTACAGTTGGGCAAAAAGTATAGAAAAAAATTTATTTTTCAAAAATTAAAATTTATGTGAAAAGTTGCTGGAGTTTAGGTTGAATTTTTATGCAGTATGTTTCAACATAAAACGAGTATCTCCTAAACCAACTAGAAAAATTTCATCCTCTTTGACTATATTCGAACGAGGAAATTACTTGACGACAACTTTTTTCGTACACGTTCACTGATACGAAGGGAGAACCATCTGTGGCGAGTTGACTCGGAGCCAACCATGTCAAGAGGTGGCCACCTCATTCTCGAGCTTAGAATGCGACCCATTTTTAACTACAAAAAATATGACCTTTAGCGGCTGTCGGAAACCGCTGCTAAAAGTCAAAAACCCGATGCTATAGGTCCATTGCAGTAGATCTATAACGGCGGTTTGCACGACCGCTGGTAAAAACCTCAGATCTATAACAGCGGTTTGCATGACCGTTGGTAAATATATTTCATCAATGATTAATAATATTTTACAACAAACATAAGAATCTCTACAAGTAATCTAAAAAGTTATCAATTTTTAATATAAAATAACAATAACACTACAATAAATATAGGTTTAGGTGACAAAATTTAGGGTGTCAAACCAAATTTTGTCACCTAAAGTTTACTTTCCCGGACAAAATATTAATTTTGTCACCCAAAACAATCCAGGAACGCCGAAACCGTCCGGACCGTCAAAACAACGTTCGGACGTATATCTGGTGTGACGACATACACGCGTTGCGAATGAGTGAAGATAAAACTCGTCACAAAAAAATAAACTCGTCCGGACTCCCAAATACACCGTCCAAACTCTATGCTGGGTGACAAATTGCAAATCGTCGTAACTGAGTGACCATTAAAATCGTCATAATTTTTCGCCACAGTCCGGACAACACAAAAAGGATGTCCGGATGGTTAATTCAGATTCTTCTACCCGATGTCCGGACCAATAAAACCTGTCCGAACGGTTAAAGTTCTATATCCATTTTGAATTCATCGGCATATTTAATGACGTTAAATTTGATTGCGCCTCGTATAAAAATAAAGCAGAATCACATCCGGACGACACCAATAACGTGGGGACTACATAACAAATAAGCGTTCGAGCCCTTTATTTATGGTCCGGACGGAATTTGTACGTCCGAACGAACATGAAAACCGTTCGGACACTATACAGGGTGACAAATTTCAAATCGTCGTAACTGAGTGACCATTAGAATCGTCATAATTTTTACAATGTCGTCCAGACGCGTTTTATACAAAGTCCGAATGTACATTACCTAACGAATCATAATCGTGAGGATATAGTAACAAATTAAAATTTTCATGAACACAAATCACAGTCCGGACGTTAAAAACCGCTTTCCGACGGAAAAAAATAACAGAGTATGAACGGTAATAAAAAGGTCCGCACAGTTATGAGCGCTTCTTCTGCAAATCGTGTGATTCCACGTTGCAAAACTTTAGACCTGTGGCATCGATACCGTCCGGGCGGTATTGTTACGTACGAACGTCCGAAAATTTAAACGACGCAGTTTGACGTTCATGCGAACGGTTTATGCTTCTGTTCAGACGGTTTTGCTTTGTTGACGATGGAACACTCTAGGAGAAGTATCACCAATGTCTGGGGACAAACAAAATGACCAGTTTGGGAAAACTTTTTTTAGCGTAGTTAAAGGAAAGTCTTCGGGCGATAGTGGAGTCGACACATTCAATGTGCAGATGGAACTGTTCTCTTTGAAATAACTCATTAGACATGTGTAGGGTCATTTGGCGCATGTTTGTGATGCCCTCAGACAAGTCGGTCTTGCAGCCCACCCATGTCATGGTCAGTGATATCAGTAGTCGGCTGACGGCTTTGGAGTAGAAGGACGCAGATATGGACGTTGGGTGGAGGAAGGAGGTCTTTGTACTTAATGAGGTCCTGAAGGGCGTGTCAACAAGTGTAGAGCTCTTTCCCTTGAGTGAGTGAGTTGTGCTAATAGAGGAGCGCCTTCGCCAAGTGTGTCACATTCTGAAACTCACTGATGGTGATGATGATGATGAGCAGTAGTCTAGCTGCTCTGTGGACATCTATTAGTTTTTTTTTATTTGGACATTTATTTATTATGTTTTGAGGACATTTTACTTTTATATTATGTTCTATGGACGTGTATTGGTATTTATTTGATGTTATTTTGTTCATATTATGTTTTGACGACATTTGATATATTTCTGTTATTTGTATTTATTGGAACTTAATATAATATTTTAATTAATGTTACATTTCTAATTTCGGTATACTCATTCAAATAAATATTATTTTTAGAATTTAACACACTTAAGGTTATTTATATTATTAACTAACTTTGACTATTTAAAACTTGCTAATAAATTTCATTGTATAAGTTTTTTTTTAAATGAAAAAAAAAAAATGTCAATAACCGTTCGGACGTTAGAGTTATCGTCCGGACTGTTTACTGTAAGCTCAAACGGTGTCGTATTATGTAAAAACAATCGTCTGGACACTAGTTTATGTGGTCGGGACGCTTGAAATTAAAGATTCAGTTCGGACGGTTGGTTTGATATCGTTCGGACTGTGTGAAATTTTAAGCGGCAACGATTCCCACTCAAAATTATACACATAGGCGTTCGAAACTACATTAACTGCATCCGAACGACTTGTATTCGTTTCAAGGACGGGAAATCGCAGACAGTATAACCAAAATGTACAAAACTTAGAAATTTTGAGAGATTTGAGCAAGAAGAGAAAAATGAGCTGATTTTGGACATCAATCTCATTGAAAAAGGTGTGAAAGGAACAATTCATTTGAGATTTCACCTTAGATTTCATTTGAGGTTAGTGAGTTTTAAAATTTATAAGTTTTTTCAATTTTATGGTCTAAAATGATAGTCATGGACTTTGGGGTTGGTTGTGATCTGTTTATATTGAAGTGATTCTGATTTGGGTTGAGTTTAACATGAATTTGTGGTGAAAATAGAGTTTGTGCGATGAAGAATTGTATTTTTCAACAATCGCAGTCCGTACGGCATATAGCCCGTCCGAACCCATTTATTTGGATCAGACGTTTTTGGAAAAACGTCTGAACGGTGATATGTATTGTTCGGACGTTATGTTACGTTCGAACGGTTCTATGTATTGTCATGCATATTCATTCAGTAACCCTAGCCCACGTTTAAGAATTACACGAAGTTCAGATAACGCTAGTAGTGTCGGGTCCTTCCCTTAGGGATAGGAATGAATTACCGTCCTCCACCACCACCAGTGGCACTCAGAGTAGTTGTGCATGTAAGTATCTTACACCGTCAACCTTTTTAAATTTCTATGGTTAACTGAATTTTAAATTCATTGTTCTTCATTTGTAGCGACGTCCGGAATCAAACATGTTCGAGGTAGTATGCGTAGGATTGCCTTACTCATGCATGTTCTGTAAGAAAAAAATCCAGAATCTGATGAAATTAGTCCGTTGCTTTATAAAAAGACATACTAATAAGGTTGTCATGTGGAATTCTGCAGATGATGGATGAGCAGCAATGAAAGAAAGTCGAAGATCTGTTGCGGATGATGGCGGAGCTGCAACGCAAAAAAGACGAAAAGTACCAAAAGATGATGCAGGAGCAACAAAGGACCCTAGTGGAACAACAAGAACAGAGGATGCAACTAATGGCGGAGCATATGTGTGAGCAGATGATGGAGCAGAATCAAACAGCTACAATCTCGTTCGACACCCAAACGAAAAATTGTGTAGATTTATATTGTATTTTTACTGCCTTGTCAAGTTATCGATTATGTATTTTATTTACTTTTTTTTTTAACAATTGCATATTTGTAGACATTTTATTATATTATGAGCATCGAATATCTTTTTATTATATTACTTGAAATTTTTAATTAAATTAATTTAAATATGAATCAAATCGTTCGAAGGGTAACAAATGTGGTCCGAACGGTTATTTGGCCTCGATAACATGCGCACGCATAACTACCCGTCCGAACTCTTTGCGTTTAATTACTCTGTCCGAACGAGTTCTGAGGATGACAAATAGATATTACCTAAAAATTTGCATGACGAGCTTTAGGTGACAAACCGGTTTTGTCACCCAAAACAATAGGTTACGAAATTTGTACTTTTTTGTCACCCAAAGTGTTTTTTCTTGAAGTGTAAGCAAGGACCAACTAAAATATTCAAATACAACACAATAAGCGATGACCAATTAAAATCTTCCTCCTTTGACACGATGACCTTTGACACATCAACGTCCTTTTGAATTCTCAATCAACCCTAAATCTACCAAAATGAGGAAAATATTAGTTAACGTCACTGGGAAGCAATAAAGAATATGACAATGGGAAATGCAGACGAAAGGTAATACCAAAAAATCTCAATATATGGAGTTATAGAAAACCTTTGCCGCATTCCTTGAACTATTGCATATTGCATATTGCATATTGTTAGGGTCTAAACTAGACTTTTCACTCTTTCTAGTCTCAATTTGGCTATTGAACTATTGCATATTGCAATTTTAAGGACTAGTATCGGGTAGCAAAGTTGCCCTTTCAGCACCGAGAGTTACTGCAAATTTGAAGGTAACTCTTAAGTTGCTGTTGAAAATCTGTTATTACTTTGGAATGGGATGATTCCGTTCAGATATAGTTTTGAATAATGTTAACTTTTATGCTAAGTTAAATTTGACTAATCAATTCCCATAAATTCGTCTTATAATTGTAGGTACGTAATCGATCAAAGTCTAATGAAATTATTAGAGAATCCAAAGTTGTCAAGGGCATAGTGGGGCTTCTACTACACAATAAAGCACATCACCTTTTGCATAAAATAAAAATGTTCGGATCCAATCCAAAGAGTAAATTAAGCGCGCGCTATATATATATATATATATATATATATATATAAAGCATGCCCCTATGCATATTAGAAGGCACTCATTATCAAAATAAAACCAAAAGATTACATGAAAATCTCCAAAATTAGAGCAAGAGGGTACGAAAGTCTTATATATGAGCCAGACTAAAAATTAGAGGTAAGAAATTTATGAGCCAGCTTCTGACCAATGTGAATTTCGGATTTAGTATCCAAGTGCTTGTTGTCCGGTAGAAAGGTTGATCCCATTGCATCAACGTTCTCCACATTTTTCAGATTTATTTTCTGCTGATCATGTCTTATATCAGCCATGTGGTCGCCTTCTGATGATGTGATTACAACCTGCATACAACAATACATGTTTTTTTTATTATTATTATTGTTTGAAGAAGCCCACACTTATTTAAGAAAATCACACAAGAAATTTTATGAAATTAATCCTTTAGCTCCAGTTTTTGGTCCTCTCTCTTTTTTACTCTTAGGAGCAAATGTTTGTGCCCACAAAGAGAAGAAATAATTTTTTTAGCAATTGATTATGTAAGGTGACATAATTTTTTATTATTATCTATTTTAAGATTTAGATATTTATTTATGGGCAAATTACAAAAGGATGGCAGATAATGGAGTCAATCAGGAAGATTGATAGTTTAGAGAGCAAATTGCAAATATGATAGCAATTTAGATTGATCAGTGATGACGTACTGGCAAATTACAAAAGGACGGCTATGTATGTTTAATATCTCAGAAAGTTTTCAAAAATTTCTCACACACTTTTTCATCAATTTTAATACATTTTCACCAATCCCAATAATTTTTTCATCAATTCCAATAACTTTTAACTAACTTTCTAATAATCCTAATAGAATCTACATTACTTCCAAAAAAACAAAAAAATAAAAACTGTTTTGAAAACTAAACCAAACATAGCCGTTGTAAATTGCTATCCTTCGTTGGAAAACAGGATCACCAGCTCGATTGAAAAAGCTGACTACCTAAAACCAAACTAGAAACTCGAACTAAATGACAACTTCATGATACCTTTGGAACAAGATAAGTAGTTCATGTATGACAAAAATCTCAACTTTTTCAAAAGGGAAAATTGAATCCATCAAAAGAACAAATAAGGAGAGACCATACCAAGATTATAGGGAGGTCGGGAGAGTTCAGATCAGCTCGGAGATCGTTGAAAAAATTCTCAGTTCTTTCCTTATAGAACTTGTAATATTCATCTCCACAATCGCTCTCACCCTGATACCAAAGCATGGCTCGAATTTTTCCACCACTTTTAACTGAGGCTCTTGCCCTATCCACCAACTGGTTGTATAACTTAGTCCCCCGTTGCCACTCATGTATCTTGGTTCCTCCTATTGCGCATGGGACCAGACCAATCACGCCAAAGCTGGGTTCCTTCTTCAAGATCGCATGGGGAAAGGGCATTCCGGGGCCAATCCCACAGGTCTTCAAGCTATCAATCTCCTGATGGAGTGGCTCACGGGCTTCCACCCACGTGTTGTTCAAAGCCAGTGTGAGGATATCCGAGCTGGGAGTGCTCTCGGGAGGGATTACGCCGTCCCACTTGAGCGTGTCGGTTTTGGTGTCGTTATAGTCGCCGCCACGGCCAGACATATTGCTCTGACCGGCCAAGAGAAATATGTTCTTGGGTTTGAGTTCTTCAGGCCTAACATCCCCGAAATGAGCCATGAGCACGAACACGAAGAAGGAGGAGGAAAAGAGCAGAGACATCCCTCTCTGCTGATCTTTTGGGGGTGGAGGGTGACTATATATGGTGGAGTCCTCAAGATCCTGTTTCTTAGGACTTCTCCAATGCCGTGTTGAGAGCAAGATGGTTGGTCCTTTATACCACTTCTAATTAGAGTTCGGGTGCATTACAGACTGTATAATATGTTTTGAACCCGTTTCTCTAACCGATAAAACAAACCAAATAAGAAAAAAATTTGTGTTACAAAACCAATTACTTTAAAAATAAGAAAAAATTGTTAAGAGATTGCCTTTTAATATCCTTTGCTTGATTTGATTGCACATTTCATAATTCCAATCATTTTTAGCTTTGATTTTGAGCCTCTTCTCTTCAACTAATAAAAACAAACTCGCTTTCAACCTTAAATATTTGTAAAACAAAGCTTCTTAATCCGATAGATGCCCTTCTGGTTTACTATATAGACATTGGGTGGAGGTTTTTCTATTTACGTCCCGAAAGAGACTACACTGTGTTATCTTCTACCCTTATGCTTAGAAAATAAAAGACTTTAAAATAGAGGCTCGCTTGATACTTGGTGACCCTTTGATTGATATCAGAGGCATTATGTCGTATTTATATGGAGGCTTCTCTTTATAATTACTTGCAAACAAACAAGTATCCAAGTTGGTCTCCTCCATAAGTGTGCAATCTTTTTCGAAAGTGACATATTCATGATGACATGTTTGATTAATTAGCTCTTTGTTCACTTTCCTCAAATGGGATTTGACGTTTGAGCAAAGGACTCCACCTTCAATTCATTGATCGCGAGAGTCATGTGTTTGGTTGTTCCGAATTAAAGTAGATGTTGATATTCAACCACCGGATCTCTCAAATTGATAGAACCTTGAAATTCACCGGCGGCTTAATTCTCAGATTTCATAATTCTCCGTTCAGAATTATGGCCATCCTACCCAAGTAGGTAAGATCTAAAAACTCTGACCTAGTCTACTGCAAAATAATGATAATATATATTGTAGAGAATTCTACTTCAAATGACTTTGATACGTGGTTTTTATAGAGCTGAGAACTACTGTAGAATTATGCGAGTATTGTGCAATCTCACGTGTTTTGACTGTTGATGAATAGTGACTATGGTCTACTTTTAGGGTTTCGTGAATAGTATTTCTAACTTTTTATTGTTCATGATATTAGGGCTGTACATCGGGCGGGTCGAGTCGGTTCAGGCAAGTCCACGTTGTACCCGACGTTTTTCTCAGCCCGACTCGAAAACTCGACCCGCTCGCAATGGAGACCCGAAATCGCCCGAATCCGACTTCCATCGGGCGTGTCGAGTTCATTTTCATCCCGATTCTAGTAACTTTCCTCCATAGTTGGGCTTCCTTTTAGCAATAATTTACTTGGGCTTCACTCGTTTTTTTTTTTTTTTTGCTTTTTATGCTTTGTTCACTTTTCTAGTAATTTCCTTCCTTAGTACTGTTGGACTTCACTTTTTTGCTTTTTTCCTAACTCGTTTTGCTTTGGGTTTTGCTTTCGGCTTCCTTTTCCAGCAATTTCTTTTCTTAGTGTAATTAATTAATTTATTGATGTAAAATAAAAGTACATGGGACCATCCATGAGAATAGAGAAAAGAAAGCTTGTTTGGACAAAATCCGCAACAACCCCGTAATGATCATCAGTACTAATGATCATCAGTACTGGTACTCTACAAAGGACCCATGGTGAAGCCAACAAGTCCATGCTTAAGCTGCAGAGAAGTTGAAATTCGACATACAATAAGGAGGCTCACCAGATAACTTCTTCTCCTACTTCTCACTTTTATTTTATCATTATGTATAAACAGGCTTTTATTTCATCTTGAATGTATGAAACTCTGTTATGTGGAGGTTTCAGGTATTCCTACCGCTAAGTGCTTCTTGTTCCTACTTTGGATTGACACCAATCGTCCAAAAGAAATGACAAAACACATCCACATGAAAGCACCATATTATCAAGGACTTAGATTCCGTAGCCCGTCGACATGCAACCAAGAAAAGAGGAGACCTATTTCAACAACTAGTTTCTTCTCCTTTTTTTTTTTAAAAAAAAAACCCATCAAAAGCAATTCTCAAAAGATTGCTAAGATTTCTTCTCCTTCTTTTTAATGTGCAAAGAGGAACAAAGCAAATACAATCATCAAACCACCACTCATATACTGACTCTGATATTTGAAAGCAACTGACCTCCCTTAAAACACACCAAGAAAGCAACTGACCTCCCTTAAAGCAATCACCAAGAAAGCCACCACAACATCCGACACTGGAAAAAGTTCAAGAGACTGCTATGTACATCCAAAAAAGAGACATCCACTTCCGTTGTTTGCAGACAAACAAACAAAACGATAATTTTCTGTACTTTCATGAAACCTTCCCTGTGCATTGAAATTGATCCCTAAATATCCAAATGAATAGAGTTCGATCGCTATATGCACAGCATCTTCTCCACAGAGGATTTTTGTCACTTGGCAATTCTTTTCCAGTTCTTCAATATATAAACATATAAGCCAGATCTCTGTTCTCAACGATTCCAATTTCACTACTTCGCTTTAGTGATAAGTTCTCTTAAACACTTCAACACATGCGGCCTCTAACCACACTCAAATATACAAATAAGCAATATTCATATATTATATGCCGAAGAGTTACTTGGATAGTGCAAAAAGCTAAGCAAAGAAGGTAGTGATGTACTTACTTTGTAGCTAGTAACTGCTCAAAGAATACCCTGATCATATCAAGCTCACGTGTCAATCTCAAGAGGTTTTTCGTATGACAGGTATATATCTTTCCTTACAGTGTTCGCTTCTATATCTATAGCTTGCAAGGTCCCAATAGACTTTGACGCCTCTGTCCTTACAGTGTTCGCTTCTATATCTATAGCTTGCAAGGTCCCAATAGACTTTGACGCCTCTGCAAGATCTTTACCTGAACCGATCATCAAGGAGCCAATCAATTAATACCAAAAGGGTCGAAGTGGTACACAAATTATAAATATTTTTTTGTTATTGGATTGAAATTCTGGGTCGTCGAGAAGAACATTCACAAGTAAGGCAATGCCAATTCTTGTCATTTTGGCTCACAAAGTCGTAATGAACAAACAAAAGGAAATCCTTGTCATTTTGACTCCACTGCTACAATTGACAAGAATTTTCTTCCGTCTTTCTCATAATCATTCCATTCATTTGTTTGTTTATCATAATCTGAAGGCACAGGTCACTCCAACATGTTATGTTGCAGGTGAAATAAAAATAAACGAACCATCAATAGTTTTAAATTGCAAGCAACCCCACAATTAGAGAAACAAAAATCTCATAGAGACCTAATAGGGCATTATCCTCATAACAAGAGCTTACCTTACCTCCATAATAAAAGGAAGAAGATTGGGCTCAATGGCTTCGTCATCCCCTTAGAGGGGTCACTCGAATCCACTAGCCAGTACTGCTTAGCAGATAAAAGTAAAAAAACCATACAACAAAACATGATGTATGTATATTTAGAAACATCTACAAAGTTTCCCAATAAACAAATAAATGAACCAAGCAAAAATCGGGCCACCTTCTTTGCAAGGTCAGTAGCTTCAAAGGCCTCAGACTGAGATTATAATGACAAATTCTGCAGTATATTTGCAGCTTCTGTAACATTAATAAGAGCAGAAGAGAAAGACGCTTCTTAGAAAACCACTAATGCCAGAGACTATTCAAACACAACACTCTTGAGCGAACAAAAGACTATTCAAGCTTATAAAAACCTCCAATTAAACCCAATATAGAATATATGCAACCAAGAAAAGAGAAGACCTATTTAGCAATCTTAGAAAACCACTGATGCTAGAGAAAGCCCAAATCGTTAAAGGAAGAGAGCAAATGAAGGGAACCAAGAAAAAGCCATGGAACATACATATTTAGCGCAATCGTACCCATTTTGCGAAGAAGGGAAGCAGAGGAATCAGCAGCAGTAACAGATTTGTTCTCCTTCTCACCCTCTTCCTTTCTCAGATTCGAGATTTGAGATTCAAGATGAGAGAGAGAGAGAGAGAGTCAACAATCGGGTTGCCCGGCAAGCAGCTCCTCGCTCGAAGACTGTCGTGTTGAAGCTCGCTGAAGGAGGCAGGGAGTGAGGCACGACCGCACGAGGAGAAGGAGAAAGGATATTGCTTAGGGTTCTCTAGTGCTAAAAAGAACCGGACCGCAGACCGGATCGGACCGCACCAATTTTGTGGTTTTTATCATATGAATCTGGTCCGGTCCGGACCAGATTCATAAAACTGGATTAATGCGGTCCGGTCCGGTCCAAGATTTTTAGAAATCGGTCCGGATCGGACCGGATTGCATTTCAATTTTGTTTAAAAAAATAAAATATATACTGCTTATAGCCTTATTGCTCAGAAGCTCTGCGCAGTAATAGAGGCTACAGAGCCTACTGCGCAAAGGCTCTGCACTGTAACAGAGCCTACTGCGTAGGGGCAAAGCCTACTATACAGTGCTAAAATTTTAAAAAAATAAATCCGATATGGACCACTTAAGTGGTCTAGACCGGACCGGACCGAACCACTTATAAGTGGTCCGGTCCTCTATATTAGTAGGATCGAAAATTCGGTCCGACCGCATTCCAGTCCTGCAGCCCTAGATTCTCCTACAAGTAGTTTTTAGGAAAATGGCGGGTTCGGTCGAGCTGAAGTAAAACTGACGGTCTGAGCCTCAGCCCGACTGAATATAGGAGGATTCTATAATTTTGGGCCCGCCCCCACCCGAGCTCGTATATGGATCAACCCGTTTCGGCCGGGTCGGGTCGATTTCGACGTCGGGCCCAACGTGTACAGCCCTACGTGATATATATATATTTTTTATACATGTATCTTCTAATTATCACATTTTTTACAATTTACAATCTAAACTATCAAATTTGGTATATTACATTTTAATTTTCAAATTACTAGTGTGTTTTTAATTTCCACATCTCATCTTAAATGAGTGGCAGAGAGAGAGTGCCCTATAAGATACATGACAACTTAAAACGAAAACACCCTTTTGCCTAAGATTTTGCTCAAAATTAACTCAAATTTTTGAATCCGAATAATATCTATTATCTAAAAGCGAACAAGTATTTTTTTCCTAATATCTGTTTTTATCATTATAAATTTAACAAAAACTATATACTATATAAACAAAATTATAATTTAAAATCGCCCTCCTCCCAACCTATGATAATGGGCTCCAGCCAAAATTTTCATAAAAAAAGGTACATATGTAACGGGCCTCGCTTTCCATGGCCTTTTATAGACTGATACAACGATCTTTTTCTTTCCATTTCTCTCGGTCCTTGTAATTTGTAAAAGAAACTGCCTTCTCCCGTTGTATTTTTTTTCCTTTCTCTAGAGTTTCCTTCACTCAGAGAGCAAAAAAAACAAAAAAAGGCCACAACCAGACGGACCAATGTCATAGGGTCCAGATTGAGCTCCCACCCTCCACTAGGCTCATTACAAGACTAGTTACCAGCGTCGACTTTGCATGCCAATTTTTTTTTTCTCTAGGCATATATATATATATATATATGCCTGTTATATGTTTTATTTTAATATTTTGATATGCCACAGGGAGAGATTAATTGGGTCTTTTATTTTTTCTTTTGGAGAGAGATTAAATTATTTGGTTGTGTATGATTTTTGGACTTGGTTTCACTTTTTATTGCTGAAGTTTCATTTTATTTTATTTTTTTATACATGTGTGTTATTTGTAGCATGTGGAGTTTTTTGTAAAGAGTATAGTTATCCTCTCCTTCTTTACTTTAATTTCTTTATTCTTGTTTCCAAAGCTTATAGATCAAATTTTATAAGAAAGATATTAATGTTTGTTTCACACTCATATAGGCTAAGGGAAATACTTCCCAACTTTTAAGAAGTTTTTCAAAAAGTCAATTTTTTTTTTACAACCAAACATAAAAATTTTATACAAATTTCAGTAACTTTTCACATTAACTTCAAAATATTTTCATTAAAAAAATTACATTAAATATTCTCTATCCTTATTTTTTTAACAAAATCCAATACAAGTCATTCTACAATTAAGGAATAAATACACTTTGCATTCTTTAACTTTGGAGGTCTTGACACTTTGACCCCGATCTATTATTTTTGTCACATTGCACTTATTAACTATTGATTTCACATACTTTGCACCCTCTGTTAAAAATTTCCATCAATTTGAACAAAAATTTATTCTTTAATCTTCAAAATGACAATTTTACCCTCATAAAATGGTCACTACCAAAAAAAATATGGGGATAAAATTGTCATTTCACACATCAAAATATCGTTTTCTATCCAAATTAATCAAAAAATTTAAGAGATATTGCAAAGTGTCTAACATCAAGACAGAAATAATAGATTTGAGGGTGCAAAGTGTCAAGACCTCCATAGTTGGAGGTGCAAAGTGTATTTAACTCTACAATTAAACATTCTTCAACTTTTTCACGAACTTTTCTAAGGGTGAGTAAATCATCCGGATATTTCCGGAATTTCCGGTTCCGGTACCGGTTCCGGCCTATTCCGGAACCGGAACCGGAACACATTTAATGGAAATTTCGGAACCGGAACCGGAACCGGAAATTCCGGCGGAAATACCGGAATTTTCCGGTTCCGGTAAATTTTTAAAAAAAATTAATTTAAGGGCTCAAACGGTGCCGTTTGAGCCCTTTAAAACCGTGACCTGGTCAAAACGACCCAGGTGACCTACAACTTCACAGTGAAGTCTTCGACTCCCTGAGGCCTGACGGCTGAGCCCTCAACTCCCTCCGGCCCTCCCGTCCCGTGGCTTCTCACGACACCCTGTCCCTGAGCCCTCGACTCCCTCCGACTCCGGCCACCGTCCCTCCCATCCTCCCTCCCAAGATTTGATCTCTCAGCTCTCTCCTTGGACCTGATTCTCCCAAAAGCTCTCTCTCTCTTTTTCTCACGGGTTGCTCCCATCCACCAGTTGGATTTTGGACCTTTTGTGGCCGGATTTCTCACCAGCTCTCGGTCTCTCAGCTAAGGGTTTGTTAATTTCCTATCCATCAATTGTATTGAGTATTTAAATCACATAGTTAGGGTTTGTTAATTACTTAATTTGATTTAAATCCTTTTGAAGTCTCGCCAAGGTATGCTGGGTTTGAATAATGCTGGGTTTGAATAATATGAGTTACTTTATATAGATTGTTGATTGTTTGCTGATTGTTTGATTGCTCATGAAAATAATTTGTGAAGTTTGTGAAGAGAATAATTGATGATGGTGTCGACACATTGGACAAAGGTGTCGACACATTGTACACTCACCAGAAAGCAAGCTTCCAGGCCAAATTAATGGTGTCGGCACATAGACCAAAGGTGTCGACACCTTCAGCTTGGCCTGGAAACCTGCTTTCTGTTGATAGTGCAATGTGTCGACACCATTGGTCTATGTGTCGACAACATTAATTTGGCCTGGAAGCTTGCTTTCTGGTGAGTGTACAATGTGTCAACACCTTTGTCCAATGTGTCAACACCATCATCTTGGACTGGGACATGCCTTCTGGTGTGTGACCAATGTGTCGACACCATGGTCTTATGTGTCGACACTATCGACACTTAGACTAAAAATTTTACATTTATTTTTACATTTAGATAGATTGAGTCATTTTACATTTATTTTTTGTTATTCAAATGAATTGAAAATCAAATATTTTTAATGTCAGACGGATGAGATTAGTATTACACATACTACAAATGTAGGGTCTTGCCCTAGTGGTGGTGGTCCAATACCTGATGAGTCAGTTAGTAGTCCTCCATCCGGTGGTGATGAGGATATTACCAATCAGTCAGAAGAACAACCATGTAAAAAGAGAAAGAATACTCGCAAGAGTTTTGTATGGGATCACTTCACTAAAATTTTGCCAGTTGTCAAACCTGAACACCCTGAAGCCAAATGTCATCATTGTAAGGCCAAGGTTGGGTGCCACCCTGAACGCCATGGGACTTCGGGTATGAGGGCTCATTTGACACGGTGTTTGCCATATAAGAAGCAACAAGGCCAATTAGACAAGACTCAATCTAGGTTGACATTGGATGCTTCGAAAGCAACAGGGAGTGATAAGGGTGTTTTGAAGTTGGATAGTTATAGTGAAAAGGAGGTGAGGAGGTGGATTGCTGAATATTTGATAATGGATGAGATGCCTTTTAGGACTGTGCAGATGTTAGGGTTTAGAAAATTGGTGGAGAGACTTGAGCCCCGCTTTAAGATGCCCAGTAGATTTACGATCATGAAGGATTGTATGGAATTGTATATAGAAGAAAGGACTAAGTTGAAAGAGGCGATTGCCATAGAAAGTCCTAGAGTTTGTTTTACCACTGATACTTGGACTTCAGTTCAAAATGTGAACTATATGTGCGTGACAGCCCACTTTATTGATAGGAGGTGGTGTTTACAGAAGAGGATTATTTACTTTCGTCGTATAATTGATCATAAGGGGGCTAGTATTGGGAAAGAGATAGAAGGATGTATGAATATTTGGGGGATTGACAAAATTCTCACAATCACGGTTGATAATGCAACCAACAATGATGTTGCAATTGAGCAAGTGAAAAGAAAACAATTAGGAGGTGGGTCAAATGTTGTGTGTAAGCATGATTTCATTCATATGCGATGTGCTGCGCATATTTTGAATCTTATAGTTCATGAGGGTTTGAAGGAATTGGATGATTCCGTTGCAAAGATACGAAATATTGTGAAATTTGTGAAATCTAGTCCTCAAAGGCTTGCTGGGTTCAAGAAGGCCGCTGCAAATAGATTGTTGTCTGATAGCAATTTCTTGCAAATGGACGTACCAACTCGATGGAACTCCACTTATATAATGTTAGAAAGGGCTGAAAAATTTCGGGAGGTTTTTGAGGATATGTTGGATGGAGATGGGAACTTAGTGATGTATTTGAATGAAGATAGTCATGGGAGGAAGGGATTGGGGTCACCGGTATTTGAGGATTGGGAGCACATTAAACTGTTTGTGAAGTTTTTGAAAGTGTTCTATGAGGTCATCCTACGCATATCAGGATCTTCATATGTAACTTGAAATGCATTTTTTGAGGAGTTAGCAATAATTAAGTTTCATTTGGAGACCTTTGTTAATTGTTCTGATATCTCACTTCGTGACATGGCTAAAAAGATGCAAAGTAAGTATGATAAGTATTGGGGGGATTTGAGGAAGGTGAATAGACTTTTATTTGTAGCTGCGGTATTAGATCCTCGCTTTAAACTCATCACTTTAGAGTATTGGGCTATCAAAAATTTTGGGAAGGATAAGGGCATGGATTTCACTGCTATGGTGGGAGGTACTCTAGAAAATATGTTCGAGGAGTATAGTGGAGGTTTCATAGCCCAATCAGAGCAACCAAGTGGAAGTCACAGTTCTGCAAATATGGATGAATTGATGAATATTGATCAGCATTTATGGGGAGGTCTTCCTACTTATCGACAGCAACAAAACTTGCTAGATAGTAAGTTTGAGGTGGAGAGATACTTTATTGAAGATGTGGAACCAAGGGTGGCGCATTTTGATATTTTGTTGTGGTGGAAGGTGAATTCTCAGAAGTTTCAAGTTCTTTCTCGCATTGCAAAGGATGTGTTAGCTATCCCAATTACTACCGTGCCATCTGAGTCCGCTTTTAGCACTTCCGGCAGAGTGTTGGATGCTTTTCGCTCTTCTTTGGCGCCTGGTACCGTGGAGGGCCTCATATGTGCACAAAATTGGTTGCATGCTACTCCTATACTTGATGAAGATGATGCCGACATTGATGGTGGAGATGATCCATTGAGTTACAAACTAGATATGGGTATACTTTTTATTTTGTTACATTTTTTGCTTTGTTAATTGATTATTTGGTTCTCTTAGTATTTCTCTTATAATTGTTTTGTTTTTCTTTTGTAGAGATGGAGAACTTGAGGATATCAGTTGGACAAGCACAATGATCTATTTAGTATTTTAGTGGCTGATATCCTATTTCAATTAACTCTAGCTTCGTTTAGATATGATTGTATTTATATATTTTGGAAAAAAAAATTAAAGAGACATTTGTTCAGGAAAAAAACAGCCAAATTTTGGCTTTGGGCTTTTAAAAAAAGTTAGGCCTATGTCGAAAATGGGCCTTCAGGCCTAGATATGGAACCAGAATTTTCGGTTCCGTTTCCGGAATGGAAAATCCCATTCCGGTGAGTACCGGAACCGGAACCGGAATTACCCATTCCGGTTCCATCCGGTTCCGTACTCACCCTTAAACTTTTCTATGAACTCCCATTCAAAAATTTCTCTTACAAACTCAAAATTTTTAAATTTTTTACTTGCCAAATATCATTTAAAAAAAACTACTCCCAAATTTCCCTCAAGGGAAATGTGGGTACTCTCTCTTTTTATAGCCTCGATACTCAATTATCTCTCTCTTTCCAAAAGAATTATAGGTAGGTTGGTAGGATTTTTCGCACATAGTTATGTGACATTATTTATAAACATGGCCAGTGGCGGATGCAGGGGTTGCGGCCCTAGGCGGCTTGCCACCCATTGCATCCCCCAAGAAAAAAATTCATTTAGTTTTTTTTTAAAAAAAAAATTCATAAGTTGGCCTGGGCCTATAGAGGTCCGACCCCCATTGGCCTAAGCCAACCCCCCATCTCACCTCGGTATGTGTGAGATGATCAGGACCCTCAGACGGTCTCTGATGACTCCTCCCTCCCATCGGTGCCGATCATCCATCTTGAGAGACTGATTGTTGAAGATTCTATGAGTTCTGAATTGGAAAAGCTGCACTCTGTTTGAAAAGACTGGGATTCTTCCAGGTAGGCACGGTAATGTGTCTGGCCAATTGCTAAACCCTGAAATTTGTGTGTCCAAACAACACCTACGGTCAAGATCTACTGCAGGCCTTAGGCTAGATAGAGGGACTACTAAGGCCTTATGACATTTAAATGTAACCAATTTGACTTTTTTAAAGACATAATTGACCTTTTGTTTTAAAAGAAACTTAAATTTTCAATACAAAGTGCAACAATACTATGTTAGTGTGTAAAACGTGTTTTTTTTGTCTCGAAAAATATTGTTCTTTTTGTGTTAAGTGACATAACTACAGGTTGTAAACCATGGAGTTAGTACTTCATTGCTCGAAGAATTAAGGACAGAGGTGGAGGGTTTTCTCAGACTTCCCTTTGAAGAAAAGAAGAAGCTTTTGCAACAACCTGGCAATCAAGAGGGCTTTGGACAGTTGTTTGTGGTTTCAGAGGACTAGAAGCTAGACTGGTCGGACATGTTCTATATAACCACTCTTCCACTCAATCTAAGGAGGAGTGATCTATTTTACAAACTTCCCCTAAAGCTCAGGTTTCTCGATCCCTTCAGATAGGATATAAAAGCACTAGTGTAGAGTTATAAAGCACGAACTTCATTTCAGTTCAACTATGGGTTTGTTTACTAAACTTTTACCCTTCTAAAATTTTCACATAATAAAATAATTATAATATAATCTCTCTCCCCCATTATATCATTACTTTTCACTATAATAAATATAAAAAATTCATTAAAATCATCTCTCTCTTCACTTTTCACTTTCTCACCAATTCCAATACCCTAAAATTTTAATCTTCCCAAAATTTTAACATTTTATCTTTATATTGCAGAAACACCTTGCAAGCTTTCTTCATGGAAATGAAAAAGCTAGCCATAGCAATCTTAGGTCACATGGCAAAATCTTTGAAGATGGATCCTGAGGAAATGAGAGAGATGTTTGGTGAGGGAGTGCAGTCGGTGAGGATGAATTACTATCCTCCCCTAAAGCTCAGGTTTCTCGATCCGTTTAATAGCGGTTTTAGATGTCATTCGTTATCTTTTGGGTCAAGGATAAGCTTTTCGTGGTCTATGAAGATGGTTGACACCATAAATAATACTCTATTTCAATTAGTTTATCGACTTATTGAGTTGTCATTGATCTTACCAGTTGCGACTGCTACCGTTGAAAGAGTGTTTTATGCGATGAAGATCGTCAAGAGTGATTTGGGTAATAGGATAAGAGATGACTGGATGAATGATTGCATGATAGTGTACATTAAGCAATAAGTTTTTAAAACTATTGAGAATGAAGTCATTTTGCAACTTTTTCAAAAGATGCAAAAACGTAGGATGAAATTGTCAACTCTTAGTAGCAATACATAGTACGGTACATGTATGTATTCTAATATTTTTAATGCTTTTAGTCTTTGATTTTTGATATTGTAACTTTAAAACAATTTTTTGCATTACGAAGGAAAAAAAAATTCTTGTTATTTTGCCTTTAAAGTTCAACCCCTTGGATTTTGATCCTGGATCCGCTACTGCACATGACAGATGATGGCCCGACGAGGATGGAACACATGCACCACAAATAGTCTAAACTTAGGGACTATCGCTAAAATAGGGGATTGATCATCTCATTTGACCCAAAGGAAATTTTTTCCAGCAAAAATGCTTGGAGTTTGATTCGTCGCAGGGTGTTTCTCATAGAGGGTTCGATTGGTTTTGGAATCCTCCACTTCCAAAAGGCAAAAAAATCAGTTTTCCCAGAGTTCAAAAAGTTATCCTTTAGCCCTGTCTGGAAGAAGTGAGACACACGAGATCAGCGATCTCTTACTTCCATGGTTTTGCCTGGCGATTCCTGTCCCTCAAAGGCTTTAGCATTTGCGGATTACAAACCATGGGTTTCTCCTTTTTGCTCTCTTTCCCTCTTTTGCTTTTATCTAAAGGCCCCAGCAATAGAAAAAGCTAAAGGGTGAGAGGACAAACAAAATGTACACGAATTTTTACTGCACAGATTTTTAGAGCACTTTTTAGGCCATGCTGGGTTAGATGAAGGCCTATGAATATAAAGTTACATTTCAAAATAAGTTCTTTGCAAGATTGAGCCATTCTTATCCTGTTAGGACAAGCACGGCATCATATTTTCTTTTCTGACCTAAAGTTCCTTTCTCATTTCTTCCAAAACTTAAAAAGAATAGAATGAGCTTTTATTTTCCACTACAATAGTTTGTTCCCTTGATTTATGGTAATCAACACTTAAATTATGATACACAACCTTTTCCTGCAACAACTCCTAATCCATGGACGGATTATCTTAATAATATATCGGCATAAAGATGATAGGTACCGTGATAGTGATTAAGTATTGATCCTTGATGATGAAAGATAAGGATTAGGTGACCTAATTTGGTGGGCTGTAGCTAAGTTAATGCGTGCCCATATCTGAGTTGGCATGAAGCATCATACCTATCAATGAGTGTGGTAGGACCATTCTGCAGAACCATTTTTTTGTGCTTTAGTGAAATAAGATCCTAAATCACCTTTAAGCATTTTCATTCAACTGACTTCCACTTTTTCTTCTTGTCATGTTATATGGCAGGAAAGTTCCCTTGTTAAAGAATATTGCTTCCAATTCGATTATTGATAAAAGAATCATCTGCAGGTTTCTAATTTGATTAAACACAAGCGACTACTTTCAACCCTTTAACTGCAAATTGCAAACAGGATGATGATGTCTGCAAAAAGGAACAGAATAAAAGGTAGACTCTGGATATATATATTTTGGATCTCCATGAACATACCAACTAGCCATTCTTTGGAAACGAAGTTCTCAACTCAATATATATTAAAGTTTTATGGTATTAAATAAATTCAAGTGCCAAGTTTGAGCACTAGAAAACAAATCCCAAGTTGCTTATTTCAACCCCTAAACAAACATAGACGGCTGATTTTCAACCTTTAAACAAACATAAGTGACTGATTCCAACCCTTTGAATGCCCTATTGTGCACAAGATGATGTCCAGAAGCTGCTGGAAACAGAATGAAATGGAGATGCTAGATTTCCGGATGTCCATGACAATATTTTAATCTCCATAATTGTGCGTGTAGATCATAATGCAGGTCAGTCACTGTTTGTAATCAAGGTATCGCCTTGAATTATAAGTTGAATGTTATTAAATATGAAAAATCTAGTTTAATACCTCTAATTAACAAATCAATAACAATTTTAAAACATGTTCTAAAATTGTTCAGCTTAAATATGCATAATAATCAACTCAGTCAACAAATAGGCTGCGGAAAATTAAATAAACTTCACTCACACAAAGAGACAAAAATTTGGTGACGAAGTGAAAAACCTTTGAAACACCATTCAAAGGAAAAACCACTCCGGGCTAGCAGCCACCTAGAATCCACTAAGAAGAAAACCTTACAAACAGTGATTCAGACACGGGCAACCCCTGTTGCTTGACTCTGACAACTCTAATGTAATAATCTAAGCCTCCCTGCTTAGACCCGTTTCGTGCGGCATTCCCCTAAAACCTTTGAGGATCTTCTTATGGATTCTTCACCGAACACTCTTGTTCTTCAGCACTCCTTCAACACCATGAAGGTTACAAAGCTATTTGATCAAAGACTCGAGAAAAACTTATCAATCTTGAAGCACAACTCTTATGAGGTTTTTCTCTCAAGGATAGAGGCACAAATCTGCTCAATGGGAGCCTCAATACCTTTAGGTCGGCCTCCCACGAAACCTTGTAGGGTTTCCTAACATTTCAAAAGGAAATTCCAAAAATTCAGGGAATTTTGAAATTCGCCAGAAGTCGCTCGAGCGCTGGTCAAACGCTTATGTTTCTGTCTGAAATTTGCACTGGACACTCGAGCGCTTGTCTAACGCTGGTCTAACGCTAAGACTCTGTCTGCATTTTTTCAATGGTCGCTCGAGCGCTTGTCTAACGCTGGTTGTACGTGATGACTCTGTATGAATTTTTCCAAGGCCGCTCGAGCGCTTGTTGAACGCTGGTTGAACGTGATGAAGACTTTGGACAACCCATCAATTCTAACTCTTGAACAAATGTGGGGACCAAAATTACAACTCAATCAAGAGATATTTTGACACGGAATTTTACCAATACAAAAATGCGCTAAAAAACTCCCCCTTTGGCAATTCCGTGACAAAACCCATATATATAAAATAGACAAAATATAGATCTTTGCCAATCACCACAACATTTATCTAAATACATAAATATCAAGTCTATGACCTAAAAACCATGTTCAAGAGTCTTTGAATCAGTTACCTGAAAAATACAATCTCAAAGACCAAGTGAAAGCATAGAGAACAAACACGTATATAGAATTGAAGTTAGACCAATAGCAAACAAACTACAGTAACAAAGCATTTGCTCCCCTTAATCTATTTTCCCCTTAGCCAATTATGCATTACAAAACTTTTCTCCCCCTTTTTGTCACGAATAGACAAAGGGAAACAAATGCAACCAATCATAGAGGAAATAAAATGCATGCAAACATGAAAATAAGCATCAACCGACATAAAAATTGCATATCACAAATAAGACATAATCAAGGCGCAATCAACCAAAACCAATAACAATCCACAATTGAAGATGCGAATAAGAAAGGCAACACACAATGTGATACAGAGATAAGGAATAATTATTTTAAAGAGCAAACGATCAAATGCCAAAAATCAGCACAAACTTCATGGAACTAAGAGACAAACAAAATTCTCTAGAGCATGGAAAATCGATACAAGCTCATTGTATGATCATGGAAACTAATATTCATTGATTTTATGTCACACGTCTCTAAACGGTTTTAACATCAATAATTAAAAAATGTGAACTGCATACGTGTGTGAAATACAAAACACAATCAAAGAGGCTTAAAACCTTAATTTTGTGAGGGAGATCAAAGCTAGCCAAATGAAACCATGAGTGAAAAGAGAGACATATCACACCATATGAAAGTCAAACCCAATGCCACTAGGACCTGAGTATGCAGCTTTGTTGCTTGTTTTTCTCCCCCTAAATATTTTGCATCTTTTGCTTTTGCTTTTGCTCTTGCTTTTGAGTTTGCTTTTGCTTTTGCATTTCTTTTCTTTTCTAGAATAGTAACAACTTCTTTTGAAGTGAAGATACTCTTTTGGAGCCTTTGACTCTAAGAGGGGCAATAAATAAGGTCAGCTAGTTAAAAGTCAATTCAGTCTGATGAACATGATGTCTTTCACTTGTGGTTGCAGACCCCAAACTCACACATGCGGTCAAGCCTCATCTAACCATATTAAGTGTGCATTGTGATTGGGTATGACAAATATACATTTTAAAATCATGTCAGCTAATACCAAAAAGAGACAATAGGCATGACTCTTAAATCATATTATAATCCAAATATACATTAAGAAAGTATGTAAAAGATCATGCTCGAAAATCCAAGTATGTCAAATAGGCCAATGACCAAATGTGATGATAAAAGGCACACAACAAGCATCAATTTTTTTTTTTTTAAAAAAATGAAACAGGGAAATAAAAGCACGTGAACTCACAAGATAAACAAACACACAAGAACATTAATATAAAAAAACGAAATATAAAAGCAACCTATGCTAATGCAAGCAAGGCAAAGAAATATTCAGGGAGTAGAATACTTACCAATAGCCTTCATGTAGGCTAATCGGATTTCATCCTTTTTCACCCAAATTTTCTTGACAAATGTTGATTGTTTTGTCAAGTTCTGGAACTTCTCATTTAATAACATGGTATGCTCAGTTTGAAATTTGACTTGATGAGCAAGGTTCATGTGATTGTTATTGTACGCAGACAAATCAAATGCATTCACTTGTCCTTTCAATTTAAAACAATTAGGTCTGATATGACCTATTTTCCCACAAAAATGACAAGTAGAAACAAACCGATGTGAAGTGAGTGTTTTATGTGGAACAATATTAGAATGAATATTCATAGACTGAGAGTTAGTCTTTTTACCTTCACTCACCTTTCTCTGAGGAGCTTTAACTTCTGCTTGTTTAACTGACAATGACGCTGGAACGAAGACAGTTGTTGAAGTTGATGCACCACTCGGCTTGTTATACCCCAATCTTTTCCTATTTCCAGGTGTTGCTCCCAAGCTTAACATGTGGTCGAGCTTTTTAGACCCACTAGAGAATTGCTGAAGTTGAACATTAGATTTCTCTAGTTTGCACTCTAAGTCTTTGACTTCAGCTTCAAGGGCCAAGTTCTTCAGTTTCAAGTCATCAGACAACTTGATGTATTCTTCAAGCTTGGCAGTGAGGTTATCTCTTTCAATTTGACTCTCATGAAGTTTCCTAGGGTCCTTTTATTTACCTTGTGCAGTTTCAGGCTTTCCCTAAAGAGCTTTTCATACACCTCTTGCAAGCTTTCTTCAGCATCAGATGCATCCTCAGATGTCTTCGTTTCAGAGTCAATATCCTGCAAATCACAATTATCAGTACTAGCCATAAACGCCATAAAATTTACACGTTCTTCTCCATCACTGCTAGAATTTGATTCTTCGTCACTCAGTGAAGCATTCATAGCTTTTCCTTTCAGCTTGAGATACGTTGGACACTCTGATCTGACATGGCCAAACCCTTGTCACTCAAAACAAGTCAATTTTCTATTTTTGGACTCATTAGCAATGTGCTTATATCTCTTCTCCTTTCTGAACCCACTAGAGCTATCATGATTCTTTTCAACACCTTTATTAAATCTTCTTTGATCATCCTTTGATCTCAAAAACTTTCTGAATTTTTTTACTAGAGCACTGAAGTTCTCATCATCTAAAGATTCATTTGACTCAGAACAGACTTCTTCTTTACTAGATCTCAAGTCAATAGACTTGTTCTTCTTAGGCTGAGGCAGTGTCTATTCATAGGTTTGTAGAGACCCAACTAATTCTTCAATCTTCATTGTGTCCATGTCTTTACTTTCCTCAATTGCTGTAACTTTGGGTTTGAATCTCTCAGGAAGAGATCTCATAACTTTTCTCACAACTCTACTTTTTAATATCCTTCCTCCCAGATTGTAGCTAGAGTTAACTATGTCATTGAGCTTTGCATATAACTTATCAAATGTCTCATCTTCCTTCATTCGAATTTCTTCAAACTTTGTGGTCAACATCTGAAGCTTCGAGTTTTTAACAGTCTTGGTACCTTCATGAGTAGTCTCTAAAATCTCCCAAGCTTCCTTAGATGTTTCACACATAGAAATTCGTTTAAACTCATCAACAGACACAACAGTAAAAATAAAATGTAAACCTTTGCTATTCCAATTACATTCATTGATCTCATTAATAGTCCAGGTGCCAATATCTTTAGGTGTTTTAACACCTTCAACAGTAGAAGAGGGTGGTGACCACCTTTTAACACAAGAACTCCAAACTTGTTTATTAAGAGATTTCAAAAAGGTTTTCATGCAAACTTTCCAATACGCATAATTGCTTCCATCAAAATATGAAGGCACATACAAAGAATGACTTTGAGACATCTAGACTAAGGGCAAGGACCGAGTTTAGCCTCTGATACCAATTGAAAAATCTAGTTTAGACCCTAACAACACTTAGAGGTGGAAAATATGTGTATTACCTCTAATTAACAAATCAATAACAGTTTTAAAACAAGTTCTAAAATTGTTCAGTCTAGATATGCATAATAATCAACTCAGTCAACAAATAGGCAGCGGAAAATTAAATAAACTTCAATCACACAAAGAGACAAGAATTTGGTGACGAAGTGGAAAACCTTTGAAACACCATTAAAGGAAAAACCACTCCGGGCTAGCAACCACCTAGAATCCACTAAGAAGAAAACCTTACAAACAGTGATTCAGACACAGGCAACCCCTGTTGCTTGACTCTGACAACTCTGATGCAATAATCTAAGCCTCCCTGCTTAGACCCGCTTCGTGCGGCATTCCCCTCAAACCTTTGAGGATCTTCTTATGGATTCTTCACCGAACACTCTTGTTCTTCAGCACCCCTTCAACACCATGAAGGTTACAAAGCTATTTAATCAAAGAATCGAGAAAAACTTGTCAATCTTGAAGCACAACTTTTATGAGGTTTTTCTCTCAAGGATAGAGGCACAAATATGCTCAATGGAAGCCTCGATACCTTTAGGTCGGCCTCCCACGAAACCTTATAGGGTTTCCTAACATTTCAAAAGGAAATTCCAAAAATTCAGGGATTTTTGAAATTCGCCAGAAGTTGCTCGAGCGCCGGTCAACGCATATGTTTTTGTCTGAAATTTGCATTGAGAGCTCAAGTGCTTGTCTAACGCTGGTCTAACGCTAAGACTCTGTCTGCATTTTTTCAATGGTCGCTCGAGCGCTTGTCTAACGCTGGTTGAACGTGGTGACTCTGTATGAATTTTTCTAAGGCCGCTCGAGCGCCTGTTGAATGCTGGTTGAACGTGATGAAGACTTTGGACAACCCATCAACTCTAACTCTTGAACAAATGTGGGGACCAAAATTACAACTCAATCAAGACATATTTTGACACAGAATTTTGCCAATACAAAAATGCGCTAACAAAATAAGCACAAGAGACAAAGTTGAACAGTAGCAAACAATTACAAGTGATTCATTTCAAACTGTAAAATGCTTATTGTAAACAAGATGAACAGATTAAGAGCTGGATTCTGTATGCTATGTGCCTGGATGACAATGAACCTTCCCAATTAATATGCCGTTGAAAATGTGAGTCAGTCATTTTTTTGTAACGAAAATATCACCTGAAAATATAAGTTGAATACACACAAATGACAAGTTCAGTGGTAGTAAATAAACACAAGTGGGAGAAAAAAAAACCAGAAGTGGCTAGTTTCAACGCTTCATTGCCAATTGTAGATCCCTCCCACTTCTGCAAATGTTCAAGTGAGTCTGTGAGTGGTAAGGATCCAATCTATACAGGGGATCCTTTGTGCTTAATCTTTACAATTTACAGGGGTATCGAATTTGATAGTCGGGTATTGATTTGTTAGCTGCTAATTGACAACTTGAGTTAAATTATATTTTGACATTGCATAGCCCCATTGACTCTCCTGTAGATCCCAAGAGGCTAACCATAAGGGTAACACCACATTGGAATAATTGTCACTCGACAAATAACTACCAGCACATACAACACAAAAATTTATGTTTCCTCTGTTTTTCGATCTTTTGATTTCACTTTTTAACATGGTCTCCGCCTTTGCCGGTCTGGCGGCATTCCAGATGCTCTTATTGTCTCCTCTCAATCCCAAATGTCAGACAACAAAGTAAGAGAAAATAATGAGACAACATTAAAGCCTCCAGTCAGAATTCGGACCTTTGGCTTTCTAGAAGTGCTTATGAACATTTGCCCTCTTGTCTTCATCTTTGAAATCGAAAATGAATCAGTTGAAAAGCGTGTTATAATGAGAAAAGACTGTCGGTTCATGTCCAATATTTAATTAAAGAACTAAACAATATATAAAGTCTTCTTCCATATAGAAAAAGATAATGCTATCATCTTTGCCAACTTTACTGTATTCCAAAACATCACGCTCCTGACTTTGTTGAACGAGTCGTAGTCCACGCCTTCCTGTCACTTCTTTCTTTTTGTTTTTTTCCTGTGAGTCGCTTCTTCTTCCTCAACCATTTCATTCCACGAAAACTCTCCAAAATCGTCTCTTTTTTTATCAGCATGTACTAAAGGATAGGGAAGGGGATCAACAACTTAAAGGAGCTAAAGCGAAGAGCAAGAAATGAATAGATTGATAGTGATACACCTTATAGCGGTGGCCTCGGCCATCGTAGTTATTGCGATTTTGATTTTTTTGGTTAAGCGGTGTTACTTCAGACGACGTAAAAATTTCGTTGAAAAGCTCCCAACAAAAGCTCCAAGCTTTCGAGCAACTGGGACTTCAAAGGTCCAGCAAGATCACGCGACTATTCATCACCAGCCTGAACATACGGATGGCAGAAGAAGAGGGAATCAGCAGGGTGTCCCACGTGGGGGTTGCGCGAAATTGTTCAGTTGGGCTGATCATCCATCGCTCGTCGACGATGCCGTGGAGAATGGATGGTCTCAATTTGCTTTCTTGTGTAACGCACCGTCGACACCAAGAGCAACGCTATTGGGTTTATGTGCTGTTGGCGATCATGGAAAGGAGATCGAGGCTGAGATAACGTGGGAGGTTTGTCAGGGATCAGTGGAATTTATGCAGAAGATAATGTTTAATTCTGGGGGAAAAAGAGTCAGTATGAGCCAACCTTCAACGGCTGCTGCATCTGTTATTAGGACGGCTTTGCCTTTGCCAGGACCTTGCTTGGAAAACAATTGTGCTTTCCCGCAAGAAGCCTATTTCGAAATCATCATTTTGCAGTCTGAAAGCGAGGATGACGAACCGATTGGTAAAGTAAAGGAAGGTGAGAAGATTAAACTCATCCAAGAAAACTCAAACCCTAAAGCTACTTCGGAATCATTAATCCATGTTACCGGCAGTCATAAAGGTAACAAGGATGAAGAATTGGAGGTTGAGAGTATTCATGAAGGAAGTAGCAGAGGTGAGTCCATAAAGCTGTCATTGGGGCTCACTACCGGAAGCTCTCTTTCCTCAAAACTTCCTGGCAACTATCCGGGAAGCATCGGATTCAATTCCGATGGCTCTGTCTATCTTGATGGTAAATTCTAAACCCTAGTGTCGAATTTTTACAGTTGCAATATTGACGAGCAGTAAGCTCGGACTTCATATATGCTTTGAGACGGTGGAATCAGTATAGCTGAAAAAGCAGTTTCCTGGCCGCGTTTTGATGGAACAGATATGGTCTAAATGTCAGAAAAATAAACGGTTCAGAATGTGGAACAATTAACGTTTCTTTTTCCAAGCTCCGACCCAATATTTTGGGACACCTTAGTGGTCAATTTGAAGTACTTTTAGCCTAGTTAAAAATGAAGATTCCTTAATTGCATATTGTTGCGGTATTATATATTTTTCTTGCTTAACTCTCTGCAGTTGACAGCAAGCGGTTTTCATATTTCTGTTCCTCATCTTAAAATCCGACCTCTGTTTCTTCTTTCAGGAATCAAACTTGTGTTCGAATCTGAACAAGAAGTATGGGGAAGAAAAGACAATGTGATCGGTTGTGGGTTTGATCCTAAACAGAAGAAGGTGTTTTTCACATTAGATTCAAAGATGGTACGTGTAGTCCATTGCAAGTCTGAGGAATTCGGGTCTCCCCTATATCCAATTCTAGCAGCAAACACGCATACTACGGTTCTGGTTAATATGGGGCAGAGTGAGTTCAAATACGAGCCGGCGAATGCACAGCGCACAGCAAATCCTTGCTTCATTCGTCCTCCTCGAGACTACTCCCTTGGTGATATGGGATATGAAGATAGCAGAGATCTATTCTCAATGACATTTGACTCACAGTGGCTTAGTACATGTACGATCAAAGGCACCCCGACTGCCACGAGTAAACGTGGAAAGGGTTCTGACGAGGAAGCTGCTGAGGTCGAACTATACGAAATTGCCTTAGGAGAGAGCGGAAGATCCTCAACCCCAGCTCGGTAAGTTGGTATAAAGAGACACATATCGGAAAGTATCATCCAAGAGGCCCTGTTTCAGAGTTAGAGATCATGGATGCAATGTTTGTGTTAGTCCCACGGGTTTCGGTTGCTATCCACGTTCAAGAATCGGAACAACTTGATTCGGAGTTGACATTTCGCCGTCATAGATGAAAATAAACGTCTTAGGCAACCTCAAGTAGCTTGACTTCCACGAAAGATGCAGATAAAGCAGCTTCGAGATATAGAGCCTGGACAATTTGTGTTGTTATATAATTTCAAAGCTTCTTTATATTCGTTCTTTTTTTTTCCGTAAAAGAAAACGTTTCCTCCACTGTGGATATCAAGATACTATTGATCTTTCAACTTGTATTAATTTTTGCCCCATGTTGAAACTGATTGTGATCTCATTCTTTAAGTTCTTATAAAAAGCACAGTTGTGGCCCCTCTATCAATATGTGAAACATATATACCAAAAGCAATTTCTGGGCGTCCCAGATTAGGTAGGCAAATATCCAGAGTATGATCTATTCTGGCTTGCGAGAAAATATTATGTACAAAAATAAACTGTGCAAAATCATGCAAAGAGAAGATTGTTATTTAAAGAATTAAATCACTTTTTAGGACATTATTAGATTTCAGTACAAGAAAATGAGAGGAGGAGGAAGAGAAAGAGAGGATCTGAGGAATATTAGGTACTGCTCAGAGAAAATCAAGAGAATGATAGGAAGGTATATTAAAACCCAATACAAATTTGTCTGAATTAGTGAATTGTTTGATGCCTGCATATTATGAAATGATATGGTTGACCTCATTTCATCTAAAAGGTAGCACTTGTGCATGCATCAGCTTCAAATTTAGAGGCTCATCCCTTAAACACGTCAACAAGCACATACTCGAACCATTTATTTATGACCTTTTGCCATTAATGTTTGGCCGAAACATCTGGCTGACAGATACTACCAAGATTGGAACGATGACCAATGGGTATTTTGTATAAAGGTTTCTCACTTTATCTCCCCCATATAAACGATGACCAATGGGTATCAATTAGATCGTGCGTTATGTCAAATGGCCTGCCCATTAAAAGAAATGGAATTAATGGGCCACACGTAGTTGTAGCTGGAGAATTATTATATTCATCAACAAATATATTGGAAATCAGCAAGAGTCTTAGAGGCATGTGCGATTTATTGCTTTTTTTTTGGGTAATTAATTTATTGATATTTTAAACATTATAGGACTTCCACTAAATTCACGTTTGAGCTGATTTCGGCTGTAATATTTGCCAACCTGATCATGACCCACAGGTAATACTTTTTTATAAGGAAATATTACATTATTTTTTAAAGAGATTTGAAAGAGCATATTTGCTTAAGAGAAAACATTCCGCCAAACCAGATCTTAATGTCGATCGGCCACGTACGCAGTCTCTAATAATATGAATTTTAATGATCTTTCGGCCATATGATTAAGGTCTAATGACAATCAAAATGACCATATGACACTGGACCTTCTACGTACTCTGTTCTCACCAATATCTTTGCTCATTCTCCAAGTTCGTAAAACGTCACCGTTGTGGACTGTGAAGAAATTTAAATGCACCTCATTCTTCTTCGATAGCTAATTTCTTGATGCTTCCTAAATTGGTTTCAGTGATCTTGTCCATGAAGTCATCTACGAGTCTCATAACATAACTAATTAATTAATTAATTGTCATTGTAAATCTACCACTCATCCCAAAAAGGTTAAGCTGCAGAGTCATGCATTGAACTCACACTACAAAAAAAACCACCTATAGCGGCGGTCACTGTAGCGGCGGTCACCAAAACCGCCGCTACAAAGTGTTTTTAGCGGCGGTTTAGTCAACCGCGGCTAAATGGGGGTCTATAGCCGCGGTTTCTGTAGCCGCGGTCACTGACCGCGGCTATAGGGGGTCTGTAGCCGCGGCTACAGAAACCGCGGCTATTTATTTTTGTTAGCCGCGGTCACTGACCGCGGCTACAGATCCAATATAGCTGCGGTTTTGAATAAACCACGGCTATATGTCAGTGTCTATAGCGGCGGTCATCTGACCACCGCTATAGGAAGAGGGTCTGCAGCGGCGGTCAACATGACCGCCGCTGAATCTCGTACCTGTAGCAGCGGTTTTAATACAAACCGCTGCTACAGGTAGACCTATAGCGGCGGTCTTTGTAGTGACCGCCGCTATAGGTATAATTTTTAAAAAATGAAAAAAATTAGAAAAATAAAATTGTATGTGTTATTTAAGGTTAAAAATTGTTTTATTGACTATTTATTCGTTTTTATACATAATTTTATTTTGTCACATGTTTTAAAAAAAATTTAAGAGACCTAGTTAATAAAATATGAAATTAGAGAAAGTGTTATGAATATTGAAGTTGTTATATAAAATTGGGGCACTTTTCGCACACGTGTCGGTTTTTTGGTCATAACTTTCGCTACAAGTATCCGATTCGCGCCCATGACCCCAATTAGAAAAGCTATTTTCGGCGCGCACGTCGTGGGCACCGAGCTACGCTTCGGTGCACCTCGTTTCGAGCCCTAAATCCGCTGTTTTCCCTCTCAAAAACCTATTTTTAGTTATTATTTTCTTTCCTTTACCGTTTAGGAATTATTTTTGAACCCGATTAGGGATGAGATTTTAGGGATGAGATTTTAGTTATTTTAGCCCGGTTTGTGATTTTTTTTGGGACATACACGATTATTTTGAATTGGTTATATGAAATTAGAAATAATGTTATGACAGTTATATCTATGATTGTTATGGTAATTGTATTTTTATTGACTAAATCTAAGTAGTTTAGACATCTATTATCATATGCTTATAATGACTAAATATATTTGTAATAATTAGTAATACAATAATATTTAATTATGACATATGATTTAATTTCAAACAAAAAATCCCTACCTTGTGTATCCTACAAGGGTAACCTCGAGTCCTTTGCTTTTGTAATTTTTTACTGTTGGAGAAGGCCCTACCTGAGCCCTACCTGATCAAAGCTCTTCCTGGTAGAAGCAAGGGAAGTGTAAATGGGGTATTCAGGTATCTCAAGTGCACTTAGTCATTTTCTTGTTCCTCTGGTAGCAGAGAGAGATGATACATTTGATTTACTTGGTAATTCTCTTGCACCTTCAATATATGGGCATTCATGGATAAAGAAAGCAGTGATTTTATTGATGCTTGGGGGAGTGGAAAAGAACTTAAAGAATGGCACCCATTTACGAGGGTAAGTTGTTCTTGCTTCTATTGATTATTTGGGCATTACATGCTGCTATTTTATCGTAACCTCCCCATTTGCAATTGTTTTATTTGGTTTTGTTGGAGTTAACCTCCCCATTTGCAATTATTTTATCGTAACCTCCCCATTCGAAACAGCCCATTGGATTGACTTTTTCTTTAGGCGTCCAATTATCCTGTTGCATCTGAAGGTAAAACAAAGGATGAGGAACGAAGGCATTCTTTTAAATTCTTTTAGATTTTATTTAATTATTATACTTACATCAATTCCATTAATGGACATCGAATTAAATTGGAATGGTATGTGCATCTAGGACATTCTATATCACATAGATGAGAAGTATTATTGATATCATTCTTTTCCTGTCTTCAATTCCTTGTTAGGTCACCATTTTGCAGTGTTTATCATTTTCAAATTAGACTTGGGTTGATTTTTGGTTGTTGATGATAACTAGTTAGGCATGGCTCTGGATTCTGGTCTATAAGATAATTGTGTTTGTTCTCCTATGTTGTATTAGATTGCTACCAAGTTTTCAGTTGTACTTTATCAGCTGAATTAGTTTGTTAATCTTATGGAAAGACCAGTTTCTTATTTGCATGGCTTCATTCCCACCTGCAGTTGTATTTGTCTCTATGAATACTACATATGGAGTGTAAGTACTTTTTTCCCCCTTAGGTTTTCTTATGAGTTCACATTTGCAATTCTTGTATATGTTTTACCTGCTTTTGTTTATCTGCTTTGTTAAATCTGTCCTTTTTTATGTCCGCATGTCTCCCCCTGCTCTCATTCTTGGTCTTTATCCCTGAAAAGTAGAATATGCAAAAGTTCTGATCTCCATTTATTGTCTATAGGTTTTCCTCTGAGGTGCATATGTTGTCCATAGCATTTTAAATTTGAAGCTTTGAAAATAATTTTCAATTGACATACACTTGTTCCTTTTTAAGCAGCCCTACATTGAACTGGCAAGCAGTTATAGCTCTGGGAAAATCGCAGAATTAGAGGAATACGTCCAGACAAACAGGGAGCACTTTGAAAGTGTGAGTTCTCTAGCATACATATTTGCTTGGTTAGAAGCCTGATATACTCCAAGTTAGGGACAAAATTGTTACTTCATGAAGCTCTATTTTTTTGTTTTTCCCCTTGAGCTACTTCATGAAGCTTTTACCTGAATGCTTTGGATGTCTAAATGTGGCTAAAAACATTCTTTCCAGGACAACAATCTTGGACTGGTGAAGCAGGTTGTATCATCCATGTATAAGCGAAATATCCAGAGATTGACTCAGACATATCTGACCCTCTCTCTCCATAACTTGTTATGATTTATTTTCTGCAGGAAAGAAAAAGAGGAGCAAGTTAAAGAGAATGTATATTGTTTGAATGTTGCAGTAAATTTAATGTAAGGATAGATTAAAGAACGATTCTAATTTTAGAGGTTTTTTAGTAAAGTTATAAGTTATGTCATATGAAATGCATCCATGTTTAATGTTCAAAAACAAGGAGTTTAAAAGGTCTGAGTTGTGGATATGTTGATTAAAATTTTTGTGCAGAACACTAACTTGATGAAGATCTTTAGTTTTCTGCAGAATTATAAGTTACCCACTATGTTTTTATGTTTGATGTCATTACATATATATATGGGTAGTTATAGTGGGTACTATAAAGGTTTATATGAAGACAATTGCTACCGTCTAATCAAGCTAAAATTAGTGTTTGGAGCTTTTGGAAAATTTTGCAGAAAATTTGTCAAAGTATCGAGTTTACATAAGTGGATGAATGCTGGAACTTGTGTGGCTGTGGCATTTTGTGTCCGATGGGTGCTACAAGGTGATACAGAAGTTAGATAGAAGTTAGTTTAATGAATAACTTGCATTTTCGAATAAATATTTTTAGTGGCAAATAAGCTTTAAGTTGCCTGAAATTTTAATATATTATAACATAGAGTGTAAGGATCATTTTGGCACCCAAGTTTAATGGTTCAACAACCTTAGAATAGAGTTTTACATTGTAGAACCACTGTTGGTTAGTAAAGAAAAATGTGTGAGTTAATATGATATGTTTATTTTGAAATGAATGATTATTTACTGCATCAAGAGAATCTCTAAATCATTTAAGTAACGACATTAGTATGACTCACTTGTAGACAAGGCACCACCACAAGCTTGAGTAGATAAAGGTAAGTGGAAAAATTATGGCACCCAAGTTTAATGGTTCAACAACCTTAAAATAGAGTTTTACATTGTCGAACTACTGTTGGTTAGTAAAGAAAAATGTGTGAGTTAATATGATATGTTTATTTTGAAATGAATGATTATTTACTGCATCAAGTGAATCTCTAAATCATTTAAGTAACAACATTAGTATGACTCACATGTAGACAAGACACCACCACAAGCTCGAGTAGATAAAGGTAAGTGGAAAAATTATTTTTCTAAAAACTGGAATGATAACAACATGAATATTTGTTATTGTGCACGTCATAAGCATTTACATTAATTTTTTCAAAAAGAAGAAAGAGAAATTTTATGCAAATGAAAGTGAGATTTTATACTATGTTATGATATATTATGGGGCTAAATAGGATGGTCGGTACCGTACCTAAGTAAAATAGGTGCATCCACTCCGAAGGACGAATGCGAGAAGGATGGATGACTCCTAAGGGCACCCATTACGAATGACGAATATGAGAAGGTGCGGACCTCTAAAGGTCGCGTCTAAGCCATCAAGTTTGGGGCCATATCAAGGGCTATTTCAACCAAATGACACGTTTCCAAGGGAAAGAGGAACGGTTCCGAAGGGAACGCACAACCCCTGACTTCAAGGGTAAATGGAACGATAGAAGTAGCCCAAATAATGATGATGAGATTTGTAAGCTAAATTTCAAGTACAAGAGTCTCATGCATAGACATGCATTTACTTTTGGCACTGCATGAATACTTGTCATTCATGATCATGCTCAAGTCACACATATTTCAGTTCATTAATCATCCCTTACTGAGTCATTCGACTCAGTATTTTCAACTGTATCATTCCAGATGATGTTCCAGGTGAAGGAACTTATGAAGAGAATCTAGAACCTGAGGGGGGTCGATGGGGGTGCCCTCCCTTGATTCGCAATACATGTAGATCCTTTATTTTTGAAGAAAATGATATGAACCTCCCTAGTGATGTGGTCGTGGCCTGTTCAGGCAACAAAACCAACTTAAGACTCTTAGTAACTTATATTTTGGAACCATGATGTAATCATAAATTATTGCTCTTATTGCTTTGAGTTATTACGTGTAGATTAACTTTCTAAATGTTTCTCTATACGCGTTATGTGATATAGGTATACGTTCTATTACGCGTATATTTATTTACATATTCGTACACCACGTAAAAACTTCTGAGGGTCTATGTGTCAGCTTGCGAATAAGAAAATAAATCTTGAGTAACATTTTCATAAACTAAAGTAATTCAGTTTTTTCTGAATTAGTAATAGCAGGTTAAAAAAATCCGCTGCAAGATAAGCTGTCATTAGCTCCCTTCGAGCTAGCATTTGGGGCGTGACATGAAATCTCCTACACAGAGCCAAGGATTGCCAAAAGAGATAGTCGTGGAATGGATACCCTGCCAAAAGACACCCTTCAAGTGCTAAGGGGTGGGACTATAAACACAAGTGATCATGCAAGGGCTATTCGGAGGATCCAAATAAACCAAATGGTTAACAAAATTCTAATTAAGCAATTCGACATCGACACATGATTTCCATGCAAATACCAAACCGCCTTTGCGACCAACATGAGGAATGGCCAAAAAGTGAGAAAACCAACCCTCTGGACCCGAACATTAAGAATCTTAGTTGTCGAAAGACAAAGAAAGTCCAAGTTGAAATTCCTAGACAGTGACTGAAGCTCTCGAACTGCCGCCAACCGGCCTATCCGAGGCCAGTTCCAATAAAGGCCTCTCATGGTTCCACTCGGTGTGGTTTGGGGCCTACCGCCATACCGAGTTTGGCTGTAAAAGAGGAGTCTTCATCTTCAAACGTAGGAACTGCTTCATCAATCATCATAAGCTTTCTAGGAGACTGACGAATTTTAGTGGCAATCCTGGAACAACGAGCCTTTAGTGCCGCAAGAGTAAGATGTTCCTCCAACTCATTCCATGTTCTAATGGGTTCAATGTTATTTTTAAGTATTTAAATCCAATAACGACATAGAATAACAGCGATCAGGAAAAAATAAAAAATAGAAGTGAAGAAAAAAAGTAAAAGAATAAGAGAGAAAACCCATGTATTTTTTCATCCCATCCTCCCCGTCTCTTTCTTCATCTCTCTCCCCTGTGCTAATGCTACCTACACGCCACCCATAGAGCCCTTCTCCGAATCACCCAAAATTCGTGCATTTGCTTGTTGTAGAATTGCAGTTTCTTCTTCGTTGATCTTGGGGTCCCTTAGTATCGTGCTCCTTGCGCCCACTTTCTGTCTCTCTAGCAATGGATATTTAGGAGAGAAATCGAAGACGAAGCTGGGTTCTGAGTCCTAAAGTGAAATGTAAGCGTCTCTCTCTTTTTTTTTCTTTCCTTTATCTGTGACGACTGATTATTAAGTTCGTTTTCTGTCTTGTAAAGTAGAGGACGTATGAAAGAAAGTAGGAAACCTTGATGGAGTCAAGGTTTCATTTTTCTTATAAAAATTTGATTTTTTGTTTTTGTTTTGTTCTACTCTATTTTCTTACAACCAAACATCCGGTCTGGGTCCTCTTTTTTGAATTGTTTGAATGCTACTGTTTTGGAGCGAAATTAATGATTTCTTTTTGTTGTTTTTGGTTTTTGTTTGAGCTTTTCGGTCGATTTTCTATTAATATCTTGCTTCCGGAGTAGAATTTGGTTAATTTATTTTTCTGTTTTTCTTCACTGGTAATGATATATTATGCTCGCCAATCTTGCTTGCATATGATGTCTGGTTGAACTCTCTGTCTCTGCGAGGTAGTTGAATGTGTCGTCAACTTATAACATCTTGCGTACAGACCATCGCACAAAGATAAGTATATGGATTCAGCCCATAGCTTCTGCTTTTGGATTAACCATAGGTTCTCTGTTCTTGTAGTTCTTGTGAGGTATAAGAACTTATAGATGAAGTTTTGATGATGCATCTCTTAAATTCAGCAATTTTCACTAGAATCAGCAATTCTCACACTAGTCGTTTTGAGTTTCAAAATGTTTCATTGCTTTTAATGTTCAGATGGTCCCCTGGTTTTGCATGTTTTCTTAGTTGTATGAAGCTTCTTTCAGACGTAGGTTGAGAGAATTGTTTGTTTTTAGTTTCTTCTGGAATTCAGTATCATGTTCATATGTTGAATCCCTTTAACTGTATTTCACCAATCAATATATGCTCAAGCTTTTTGAGTATATTGAATCCATTTTTGAATATAATGGGCACGCTAGGGAGCAAGAGGGAGCCATGTGTTAAATTTAACTTATTTAGATATTTCGGCCAGGCACATTAGGGAGCAAGAGGGAGGCAAAACGAATCTATATTTCGTTCAAGCAACTTTGAGAGCACGTCGGAGGCATGTTTTAAATTAAATTTCTTTCCCATTATATTTCGCTCTCTCGGGAAACTTAGGGAGCATGTTGGAGGCATGTTTTAAAGTTAACTTCGCTGGGGCAGGTTAGATAGCATCACAGAAGCATGTTTTAAAAAACTTATGTATATATTTTGCTCAGGCTTGTTAGGGAGCAAGAGGGAAAGCGAATGTTATAAAAAATGGCTCTCGCAAATTGGAGAGGTTGTGAATAGCGAAACATTAACAAAAAATATTAAAAAAATAAACCTTTGGCTCGCGCAAGAGAATCAGAGGTTAACGAAAAAATATTTACAATCTACGGAAGCAAGCTAGCGAGACACGTGAACCTTGCTAATGGACGTTAGCGTAATTGACAGGGCCACGTGAATTTTATTTTAAGTCAGAATCACTTCGAACTACACGCGAAACAGTAAAATGAAACCGAAACTGAAATCCAGGACTCAAACTCGTTACCAAACATCACCTAAAAGATTTTGGCACCCCACAGTCTGCAGCAGACTGAACTAGAATCGGCTATAAAACAAAAAATTTGGGTGTGACCAATTCTGCCACAAAACATAACGAAAGTCAGCAAGCTTCTTATACCTAAATTGAACCCAGACCGAAGAAAGGGCCTGTCTAGGAATGGGAAAACCGGGTTCGGTTATTGTGCAAAGCACAAAGGTATGAAGCAGTATGAAGAACTGGCTGAGATGGAAAGAAAATGATCAGGGGGCTGAGAATGACGCCACGTTATTTAATGAGAAGACCCATCTCAGCCGACCCGTTTTGAAGCACCAGACCTAGACCCATTCTTCTTCATTTCGACCGTGAAACCAAAACCTGAGAAACCGTTCTTCCCCCTCGTGCAGTGCGTTTCTCATCTCTGAAGAAATCGAAGACGTTCTCAGGTGGTAAGGGAAGCCAAAGAGATGTAGCGGCATTGACTATCATCCCACTAGGCTGACCTGGTTATGTGCTGTGACGAACGGTGATTCGAACCCCGCTGACATGTTCAAGGTTCCACAAAAATCCAAAATCCTAATTGACCATCCTATGGGAAAGCTTCATAATTCTTCTACCTTCAGCCTTCAGGCAAACTAAACACTGGACATTGGAGCAAAGCATTAACAGAACCATCGCAGTTAATTGAAGGTGGATAAGAGGAAAAAAAGGAAACATTTTCTCTTTATACGCCTCAGTGCCCGATTGAGCCTTTTCAATCAATTTGATTGCTTTTTGGAATGTGTACCATTCATTTTACTGATTTTCAGTGGGGAATGTTTTGCATTGGATATATCTGCTGGAACTCCCCCTGAACCAAGTACATTGGCAAATTCAGACACTGACTTTTGTACCTAGATCTTCATTGGATATATCTCTTGGAACTCCCCTGAACCAAAGACTGGGAGTTCTGTTGTTGATATAGACTTTAGTTCCAATCCAGATTTCTAGAAATACTGCATTTTCATACCAATTAAAAGAAATTCCAAATATGGAGAAGGCACTCATGTTGGAGACTGCTGTCAATGCCATGGATGAAGTAACTAGACTTCTGCGAATCAACAAGCCTCTATGGGTCAACGCACTGCACGAAGGAGAAGAATGGTTCCGCAAGTTTTGGCTCCACAGTCGAAATGATTCAAATGAAGAAGAACGGGTCTGGGTCTGGAGCTTCAAAACGGGTCAACTGAGATGAGTCTTCTTATTAAATGACGTGGCGTCATTCTCAACCGCCGGATAATTTTCTTTCTATCTCAGCCGGTGCTTCATACTGCTCTATACCAATTTGCTTTGCATAGTAACTAGACCCTGGGAAAACCAGCCACAAGAGGTTTAGAAAGGTCAAGCTCGACACTGATACGTAGAAAACTGCGCTTCGAAACATCCTGGTACTCATTAACATCAAGTTCCAAGCACTTGCCTAGTTTCAGCCCAATGTACTTGGCATTTGCCTCCACCATTCTATTACGGGGAATCCCATGAACCTGCACCAAAAAGGGAACTGAATTGAAAGCAACCTCATGAATCACCATTTTAGCTTCCCACTGTTTAAAGACCATAAGCTGCCCACGTACATTCCACTGAGCATTGTTCAAGACGAAACTTCGATCTTCTTCTTTGAGGAAATAGAACAAAAAGGTACTAGGGTCTATTTCTTCAACGAGAAATTCCTTAACCGGAGTCAAGGCTGCTTTTAGAGTGGCTTGAACAACTGGTGCAGCTATAATGCGGTTAGAGTACACCCTAGCAACCAAGGAGAGAAGGAGTCGCTTTTCCTCTTCATAAGAGACAGGTTCCAAGACCTCGTGAGAGTCCTCGCAGCTCATGGCTTGGATTTTCTGAGCCAGGCTATCTACCTCTGTAGAACTGCTAGCCATAGGGCTTTAGCCCGAGAGAATACACCCAGAAAGAGAGACCCAAGAGAAGAGGGAAGGAGACCCCAGGAGGGAGCGTGGAGAGCTAAAAGGGAGCAGAAGGAAAGAGGGAGGGAAAGAGAGGGGTGGGGGGCAGAAAAGAGAACAGCTGCTCAGAAGAGGAACAGAGAGGAGAACCAATGGAACAGGGAAGAACCCCAAGAGACTTCACACGGAAGTACGGAGAAAAAAAAAAGAAAAAAAGAGAGAGCATAGACTGCTGATTCTGAAAACTTTTGACTCCAATAACCATAGACCTCATTACTTGTGGTGGATGTTGCTATTTTTGTAGGTAATGACCAATGATTCCTCCAGAGCAATAGACTCCCTAATCACATCTTCTCTTGATCTAGGCTCCGTGCCCCTTACTATGGTTATTTTCGGTTTGAGAATTTTTTTAGGATTTTGAGAATTTTTAGGTGATGTTAGAGTTGTATTGGTGTTTGTGTAGAGATTGATGATGTGTATAAAAGTAATGATGATGTTTAAAGTTTTTTATTAATTTTTTTAAAATTTGAATATTTAAAGATTAAAAAACAAAAAAACAAATGCAGACGAAGGCGCGAAAAGTGGGCCCAAGCGAAGGCATGGGGGCCACACATGCCAGTGAGAATTCTCCTTTTGCCGAACATGACGAATCCTACGAAAAGTTGGAAACCGAACATGACCCATGTATATAAGAGATCTAATCAACAGTACCTCTACAAGGTGGAAAAAGTTAGGAATTATGCTTCATTTTACACTAGGAAGTCCAGGTTTTGCCACCGAACAGCAGCGACCCACATTCCATCAACCCTTCGAGCCCAAAGGTGTTAGAGATAATATCATAATCAAATTTTAAAGATTTGATATGATATTATTGTTATCACAATATCAAAAATTTGATATTGTTATGAAGATTCATGTTCAAATTTAAATGTAGAGGATTCAGATTTAAATATAAGATATTCTCCTATTATGCTTTGTATTATCTCTATAAATAGAGATATTTAATTGTAATCTGTATGGACTTATAAAACAAAATATAGCAATAGAAGGCTTTCACAATGGATGTAGGTCTTCTAGACCGAACCACTTAAAATCTCTTGTTACTATTTATCTCCCCTATTCGCTATAACCTTTTTCTTCTAAAGGGTGAAAGACTCTAATTTGCACAACTCCTCTCATACTCTGTGAATAGCTTGACCTATCTTACTCGTACAAGCTAGTTTTACAAGTCTAACATAACCACTCACATTAATCACCGTTTAATCACCTTTTATCTAGCCTATAGTATCTGAATTTCAACCTTACACAAGTTTCACTACCCTGCAGCGGCTCTTATCCTCTGTTCAGGAAACAAAACTCAAAAAACTTTATGTTAATGCAACACATTGTCTTTTCCGCTGTCATTCCCATCCGCCCAACCCCTAATCATATGGAAAATAATTCTTCACTATTCAATTCATCACTAATTATACGCAAGCATAGCATGAGGTCTAAAAAACGAGCATATTGCCATCATGGCTTTCCTTACAAGTTACAAGCACATCCATTAAATGCCCGTCTGCTTAAATCTACTGTGCTTCAATAGAAGGGGATCCAAAATATGAATAACCAAGATTTTGTCTCTCGGAATTCTTTTAAAAAAATAACAGTACCTGAATATTCGGACATATATATATCAAATGGAAAGATTATATATTCTTATTCATAACTACTGAACAACATTACGTAATTCCTCATCTTTTGTTCTTTTTTTTTTTCTTTTCAACATCATGCAACTCTTCAATACATCATGGTTCAAAACAAACGAAAATGCATAGCATAGGGTGGAATAGACAGTTATTTTCAGATTGAATAATGATAATAGATGCACCAATATACTCTTCTATGAAATATTTCAACCAAAACAGAACAGAGGTGATAATTCTGGGGAAAAGGGTGTGGCGGAAAAGGAAAGGGGGTGTGGGGGGTGGAGGAGTACTCCTCATTGACTACACTTTGCACTGAAACCAATAAATTATGAATTGTCACATCGCACATACTCCCAACAAAAAGTACGCATCTAAAGGAACTACCAATAGCTATTTTTGCAAAAGAAAGTTGGAACTCCAACAATAGTGCTAGACGGGAGGGGGATACTGCTTGGCCTGCTGCCGCACCCTTTTTTTGTACTCAGTGGGTTCCTGCATGTTAGGGTCACAGAAGTAACAATTCTGCATTAGCAAGACTCGATACTTTAGACAATGTCTAACATTTGAGATTAAAAGAATTTCAAAGACCTGGATGAAGAGCTGGTAGCCTTCGGTTTGTGCTGGATCAGCAGGGTTGGGTTGGTCCAGCAAATCCTGAATCCCCACAAGAATTTGCTTCACAGTAATAGCTGGTCTCCAACCCTGAAACGAATATTCTCATATTAGCTAACTACAAGAACTCTAATCATCATGTGTAGAAAGGCGCATAACCAGCAAATTCGTGTACTCACAAGGTTTACTTACACTGTCCTCATTGAGGATTGACAAACATACAGTTCCAGAAGGGTAAACATTGGGGTGGAAGAAACCCTGTGGGAATCTGCACTTTGGCGGCTTGCTAGGGTAGTCCTCACTGAAGTTGATTGTAAGTGGAAAGTAGCCATCCTCCCAATCAGTCTGCACCATTAAGAATTGATGCATTCACAAAAAAAAAAATTGAGCCATTGAATGCACTACATCAATGCTCTTACTTCCGAAAATGTCATTTCTAGATCCCCAAAAGCGAAAAGAAAGCTCCTTCTATCTTCTTCAGTTTTAGCATTTGGTGTAACCTCTAAATTCATAGAAATGGAAAACCTTTAAATCACATAGCATCGAATAAACAAAAAAGTCCCATGATTATCATTATTGGCCTCTACTTTCGATGGAGATAGGATAAAATGTCCATCATATCACTATATTGCCTCCCGGCCCATACTTATCCCTATTACCTGAGTAGAAGGCCTTCAGTAACTCCTGTACTGCATAAACTCCATGATTGCAATATATTGCTGAGAACCACCACGATGCCCAGATTGCAACTTCATATATTTTCTATACATTACAGCCTCTGAAACATATCCACTTCCAGTTCTACCTTGCCGTATAAGAAAGGCACCTAACTGATAGGAGCCAGAGAATCCAGAATCCAAACCTGAAATATTGACCACAGAGCAAGTGGGTCGAATGAAATTCAACCAATCAAGGGAGCTCGCGTGGCAGCACTAGAGAGGAGTTATGCATGACTGAAACGGCAAAAGAAGAGCAACGCTTGGGGACTGATGTGGCTAAAAAACAGAACATCTGCTCTGCTATGGAGACAGGGGGAAGAAAATGGATAGAAACATGTCCCATTAAACCAGCAACTCCTCTGTAGCGTGGGCTATAAAGTTTCAGGTGCATTCAGGTTAATTGCTACTTTTTTCCTCACTCCAGCGAAATACCTTGTTTACTAGTCCCTATGGACTTGGAGTAATTTTGACTTTCATGGAGTGAGTTTAATTCATTTGTCTCTCTCACTGTTCGGGTCACTAGCCTATGGTTACTTAGGTTGTGTTTGAGTGTTAAAATTTTAGGGTATTGAAATTGGTGAAAAAGTGAAGAGATAGATAATTTGAAAGAACTTTTTACATTTTTTAGAGTGAAAAGTAATGATTTGATGGAGAGAGAGATTATATTGTAATTATTTTATTATGTTAAAATTTTGGGAGGCTAAAATTTTACAAATCAAACACATCCTCAGGAAACTCTTCAGATACCAACAGTGGCGCAGCTTGTTGTTAGAACTCTTCTACTCTCCAACAATGTGGATGAAGCACACAACCACATTGAAGAATCTCTTGCTGATCTCTGTGTTGTACACTCTAAACCAGCTCTCTTATTTTGTGATAACCAGGCCACACGTCACATTGCTGCGAATCCGGTTTTCCACGAACGAACCAAACATATTGAAATAGATTGTCATCTGGTTCGAGACAAGATTCGATCTGGTTTAGTTCACACTCTTCACATTCGGTCTCAACATTAACTTGCTGACTTGTTCACTAAATATCTTGCCTCTGCTCAGTTTCAGTTTTTGTTATCCAAGATGAACATACATGATATTCATGATTCATCTTGAGGGGGAGTCTTAGCTAACTTGGCATACAAGCTACGTTGAGTGCATGAGCTGGAAGAAAACAGTTAAACTACACTAACGTCTTATAGATAGATTTGTTAAATTCAGTTAGATACAACTGTACAGTTTGTTACTTACTTTCTCTATATATATCTCGATGTAATGTAAACGAGTTAAGTAGAATAGAACATAAATACATTCTTCCCAATTATCTCTTGTTCTTTCTCTCGCACTCTGTTCCCCTTATCAGCATTTACAAAGAACATCGGTGCGGCTGAGCACACATGCAATTACAACATAAAATGTCTCATAACTTTTGATCCACGAAATAAAGACCCACCCCAAATCCAACTAAGTGCTGGAACTTTAACGTTTTACACACAGAACTTGACATAAGGGGAAAAAAATAACCAATTACACAACATGACGGCATTACAAAAGGAAATACCATTGATCGCAAAACCAGTGTCCGCTTCCCGTAAGAAAACAAAATTTTAGGATTCCAACATAAAAATACAAAAAGAAGATAATTTAGTGGGATTATGCATGATATGACAAAAGACATTACATATTAGTGTATAAAAGATCAAAATGGAAACCCCCTAAAAGAAAAGAAAAAAAAAATCCTTACTCTATTGACCTGCAATTTTCCGGGCGGAAAAACCAATAAAAAGAAGGACTCACCCCAGGCTTGCCAGGGACGATGCATTGCCAGATCATCATATTCACGGACCCATCTGGACCAGTCTCCGGCTTAGCCACAAAACCCTAATAAATAAATAGAAAAACAAATAAAGAAACAGCGAGGGAGAGCAGCGAGGGAGATATGAAGGGGTAAAATTGAAGGAGAGAGCACGGACATGGGGGTGATTCTTACGCCAGGATTTTCGCTCCTCGGCAAGACGGCCGCGAGCAATGCCTCCAGACATTCTCGATTCCTCAGATACTGGATTGGAGGAATGGGGGTTCTGATTCGGAGGAAGGAACTGCCCACGCCTTTAAGCAAAACCAAACTCGGCTTAACTTCAAAAGAAGTCAATTGGGAGAGTCCGGTTCCTAGAAGAATCCTAGGTGACGTTCGTTTTGAGAAAAAATGGTAGGATTTTAGAGAATTTGTGAATTTTTATGTTGAATAGTGTTTTATTGGTGTTTGTGTAAAGTGGAGAGATAAATGATTTGATGTAATTGTTTAATAAAAAAGTATTGGAGTTATGTGAAAATGTATAGAGAGATAAAATTTATGTTGAATAAAAAATTAAAAAGTTGTTGGAGATTGTGTAAAATGTATTGGTTTTTGTGTTTGAATTCTGAATATGTTCGGTGGTAAAATTGTGAATATACTTAGAATCTTGAAAAAATGGTGAAAACGAACATACCCCTAATTTATGAATTACGATGGCTTTTCCCATTGGTCATTTTGAATAATTCCTTTTTTTTAAGGGTTTATTTTTCCTTTTTTTTTTTTACTTCTCCTTGTAAAACAACCTTACTCTAAATTTCTAAGATTTACATCCTACTTTTATATTAAGGGAAATTTACTTTTTAGTCCTTAGTTTTTGGGCCCTTTTTAATTTTAGTCCTTAACTTTCAACCTTCAAAATTTTAGTCCTTGAACCTTCATCTTTGTAAAATTTAGTCATTCTGTCAGTCTGCCGTCAATTTTTGTACCGGTTGACCGCCAATTTTGAAGCGGTCGACCGGATATATGTTTTGAAAGTGAGCAGTCGACCGGTACATGTAGCGGTCGTCCGGTACATGTAGCGGTCGTCCGCTTCATGTAGCGGTCGACCGGTACAAATTTGACGACAAACTGACGGCAGACTGACGGAAGGACTAAATTTTACAAAGATGAAAGTTCAAGGACTAAAATTTTGACTCTCTAAAATTCATGACTAAAAATGAAAAAGGATTAAAACCTAAGGATTAAAAAGTAAATTTCTCTTATATTAATCATCCAAATATCATAAAAATACGTATTTTAATACAATATTTTAGTATTTTTTTTACAAATAACAATCATTATTAACAACTTCTGCATGTATGTTAATATAATTTTAACATCACTTAAATATTCAAAATTTTATCCAAATACTATAATTTTCTTCCAAACCAACCTCCCTTAAGTTTTACTTATTTACCTCATACTTGGACTTCTTTCTTGGGCCTATTAGTCTACAATACTTTACTGCCTAGGGCCAAGCCCATGCCTATGGCCTCATCTGTCGTGTTTGTTGTCTAACAACGTTAGAAAAACGTTAGATGTATAAAAATGTTAGGGGGTTAAAAAGTTAGGGTATTAGAGTTGATAAAAAAGTGGGGTATCAGAGTTGATAAAAAAGTGAAAGATAGTTAATTTAAAGTAGTGAAAATAGATGATTAAATAAAGAAAAAAATATTTGTAGTTATTTTATTAAGGCCAGTACACAACTCTCTGTTGCTCTTGTTTGAGTCTGGGAATAGAGGCGTGAGCTGTTCTGTTGATGTAGGCCCTTCTTTATCAAATGGGTTTTGGGCTTTAGGCCCGATCCTCCTACTGCCCCCTGTAGGATGCTAGGTCGAACCCACGCGCGCGGAAGAGACTCCCAAGTCCCAAGTCCCCATCCATAACTGGAAAGAGTTGGCATCCCATATGGAAGTATCCTTAAGAGTAAAGCTCCTCCTCAGCCAATAGGGAAATTACCTTTAGTTTTGGACTACATTCGATGCATTCTCCTGATCCACAAGTACTGCAGTGATCGATGCAGCACATGCTCTGTCTGCACTCTCCTAAGCTTTTAAGCGTAGAGCTAAGAATAAGGAAGAGTAGCAGCAGTACTACCAGTAGAGCTTTAGAGGGTGTTGCAGTCGTTTTCCAAGACAGGATATGGTGGAAGACAAAACTAAAAAGAAGCCCAAATAGATTGCCTATTGGCTTTTGAGTGGACCAGACGATCAGCACATTGATCATGATTATGCCATAAGAATGAATATATCACTTGTATGAAAACCATAATTTTATGTTAATGTGTTCTTAGAATGAGTGCACTGACTATAAAATTGCCTACTTGGACCATATATAGAGTCCAAGTTAGTTATGATTATAGTGCTAATAGTTATGATAATAAAGAAAGATTTACTCATGAGAGTGATAGAATGAAAGGGGACAGAAAAATGGGGGAGCTCGGATAAAAAGGAGCGCTGAGAATAATGTTATGATGTGGAGGAGGTGGGAGCATGTGATACAGAGCTCCACATGGGTGAAAAGCGCAATGAAAAAGGTTTGAGTGAAGAGGGTGTTGAAGAATAAGCTATAAAGAAAGCACTAGAGCAGTGGTAACAGCCCTCTCTGAAAAAGGAGTTCTGCGGTGCTAATTTAAACACGAATTTTTCCGGATCCTGTGGCTGTCCTCATGCTCATGATCGAATGAGATTCTTCTATTGGATTACAGTGAGTATTTGGATGGCCCAAAGCTGATCACATTGCATAAATATATAACAGCATCACCCTAAAGGTTTGGGGAAGAAAGGGAAACTTCCATTCTTGGTGAACATTCTCCGATTGGCTAGACAACCCAGCAAGAGTAAAAAAAAAGTCATTTAAGCTACCATTTTTACCTTTTCATATGATTCTGTAACAATCAGGGTTCCTAAGAAACTTGTTTCAAGTTCCTTTCCACGGAGGACTATAAAGGCTTAGAGTTAGGGAGATCTGGGGTTCATTGACTAACATCATTCATCAAACATAGGACCATTTACACGATCTTGGCAGTTTCTTTTTATCTCAAACCGACAACATATGTATCCAACTCCAAGCAGGATCTCAAAGAGCTGTCTCTGCATTTGTTGTTCTAGACCCTTCCTTTAAGGTTGGTGAAATAGTTGTTCAATTTAAGAAATTTCAAATTAGCTGCTAGTTGTTTGTCAAAACTATGTTGCCGCAAGAAACTTGTATGAAACATCTTTCTGTGGGGTCTATATGAAGTTGCGTAGTCTGCATCCAAGGTAACGGTCGGAACATGAAAATCCAATGAAGGGGGAGTTAGGTTGTGAAAGGGAACTCGAGGTTGGTACCTTTGTGATCAGTTCTCTCTCTATCTTCCAGTTTTTCCTTCCGAATAAAGGAGTCGGGAGCACTGCAGAAAGGATTGGTATGTAGCAGTTTGCTTAACTTGCAGTCTACCACAAGAAGAAAAAGAATGTCCCTGAACAGAAGGATGTTTTGTTTTCACGGAAACTAAAGAAAAAAAAAATCCCCAACCACTCGTCTAACAGAAAGCACAAGCTGAAATCGATATTGAGTCCCAAGTTTCCTATAATTTGGGGACACCTTGGTTGTTTTCTGTGTTGCTGTGCCCATACTTCAGGATATTATCATTGCTGATGCTATTTGGCATAATATATATGGACACAGATTAGTCAAATGTTTAAAAGGACAGAACACAACACATTATTGATGTAAGATTTTTAGTACTACAAATCCATGAAAAAGCTTCTAAAGATGGATACAATATAAGGAATCTCACTGGTTACGAGGAAACGATTAAGTACAACCCACTCGGGTAGTTCAAGTGACGGCAAGAGCTCTAAGAATCTGGGTTAAGCGCATATTCAGGATTCAAGCTATCACTTGCATAAAAGAATTCGCTACTTAAATAGAGAGCTAATCAATAGAACGATAGGCTTTTTGGAATTTTCCGTGCTATTGAACCTAACTCGTGTGGATATTGGGTCAAGTCCGTTCGAATCCGATGCACGTAAATATCCGTATATCCTATGTTAAAAAAAAACCTATTGAGTACGGAATCTTCGGGCTTGTGGGCTTTCTACAGACACTAGTACGTGTCTATTAGTCAATTTGCTTGTCCTGGCATCCCGTGGTGTATATCATTTGAAGTTTATTTTCCTCCAATTCTGCGACTGATACTCTTTCGCTAGAGAACAAACGGTGGTCTTGTGATTTGATATTCTTTTGAAAACGAAGGGAAAACAAGAAGGACATTGCAGCTGTGAGTGTATGACCCACCTTAAAAGGTTTGGCAAACTCCATGATATATGAGGGAGACGTGGAGTAGTAGTGAGTGGGGGAGGGGGCGATCTTTCCTTCACCTTGGCTTTTGTAAACACATGTGGATCCCAATCCCATGAGGGGATCAACACGAGTAAACCTTGTGGTCCTAAAAGGCTTGAACTGCAAGCCTTCAATGACACAAACTGATGACCCGATGGGAGAAAATGCACAGATTTAGTCACTTTCATAAAAAAAGAGCCATTTATAGTCCTTACTTGCCAAAGTAAACAAAGCGATTGACAGTCCTGGTTCATCTACTCGGATCAATTTTGCTTCAATCCTCTTGAATATGATTCAACAACTCCTCAACCAGCTGCGGCTTGCGCGCATAACATTAAGTACGTACGGACGGACGGACTAGCCGTGGGCTACTGCAAATGACACCATAGCAGCTCACAGCATGTGCCACATAAAGACACCCAGAGGAGTGACTAGTGAGTGTCTCTTGACGCTCGTATAACATGCAATTAAAGTTCAGATTTCAGAATACTCTATAAGGTCAGATTTGCTTGCTAAGTTGCTATAGCCTCCTTTTTCTGCACTAAAACCAAATAGAAAACGACGAAGAAGGGTGGTGCAAAAGGTCTAAATATTCGTGAAGAATTAGTCAATGAAACATGTGGATTGGATTGATTGTTTGGGGTCCAGAATATAATGAAGTGTCTCCGATTAATTTATCCCGTGCCCCCCAAAAGCTGCAAAATAAGGAGGGAGGGGGTATAAACGTGGGCCAGCCGGGTTTCTGACCAACAAGTGAGCGTGGCTGCGTGGGGCTGTACAGACTGACTAGAAGCCCATGTGATTAGAGGAGACCTCCAGCTGGCTATGTCCACTGTGTGGGTCTCTTTTCCGTCCCTTCGCTTTACTTCTCTTTCCCTACCTCCTCTTTTTTTTTTTTCCTCCACCTCCATTCAGACCCATCAAAGCTTGATAATTTAGATAAATAGTTATCTATCAATTGAGACGGGGCTACATAATTTAGACAAGATACTCCCTTTGTCAATTAAAAAAGTGCGTGCACACAAATTTGATAATGCTAGGAAAGTGAAGAGCTCGGGAACAAGCACAAAATCTGGGGTCACGTAGAACACATGACACATAATTTTCCTACTTGGTGGAATGGTATATTTGATGATTCCCGCGTCACGTGGGTTATGTGCTATGTTATCGCCCTTTTTTCTACAATATTCTGGACAAAATTGTTATCATACGCATCATGATAGATAAATACGTGTATTTACAACTATAGTCTAAAAAAAGAAGAGACTGGAAAGGAAAGCGGAGAACAGTGGACGAGGGGTAAGATGGTAAACAGGGTAGGACAGGTCCCTTCCTTCGATGCGGGGAGGGTGAGAGCCGTTGTGAAAGGAGGAGGAAAACTGGCAAGGAAGGGGGGTGGGGGCAGTTTGGGAAAGAGTGCCATAAAAGTTTCGGAAACGCAACCGTCTGGGCTGGTGGTGTAGTGTAGTGAAGCTCAAGGCAAAATGATAGTGGTTGTTGTCGTTGCAGTTACCTGCTACTTCTATACCCACCCTGGCCGCTAATTCCCTCAACTACCCTTCCCTTTCAGTCTCTCTCTCTCTCCCACTCTTAACTATTTTTACTTTCTCTCTCTAACGTTGTCTGAACCCAAAGCTTCTCTTTCTGTCTTCGTTTGCTCCTCTAGGCTCTAGTTACTGCATCGCTTTCTCGTCATAGGAGAATTGTCAGACAATGGGAACTGTTTCACTCTGAAATCGATCTTTCCTGGACTCGTATCACTCTGTTCCTTCCTATCTCCGTCTCTCTCTGAAAATTTTCTCTCGGTTTGTTGCCTCTATCTTCCTCTAGCTTGCTGCTTCCCATGGAAGCTGGGGAAGATTGTTGTGTGAAAGTTGCGGTCCACATCCGGCCGCTCATCGGCGATGAGCGGCTTCAAGGGTGTAAAGACTGCGTCACTGTCGTCCCCGGGAAGCCTCAGGTATATACGCACGCACGCACACTCTCTCTCGCACTCAAGAAGCCAATGCAATAAGTCAGTGTATTCCCAGAAAAGCTCGACCAATTCTCTCTCTGGTGCTTGTCCATGAATTTAGTCGTTAAACAATGTTAATGTTTTGAGTCTTCCTTTTTTTAGCAGAGAATTCTGGACTAGTATGTCTTCGGAGATCTGGATCCGTATATGGTTGGTTACCGGTCGTTGGGGGCTTACCTGTTATCTTCCTTCAAGAGAAAAAGTTTGACTCGCAGCGTTGTGCTTTATTCTCTGATTTTGGATCGGAGTTAAGTCATCGCCTGATATGGTCACAATAGGGTCTGGAGTTATCCAATTTGCCTGAATTATAAGCGGGGGACACAAAGAATTCATTGCAATTCAGTTAAATTACCTGAACGCGTTGACAATATGTCATGTTCTTGTGCCAACTTGGGAAAATCCAGACACTCCCATGCGCACCCTTTTGCGTTTGGATTTTGCCTAGGGTGTCTTAGAGTTTATCTGTTACTGTCGTTTTAACGGGCAATCGATTGCTGTTCAAAACAGTGTCAGCGCAGTTTTTCTGTTCCCTTTTTTTTCTATTTTTTTTGTTTCAATAAATAAAAAGCAGTCCAAACTAAGGGAATTCAATTCTTTGATCTTCATAGTTTGTTTCCTGACCCGACTTGATATGTCGGTTTTGTCTTTGTGTTATGCTATTAATAGATTCCTAATTTGGATTCAAATTTGCAATGTGCCATTCTTCTGCTAACTCCCAGTGCAAAAGCAGGCGATGCTTCTGCTATATTGGCAACCTATATATAGTGACTGCCTACATTTCTTACCTTAATTTCAATTTTATCAGCCAAAACCTACTTTATCGGGTCAGGTTCCTTGTTGCACTTATTTGCTAGTGCAAGTTGACATGCATTTTTGTTCTGTGCCTTGCTTGACCCGAATTAGGGGTTGTTAAATGGAAATTTTATTGAAATCTTGCATTGTTCTAGATAATTATGCAGTGATTGTAGAAGGAAAAACAAGATACTTTATACTTACTTATAGTTTTGTTCTGTGCATTACCTATCTATCTCTGAAACACAACTAACTTAGGATTTTTTTCTCCTCCCTTTCAACACTTCTGCTTCTTGAGCATGCATCGGCACACATGTAGAAGTTAGATTACATTTTAAGTTTCTATCCGCACGTCCTTTTATTGTCAAAAAATATGTATTTTGGTGGGTTACATACTGTTTGTGACTGTGGTGCAGGTGCAGATTGGTACACATTCCTTTACCTTTGACCATGTCTACGGAAGCACGGGTTCTCCCTCGTCTAACATGTTTGAAGAATGTGTTTCTCCACTTGTCGATGGTTTGTTCCAAGGATACAATGCTACAGTTCTTGCTTATGGTCAGGTAAATTTTATTGCTAAGGCACTGGATACATGCTTTTCCATTTCCTTTTTCCTGCTATTGACATTATTCATTCTGTTGCAGACGGGTTCTGGTAAAACATATACTATGGGCACTGGCTTGAAAGATGGTTGCGAGACAGGAATCATCCCTCAAGTTATGAATGTTCTGTTCAGCAAGATTGAAACTTTAAGGCATCAAACAGAATTCCAATTGCATGTTTCCTTTATCGAGGTCTGTTGTGTAGTTGTTTCCTTGTATGTTCTAATGTATATGGGGTATGTCCGACATTCTTTAAATTGATGGATATATGTTTTGGAAGATCATGTCCCATGTAAATGTTCATGCTGCATATTTCTGGCTTAATAGAAACAATTATTTTGTTTTAATGGTTATATGCATCAATTATATCACACATCGCACCTAATCATATAATTTTGAGAAAATTACACTTTTATCACCTTAAACTACCACCTCATTTGCAATTTGGCCCCCAAACTACCACTCAAATTAAAGATCTAACCAAATGTGCCACATGGCGTAGTTTTTAACGGTTAGATATTCAATTGGAGGGTAAATTAGAAAGCAGTGATAGTGTGAGGGGGTCAATTGCCACATAACATAGTTTTTAACGAGTAGATATTCAATTGGAGGATAAATTACAAAGCAGTGATAGTATGAGGGGGTCAATTGTCACATGACATAGTTTTTAACGGCTAAATATTCAATTGGTGGGTAAATTGCAAACAGTGATAGTTTGAGGGGGTCAATTGCGAAAAGTGGTAGTTTTGAGGGCAAATTGCAAATGAGGTGGTAGTTTAAGATGATAAATTGTAGATTTCCTTATAAGTTTTTAAATTGGCTGTGTATGAATCTGTCTACTATCTGAGTATCTACTCGTAATTTATCTAGTATGAGACTATGTGCACATTATTACGCTTATGTTATTTGAAGCCCCCTGTCAACATACCTATACATGTTGCAAAATTACATATAATACTAAAGCCCTGGTTTGTGAAGATCCTTCATACTTGCTATTTGTTATGCTATGCATCTGAAGTTTTTTGCCTTCCTAATTCGTACTTTTTATGGTCATTTGCCTTCCTACTGCAAGTATCTGAATCTGACTAATATTTCAATGTAAAAAGATCCTAAAAGAAGAAGTGTGGGACTTGCTGGATCCCACATCTCTGAGCAAACCAGAAGCCATAAATGGGCATGCAGGGAAAGTTCATGTTCCTGGAAAACCGCCTATACAAATCCGTGAAACATCAAATGGTGTGATTACACTGGCAGGTTCTACGGAAGTCAGTGTAAATTCACTAAAGGAAATGGCCGCTTGCCTGGAGCAAGGATCACTGAGCAGGGCAACTGGGAGTACAAATATGAACAACCAGTCAAGGTTACTTATGAATTTCCACTTTGTTTCCAAATTAAAATGTATATGAATATTTATGTCCTTTGATCTTTATTACATGAAGAATATGTGCGATCTGAGGATATACTCCTGCCATATAGAGAATGAACTCTTTCTTTTTAGATTTTACTGACCAAACCTATGAGATTTGTTCCTCATATCGTGGTCTTATGATGGGTGCCAGAGGTGTAAAAGAGTTAGGATAGATTTCCATGGAAAGAGTAACTGTTTGGAGAGGCTCATTTATTGGGTTTTAAGAGTGTCAAATATGAAATGAAGGAAACGAAACAGGATGATCTTGCATGGTTACCCAGAAAAGCTGTCATGTGACAATTTTTCTTTTGGGACATGCTAATATGGTAAGATTCAATCACCTGGCAAAGTAAGTTCAAGATACAAAATGCTTAGTTCTTGCATTTCATGAGTTATTATTGTACAGTCTGCAGTCTACAATTGGCTTTGCTAACATTTTCATTTTCTGCTCGTCTTTATAGTCGTTCTCATGCCATCTTCACCATCACACTAGAGCAAATGCACAAGCTCAATCCAGCCATCTCAAGTGAGAGCAGTCTTAATGAGACTATGAATGAGGAATATCTATGTGCCAAGTTGCATTTAGTTGATCTTGCTGGATCAGAGCGAGCTAAAAGAACCGGATCTGATGGACTTCGTTTTAAGGAAGGTAAGGTTGCATCGCAAATGACATGTTGCATTTAGATGTGCTTTCTAGTCATAATCACATAGACACTTTCTTCTATTCAATCAGGTGTTCACATTAACAAGGGCCTTCTTGCACTTGGTAATGTCATCAGTGCACTTGGTGATGAGAAAAAGCGCAAAGAAGGTCTTCATGTTCCTTACAGGGACAGTAAACTTACTCGGCTCTTGCAGGTTTGATATATTTGAATGTGATGTAAAGGCTAAATTGTCCTTTATTTAAAATGGAGGCTAATGATATGAAGATCTGATAAAATTTCCAATCAGTGTCAAATCTTCATATCATTAGCTTAGTCTGCTTACTGGTCAATGATTTTATGATAGTAGCAGAAATGAGATCTGTTTAGCATCTTTTTGGTCCCATTAAGTTGTTGCTTTTCTTATGCTTGTGGAAAATGTGTGAAGGATTTACCTGAGTATGTACCATATTGAATCCTTTTTAAGCTCTAGTTTATTTATAACCTAATTTAAATCTTACTATTGAGCAATTATTGGGTTATTGTCGGGCAGTATCTAGTCTTTTGGAACAAACTTGGCGGTATTAGACAGTTTTACTGCAATAATCCATGCTCCTTGCTGACATGTAGCATGAGGGGATCTGTTAGAAGTGTATATATATATATCGCAGGAGGCTTTCCTTTTTCTGGTTTTATTATGCTTTAAGGTGATACATATGTATTATACATATATTTTATACACATACAGATATCTGTATACATGTGTATGTATATATCCTTTTTTTTTATTTCTTTGTACGGTTGTTTATACTCGAGTGATGCATTTTGCAGGATTCACTTGGAGGTAACAGCAGAACTGTTATGATAGGTAAGTTACTTCTTTGTCATGAATTTGATTTGCTCACGCGCAGCACACTATGTTGCTTTTTGTGATGGGGATGTTGGAAGTTTCATCTTCTATCATAGAAGCCATGTGAATGTGATTTTGTTCTATTTATGTGATCTAAATCACATCATACATATATATGTATAGGATGTCCTTCGACCTTTTTCTTTATGTTTCTTATGAACGTTGCCCCTCAATAAAATTTGTATATTGGTGCAATAATTGGTCTAGAAGCCATATAAGCACATGATTTCAACTGCCGTCATCTTTTTCCCAAAAGGTGTGACCCCAAAAGTCTAACAGACGCATCACATTGCTAAGAAGGTAGAAAGAAGATGTATGCTTCACATGTTCTGGTATTCCTCACACCATACAGGCAATAACACTGAACTAAATAATTTATGGATTCTAGTTTTTTGTTTCTGGGACCAGAAAATTCTTTTCAACATATCTTGAGTGATTGTGGGGTTGTCTGCAACTGGAATAAGATACCACAATAATATCTAGTTTCTGTAGGTTCTACCTTGTTGTTTTATGGTTTTCTTATATCTCCTATTTTTCCCTTCTTTTTCTTTCCTAACATTTTATGTGGATTGATTAATATGACCGTGGTTGAAACTGGAACATACTTTCCTCATATCTTGTCCTTTTCCAGCCTGCATCAGTCCTGCTGATATCAATGCGGAAGAAACCCTCAACACCTTAAAGTATGCAAATCGTGCTCGCAACATCCAAAATAAACCCGTTGTAAGTTTTTCGAACTGACTTGTTCTTTTCTTTCTTTCTCTCTCTTTCGTTCATCTTTGTTGTTTTTTCTTTCTTCCATTTCCTCTTTTGGGAAATGTTGATAAAGACTGCCATCGGAAAACTGCCATTTATGTTACGTCTTTGTTTTTTTATTAAACAGGTCAATAGAGATCCTATGTCCAATGAGATGCTAAAAATGCGTCAACAACTAGAGTATCTGCAAGCTGAGCTTTGCGCTCGTACTGGAGGATCTTCTGATGAAGTACAGGTATTTAGCAACTTAAATATCTGTTTCGTTCATTACTACTTTGAATTCTCCAAGTTTCTCAAATATCTTGTTGGCGATACTTAAGTTATTCATGGAACTTTTTTTTTGATAAGTTATTCATGAAACTTAATGTAGGTTGTTAGGCAAAAAACTCACCGACCTTTCTTCATTTTTTTGTTGGAGATTGTGTATGTGTTGTTTCTTAGATAAGTTACTTAATTAGACTAATTGTGCAGGTTCTCAAGGAAAGGATTGTTTGGCTTGAAGCTGCTAATGAAGATCTTTGTCGGGAGCTTCATGAATACCGCAGCAGATGCCCTGTGGCAGAACGATATGAAACAGATCGCCAAGTATGTGTAATATCTCCTGTTGACTTTCTTTTGTGACTTATCTTCTAGTAACATAATGTCCCCTTACTCCTTTGGTGATAAATAATTGTTACCACTAGACTGAGCAGAATACATCAGCTGGATACATATGTGAAACTAAAACTGTCATCCAGGATGGTAGTACCTGCCCTGTTAAAAGTGATGGGCTTAAAAGGGGCTTGCACAGCATGGAGTCATCTGATTATCAAATGGGTGAAACAATAACAGGTATGAATCTTCCCTACTCTGGGGCTTGCTCAATATATAATTCTTTATATACAGAACTATATCCATAGATGATAACCTCTCAAATTAAGTTAAAACTTCATTTGCTGTTTGTTGTATTTAGTCCACTACCTATTTGTCATCCCCCCCTCTTCCTTTATTGTTTTATCTCTGTTTTTCTTGTTCACATCAATATAAGTTTGGTTGGAGCCATTTTTTCTAGGCTAAACTTCCTGAATTTTGGCAGGTGATTCAAGGGAAATTGATGATGAAGTAGCAAAGGAGTGGGAGCACACACTCCTGCAAAATACTATGGACAAAGAGTTAAATGAATTGAATAAACGGTTAGAGCAGAAAGAGGTATGCATGTTTATCTTAGGAATCCATTTTGTTGTTATTGTTATGTGGACGGCAGCATACTGCTATTTGATTCAATTGGTATTCATCTCTCTTGGAGAAGTGTGGACCAGGAATAAAAAGAAATGATTGGAGCATATATTACTAATTGTTACTGGAATAGTATTGTAAAACAGAGTTTAGTAAGAAAAATAGCATTCTCTGGTAATGGAGTACAAGTAGAATAAGTCTGAATCTTTAAATCTTTTATTGGTTCAGTTGAGCAGTTATTAAATAGATTGCTGTGTATGTCTATTTGTACTCACTAGAGCAGATAAAGTGTGTGCTTGCGCACTCGTATATAATCTGTATCCATGTTGCTTAATTTAAATATGCGAGTGGAACAGAATACACATGATATGGTTTCATACCTTATCCGGATTTGCGGTGAATGTTGGTGCAGTCTGAGATGAAGCTCTTTGGAGAGTCTGACACAGCGACACTCAAACAACACTTTGGAAAGAAAATCATGGAACTTGAGGACGAGAAAAAAACAGTGCAGGTTCAGTAGAACTTTTTGAAATTCGCACGGTTTATGAGGAAACAAAGAGTTAATTTTCACCTGTTTTTTGTTATTGCAGCAAGAGAGGGATCGTTTGTTGACTGAAGTTGAAAATCTTGCTGCTGGATCAGATGGACAGACACAGAAGTTGCAAGATATCCATGCCCAGAAATTGAAAGCACTTGAGGCTCAGGTGAAGATGTTCCCTCTTGCTCTTTCGTTCTCCCTCTCTCTCTCTCTATAATTTTCTTAGATCAAATTTCTTTGAGAAGGTACTCATAACTAAATTTTTTTGACATGTTTTATAATGGTAAACACCAGATTTCAGATCTTAAGAAGACACAGGAAAGCCAGGTTCAGCTTTTAAAGCAAAAGCAGAAAAGTGATGAAGCAGCGAAGCGATTGCAAGATGAAATTCAATCTATAAAAGCACAAAAGGTTGAATCTCATTTTGGTCTTCACCCCATCTATCTCTTTACATTCTTTATCCTGTTATTCTTATTGTGTACATGCTACTTTTTTTACTTCTAGGTTCAGTTGCAACATAGGATAAAGCAAGAGGCAGAACAATTTCGGCAGTGGAAGGCCTCTCGAGAGAAGGAACTGCTGCAGGTACTTGACATCCCAACCTTTTTAGGTTCTTATGTTAGCAAAGAGACAAGCTAGTCCACCGATTCCAACCTTCTTATCAGCGATTCCCTTTTTGCCTAGAGGTATGGTCTATTGTATTGTCTGTTGCTTCTGAGGAAATGCAATACAACTCATGGTAGTTGACCTCCTATGTGATAGAAGTTGCCATTTTATTTACTTTTACCAGCCATTAAAACTAAATATAATTGCATTTACTATGTAACTCTTAGTTTAACAAGCCTCACAAAGTTGCAGCAGCCCCAGAGCAGCAGGGGCCACTTAGGGGCGTTCTGGGTGGATGGAAGAAAGAAAGAAAGAGGTCATGGGTAGGCTACCAAGATTCTCTACTATTCCCGGCCCGAATTGCATGGAGCAATTTAGAGAGATATAGACACAATATGTGGACCCTATAGTATTTAATGTTGCTTGTGTGAAGCTTCAGGCAGTGAAGGCCTTACAATATTGATTATACATTTAATAGTTATCGTGACTATCTTTCTCCGTTCCATGCAATTTATCGCACGGAGTGTAAATTGTTTACCAAAACAAGGATCCTTATGGTAGAATAGCTGCTTATGCGCATTTTGCTGTTATGATAACTTCTCTATGACATTGTTGTCCCCCATAAAGTTACTGGTTTCCATTTTATACGCTTTTCAGATTTTGATGGTGTATAAGTCTTAATTTGATTGACTGCATTATTTTCATCATATTTATTTCCCTTACATATGTTTTACGAAATCAGTTACGGAAGGAGGGAAGAAGAAATGAGTATGAAAGGCATAAGCTTCAAGCTTTAAACCAGCGCCAGAAAATGGTGAGTCTCTCTCTGTTTCTGGGTGATTTATTCATTTAATAATGACCTCTGACAGACTCCCATTGCATACGTAGCAGTTCAAAAGCACTTGTGAAAAAGTCAATTGCTTTTAGTTAGTTGAACTTTTTATATTTTTGAAGCCTTTTTTTGTATTCGTGTGTTTTGAACTTTTTATATTTAGGTTCTTCAAAGAAAGACAGAAGAGGCTGCGGTGGCCACCAAGAGGCTAAAAGAGTTACTAGAAGCTCGAAAATCTTCTGCCCGTGACAGCTCAGGTATGTCTAGTGCTAGTTGATGAGAAACTATTTTCTTACCTGTAAGCCCCTTCTTTCTACTAATGTGTGACTCCTCCATACATCATGGCTACGTTAACATCATCTATGAAACATTGAAATGTCAGATTTATCCTTTATCAGAACATGTGCATTCAGTAGTTAGAGTGATGCTTTGAAGAGGAGGTTTTTGTAGCCTTTTGCTAAAACTTTCTAATTGTTTTTCATGTTCCAGTTATTACCTATGGAAATGGGACAATTGGACAGGTAATGATGTTGGTTCATGTTCTTGATATATGCATTGGATGCTATTGGATTGTTTGAAATGCATCCTAACATAAGCTGCATCTTTAGGGAAATGAGAAAGCCTTGCAACGTTGGCTTGATCATGAGCTTGAAGTCATGGTGAATGTGCAGGAAGTTCGTAATGAATATGAAAAGCAAAGTCAAGTGTATGTATAGTGCATGTTTTCATTTAATAGTATCAATGATGTGTAGAGGCAATTAATTTATCGATTGTTCGGCAATCTCCAGGCGAGCTGCACTGGCAGAAGAGTTGGCTATGCTGAAACAAGTGGATGAGTTTGCATCAAAAGGCCTTAGTCCACCAAAAGGAAAGAATGGATTTGCTAGGTAAATATTTTAGCAATAAATAGTTTAATAACTGCTGCCTTCTGTTCTTGATAGTCAAGGATTTAGCAGGAAAGCTAGCATAAAACAGGTAGAGCAGTGCTCCTGCCTTTTGTTTTCTGTTGTCTAGGATCTAAGAAACAAGATAGCAGCAGGTGGAAAGAAATGCTTCAACTCTCTCTGGTTTTTTATTGCCTTTCCTTTCTTGTTCAGAGCTTCCTCCATGTCACCAAATGCAAGAATGGCCAGAATATCATCCCTTGAGAACATGCTGAGTATAGCCTCCAATTCACTTGTAGCTATGGCCTCTCAACTTTCGGAAGCAGAAGAGAGGGAGCGTGCCTTCACTAACCGTGGACGCTGGAACCAGTTGCGCTCCATGGGCGATGCAAAGAATTTGCTTCAATATATGTTCCATTCTCTTGCAGATGCCAGGTGCTTACTTTGACCTAGCAACTTTCTATAATTCACTTTTGACGGAATGTAAAGTTGGCCAACTTGATTGATAATTTGATGCTATCAACTTATGGCTGTTATTCATTTTAAGTTCACCATGAAACAGCACACATACTGGTAATTCCTCTTGAATAATTGTGGTTAGGAATGTTTCGCTTTCTTTCTAGAAATTTTAAGTATTGGTTCACATGTTTTCTACAGGTGCCGACTATGGGAGAATGATATGGAAATCAAAGAAATGAAAGAGCAACTTAAAGAGCTAGTAGGGCTATTGCGGCAGAGTGAGACACGAAGAAAGGAAGTTGAGAAGGAACTGAAATTGAGAGAGCAAGCTGTTGCAATTGCATTGGCTACGTCGGCTTCGGTGAGAATATATGTCATTGTATACGAATACTCTTCATGAATTTAGTGTTGCTTTACAACATAATTATAGCTTAAAACTAGGGGCGTAAACCGACCCCCTCAGTTCTGTTTGGACCCCTCGCCGACCACCAAACCGAGGTGATCGGTTTCTGAAAAATGAGGGCCGTTCACTGAACCGAAGGCGCTCAAGATCGGCAGGACTGACCTGATTTTCTTTAAGTCGGTGTTCGGTCACTATGAACAAGAAGAACATAAAAAGAAAAAAAACATAGAGCAAGAAGAAAATTCAAATCTCATCCACCAACAAACACCTACATCTCGACAACCAACAACTTGGAAACCCTAAAAATCGCAGCAACTAACAGATATATGTATAGAGAGATAGATATAAGGTGACGACGGTGTCGGCTAGGGAGGGCTGCAGCAGTTGGCCAAGAGAAATGAGAGAAAAGCGACGACTGAGAGGGGAGAGGGAGAAAAAAACCCTAATCACAAAGGGTGAGAGGTGAGGGACTTGGGGCTTGATATCAAATTGGGGGAGGGGGGTTAATTATTTTTAGTCTACAAATGGGTCGGGTCGGTTTCGTCGGGCCAGTCAATCCTGGCCGAAAACTGAACATCCCTACTTAAAACTATGCAGTCGAGTTTTCTATATTTATATTTATTATGAAAACTAAAAATAAAGGTGATTTTGAATAGTGATCCCTTTACATGATATCATAGATTGGTGAAGCAATCTTGGAGGAGGTTGGACAAGACTTTGCAATCGTTGGAGTTGCAAATATACTTTCTTCAGTACAGTATCTTATTATTTAGTTCTCATAAGTATATGTAGGGTATTGGTGTTCTTTCTATTGTTGTATGAAGGTATTCATGCTTTCCTTAACGTATGAGTCAAGAGTATGAAGTAAAAAAAATTTTGATATTTTTTTTATTGTTTTGTACTGCTAATGAAAACTTTTCAGGCTGACCTTGAACAGGGGAACCCACAGAATTCATTGAAACACTTTACTGATGACACGAATGGTCCCTTGTCTCCGATGTCTGTGCCAGCACAGAAACAGCTCAAATATACACCAGGCATTGCTAATGGCTCAGTCAGAGAATCAGCAGCTTTTATAGATCAGACAAGAAAGGTTAATGGCCGGATCCTTTAATTGTAGAATTGCTATCTGCTTTCCATTTTGGCTTAGAAAATTGGATTTGCTGTTGGTGTAGATGGTGCCAATTGGGCAGTTGTCAATGAAGAAATTGGCAGTTGTGGGACAGGCTGGGAAGCTCTGGAGGTGGAAAAGAAGTCACCACCAGTGGCTGGTTCAATTTAAATGGAAGTGGCAGAAGCCATGGAGACTTTCAGAATGGATTAGGCACAGCGATGAAACAATCATGAGGGCAAGGCCTCGTCCACAAGTTTGCCAGATATGACCTAGTCCTCTAAGGTCACCAGCTTTTGCTTGCCCATATACATCTTTCACCTACAACTATGACCCAACACCTATCAATTGGAGAGAATAAAAATAAGTGCAGGTAATCTTTCATAAGTAGTGCTATTGTTTGAGAAACATTCGTCTTTAAAGTATCTCACTTGTCTTTTCATTTTTCTTTTCCTCCTTGGATTGGGGTTTTGGGGGGGGGGGTAGCTGTTTGCTTTGTATGAATATACACGTTTCCTATTCTTCTAGAGAAGAGAACAAAAAATGAAGTTTTGGCCAGCGCCGACGTATATGGGTTTAAAACATCCTAATGAAATGGCCAATAAAAAGTTGTCTTTGCTCTAAAGATGGGCTACTTGAGACCAGCTTGCTCAAGTAGCCAGCTGCAACTCTAATATCCCCTGGGGAATTAGTGGGCCTTCAAACTAACTGGTAGTCACCAGCCTAAAAAAATAGAGAAAAAAAAAAATGGTAATCACCAATGTTTTTTATTCTTGGTCAAACAATTGAAAGAACCAAGTACACTTCAATGAAGCTTACCTTGCCACGTTTATCTATGCAGTGTGCTGTAAGTGATTGTTGAGGATATCTTCTGGTAAGCAGCCCTGGATGAGTTGATTCTGAGAAGTTAGCTTTTTATCTTTTAATTCTTTTGCGGTGATTGCTGCATTTGGAGCATCGTGTAAAGCTGTGTTGATGCTGCATATTATACCAAGATAGTGAGAAGACACTGAAGCTGAGATGGTGCAGATGGGGGGATGCATTGGTTCAAGGGTACCTCGCTCGAGGTGTGGCCAATGTTTCTGTATATTTTCTGTTCCCTATCATACTTAGGGGATGAAATTCTTTTGTCAAGTCATATAAATGTGTATATAGGGGTTTTGTCTTCTGTCTTTTTTGCTTCTTTCCTAGTAATTGTAATTTGACTGGCTAATTTGTTTTAGTGCTTTAACTGTGAAGTGTGTGTGTAAGCAAGATATTGATGTTGTGGAAAGAATCGAGTCCGTAGAGTTTCTGCTGTATCACAACAAAGGAAATTCTTTGTAGAGGCTATAGTCAATTTAGTGAGTATATGCATCACGAGTTTCTATTTCTCCAGTTTTGTGAGTGTAAATGCTACAATCAATTCAGTGATTATATGCAATTCTGTATTGAAACGATGGGAACATCTTGGATAAAATTGTTACTATTCTTTTGTCCTTGTAGTTATGTTGTAGCCAATCATGGCACCTAATTCCCTTCCTCATATTAATTCAATTTTATCTGAATTTATCAATGCCGTTTGCTGTTAATTGGTGTCTGTTGTTGACGACTAGGGTTGAAGACTAGCGACTCAACATGGTCCGTTCTGCATACATGTTTTCTTTTCCGTTTAACAAAGACATCTTTAACTCCCCGACAGAAGAAATATGAGATTTTCGTCCGAGGTCATTGCTCACAGGCTGCGCATATGGATGAAATATGCGATTTTCGTCTGACTATGATGGGATATTCAGGCAGGCATGGTTCTGCAACTAGAGAGAGAGAAGGGGGGGGGGGGAATGCGGGGTTGAGAAGCATTCCCTGGGGCAAATTAGGTGAAAACACTTGATCACTTGGTCAAGTCCCAGAAGTGTTGTGGTAAACTGCGTCGTGACTTTACATAGAAGTCGTCGGCATACATAAAAAATAGTTAGCTGTATAAAATAATGTCTTTTGCCAGATACGCAAGGGAGAAGGGAGAAAATGGTTGATTTTGCAATAACTAGTTCAAAATGACTATCGTGTGTACGTGATCGTAACACCACCGGGAGAAAACCAGGGGAAACTGGCAGCACTTAAAGTTACAATTACCCAAAACCTGATATAAACACTCTAGCCAAAGCGTAACCTTTGCAGGATGGAGATCTTTTGCAATTTTCTGTCTGAATTACATGGTGCAATTTGAAGAGAGATTAACACAACAAGTCGACCCCATTATAAGGCCTATGCTACCCGAAACTTTACATGGACAACATTATATAGTGTAAAGTCCACCTATTATGTTTATCTCTCCAAATTGAACCATACAATTCGGACAGAAAATTGTAGAGGATCCTAATCCACCTTTGCAATTCAGTGACTATAAATTACAAGATTCTACACTAGTGTTACAAGGCAAAAACTTATTAGCATTCACTCTTCTTCCAGTGATGTATGACCTCTAAACCCAATTGTGTGTATGACCACAGGTAGCACATGTGACCTTTGGAAGATCATTAATCAAGAGCAAAAGGCTAAAGTACAAGAGGAACATTGCTATCTAATCCTACTGGAACCACTCATTTAGAGGAGCATCGAATCGAGTGAGAGAAAGTTACCCATTCCACGTACTTCAGATTTGGCAACACCAGTAGGAATAGTGCTCCTCTTTCCGATGGTTACTAACAAGACCCCCACACTGCAAGCAAATGAAGCTGCTTCCATCTGAGAATGCATCCAGCACTACTTGCATCCTACCAGTTTCTGCCAGTATAGAAGCCCCATGAGCATCCGGCGAAATCCATGGAACACGGACATTATTAACTAATGGTTCGGTCTTTAAAGGCTGGGCCTCAGCAATTGCACACTCGGCAAACAAAGAAGCCAGCTGATCGACAGCAGCATTTTCCTGCAGCCTGCTTCTGTAAAGCTCACGAGCTCGATTCAGGGACCTAAATACAGCTTCGTCCCCACCGTCTGCTCTCATTGCCATTACAACCTGTTTCAAGCTCTAGATCAGTACTTCTGAAAATTCTCTAGGCCATTTAATATGATTTCTATTATTACTGCTGATGTTACCATTATTACAACCTGTTTCAAGCTCTAGATCAGTACTTCTGAAAATTCTCTAGGCCATTTAATATGATTTCTATTATTACAGCTGATGTTACCATTATCATGGTTGTCTCCCTCCATAAAGTATAGGCGACAAAAATAAACAAATGAACAAATAACCACAAGTACACAACATATACAAGCATAGAACCGTACATGATATCCAGAAGAAAGAGAAAAATACATTTCCACGTTATGTGGTTGGGCACTAATACACAGCTCCCGTGTGGTTCATTTTGGGACAGCTTACTCAGCTCATGATAAAAATAAAAAAGAGGAAGAAAATAGCTGACACCATTAGAAAAAGAGAGTTTCAAATACAGATATAGCCCCACTTTCGTTTCTTATTTCCACTCCTAAGTACTGCAACCACCAAGTTGACACTTTTTCATGTCAACCACCCTCTCCCCCCCTCCCCCCCCCCAAAAAAAAAGAAAAAGAAAAGGGAAGATAATAAAGCAACAAGAAAACATTAATAATAATAGCAAAGGGAAAGTAAAGAAACACAAGAGAACGGATGACAGCAAAAGAAGAAAGATATCTACTCAAAAACAGAACTCAAGTTTCATTCTACATGATAAATAAGGAAAAAAAAAACCCAAATTTACCCCCTACCATCCTCCTCCAACCACTTATTACTTGGATCATTTTTGCACGTAAAAATCAATATGTAAGTTGCAGGAATTTACTGAGAAAAGGGGACAAAAACACCAACACCGTCCACTCATAACCCCCGCAAGACGCACAAATGCACCACATTAACAGCCATTAACCATCACTGAGTCCTTACGAACTGGTCAGAATCCATTAATAAGTACAAGTTCACCATAACTACATAGAAATGATTTGGCAAGATAGAAGATTAAGCCTAAATTCACGGAAAGAATAGGCCCAAAACACTTTCACATAGATCTAATGCAAGAACGCTCCAGCAACAGCACCAAGTCCTCAGGTCCCAGTGCCTTGGTCTTTAAAAGGCATGCAACAGAGTTTCAAGGGTCAATCATATTACTTTTTTGCTATCAAAACCCATTGTTCCAATCAATTCTTTGCTGCTTTCTGTAATCCATGATTTTCCTTGAATTTTCAAGCAGACAGAGTGAGATAGACAAACATATCTTGATGGTCTTGCAGAGTGCCACAATCAAGGATCTTCTAGGTTTATCATATAACCACAATGGAAAGAGATTGTTTCACCTGGAAACTGGGGCCGCCACCTTGCACAATTCTATAAAGCATCCTTCCTAGTTTCCCAGAGATTTCAAGAGCAAAAAGCAGTATTTTTGTCATTTTCTGGGTTCTAACCAACAAGTACACATCACATGTTCTTTTAATCCCACAGAGGGAACTCAGTCTTTTAGGCTAAACGACATGGGGGGAGATATAATTCCCCTCTAAGAAAAAAACTAATGACCTCATAAGACGGACATCCATAAAGGATTGAAACAAAACAATTGGATGCATTTATCCAAAAATATATTCATACCCATTCCACCTCCAATTGTTAATGTACCCAAAGTTATTCAATTTGTCGAATAATCTAACCCAAACAAATGTGGAAGTAATAAAATCCCACCGGATACACATCCATTGCATTTCAGACCATTGCAAGCGACTGTTCATAAAGTACTCAACATCAGAAATGAGTGCTGCATAACCAAGGACATGAGAGATCTTGACAGAATGAGTCTTCTCTTTGTAAGGAGAGACTTAACTGGTGAAGATGATATAATTCACTGATCCACCCTCATAAGTTCTAGCCTGATTATCCAACAAAATGTGTTTTTCTCTTTTGATTGATTCTCCAACGATGACAGAACAAGGCTGGATAAGAGGATCTCCTGACTGAATTTGCATCCAAATAGTCCTTTAACACATGGTCTTTGGAAGTGGACCTAGTAAACCACCAAACCATAGAGGCTGGAAGCTACCAATGAGTGATTGACTGTTGATCGTGATATGTATAGCAAATACGGAAATGAAGTTATCACAACTTTGCAAAGTAATTTGTTTTTGGATGTACTACCTCCAGCCACCTACAGAAGCGACTTCTGCTAATGCAGGGCAGTTGTACGATTATCCAAATTGGCATTTTTCCAATTGCTATGTTCATGCACACAAAAACAATCGCCCTGAGTGAAAACCTCAGTTCGACATGTATGGGGACTCTTTGCAGTGAACTGAAACATACATATTCAGAAATAACTTTTGAACCCATTGTACAATCCGTAAGGTAGAATACCAGTTCAACAAGTAGGTCGGCCAAAAACAAAATCCAAACCATTCATCTTAAGCAAGTTTCTCTACAGAGACCCAATGAGACACCAAAAAACTAACCAGAGAAGCAAAATTTGCTCTCTAAATCTGAGAATAGCAGAAAGCTTTCAGAATATAACGCAGATTAAAAAGGAGAGGATCATAAAAGTATAATCACAGTACATAGGAGAAAGAGAAAGCGAAAAAGTTACCGCTTGGAGGGCCTGGGAAGGTTGTCCTTGATCGATGAGCTGGCGAGCCAATGTGAGTAAGTCCCTAACGGCGTTGTTTTGGCCAGTGTTCGAGGGCAGCTCCTGTTGCGTGGCGCTGGTCTGGGTCTCCGTCATCTCCGAATCGGCACGGTCCATGGTGTTCGGCATTTTCCAACTATTTTTTTGAAAGGGATATTACAGCATAGAGTTCGAGAGAGATTTGGGGTTTCTTTGTGGAGGTTGCGTAATTTAGCTTAATACTCAACTAGATGATTCTAGCAACTTCTGCATCGCCATCTTCCCCTCCCCTGTCTTCTTTTCTTTCCGGCTATTTCTCGGGGACGGGTATGGATTTATCTTGGGCTTGGGTACGCTTTCGTCGTGGTTTAGCATGGGCTAGTGTTGGGTTTGGCAAGGAATTGAGTTTTTAGTTAGAAGACGAAAGTTTTTGGTTAATTTAGATGGAAAATGGTTTTTTTGGTGTATAAAATGACAATTTTGTTCTCATAATTTTTTTTGGGCAATGACCATTTTATGAGAGTATAATTGTAATTTTTTAGGCTAGAAAAAAAAATTTCCTTGCAAACTAATTAAAAATTTTAACTAATTGTGCAATGTGTCTAAAATCAATAGTTAATGGATGTAATGTAACAAAAATAATAGATTAAAGTGTAAAGTATCAAAACCCTTAATTAAAGGGCGCAAATTTTAATGGAAAAGAGATGCGTACAGAAAATTTAATAAGAAAGAAGCGTGCCCAGTAAACAAGATAAATGAAAAGGAACAAGTGTCAGTTTGCTAGAGCTCGGTGCATGCTCTTGTTGGGTCAGCAGACGCGGATAGATTTCCCGCTATACATGTTTGAGCTGATCATGGATGAGGCTTAGGAAATTAAGGATTATAACATCCCATACGGCGTGTTCCTAACTCAATTCCTCATTTCTCAAGGTGTCGTGATCGCTGACGGGGAGAATCGGGAGGGGGTTATGAGTGCACTGAACAAATTCACCTTGTCCAGGAGCAAGGGACATGAAGGGGCTTTAACACGTCGGTACGCTCGTAGAGACGCAATGGCTGCAGAGGGGGCAACACGACCATCGACCGGCGCCAGACCGAGCAGATCAGAGGCACCTCTCCCTAGGTGGCCCAGCTATTTGCGGACATTAACAACCTTTTCAACGCGACTGTGAGGTCCGATCTACGGCCTCTTGAGGGCCAGGTCAAGAAATTGGAGAAGGAGATAGAGTGGCTCCCGAAAGACCAAGAGAAGCTCCGGGCCGCCTATGAAGGAGAGTCCACTGTTGCGATGCTGCGCAACAAGACGGTCGTGGCTCATATGACGCAAGTCGACGACGCGTTGGAAGAAATCAAGAAGACCCTGGATGAGTTCAAGACAGAGGCAGATCCACAAAAGATTCTCAAAAATATTCATGATGACGTGACGACTTTCCATGACGCTCTCCGACCTTGATTTTTTTATTCTGTTTTTTACTATCTATTTTGGACATACCTTTGGATTTCTGTTTTTATTTATCTGTCTGAGACTATGTTTTATTTGGATTTAGGTTTTTTTTACTTATTTGGGACATATCTGTTTATTTGTGGATATGTAGTGACTTTGATTACATTTTATGTATTTTTTTATTTGTATTTTTTCCCGTCACTTAGATACGTAAATTGATGAAAATACCCTTTGGTTGGCAAAATTAAAATACGTATCTAAATATAATTTAAGTTGTAATTTATAGCAATTGATTAAATAAGTAATATAAGAATAAAGTAAAAATGGGTAGGTAAATTTAGAAAAGCATGTATAAGTTGTACATGTTGCATTATAGAAACATTTTGTAAGAGTTAGTATGATGAATCTATTAATATGTCATAAAATAGTTATATAACGCTTATTTAGCACATGATTATAAGATATTAGTATGAGGTATGTATTAAGATGACATTATAAGTAAAATAATATTAATAATTAAGTAATTTGTGTGGTTAAAAATCATACCTTTAATCAAAGTGATCGATCCTCACTACGTCGTCATTTTCGTTTACAAAAATTGATCGATCAACAATTTGTACCACGATCGATCGTTTATATGCGTGGTTGTTTTAGTTGTACGACACAATCGATCATCAATATATAGTGATCGGTCGCGTCGTGTGTCATCCTTTTAAGTGAAAGTGACGATCGATCGTGCTCTTATGCTGATCAATCATCAAATAATTTTGTTTTAAGAATTAATGATTGAATATTGCGAGTTTAAATGTTTGTAAAGACAAAATATAAATTAACAAAGCATGTTAGGATGTATTTAGATTACATAAAAATTGATCAAGTACACATTACTAATATTTAGGAAAGCATGTATTAGTTGTACATGTTGTATCATAGAAAAATTTTGTAAGATTTAGTATGAGAAATCTATTAATGTTATAAATTAGTGAGATAACACTTATTTAGCACATGATTATAAGATATAAGTGTGGCGTATGTATTAAAATGACATTCTAAGTAAAATAATTTTAATAATTAAGTAATTTGGCTGGTTAAAAATAATTTTTTTAATATAGAGAAGCATCGATCGATCAGTGGCATAACGATCGATTGGTGAAGGACGCTGTTGTTTAGGCTTTTACGGAGGATCAATCGTTGAAACATAACGATCGATCGCACAAGAAACTTAGCAGGAATTTTAAAGCTAACAAAGTGAATGATCGGTATAATTACCGATCAATCGGGGTTTATCAAGCTCCAAATGTCCAAATGCTTTAAGGTCGTGGGTTTAGCGCAAAAACACATCGTTTTTTTAGTTGGGAGGGTATTTAGAATAGCTTAACAGTAAGCCCAAGCTCAACTTCATTGGTTTTTTAACCGGGTGAATATTGAAAATTTTGGGCGAAATTTGTGAGATTTTGGTTTAGATTTAGTTCGTTTTGGTGTTGATTTCGTGCAAGAGGTAATTTACTCGACCTATACTACGATTTAGGAATGATTTGGTTGGTTATTTGGTGAGTTTTTTTATTTGGGTATTTGTGGGTATTATGGATATATGATTTGTGATGATTAGAGCTTATTAGGGTATTTTTAATATGTACATTGTAATGAGAATCGATTGAGATTACGATCTGGGTAATAAACGATCGCTAATTTAAGACGATCAATTGTTGGTTAGATGGAATACAGATGATCGATTGTTGTTTTTTACACGGTCGATCGTCTGTTAGATGGAGGTGTGACGATCGATCGTATTATTTAGGCGATCGATCTTCCATGTAATTGACGATTGATCAGCTTAAATTTACGATCGGTCGCTGGTTAAGGCAGTGTGCAAAGTTAATGATCATGTGTAGCATTTATACTGTTTACATGTTTGATTATTGAACTGCTTAAATTCTGGAAATGAATTATGAAGTTTGAGAATCATGGAGGATGAATATTGGAGTATTTTTTTACTTGTTTTGTTTGGGTATATTTTTGGGATATAATGTGTGTATCATTAGACCGGTTCAAAGGTTAAAATATGATAAATATGCGTTTATCGCGTAATAACCCTTGAATTATCTAAAATATGGACAGTTTGAGATTGTGTATTCGTTGTTGGAAGAGTTCAGTACTTGTATTCTGTCCAGTCTTGGAGGAAGTTCGGTATCATCTTCCTTTTATCTTCTGAGTATACTATTAGTTTTGGTGTATGACGTCATACAACTATCGTTGTTGACGTCTACTCCCAACGCTGGTGTGTGTACTTGGGGACTGGGGGAGATGATGCTGAAGTTTTTCCAAATATGGATGGACACAAGTCGAACTAACGTTCAACTCCGAATGCACAATCTTAAATGAGATAGGACTTATCAGCTGGGCACAAATGTCACGTTCCAATTATTGGATGTTTATGAATTACTTAATGTTGTGTATTGTTTTAGATTGGTGGCGATGGATAAGTTGTCTGTAATATATAGTCACTGATTAACCTTATCGTTATAGTGAACACATGGACAAACTTCACGCGCAAGAAGTTGGTGACATTTCTCATATGCATGAGGAACAATTTCCGGATTGGTTCTTAAGGCGAGTAAGTGTTAATTACAAAGAATTCTAATTAATATCATGTCTTTATTTTTAATGACCCAATATAATATTGTAGGTTCAAACATTACGTTCTCAAAATCCATGTACGTCAGTCGATGAATTGTATTCATTGGCATATGGGCCTGATACACGAGTGATGCATTATTCTGCATGTGTTGTGAATGGATGTAGATATCATAAACTACAACAGGAAGAACGACGGAGAACTCAGAACAATGATATTGTAGTATCGGGATCACATGAGGGAAATCCAACATAATTTTACGGGAGACTTGTAGACATTTATGCCATGCAATACTTGTGGGGAAATACAGTAAATTTGTTAAGTGTGATTGGTGGGACGTCGGAGATCGCCGTGGAATTCATATCGATGAGAACTTTAAGAGCATAAACAATTCCCGACTGTGGTATTCAGACGATCCATTTATTTTGGCAAATCAATAAACTCAAATGTTTTATCTAGTTAATAATCTGTATGGACCTATGTGGTGAGTCGTACAGAAGTTATCATGTATAAATACATATGACATTCTCGGCCCGGATCCGGAAGGTGAAGTTGATGTTGATGTAAACGTCGAATCGGGAGCAACCATCACGAACGAAGCATATCAGGAGGACGATGTCATTGACATGTTTATAGACTTACGACAGTTTAACCTTAATCCGCTACGAAGGGATGAAGTTGTGCCAAACATCATCCAAGCTTCTTATGCAATTGATCGGTGGAAGAAAATGCATATATATAGTAATGATGTTTTGGAGAGGGATGAAGTGGAAATTGAAGAAAATAGCGAAGAAAGTAGGGACGAAGATTCGTTCGAAAGTGATACCGACTCTATTGAGGATGAGGCATCGGGCGATCACTTGCAAGAATCAGATTCTGATTAATAATTTATTTCAAGTATACGTTCTTTGAAATGTTGATGTTTACTGAATTGTTTTTACTGTTATTGTTTCTTTTACCACATCTTTATGTTTTTTTTGCTATGTCACAGCTTGTACGGTGAAATGAAGCATGGACGAGAATTTCTTTCAGTTAGTTCTGGACAGTTGCATGACGCACTCACTTCGCTTAGTTTGACTCTGATCCCGAGTCCTACTCAGAGCGCTCCTTCTACGCAATCAAACGAAGCTATGAGTCAAGGCACACCAGCTTATCCTAGTAGTTGTGCATGGAAGAAATTATTCTAAGTTATATTTTAATTTTTTAAGTTAAACGATCGACTAACTTTATTAATTTCATTTTATGCGGCGACATCTGCTTCTAAGCGCGGGTGAGGTAGGACACGTGGGGTCAATTTGGAGAAGAGTCTTGGGTCCGGGTCTGGGAAATTATCGGTGCATATCCCAGAGGGAGAGTGTGGAAGAATGTCTTCCACTGCTGCCACCCTATCCACAAATATTGGAATGTTAGACTGATGGTTGATTCTAATCTCCGTTAACAAGTGAGTCGATGTTCCTGCAGAAGTGTAGGAGTACATTATAGATCGGGTGTTGGTATAATTAAACTCGTAAACATAGTATTCTTGGTTAAGTATTTCGTGTATCATTGTAATATTGTATCTTTTGGTTCGTATGCAGGACCACTTCGACCTTGACTACACACGTTAGGAGGGCGTGAGGATGGTGGTCGAGACTATGATGACAACACGTCGATCGCACTGCAACCGGATGCATGCGTATTTCAAGAAGTTCTCGAGTAAAGAGGCGGCGTTACTAAAGCGTCACCCTGATACCACGGAAGAACAGTGGAAGGAGTTATGCGATCTGTTCACTAGCTAAGCATTTTTGGTACGTGATTTACAAAAACTCGTTTAAATATTGCATTCTTTTTAAATCTAACTACTTAAAATATCGCATAAACGAAGTGAGAAAAATAAGAAAAATAGATCGAAGTTGACTGTGAATCAAGCTGCTGGTTCGTGCTCGTTCAAACGCACTCAAGCTTGCATGGTAAGTGAAGTACTAAATTATGAGAAGAAATATACAAACAAAGATGGTGTTTGGACCTTGTTATTAGAATTATGCCATGTAGAATTATGTTATTTCCATGTAGAATTATGCCCTCCACCGCTATGGACGGTTGTCCAAAAATGGACACCGCCCCTGCCACCATTAAGGGAAGAAACCGGCACCTAACGGTGGCGGGAGTGGTTATACCTACACCGAAGATCACAAAAATCACAAAAAATTAAAACAGAGGAAATCACCAAAAAAACACGACAGAGCTAATCACAAAAAAATCCACAAATTCAGCAGCAAATTACAAATAAATCAACAAAACCAGCAGCAAATCGCAACCAAATCGCAAAAAAATCCCAAACCTAACAACAAATCACAACAAAAATGGAGGGAGGGAGAGACAGAGAGAGAGATGAAGTAGCTGCAGAAGCAAAGATAGAGCTAAAAATGGCTTGTAGTTGTTGCTTTCGGTAGAGGGGGTGCGGCTGAAGGAGAGTTGTGGGCCGGCGGCAAAGAACTGAGTGAAAGCACTGATAGGGATCGAGAGAATTGAAGGAGAAAGAGAGGTTGGTAGGGCACTGAGGGACAGAGGGGCGAGGGATGCGCAAAATGAGGGAGGGGGCGTGCTCGTCGAGGTAAAAAAAACCCTAAGCTACTAAATGAAAAGACGTCGTAACGTCTTTTAACAAAAAAAAACCGTTTGGCGGTGAACAGCCCAGCGGTGGGCGGTTTCACCACCACTGCCATTTTCACCACTTTTTGGTGAAAATGACAATCGGCACCTCCTCCGCTACTAAGCGGGGAGCGGTAACGGGTACCGGTGCCAGTCCCAGTTAACCGTCCACTGCTGGTACCAGTGAACAACCTTAGTTATAGGTGCATAGTTGGGTTGTTATTATTTAGTTAAGGTTACCTACCATCTCAAAGAAGAAAAAAAAACTATTACATTGGCAGAGCCACATTGAAGGAATCGTGGATAAGTGTGGGCAAAAATTTCGATAATAATCCAAATTTTCGATTCCACTTCCGTTTCCGAAAATCCAGTTTCGATTCCGACATATACCAGAATCGGAAGTCATTTTTGGCAATTTTCAGAATCGGAACTGAAATTTCCGATTTCGATATTTATAAAAAAATAAAATAAAAATAGTGCTCAAAATAAAGTATAAAATATGAAATTTGATTTAATTTTTATTTTAGAATCTAGATTTTGGATGAATATTTTACATTTATTGTTAATTTACGATGAAAAACTAAAAAATACTGAAATTTCCAGTTCTTGTTCTTTTTAAAAAAAAAATAATGCTCTAAATAAAGTATAACATATGAAATTTGCTTGAATGTTTATTTTGGAATCTAGATTTTGGATGAATGTTTACATTTAATGTTAATTAATGATAAATAACAAAAAAAACTTACAAAAATTTGGTCCAAAAAATATTTTTGGTTCACTAGGGTCGCAAAAAAATGTCTAAACAAGCCAACATGACGATCTGGAATTTTCGGTTCCAATTTTGAAAATTTCGGTTCCATTCCAATAACATACCAGAATGGAACAAAAAAAAGTGCATTCCCGTGAGTACCGGAACTAAACCGAAATTGGTCATTCCGGTTCTACCCGTTCCAATACCCACCCTTAATAGTGGAATTGGGGGTTTGGTAAAAACGGTTATTAACACTTTTGAAAACTTTAGTACTTGGTGTTAATTACTGTCTCCTAAGGGCGATAGTTCTGTATAGTTGGAAGCTTAGACTTTCTAATGCCTTAACAAATCTTATTCAGAGGTGAAGCGCGAGTAAGTCTTTTTTTTTTCTAGGCAAATTGTAGAAACTGGACCAAGCCTGCAGGGTAGGGGATTCGACCCCCGGATCTAGCCCTTACCAAAGGGAGGAGGTGCCAACTGAGCCGCAGCTCACTGTCAAGAGCGAGCGAGTCCTTGATTTACAGTAACATATACTGGGGGCAAGTACAATAAAGCCTAGGAAAACCTTATGAGGGCTAATCCATTAGGGATAGCTAGCTTGACCTTTGTGTATTTGTTTTTAAATCAAAACCTCATGTTTTATTCATAAAAAGATTAGAAGGAAACAAAATGTTCAGGGGATCAGTCCATTCATACAACTAAGAAGGGGCAAGAAACTGCTCAATAGTACAGGGATTGCTGCTTGAAAATAAACTCAGTAGCGCCCCAACGAGCAAGAAGGTGCACCGCAGAATTTGCACCACGACGAATATGACAAACACTCCATATTTGCAGCTGCCCTAACAAAGCATGAATATGACAGACAATAGGTTGAATCTCCAGTCTATTGTCTGAGGATAATGTTGAATAACTGAAATAATAGTCTCTGAGTCACCTTCCCAGATAATATTAGGAAAACCTTTCTGTTGAGCAAGTTCGACTCCCATTTTTGCAGCCCCCGCCTCTCCTACTAAAGGGTCATTTGGGCTACTCCTGGATATTTTAAAACCATGCAAGGTGCTCTTATCATCACACAATATGGCTGCCATTATTGCAAAATTCTTCCTAACAGAGACGTCGACATTTACCTTTATCACATCCACTGCAGGAGGTTTGATGAGGACCTGGCCTCTAGACCAAAAGACATGCCTTGCAGTTAGAGTTATACAAACCCTCTTATTAAGTCTTCTAATTAGATTCTCCTAAGCAATGTAGGATCTCAACAAGGTTGCCAATGTTGTAGAGGAAGGGTCCACTTTCGTCTTCCACATCCAGTTTTTACTCTTAATTGTCGTTTACAAAATATTAATTACACTTAATTATCTATCCAAATTCTGTATATGTCAACCACTAGCCAAAAATAAACTCGAACCTATTATTTTTGTAACCAAAATAATTACTTCGATTTAAAACCTTCCCCCCCGAAATTATTATTGACCTCAAATTTTCGAATGCCTAGAAAAAAAAATTTGTACTATAGTAGGACCCTGCTGGTAAGTGGTAACAACGTTACAGTACTCTACAGGTAAATTAATATGCCTAGCTAGCCCTGTTAATAACCCAACCGTATAACCAAATAAGTGCTAGTACCTTGAAGTTATTTATTTCTCTCACCTATTAGAAAAAGAAAGAAGGGAGAGATACGAGTGTGCACAAAACGATGACAAATATGTAACCAATTGAAGCAACTCTCTTAATTGCTTAGAAATACAAATATGTAACATTTTTAATCGATCACAAATAGAGAAGGATGATCCTCAAAGTCAAGGCGGACCTTTGTCAGTTTTCGATGACATGCAGTGATAGCTAGAGAGGATGAAGCAGATTGCGATTTTGAACAGGAATCAGCGGGATGCTGCCCATTGAGCTCATTGTTGGGGCTGCTTTCAGAACCCATCATTTGGGAAAGAACAGAAACGAGGGTCTCAATCGGCCTGGAAAGGAAGCATTTCATTTGTCGTCCGTCATCTCTATCATGTTTTCTGTGCATCACTCACTGATTAGTAGAAGAAATATAACTAATTAAGACACTCAGTGGGCGGGTCCAGTTCACAATCCTCCTTTAATACTGTTTCTTTAATCTCCCGTAACATCTTCAATACCTGCCACATGGTGGGCCTCTGCTCAGGCGAGGTCAGGCTACAAGCTACGGCCACCTCTAGAAGCATTTCCTTCCTATCATCTAACCCACCATCTTCTTCTCTCATGGATTTAACCCAATTTCCTATATCATCGGGCACCATAGATGGGAGCTGTGATGTAGGCTTGCCAGTGAGAAGCTCTAGCAACAAAATTCCAAACGAGAAGACATCGGACTTGGAGGTTGCTTGCTGATTTGAATTGCGAGTTTCTGGAGCTTTATATGCGATGGAGTCGTCTTCATCCTCCGATGATAGGTTGGCAAGGACGGAGAGACAGTAGTCGGTGACACATGCCTCGAAGTCGAGGCCAAGGAGGACATTGGAGGACTTGAGATTTCCATGGACGAGCCTCCATGCTTGGTGGATGTAGGATAGGCCTTGTGCTACGTCCTCCGCTATTTTCAAGCATGATGTCCAATGGAGCGGCTTTGCCCTGCTTGATTTCGAACCTGTAGAGGCATTGTTTTTTTTTTTTTATATATATATGCAAGATGAAAAGAGTTACTAGCAAACGAAAAATCCATTGTCTTTGGTTTAATTAGAAGAGACTAACTACAAAATATGTATACATAATGATGTACCATCAACCTGGACCATACTTTGAACTGACAACATTGAATTTCAGAGATCCTAATTTCTCTCTAAATTGAACCACCCACCACCTTAGGTAACAAATTGGATGAAATCCTGATCCGAGACTTTAGAAGATGTGCTTTACCATATTGTATACATATCTATTTACATAATGGAAGAAATTCCAGATATTCTGGGACACTCAACTAGCTACTTGGAGAAGCTATTTTTCTTTTGTTTAAAGTATCTACACGTACAAAACGATCTCTATCATGTTAGAAGTATACTTATGTTTTATTATTTATATCAAACATGGGAGTTTTTTGGCTGGTTCAACACACACAAATGGCAAAGACAGACAAATATCTATACTATAATTCAATTAGTTGTCAAGCCAGGAACTACTTTAAACCTGTTCCTCTTCAACCATGGCCATGACTCCCAACATCTTTTAAACAAACACATGAAACATCTAGACCCTTAACAAATTTCAGAAAATTATGCATGCCACCAATAGTACTTGAAAGATAGTCAACAAAAAAACACACACACACACACATATATATATATATATATATATATAAAAGCACGTTCTTTAATCCCTGAATTTTCTATTTCCTTCTCTAAAAACTTTAACTGAATAGAAAATTAAAGTGTTTCTAAATGTTCGATGAAAGGAATTGTGCAAATGACAGGGAAATTAAAACAATCACCACATATATATAAACGAATTGTTGCATTTCATTTATTTTTTTGGCTTTTTTCCCCGGGGAATGAGTGGTCTATATCAATGTGAGAGTCCTGCACCGACAGCGATTGCCACGACTGGCAGGCCAGGCGCGCATATCTACGCGTTGGGGTTGATGAGTAAAAATGAAAAACAGTTCTGTATAATAATTATGCAAATAGATATGTATAACGTGGTAAAGCACATATCGGATAAGAACGATTTCATCCTATTTTATCATCATTACAATTTTTTTTATTAATTATAATAAATTTTTTTATTTTTTCATCAACTTTCACTTTTTCATCTCCTCTACCCAAACTCAAATACATCTCAATCAAAATATTGAAAGAATATTAAAAAAAATAGTGTTATTAAATTGTGTAAAAAATAAATAAAGTAAAATTTTATAATATACGGGGTAAAAAGTAGGAAAAAAATAGAATTCGACGAAAATTTGTATAAAAAGTGAACAGATAAAATAGAATTTTATGGGTTTAAGGTTAACTGTGTTTGCACGTTAAAATTTTGAAATAGTAGAAATAGTACTAAAATTATAATATCAAAACGGGTCCAAAGACATGTCAGTTGTCAACTCGGTGTTTTACGAATCGCCAAATCAAATCCCGACGTAATCGGCAGCAAGATTCTCGGCGTTAATTGAATAGCTTATAAAGATGCGACGAAAATCTAGCAGTAGCATCAGTTGCAACAGGCATCACGTGTGAAACTTCTCTTCCCCTAGCGATAAAGCTTTGAAGAAAAACAAAAACGTCTGCTCCCCTACCGATGAAGCTTTGAAGAAAAACAAAATATGATTCGAAGTTCAAAAGATTCTCATGTTTTTCTACGTCTTTTTTTTTTCTAGATGTTTTTCTACGTCGTTGGATGTATCTCTGCTAATAATAAGCCAGAAGTCGAAGAAAGGAGCTTACCGTGAATGAGAGAGAATAGACTGCCATTGGGCTGGTAATCATAAACTAGAAGCCTTTCTTCCTTTGCATGGAAATAAGCCCGCAGCGAAACCAGATTAGGATGCCTGAGTCCACCCACTGATTCCATCTGCCGCTCGAACATTTCCTTGCTGGTGCTCCCTAGTTTTCCTGCATCGAGCCTCTTCACGCTGACAATCAGACGGTTATCAAGCACGGCCTTGTACGTGGTCCCTATGGTCCCTCTCCCTAGCAACTCAGCAGAACCCCTCATCAGTTGGTCCAGAGTATACAGCTGCGCCTCACCCGCGCAGAACACCAAACTACCACTCTTTACTACCTGCATTCCTCGAACTCTCTTGATCTTCTCCTCCAGCTCTTTCTCTTGCTCTATCTGCATCACCGCCGCGGCTTGAGCTGTAGCCGCCGCGTCCTCCGATGCCATTGCGGGTGTTCCCGACTCTTTCTGGCTCTGTTTCTTCAAGGTTATCGCGAAGCAGATAAGTGAACCGATGAGGACAAAAACACCAGCTGAGAACCCAATTATCACGGCGGTCCTCTTGTGCTTCTTTTGAAATGCTTCATGAGTCAACTCCACGCCGTCGCCATGTACTTGCGAGCTTTGACCGAGCGCCACTCTGGGCGGCGGAGCTTCCAAGGGCGACGACTGGGCGAAAAAGGGTGGGCCAGGAAGGCACTCTTTGTGTATGATCTCACCACAAAGATATGGGTTCCATGAGAACGAGGATGGACCGAAGCGTTCCAGAGTAGGGGTAACTGGAACGGGACCGGTTAGGTTGTTTCCTGAGACGTTGAAGGTTTGAAGGGAGGACTGGTTGAGCGGAGGAACCGTTCCGTTCAAATGGTTCCACTCGAGACGGAGGCAGTAAAGCCGGTCTATGGTGGCCAACCAGGCGGGTAAAGGACCGGTTAGGTTATTGTAGGAGATATCTATTGTTCTTAACCTACGGAGGGGTAGGATCGAGGGTGGAAAAGAACCTGTGAACGAGTTATGGTCGAGAAAGAGGGTCTTGAGGTTGACGAGTCCGGAGAGGTCGGGAATAGGTCCGGTGAGCGCGTTGTTCTGCAAACTCAGAACTCGGAGCTGGTCAAGGCGGGTCAAAGTGTCGGGAGCGAAAACTCCACGTAGATCTAGACCTTGGAGGACGAGGCGCACCACTCTTTGCTGCACGCATTCGATTCCTTGCCATTGACAGAAATGCAAGGACGTATTAGGGGAGAATAGAAGGCTATCGTTCAAATCGGCTTTGAACTTGAATGACAGAAGAGCGAGTGCATCATGCGGTAGTGATAAGTTGAGAGAAGATGAAGGACGGGTAAGCAAAGGCCTAGAAGAAGCAGCTAAGGTGCAAAGTGACAGCAAAAGAGAGGCCTTTGCTAGAAACAACAAGCACAGTTCAGAAGGCTGCCTTCTCCTCAGCATTATTGGAGACACAGAGATGGAAAGTGAAGAACCCTCTAACCCCCTCTCTCTCTCTCTTCAAAAGCTAGTAAAGTGTTTTCCCATTAGCTGCGGCCTGCGGGGTTAGACTTTAGACGACGAAGAGGGAAGAGGTATGTGAGAGTGGGCAAGCAGTACGTGACAAAAAATATGTAAGAGCAAAGGGGCAGCTGTCGGGACTGCAAGCTCAGAATCACGTGAAGGTAGAATAGTTTTTTGATGTGTAATATCTTGTTACGTTCAGTTCCGAACTATGACACTGTTGATTTATTTAAACTTCTCTCACCGAACAATCGGCTTACACGCTGGGGCTGTCCCGCCGACGACCGTCGTTGCCCTTATAACATACGAGTCCTATGAACTCTAGTGCGTTTATATATTCTTAGAAAAAAAGAAGCGAGACCATCGGTCATCACCTTTTCGCTTTGCGTTGGGTTGGACTTTTCCGTGAATCGACGGTGCCCTGTGACTAAACAGTACTTAATATTCGATGCGTCGAAATATTTTGCAACTAAGACCTAATTAATATCCATCGGTCAATCGTAGCAGTGTATCTGACTATTAACGTATTATATTCTTTTGAGGCCATGATTATGCCATATTCTGTTCGCTAAGGGAAACTTAAAAAAACACCAAAAACGAGGGAAATGCAAAAATTCAGCTGACGTTGATAGATCACACAAGCTCAAGAGAGGACCTCGTGACATTGGAAATTTAGGAAATTGATAATCCCAATCTTTTTGTTTTCTCTTTGTATAGTTGGGTGGGCAAAAATTCTGGTAAGAATCTCGTTCTGATTCTACCTTCGATTCTCAAAAATTGGTTTCAGTTTCAGCATTTATCTAAACGGTAACTGGAAGTCATTTTTGGTAATTTTTATTTTTAAAAAAAATAAAAATAAAATAGCGTTCAAAATAAAGTATAACATAGAAATTTTGATTGAATGATTATTTTAGAATCTAAATTTTCGATGAATATTTTATATTTATTGTTAATTTATAATAAATAACTAAAAATACTGAAATTTTCGGTTATGTTTTTTTTAAAAAAAAACATAAACTCAAAATAAAGTATAATATATAAAATTTGATTGAATGTTTATTTTAGAGTCTAAATTTTAGATGAATTATTACATTTATTGTTAATTTACGATGAATAACAGAAAAATATTTTTAATTAACTCTTTAGAGACCAAAAAAAATATGCCGAATTAAAAATTTCAGAATTCAATTATAGTATTTTATCAGAACGGACCGGAACAAAAAATTGCATTCCAATAAGTAGCGAAACAGAACCAAAATCATCATTTCAGTTTTATTCCAGTACCCACCTTATTTGGCTATATACCCAAGGTCTGCATGTATACAATTATAAGTAAAACTTCGAACCATGATTTTGGCCCCAGAATTAAGTGAGATATATTACTTCTCTAATAGCTTAATAATTTTCCTTTCATTTAAATTTTCTGAGTTTCTAATTAAATGCATCCAAACTCTATTGATTGCTCTGCACCACAGACATAACGTAAACCATGCGCCATCATTCTTCTTGTACGGACTATTTTTATACTCGGAATTGGTGAAATTAGCCCTCTCATACGGAGGTTGCGTCTCCGTTGAAAAATTTTTGATATTGAGTTTTGTATTAGTATTGGGTTTAGTGAAAAATTGAAAAGAAAGATAATTTTTTATATTTTTTTATAAGAAATAGAGATTATATTATAATATTTTATTATAAGTTGGTGAAAAATATTGTGATATTTTTAGTGCAAACGCACTAGAGACAAGTAAATGTATTATTATTATTATTATTATCATCAGTTTTTGCTAGGTAAAAGGGAAGGGAGCGTAGCTGGCGTGACAGGCAGAATGTCCACTTTGAGTCAAAGACGAATGAATGTAATATATTAGAAAATGTGTTTGTTCATAAAACTATGATTCACTACATATTGGGGACGAGTTTTTATTTCAACAGACCAACGTATTGTCTGTGCTGTGTCATGCAATTATTACGAGGTTCAGACCGGACCCTATGAACATAAATTCAGTCCGGTATACGGTTCGGTTCTTACAAAATATTTAATTTATACTAATATTTAAAAAATCTTTATATTTAGAATTCAAACTATAGCATATGTATTTAATTTTCTTTTTTATAACTAGTGTAATAATTTTAATTAAAACAACATGATAGTAATAATATATAATACTTAAAATTTAAAAGTATAATATTTTCTATACTATAAGTATTTTAATCATTTAATACTATAAGTATTTTAGTCATTTAATACATTATATGTATTTTAATTTCATAAGTTAAATTTACAATATCTTTTTTTGAAATAAATAATATGTCATAATTAGTCTTATATTACAAATTATTCAAATATAATTGCTAATTATAAGTATGATACTATACTATAAGTTTTCATAACTACTTAGTTCTAATCAATAAATATGATATTACCATAACAAATATTGTTATACTTTCAAATATATTATGTCACAACTTTAATTTTCATAACACTCTCTAACTTCAATTTTCATAACACTTCTTTTAATTATGCATTTTATTAAGTAAGTCTCTTAAAATAAAATTTGTTAGACACATGACAACATAAAGTTATGTATTAAAAGACATAAAATAATTCAACATAAAGTTTTAGTTTTAAAATCCAATGACCCATTATGAAACTGTGTAAAACTAAAGGATCAAAACTGTTTTTTCCCTTGTTTAAACTTAAACCTTCATTAGATCACCAATAGTGGTTCTACTGTACAGATTGCACCATCCTACAAGAAATTCCTCATTCTTCCATGATCTTCACAGCAAATTACATTACACAATATTTTTCTGCCGAGTATTCATTCTTTCATGGGGATTGAATGCAATTTCCAGTTTTTCTGCCGCTTGTTCAGCTTTTAAATTAGCACCAATCTGGAAGCTGAATTCCAGAAGAATTTTTTCCTGAATGCCAAACACAGCAGTACTGCTGTAGGTAAACTCCTATGAGTACACTTCATCCATCCGAACCACTAGTCAGACAGTATAGTCAATAACCTGATTAATGGAGATATAGGGACTGGTTAACCCCATCTCTCTGTACAGAATTTTTTGACAGAAAATAACACTAGAGTAATGAATAATCTTCCTTGATTGATATTTAGACCTACAAGTAGTTATATATATACACCGTGACAATCCTAACAACCACGAAATATATTTCCTGGTAGTGCGGTGTGAAAGACACGTTTAGATTCTTTCTATTATGAGAATTTTTCTAGAACAACTGATGTGTCAGCTGAGTTGGTTATCCGATGTAGATGCTACTACTCCTGAAGCCTGTGTTGAAAATTGTTCCTTAACATTCCCCCGCAAGCCAAGCGGAAGAGAAACGTTGAAGAGACTCAATCGAAGAGAACATAAACGTAGGACAGATAAAGGTTTTGTAAAAATGTATGCAAGCTATTCTTTGCTGGATATAAAAGAGCAACCAGAGACTTTGCAACAACCCTATGAAGCACAAAGTGATAGTCAACAGAGATTACATGGATGAGATTGGATCCAAAGTAGTTCACAAGTGGCATTGGCAACTGTCTTGTATTCAGCCTCAGTGTTGGACCTAGCTATAGTAGACAGTTTACGTGAACTCCAAGAGTTTAGATGGGAGCCATAGAAATTGTAGAGAACACCTGTTGAAAGCCGATCATCAGAGCAGCCAACCTAGTGGGTGTCGGAGAAAGCTGTAAGGAAAGAAGAAGGAGACCGTGAAAACCGCAGGCCAAAATGAGTGGTGTGACGGAGAATCGCTTAACAGCTTGCCAATGGGGCACTCGGGGAGCTGCATATATTGACAGACACGGTTCACGACAAAAGCAAGGTATGTCTGGCAGTGAGAGAGCTAGTTGTTGCCATAGGAGTCGAAACAGGTTTTGAAGAGTGCTTGTTGATCTTTTTCAGCAGATCCTCAATATATTTCTTCTGAGAAAGAAGAATGCCAGAGTCAAAATGGTGGACTTCCACTCCAAGGAAGTAATATAGTCGGCACAAGTTTTCACAGGAAAATAAAGGAGCAGGGTGGAAATAAGAAAGCTGATGGCAGTAGGGTCAGATTCTGTGATGACTATGTCATCCACATAAACCAAAAAATAAATTTGTATAGAATCACAAAATATGTAAACAATGATGAATCAGTACAGAAAGCAACAAAATCGAGTTCAAGAAGCTAGCTTGAAGCTAAGCTTATAGAACCGCTCGGATAATTAGGATGGATAAAACCAAGGGGTTGCACCATGAAAACCTCCTCCTTGAGATCACCGTGCAAAATAAAAATTTGCACATCCAACTGATGCATACTAGCCGGCTTGCACTGCTAGAGAAAGAACAAGTTGAACAGTAGCAGAACGTACAACGGGGCTGAATGTCTCGGAGTAGTCAAGACCATGTTGTTGATGAAATCCCTTGTCAACAAGACATGCTTTCCTGCGTTCAACACAACCATCAGCCAAATGTTTAGTCCGAAATACCCATTTACACCCAGCAACGTTCTGAGAAGTAGAAGGGGGGACAAGGGTCCATATATGAGTTTCAAGCAAAGCATTGAACTCATGTTTCATAGCCTGACGCCAGTCAGCATACTTAAGGGCCTTGGTCACAGAAGTAGGAGCAAGGGGAACCTGAGCAACAGTGGTAGCATGTGACCATGGTGGAGGCCAGAAAACAATGCCATCGGTGTGCTCTTTGGGACGACGAAGGCGAGTAGGATATCTTGGGGGTGGAGGAGGAACAGGAGGTGAATCAGATGACAATGGTATTATAGGAGGAGAGGAGCTCAGAAGAGCTGTGAGAGAAGAAAGAGACTCAGAATTTGTGGGTGGAGAAGGAAAAGTAATTGACAAAGGAAGAGTAGTGCGAGTAGAGGGAGATGAGACAATAGGAGAGGAAACAAAGTCTTTAAATGGGAAGACAAGTTCATCAAAATTACATTCTTAGAAATATAGACACGAGAGGAAGACCTGTTCTATATCCAATGAATGTACAAAGGTGAGAACGATAGTCCAATTTGTGAGCATTATAAGGTCGAAGATTAGGGTAACAGGCAGTGGCAAAAATCGTAAAAACAATTATCAAGATGTTTTTGAAAAAGACGAAAATAGGGTGATTGATGTTGAATGACAGAATAGGTAGACGATTATGAGAAAAACTGTTGTGCGAAAAGCATCAGCCCAAAAATGTTGAGGAAGAGAGGCTTGTGCAAGAAGGGCAAGACTAGATTCAACTATGCAATGATGCTTATGCGTTATAATATCATTCTGTTGGTGGGAGTGGGGACAATTGCGATGGTGTGTAATTCCTTGAGAAATAAGGAATGAATGAAAGGAGCGAAACTCTCCTCCCCAGTCTGCTTGTAATGTTAAAATCTTGAGAATAAATAAGCGTCCGACAGATTTTTGAAACAGAACAAATTGACTATAAACATCCGACTTTGATTGAATAGGAAAGAGCCACGTATAACGGTGGCTATAAGCATCCACTATAGAAAAATAAAAACGGTAGCCTTCTCTAGAAAGCAGAGGTGTCAGACCCCAAACATCCACAAAAAGAAATTGAAGGGGTCGTGTGCTAACAGAAAAGGACCGAGGAAAAGGGAGAGTGTTGGATTTTGCTTGGCAGCATGCTGGACAAACTTGAAAATCAGGAGACACATTGGTAGATGGAAGCTGGAATTGTTGAAGGACCTGTCGAATAATCTTGAGTGAAGGGTGACCCAAGCGTAGATGCCAGTTGGATAAGGAGGTCCGTTCACCAATAAGCGGAGAGGCAAATGTTGATGGAGAAGCGGAAGAGGCTGATGAAGGAAGCGTATAGAGGCCATTGCTAGTAGGGCCGCAAAGAAGAACCTTACAGGTGCGAAGATCCTTGACACAGAAAAAAGATGAGTGAAATTCAAAATAAACGTGATTATCATGACATAATTGACAAACTGATATGAGATTTTTTGTGAAGGCAGGAACATGTAAGAGATTAGTAAGTAATAGAGAGCCATGAGAAGTAGAGAGTGTAGAGTAATCGGTATGTTGGATAGGAAGAGAGGTCTCATCGCCAACCCGGACTTCTTCATCGCTGAAATACTCAGAGGGGTTGATGGTAAGGTGAGACAAATCGTTGGTCATGTGGTTTGTGGCTGCAGAATCAGGATATCAGTTGGTGTCAACGGGGCCAGTAAAAAGACAAAGAATAGTGAGCTTGATAGTTATGATTGAAGGAAGGTGGTGGTGGAGACTGAAAAGACTGATTAAACGGTTGTAACATTGAAGAGCCGTGTGACCAGGTTTGTTACAGACTTGGCAAGAAGGGCGATCATTAGTAAAAAATTAAGGAGAGCCCCCACGGTTTCGTCCACGACCACGGTAAGAGCAACAGTTGTGTCCATCATATCTACCACCATGAGGATGAACACCAATAGGTTTGGTGGTGAGACTGACCGATATCTCCTGAGATGACAAAGAAGCTGTCTGATGGTTAAGTCTGGCCTCATGAGTCATAAGGTGGCTAAACAACTCCTACGAAGGATCAAGCCTGGTGGTAACAGAGTTGACTAGAGAGTCATACTCTGTACCGAGACCAACTAGGAGATATGAGTTGAATTCTGGAGAAGACAACGGGCGTCCAGCAGCCGCCATGGTATCAACAAGGACTTTAGTCTTCCAGAAAAAAAAATCAGTGATGGAATCTGATCCTTTTTTCAGTGTAGCAAGCTGAAAAAGAAATTGACCCAATCGTGCTTGGGATTTGGAAACAAATAGATTCTCAAGAGCAATCCAGACAGCCTGAGAGGGTGTAAGACCAACAATCTGAGCAATCATATTTTCAGACAAGGATGAGATCAACGCACTAAGGATCAGTTGATCCTGGTGAACCCAGTGTATATAAGCTGAGTTTGCAGTAGTGCCATCAGAAGATAAAACAAAGGGTGAAGGTATGCTGCCATCTTACATACCCATAGAGATGTTGTCCACGTAAGTAAGGCACCATCTGAGCTTTCCATAGGAGGTAATTGTCACGTGTGAGTTTCACAGTGACGAGATGTGGTAAGGAGGTGATATTGTTGATGGTAGTAGTCTGTAGAGGAGGCGTAGAGGAAGGTGGAGGAGGAGGAGAAGAGTTACTCGAAACAACTACTTCTTCAGCCATTGACGACTAGTTGAATGGCTCTGATACCATAAAGAAATCTGTAACAAAAAATAACACTAGAGTAATGAATAATCTTCCTTGATTGATATTCAGACGTACAAGCAGTTATATATATACACCGTGACAATCCTAACGACCACGAAATATATATCCTGGTAGATGCTATTGCTCCTGAAGCCTTTGCTGAAGATTGTTCTTTAACACTCTGCAATGAAAGGGTTTGCCACCAGCGCTCCACTAAAACACCTAGACGCCAAGCGGTCCTTCACGGTTGCAATGATCTCCAAGGAGACATGTACCAGTTGTCGTCTCTTCCCCCATACATTCTCTCATTTCTCTATCTCCAGATAGCATATACAGTGGATGCAAAGCACAAGTTACTCAGCTTGGACAACTAGCACTTCCCGTGCACCAAGTAACAATGTCGTCCCAATTCCAAGTAAGCATAGGTAGGAAGCACTTATCATTAATGAAAAAGCAGGAGAACACACTCAAAAAATTGGTGGTTTGAGTCTTTCTTCCTCCAAATCACATACATGTGCAGTAAAAAATCTCAACTTCACTGGCATGGAAATGGCATAGTAAGTAAACCTGTCCACTCCAGTCTATCAATCTCTTAATTATATCGCGCGACAGACAACTCATACTTTCTTGTGGTATCTACTATCTGCGGCTTTCCTATTAACATTTGAAACGTTATAAAAGGACGACTAGTGACTAGTGACAAGGCTGTTTGATAAGTATTGCTACATTATGGGTCACAGAAGTCTACAGATTTATTTTTAATAGGATCTTTTTGAGCTGGAACGCATGACTGTCTGTAATAGAAGTCCTGTTACAGGATCCATTATCTCTTGCTCCGTCAAAAACAAAGTGATTGCCGCTGTCTACGGGGTTTTAAAACTGCAGAAGAAAGCAGGCACCGAATTCCCATCCCCGCGTTCACAAATTTTGGGAACATATGCTTTGTAAAAGAACCTTTTCTCCCATTGGCATGCATACGGTATATACCCCCATTATTGTTTTTGCTGAATAAGTCACTATATTAAAACTAAAAGCCAAATAGTTGCATATCACAACACCGGATATGCTCGGCTAAATAAGAACGCGAAAAAAAACCACAAAGATTACCAGCCACAGCCCAACGTGCCAAACCGTGAGCCAACTGATTGCAATGACGAGAAACCCAAGCCATACGCCAATCACGGTGAGCAGCAAGAGTACGACGGATATCCAGAACCAAAGAAGAGATAGTCCAACAAACAGGAGACAGACCAGAAAGAACTTCCTTACACAGTACCAAGGAATTACACTCGAAAATAACATCCTGCCAACAAAAATGCTCTGCTAGGGAGAGAGCCACAGATAACGACATTGTCTCACCAACAAGAGGATCCATAGCCGCTAAGCGTTCCGTGTACGCCATACAGAGGGAACTAGAAGAGTCTCGCAAGGAGATAGCTATGTAAGATCCAAAAGAACGAATTGCAACATCCGAGTTAACCTTTAGAACACCCAGCGGAGGTGGCCCCCACCTGAGGCCCCCCCAAGCCATCAAGTGCTGGCCAAACCTTCTACGAATATCCAAAACCAACTTCTGCGTAACAACCAGAGTGTTGTTATGAGCCATATTGTTTCAAGCCTGCCAAATAGCATCCAGAACAATTGCCGCATTGAGCGCGAAAGCACACAAGTCATCCTTTTTAACGTTAAGCTTGTTGTCCGCATTTAGAATAACATCGACCAGCTCCGCCGTGTTGGAAACCAGCAGTAGATCCAAACGCATAGCCCAATGGGATTCCCTCTATGCCACACAAGCAATCGGACATCTGAGCAACAAATGGATCGAATCCTCCGTCTCATGATTGCAAAGAGGACAAAGAAATTCAACCTCGTCTTCCCTATTGAGACATCTACCCAGTGCACCTTTGGTTTTCAGTGCTCCAGAAGCCACTTTCCAAAGCATGAGACGAAGCCTATCCTGAATCCTCAATTTCCATAATCGATTCCAGGAGGCGCTGTCCAAACTAGGAGCAGAGGAAGCCCGACCCAACTGCAATTCCCAAACCACTGATCTGACCGAGAAAACACCATCCGATTCTTTTTTCCATATCCATTTATCCACCGTATCATCCCGAGGAGGGGGCAACTTCAGAATTGCATCTGCAGACTCCACCGAAAAGATGCTCTTAATGAGAGGCATATCCCAACATCCCGAACTGCTGCACAAATCCCTTACAACCTTGATGTTGGGGTCCACCACAACACCATGACGCCATTGAGATCTGCAAAGAGTGGCAGATGGCAACCATTGATCATCCCTTATACTCACCGAACCTCCCTGAGCTGGGAGAATGCGAAATAAGCCTGGGTAGAACATCTCTGAGCCGGCCAGCCAAAATCTTTGCTATTACCTTATAAGCCACATTACAGAGGTTTATAGGCCGAAATTGTTCAATTTTAGATGGATGCTCAACTTTTGGAATCAGCGTAATGAAGGTGTGATTGAGCTGTTTGAGGAGAAAGCTATGTCTGAAAAAATGTTGCACCATGGCCACTAAATCCTTTTCAACCGTACACCAATAATGTTGGAAGAAGAGTGATGGCATGCCATTAGACGCTAGGGCCTTCAACACCCCCAAGTTGACAACCACTGATCTGATTTCATCCTTAGAAGGGATCCCACATAAAGTTGAATTATCCTCCTCTGTTAAGACCGGCTGAATAAGAAACTCAATCTCATAGAGAGACCCCCTAGAATCTGTAGATGCAAATAACTTCCGAAAATACTCCACAACGTGAGATCCTATATCCTCTCTCTCTCATGCAGCCAAACCCCATCGTAATTTTTAATGGCTTCAATATTATTACGACGGCTCCTGATGATAGTTGATAGATGAAAAAAACGGGTGTTGAGGTCGGAAGTAGTGAGCCAAGAAGCCTTAGCCTTTTGTTTCCACAGGCACTCCTCTCTACGCAACACCTCCAATAAGTCCGCCAGTAACCTTAATTCAACCTCCCAAGATTGTGCAGAGGGTGGGAGCCCCTGAACATGAACAATATTATCATTCAGTTTCTTTATAAATTTTTGTATATTACGAAAAACCTCTTTGTTCCAAACACGAAGAGCCTTGGCCGTTTCTTTGATCTTCTGAGTCAGCCTAAATGAAGCGGACCCCCATACAGATTTGCACCATGCATTACCCACCACCTCAAGGCTAGTCTTGTCTCTGATCCAACAGCTTTCAAACCTGAAAGGTTTGGGTCCAGCTCCCATTGCACCAACCGTGTTGAGGAGAATTGGAGAGTGATCGGATGCACACCTAGGAAAATTACAAACGAGGGCTCTTGGAAAAAGGGATGTCCAATCCCCGTTAGCTAACCCCTTGTCAAGCCGTTACCTAATGTGATTGCTGCCACTCCTACCGTTGACCCAAGTAAATTGAGGTCCAACACTTTCGATATAAACCAAGCCATGGGCCAGACGGAGATTGAAAAAACCATCAAACGAGGAGGACCCAACATAACTTCCTCCTCATTTTTCATGAGGCCCTGATAAAGCATTAAAATCCCCAAGGATAATCCAAGGGCCACCAAAAACCGCCCTCATACTCCCTACTTCATTCCAGAAATCTTCTTTCTGTCTCACTTCACAAGGGCTATGGATTAACGACATAGCCCAGAGTTGATCAAAAGGTTCCCCAAAGAAAACCACTCTACATAGATGATGATTAAGCGCCACCAAATCAAAGTCCATACCTCTACGCCACGCAAAAATCAGACCCCCTCGAGTACCCAATGCCGGCACCTCAAGAGAATCAACAAAACCCAGAGAAGACAAAATATCCGAAGCTTTAGAAATTTTGGTTTCTACTATGCAGAGACAATCCGGGCAAGATTGTCTCAGCATTGCCCGCAGATAGTTAATTGTCGAGGCTTGGGCGAGACCTCGACAATTCCAGAATAGGACTGACATGGAGGGGGTGGGGGCATGAAAAGACCCGCCTCCTCAGTCTCATAACTGACCTTCATAGTCGTACCTTGGATTGCACTACTATCACCACCCTTGCTCCCACCTCTGCTCTTGTTACCATGCACCTCCTTCAATAAATTCTGCTTCACACCATCAACAGTATGCACCTTCGGCGGGTGAACCCACTGAGCAAGCGGTTGATGAAGCATATCACCGCTAAACATAGTTTGAATATCAGTCGTCGACCCGCCACCTCGATAATTTTTTCCTCTAGACGCCTTTTTTATTTTACCCGAGTCAACCGCAACGCTGTCTAAGCCTTTTCGCTTTTTTTGCCCGATAGAAATGCCCAGATTCCGTGGGCCAATCCTGACTTGATTAACCGAGATGCCCTTCCCCTTCCTATCTTTGTGGCGATCCAAAATCCTGTAATTCGCTCAAACTTAAATTGAATCCAAATGTTGTAAAGGTTGGATTTGGGGAGAAAAACCTCAGGCTAAGGGGCTGAGCCACCTGCACCGCAACCTTAACTCTGATGTATTGAGTGACCCACACCGGACGGTTGGAGCGGAAGTCCACTTCCAGAACCTCACCAATCCTCCCTGCCGCCCATCTGGCCATCTCCTTGGTGGAAAGCCCCAGCGGTAGCCCATGCAGTTGAACCCAAACATCCACTGTAGAGAAGTCCACCTCCTCAATAGTCTCACCAACTCTCCAGGGCTTTAGAACCAGAGGGAACCCCTTGATGTTCTAGGGGGCTTGGTCTAAAACTTTTTGGGTGCATTCCTCCGAGGGAAAGGAAAAGATGAACTTGCCCCCTTCCACTTCTTCCATTTCGAGATTCTTGATAAAATGTCATGAGTTGAATATGGCAACCCGCAAGCCAGCCTTGTTGAAAGGTTTGTCTGAAATGAGCTTACCAACCAAGCAAGAGGCCATCCCATGACTCTCAAAATCAGCTTCCCAGGGGGTCTCACCACCTCCCCCGACCAGCTAGAATTCGTCCCTTTGCTAGAGCTGTAATCCATAAGGCCGTACCACCACCAACACTCCTTCCCAAGAGAGAAAAGCACGGAGGAAGAAAAAGGGAGGCAGAAGGATAAAAGGATTTGTGAAAGGGCAGCACAAAAGAGAAAGCAGAAAGAAAGGACAAGCAGAAAACCTCGGAGAAAAGGAGGGAAGATATCAAAGGAGAAAGTCACAACAGACCAGGACAGGGCCTAAAGCCCCAGGATGCTCCCCGCACGAGAGCAGAACCTCTGCTACTCTTCTTAATTTACCGTTTTCCAGCTTTTTTTAGGTACATACCCCCATTAAATTGTACGTTCTCATTACATTTTTCTGGCTATTTTTTCGTCCTTGAGCACCGATGGGTCAGTCATTGAATGCTAAGGACTTCTATTTCTTTACGACAAGAAAGGGTTAATTGGTTATTAACTGGACTACGACCGCTCCTTTACTGTCGCCTCAGGTGTTCAATCGCGCGTGCTGTATCCTACCTTAGTACATCATGGAAACATAGTGGAGTTTTACAGGCGCAAAAGAAATAGACCACTCAAGTAAAATGCAGCATGAAGCAGAGAGGTGCTAGTACCTAAGAATATACCCTTGTTCATCAACAGGGAATTAATCGCGTCATTGTATATACATCATGTATATATATATACATGTCCTTCTAGACAGCATTTTGTTTGCAGCTTAATCTTTTGGAAGCAACTCAGATTCTCCCCAGATACAAAGCTGATTTTGGGCTAACTAATACCGGGGTGCAAGGGATTGATTGACGAGAAGGTCCTACTTATAACCCTACCTGCACTGAATAAAGTATTGGTAAATTGGCAAGGACAATGGAAGTATTCACCATGTAAATACATATTTGATGTTCAGGAACATATAATTTATGACATAAGAGAACAGAGAACTGAAATTTTTGTAAGCCAGCACAAAAAAAGTCAGTGTCTCGTTGATCGACATAGCAATTTCCTCACATTGAAGGAAGTGAATGATGATTTATTATGCACATATGTGAAAATTCGCTACTACAAGATGAAAAGTGAAATTGAAAACCATTAATGCCTTCTATAAGCAAGGTTAGAAGGTAAAGGAGTCATGGTGGAGGAGCCATTTCGGGAGAAGGAACAAGATGGCCACAGTGAGGAAACTTACAGGGCATGCAACTATAAGTCGACATGTAGGGACAGATCCTTGGGTATGCAAAGAAATCCGCGCATTCAGCAACGGATCTTTGAAACGGAAGATCAGGAATACAGTTTTTACTAACATCAAGCACTCCTTGCTCGATCAAGATCCTACACAGTGGCCCTACATGCGTAAAATAGTTATCAGACAATGAAAAATTCCCCAGATCGTCTAGCACGCAGACCATCTCTGGCACCATGCCGTACAACAGGTTACCGGCAAAATTCAAAGCTCTACCTTCTCTAGGCAACCCAACGAGAATGGTAAAGGACCAGTCAACTGGTTCTTGCTAGCATCGAACACTGTGGCCTCCTTTAGATACCCTATTTCATAAGGTAAGCAGCCTGTTAACTGGTTGTTTAACAGTAGGAACTCAGTCAGCGAGGACAAAGCTTTGGCGATGCTTCCTGGGATTGGACCTGTGAATTTGTTGTTGGCTAGTGTAAGATAAAGAATATGAGAGCTGCCTAGATTATCAGGAAGCGTCTGCATGAAGTCGTTGTTGTTGATGAAGAGGACGTCGAGGTTCTGGGTGAATATTTGAGGTGGGACTGAACCAGTAAAAAAATTGAATCGAATATCCAAGAATGTTAGGCTGTTCATGCCTAGAATAGCGATGGGAAATGGACCAGAGAATTGGTTGTTGCTTATGTCAAACTCGTAGAGAAAAGGAAGCTTAGAGATATTCGACGATATTGTGCCTGAAAAGTTGTTGGAATTCGCATGGAAGGGAGCGATGTCGGGAAGCTGATCAAGAAAGCCGTCGAGAGTTGGGGCGCCAAGTTGGAAACCATTGAAGTCAATGGAAGCGACTGCTATTGCAGTCAGGTTGTCTGGCGGATTGCCACAATAGAACCCTCTGTAGCTGCATATATCAGAGCCTACCCAGGTTTTGGTAAAGCCTAGAGGATCTGAGGTGATGGTGGACTTGAACTTTTGGATGACAGGATAGACGACCGCAATCCGCTGGTCTGTGAATACCAAAGTTTCTGTCTTCGGAGGTAAGGGTGGTGGTGCATGAGAGGTTGATGGTTTCGGGCATCGGGATACCGCTGGTACAGTACTCTGAAATCCATTTTTGCAGCCCTTTCCTTTGCTTTTGCCCCTACCACCTCTATTGCCTCTGCCAGCGAGAGAGATTTGTAGAGTTCCGTTGTCGGTACTAACAGCTACTACAGTGTTGATAGCCAGATAGGCGAGGAAAGTGCTGAAGACAATAACTGCTGCAGCTTTGGTGGATTTTCTGGCAATCATCTTCTTCCGTAGACCTATTTGACCTTTGTTTGAAGGTTCTCAGACCTAAAGATAGAAATCAAGGACAACTAATGAGAGAAACTCGACAGAGAGAAGTACTAGTTATAAGAAAAGAAAGCTATACAAGGTAATACAGAATCATATTCCATTTTTCTCTACACCTATGGTTATTTTGCAAATGAGAAGGGACAATTTTTATCGACCTGCATAGATTCATGTCAACCCAAAGAAAAACCCTTAAAACTTCAGATTCTGATTAGTAGAAGAAAGGGTTAGATCCTTAATCTTTAATATCACTAATCCTCTGGGTCTCAGAAAAGAACAACAGTCTACTTGTCTTATCTATTAAAAGAGCGGTGTAGGCTGCTTCAATCCTTTCATATATTCATAGCTGCTTTTCCCAAAGTGGATTCCCATTTCCATTTCAACGGGGCACCTATTGGCTGCATAATTGGGTCCAGCTGGACGTCTCCTTGTCTGGACCCTTTCTATTATTATTTTTTTTTCTGAAATGGACCCTTTCTATTAAACTATCCAATACAATTGCCCAAGCCAATTGGACGAAGGTTGCGTTTAGTTTATACAATTGCAATTTGTTATCCCTTCAATTATTTCTATGTTACCTACTACGATCGAGAAGAGCACTTGTAGGCGACAATGTTCAAGAACTTGACTGTATGGAGTTGTTTGGAGTTTTGTAATAAGTTTTTGGGAAATTTCATTTTTTGTTACTAGGTTTTGATCCCTTTTACAATTTGTTCATTAAAGAATTTTTTTTTTTCAGTTTCAGTCACTGAGTTTATGACTTTTTTTAATTTTTGATCATTCTATGAGTTGATCGTCTATTGTATAACAGAATCTGCTCTCCACGTCAGCAACTATGCTCTGTCATCCAACAATTCTCCACGTTACTCTCTCCCTAATTCCTCTCAGCCTAAACGACTAACCATTATAATTAAAATCAAAACCCACGACACAATTTTAGTTGATATTTTATCTAACTTAAAAGCAAAACCTCACCGTTTTGAATAGGAGCAAAGTTGTTTTTTGTTTTGTTACCCACGTTTTATTCCAAGTGTTAAACCCCCCGAATTGTCCCCTAAATTGTCCAGACCCTCTTTTGAACTAAGCGTGAGAAACCATCGATCAAGCTTCGTGTACCTTCCAGCAAAACTAGCGGGATTGGAGTGCCAGATCAGTCTTTGTGCTTCGACCCTTTATTTTGTTGAAATTTTACGTGCGTCTGTCAACCTTCGAGTGTTTGTGAGCTTCGACCCATTAACAAACCTTCCAACAATCTACTGATGCAAACAACACAATGAAAGCGAGCATACTAATGAACTCCAGAAGGCAAGAGTGAAAGCAATCAATCCATATAGTGGCACATAGAGAAGAATTGACCTGATCGTTATCAATACACATTATTCCGAAAACCCATCACCAATCATGACTTTGAAGAAAGAGTTAGCTACAAGGGATGAATTTTTCTTCTTCCCATGAATCAGCACACATTTCTTGGACCAACGAACCAATCAATCAAACATTTGTTCTCAATTTCTAACTTGAAGAAATTGAAGTCGTGATCCTTAGGCCAAACGTTGTTATTCACAACTAATTTTGTCCACATCAATGAAGATAGCTAGCAAAACCAAGCAGAAACAAAACCAAACGCGTATTCAAAAACAAAACCAAACAAACAACAACTAATTTTTCCCAACTTGGAAACAAAATCAACCAGCTCTTCATTCACATCTAAATAATGCAAGAGAGAGAGGAGAGGGCTGGTTAGGGCTCTGTCTGATTTCGGGGTGTTGTGCGAGAGAGAGGAGATGACTTCGCATTTGACTAGTATGAGTGGTTTAAAACGGTGCTGTTTGGAATTAAATAACTTATAAGGGCAACGATATGTCGTTTTATTATAAGTGGGAAGTGACATGGAGAATTTTTGGATGATAAGGCATAGTTGCTGACATGGAGAGCATATTTCGTTAGTCAATAGACGGTCAACATACAGAATGACCAAAAATTAAAAAGGCCATAAACTCAGTGACTAAAAATTGAAAAAAAAAAATTCTTAGTGGCCAAATCGTAAAAGGGGTCAAAACCTAGTGACCAAAAATAAAAATTCCCTAAGTTTTTGATGTTTTTGCGTCCCAAATATTTTGCCATCTCAAAAGTTTGGTCTAATAAAATAATTACAAAATAATCGCTATTCTCATCAAATCATTTATTTCCATTACAATAAACATAAATTAAAATTTTGACTGCGCAAACATCGCCTTGAACATAATATCCATGTCCTCATATGTCTAAACAATACTCCCCATACATAAGGGATTTGAAAGATCAGTAGCTATGCATTACCTTCTATTTCTCCAAAAATAACCAAAGAATTTGCTTTGAATTGAGTGGTTTTTCTTTTTACACGAACAAAATTAAGTAATTGAGAGTGGTTAGTGATACAACTCAACCTAGAGATCTCATAGTGATAGAGCTAAAAAGAAAATTTTGTTTGCTTCCAATGAACAACCAAACTCCAAGTACTCCCAAAAAAAAATCTGGAGAAATGCATGTTGATTCGCTTTATCTCATGTAGAAGCAATCAGTTTCTCTCTTTCTTCTTCTTGGCAGAAGCAATCAGTTTCTCACTTATCTAGTCATATATATCTTGACGCAGCACTGAGCTAAGAAGCTAGGAATTAAAGTACCTTGGGGGACCATTGCAAAATTTTTTTTCTAAACATTGAAAATTGATTTATTCTGGGGGACCAAACTTAAAAAAAAATTAAAAAGTATGGCCAAGCAAGCAAAAGAATAAAGCTAAGTTTTTTAAACGATTGTTGCCCCCCACCCGGGCGTCTTTTCTCCTCTCTTTTCGGCTAGTAGTGCAGTCCCTAATTTTTTTTTGCGCTTTGCTTACACATCAACTTAACCGTTTTTTTTTTCCTAAAAAGTTCCGTGTAATTCAATTTGGATTGTAATGATCCATGTGCTTTAGATGTTTTAAAAAAAAAACGTCACTCCGTTAGTGTGGCCACAAACTTTCCAGATTTTTTCGACCCGGCAAACTGAGGTCATATCATAGCCAATGGCATGCCGTCACATGGCCTGTCCCTGTCCTCTCTCCTGGTGGACGCCACATCAGCCTCCACGTCACTTGCCATGTCAGCTATATCTTCTTCGGCGCAAAGTACCTTCACCCGTTTCCCCTGCCAATCTCTAGGGTTCCTCCAAATCGTTTATCTTCCTCCCGTTGAACCGTATCTACTAGTTATTTTTCTTTGCCATTAGATCTGTCACTTCCTCATTTATCTTCCGAACTTCACTGGCCACTGGGGATAGTCTTCGTGCTATTTCCATATTTGGTTTATGAACTTTTACTTGTCATTTTTTTCAAAGAAATGTGGTGGCAAGAATGATGAATCAATTAGATGTGTGAAAGGAGCTGAATTCCTTCGTGAACTCAATTTTTGAGGCATATTTAATTGTTTGACTATTTACCTCTTATTCCCAAAAATGAGATTGTTGCAGTGATGGGTGTAGGAGATTTTGGGGTTTGAATTTGGGTTTGGGCTTGTGTTTGTACTTCGGACCAGAAACGTCGTGGTGGGGATGTAAGCATAGAAGAAATGATCCCCCTGAGACATGAATGTAGTCCTAGAATGGCTTCCATCCAACATTACCAATTTTCGCGTCTTCCTTTTCTGTTAGTTGTGCTCCTGATACAGCTTTTTGTAAATCTCCCCCTTGTTGGTTCCCTTTGTGAGGTAAGACGCTTGACACTTCTCTATAACAGTTTCAACGGTTGAAAATTCTTCATGAACCTTATTCTTTAACAGATCAAGTATTGTTAGTCTATTACTTAATATCTATAGCATTAACAAGTTGTTCGAATCTCATCCCAGCCGTCAAAAGCTCCCCATAGCTTCTTGACTGAGTAATTTTTCCCAATAAATAAAGTAAAAGAAGAAGCAGAGGAGCGAGTAATTTGTGGTGTCTTGCAGGGCTTGTCTGAGATTCGGGCAAAGCAGGTGAAGAAGAAGAAGAAGTAGAGTCCATTGTTGTGTGTTATGGTGACGAAGAATCGAGAGAGAAAAATTGGCATGTGTGTCAGGGGTGATGTGGCGTCGATTGGGAGAGAGAAAAATGGCAAAGCACGTGGCAATTGTGGTATTGGTGATTATTGGCCTTCGTTTGCAAATCTGTTAAGTTGGTGGGGCCATATTAACAGAGGGACGTTTTTGGGATACGTCTAAAGTACAAGGACCATAATAATGCGGAAAATATTATAAATAGGACTCACCAAGCCAGCCAGGGGTCAAAAGTTGCATGCACGGGACAGTTACAAAAACTCGTGAGACTGAGACAAACATTTCTCACAAACGAAAAAACGGTCCAACGAGCGATATCATACGCAACAACGAGCTATAACGTACACAAGATCAACTTATTTACAAAAACTAATGTCAAGTGCTATTAATTTTACCTATCTTTCTACTTTTTTTTTTCATCAATTTCAATTATTATTTAACACCCCAATCATTATTGTAAACAGTCTACAACCCATGTACCACAATAATTTAAACTATTTTCTTACAAAACTCAATAAAAACTCTATTTAACTCCATTTTCATATTTTTAGATTTTACAAACACGCCGTAAGATACATTTCTGACCTATATATGTAAAATTGCCTCAAACACTAATGTCAAGATTTGACAAGAAAGAAAAGTCATGTATACTCTACCTGTTTTGGACTTATATCTCCCTATAAAACCAGATGCTCAACTGAATAGAGGCACGTTACCTAAGAATATATACAGAAATCACAATTTTAACCATAATTAATTACAAAGTCGCCTTTACAACTGCTTTTCAATGACAGCTTCCTTCACAATTCAACCTTCTGGTTTTTTTTTTTGCCCCTTTAATTTGGTTAGGTTAGTCTTTTGCAGCCAAAACGTGAGACAGCATTCATGAATATAGATATCTATATAACTAGGTTGGGCTTGAAATAATTTTGGGTCCGCAAAATCTTTCTGAACATAAATTTGGAGCCATATGTAATAGTCCGGGCCTAGTTTTCCCTTGATTCCACCGCACCGGTTTGCCAGATGGAAGTTCACTCTCGGCCCAATAGCAATTTGCATTGACGTTACACAACAAGCAAGGACAAGATTCTCCGAGTTCTTAAAACGTTGTGTTTTTTCGTTTTCTGGTTTGTAGGAAAAGATAGCAAGATGAAGAGAAAGACAAACATCATTTTTTTATTATCAGATGAAAGATTTGACCGTCCCAAAACACAAAGTTACTCACCAAGCAAACGCGAAATTCTTGAACTGAATTAAAACAGGCCAGAATTTCATAAATCTCAAATTATATAACAACAATAAAACGAAACAAAAAAAAAAGGAGCAGGAGAAGAGAACATAAGCTGTCTGCAACATTCAGAAAATAAAAGACATAATTACATAGACGATGAGCTCTGTTACGATATTGACGAAGATAACATGCAATCATGCACAACTAGCTAGCTATATATCACAGCACCGGATCAACTCGAAAGTTTTATTCTGCCACAGACTTTACGAACTGACTCACCATGCTCACCTACATACCATCCGATCATCAATGGCGAGGCCTCTCAAGCGCAGAGTAGGATCTCGGAGAAGGGGGCGTCATTTCATCGATTGTAGGAATGACCACGCTTTCGTCATCTTCGTAGTATTCCAAGGAAGGCGTAGTAGCACCAGTACGAAGATTGCAGGTAATGATATTGAATGTACTCGGTCGTGGACAGCTTCTAGGCCTCGAGAAGAAACGGGAGCACTCAGTAGCTGATTTCTGCTGCGGAAGCCCAATAATGCAGTTCCTCCTCACGTCAAGTCTCTTTGCCCGTATCATCCTCCTGCACGCTGGACCTACTTGGGTGAAGTAATTGTATGACAGCGACAAATTGTACACGTTCTTTAGCCTGCACAAGGACTCGGGAATCGTCCCATAGAACTCGTTATGAGCCATGTTTAGTAACTCCAACTTTGCCAGGCAACCGAATGACTCTGGTATCGGACCCGTCAAAATGTTGCCTCCCACGTCGAGTAAGGTGAGCCTGGTCAAGTAACCGAATTCAAAAGGGAGACAACCAGTCAACCTGTTGTTCAAGAAGAGCACCTCCAATAGGGTATTCCAAGCTCGGCCAATGCTGGGAGGGATGGTACCGGTGAATTTGTTGTTCGCAAGAGTGAGGAAGAGTGCCGGTGTGTTTCCTAGTGTGATAGGAATTGTCTGATTGAACCCATTGTTGTTGATGAACAACACATCCGTGTCGAGGTTGAACACCTCAGGCGGGACTGTCCCAGCATAATTATTGAATCTAATGTCGATGAAAGTCAGATTGGTGGCGCCAAGAACACTCGCCGGGAAGCCTCCGAGGAACCTGTTGTTACTCAGGTCGAGCTCGTACAAGTAGCGCAACTGGTTGAGGTTACCATTTATTACGCCGGTAAAGTTGTTGGAGTTTGCGTGGAAGATAGCAAGGTCCGGCAAGTTCCGGATAAAGCGATAAAAATTCAAGAAGGGACCTCCAAATCTTGCGCCATTGAAAACAATACCAGCGAGTCCGGTGATGTTCAAGTCAGGCACGGTGTCACAGTAGAACCCCTTAAAGAGGCAATAGTTGTTGCAAACCCAGGTACCAGTATAGTTTTGGGGGTCGTAGGTGATGTTTCTTTTGAGCTCCTGGGTGATGAAGAGGATCCTAGCTCTGTTGGCCAAGGGTCCAGGATTGTTTGGTGGGCGACGCGGCATAAGCCTAAGCGAGGGTGTGTAAAGTGGAAGTCGCGGAGGACGAGCGAAGGGTATGGGCGGAGGTGGGGCTGATATGATCGGGCATCTTCCTGGCAGGGGACATTTACCAGGTTGGCCAAGTCCGTCCGCGAAAAGGGACCAGAGAATGGAAAGGACTAGAAGCAGTGAGGGAATCATCATGGTGGGAGCAGAGAAAGAAGGGAGGAAGGTTTGTGAAAACAGCAGTAAGTTGGTGACTACTTATAGTTCAGATGCCTTGGTATACGAGCTGCCGCGAGGATAACAAGAGCTTTTGCTTTCATCCTTCGTCGTCGTACCGTCCAGTTTCACGGTCTGGATTGAATCTCGACCTGATCAAATTATTCATAGAGCGAGTTTAATTTTAATGGTCGAAGTCTAGACCCGTGTACCGAATCCATACCCATCCTTCGTACCAGTAATTGGGGGAGTTGTGCTGTGTATGGAGAATATATATAATGTTTCTTTCCAAAGACAGGGCAGAGATAAAGCAGCCGATCACTGATATCATTCTGGAGGAAGATAAAGCAAAGCAAAGAGCAACAACCGAACTTTTAAAATAAATAAATAAATAAAGAATTAGAAAAAAACACATTTAAAATAAAGAGAAAGTAAAGAGACATGTGAATTAATGAACGGGAGTATATATAATATACATATATATGTAGGGAGTGCGGTAGTGGTGGGAAAGATTCCGAGAATAAAGGCATTCTCGAGTCAGGACGTGGGGACCTTTCTGCTGCTTCTAAAGTAAAGGTGGGGTGGGGCAAGTCATTACGGCTGCACGATCCCGTGTAGGTGCCGGTTTTGGCCAAAACCGACACTTATACCGAGTAGGTCAGTTTAGAAAAAATTGTCACTTACACCTACATCGTTAAGGGTAAAAACCGACCCTTATCGCTGACGGTTTAGTGGTGGCAGTTTCCGGTTATCCTACGTTAATATTGAATCATTTTTTTAGTATTTTACGCACTTGGCCTAATGTATTTTTTCTTTTTTCTTTTGGTCCATTAATCACATATCAATAAAATCTAAACTAATAAAATCCAAAATCAACAAAATTAAAGATCATCTTAAAAGATAAGATGAGAATTTAAATTCCAAAGTAATAGAGACGTCACTGTAAATAGAAACTATTATCTTTTGAAAAATCCAGTTTAGACCCTAACAACACTTAGATGGGAGAATATGTGTTTTCCCTCTAATTAACAAATTAATAACAATTTTAAAACATGTTTAAAACCTAATAGGGTTTCCCCTTGGTTTCACAAGGAAAAGAAAAAATTCGGCAATTTTTATGGCGCTCGAGCGTGGGTCAAACGCTTGTCGAGCGCTTATGTTTCTGTCTGAAATTTGCATTGAGCGCTCGAGCGCTTGTCTAACGCTAGTCAAACGTGATGACTCTATCTGAATTTTTTCAAAAGGCGCTCGAGCGCTTGTCAAACGCTGGTCAAACGTGATGACTCTATATGAATTTTTGAACTAAAATGTATTAGAAATTTGAACTAAAATGTAATTGGATGACTGATTTTGCAAGCATGGTATAAATTTAATAGTGATTTGTCAATTTTAGAAATTTAGACAATTTGTTAATATTTCATAAAAACTCTTAAACTAATACATTGATTTAAAATTTTTTGTGGTAGAATCTCGACCTCTTGACTTATATTATGCGATGTACTTACCAAAGTTTGACGTTAAACTCTTTAATTATGATTCCAATGCCTTCATATATACCCTTTTAAATACAATAAATTTGTAATTGTTCTACCAAAATTCTAAATAACTAGTTCATTCACCTAGCAAGCTTCTTGGTAACTTGAATGTCAGTATTTGATTAGATAAAACCAACAACAAATCTCAAATATTCAAGTGAAACTAAACTATTGAGTAAACCTTGTCATGCTTCTAGAATACTATGTCTTGAGGTAAAACTAAAATTTAAACTATTGAGTAGAAACTAAAATAAAAAAATCCCGGTTTAACCTTCACCGGAAAACCCAGTGCCACCGGAATTTTCCGGTGGCATTGTGCAGCCCTACGCGGCATAACAAAGGCTACGGTTGCAAAAGCTACTGACGAAGGCTGAATCAGGGAGCACTCTGCACCTTGTAGCTCTTCAACCTGTTTTTTTTTTTTCCTACGTAGCTATTCAACCTGTTACATGATATAATTAGAAGCAGAGGAATGTAGCAACCTACAATGGGAAGTTTTGGTTGAGTAAATTCAGTTCTCTTTACGTGGTATATATGCTCTTTCTAGGAGATATTCGATATTTTCGGATCTAATTAATGTAACCAATTTTAGAGTCCGACCATTGACTAAGGTGGTAGGATGAGTTTAATATTACATAAGCTATAAAGTATATAATCATTGATATTACACCATTTTTTCCCTCTCTAGCTATCTCTATAATGTGGTGAAAGAATCCAATTAGCGCCATAATTGCTTCTAGTAGTAATGTTGTAGGTCTCAATTCTAATTCCTGATCACTTTTTAGGATGAGGTTCCTCTTTAGTTTGGTGTCTGAATTTAATAGACCATAAGTTTATATTAGAAATAAAAAATTTTAAACTTTGATAAGTGAGACATTTATTAGGGGAATAACCAAATGGATTAATTGTGTTAACTCACTTATATTTAAAACATTACATGGAAGCTTTTATTTATAAGCTTAAAAACTCACACAACCCACATTAGTAAGCAATGTGGGACTACATCACTTTCAATAGTGTGAGATTAACCATGGATTGTTAATTGTGCAACGCATGAGTTGATTGAAAAATCCAAGCTCTATTGTATTCTAAAAGAAGCAACCATGGACACAAATTGATAGGGGTAAATATCGTTTGAGAAAAATAATGCTGGAACAATTTCTTCTACATACAACAAGTTTGCTATAAATTGCTGAATGCAATGAACCTAGCTATTTTGTAAATATGTCGTGAATCATGCTATTGTTCTGTATACATGCCCAACCAAATGAAAACTGCCTTTATGATAGGTCACCCCATCTTTCACATTCACAATGATCATTTGGGTTCATATAATCGAGAAACTATAGCCAACCAAACCTGTTGCTTGTCAAAATCTATAGAATCACATCGAAAAAGAAATGAGTCTTGTCAATAATCTTGAACACAATAATTTTCACTATAGATGAAAAGAGTAATTCTATTAGCAAATAATGAAGACAACAATTCCTTTTTCTACCAAAGAAACTACGTGTGTAAAATCTGTCATAGTAGTACCGAATTAACAGTAATTAGGCCATGCACTATTACGACTTATCTCACACATAAGTACCAAGTTAATTATTGTTGAGAAATGAGTAGTCCCACATTGCTTAGGCAAGGTGGGCATGTGAGACTTTTGGGTTATAAATAACCCCCCTTATGTAACTTTTTAAATATAAGTGAGTTAACACAATTAATCCAATTGGGTATTCCCCAAATGGATGTCTTACTTATCAAGTATAAATATTCTTATTGTTAACATGGTATCGGAGCAAGGTTTTCGGCTTAGTCCGGTTACCTCCTGGTGACCATCCGGCTCAGTACCGGAAACTTCTCGGCTCAGTACCGGTAACTTCCCGGCTCAGTACCAGCATCCTCTCGGCGCAGTATCGACGACTTCCCGGCTTAGTACCGGCAATATTTGTAATTATTTTTCTGTAATTATTTTTGTAACTTCAAACTCAAGATTTGTCGGTTTGTCCACTTTGAGTTTGCGGGGGAGTGTTGAGAAATGAGTAGTCCCACATTGCTTAGGCAATGTGGGCATGTGAGACTTTTGGGTTATAAATAACCCCCCTTATGTAACTTTTTAAATATAAGTGAGTTAACACAATTAATCCAATTGGGTATTCCCCAAATGGATGTCTCACCTATCAAGTATAAATATTTTTATTTTTAACAATTATTAGAGAGACAATTTGAATCTTAGACCAATAATGTGAGAAGCCTACACACTTGCCAGCAAATCCCAAGTATTGGACAATAAGTTTTTTTTTTATATAACTAGAAAAATCTAGAGCCCTCCTTATGCACTAGGTTTAGACGAACCTAGTCTAACTTGAACGAACGGCGAGGTTTTAACGTTACGTGCAAACTCGAGAGAGTTAAGGGGTGTTTGTTTGTGAAAATTTCGGGGAATATTCTCGAAATTTTGGGAATCTTTACTTTATTGAGATTTATTGGGGTTTGTGAAAAGTAGTGTGTGTGTGTGTAAAAGTTAAAAATTTTGGAGTGTGTTTGTTTTGTTGGAAATTTCGAACCCCGATTTATTGGGGAAACAAACGCCCCCTTAGCGTAGGCCCATCAGGGGCGGAGAGAGGGGGGGCCGGAGGGGGCAGCCCCCCCCCCTCAGGTCTAAAAAATAAAATAATGTTTAATGCTTTTCCAACTGCAGTGGGAATTAGCGACTAATATCTCCTGGATGCAACTGGGGGTGATGCTACCTCTGTGGTGGCACCTCTTGCAAAGTGGAGAAATGATTTTGCGAGGGTGTTTCAGTACTATTTGGATCGTTCCACCCCTCATCCTGTGGAGCGATTTTCCATTTCTATTCTTTTGTTTTCTGTCATTGGTCTGAATATCTTGCAAACAGATAAAACTATAACCGGAGTAGAGGAATTGATTATGACAAGTTTTGAGGAGTGTAGTATCTGTTCAAAGTTTGTTTAGTTAATTTTTGGGATAATGACATAGTAGGACTCCTTAATTTCAAAATGACGATTTCAATTTGTGGCTCTAACGTGAAAAACATGTAAAATGATTGAAATGCTAATCAAAATCATATTAAAAATGTAAAAATAAAATAAATGGGTTAAATTCATTTTGCACGCCTATATTTAGAATTGTTGGCGCATTATACCTAATATTTTATTTTTTTAGACAACGAACCAATTATATTATCAACCTAATCAATTTGCACCATGTGATTAAATTGGGATTTCATTTGGGTAAGCTTTAACACGTGTCAAACATGTCACCAGTAACCAAGTTACAATACCGGCCGTTTTGCTCCTAACTTTCAAACAACGCACTATTTTTTTTTCCCTGCACAAACGGAGAAAATAAAGGAGACAAATAGCTAGCAGTGTGATGTGTCACCGAGTATCTGAATGTTATTATTGTCCCCAAGTTCTTCTGCGCAAGATCCCCAGAACCTGTAAGTCCCCAGTTCCCAAAAATGCCAAAATCTTGTTCCTCTCGTTTAGAAAAATACAATCAAGGGAAATTGTACAATAAAACCTCAACACGTTGCACAAAAAGCAGAAGGAAAAACTCAAATTCAAATGTCTGGAACAAAACTCAGATGACCATTAAATATTCTTTTTAAAATCTGAACCGTTTCTTTTGGACCCTCTGCACAGACTCCCTTTGCACTGAATCTATTCCCGTTATTTGGTTGCAGGTCAGGTGTTTGTCACATGTTAACGTTACAGTTTAAATTGATGCTCAAGTTAACCGGATGGTGCAAATCTTTGGGACTGATAATATAATGGACTTAATTTTTTTAAAATAAAATATTAGGGTGTAATGTGTTAACACTCCTAAATATAGGGGTGTAAATTATATATAACACTAAATAAATAGATTATTGAAATAGAATTTCAGTATTTCAATTTAAAAATTTTTATATTTCATTTTATATTTTTAATAACATTTTTAATAATTTTAATAATTATGTTTTGGAGGGACATTTCGATAATTTTAAATATGATTTAACAGTTAATTCAAACAGAAAGCGAGAATTGATCGTACTGGCAACATAAGAGAGGCAAGTCGCTTACTGTGATATTACCCCTTAATATTTTGAACAAATTTGAGCTTTTTGCTTTTGTTATTTATTATTTTATCATAATTGAAACAAAGATTAACCTTATCTGTTCTAATACCATGTACATGTTTATAAAGTAAAAGTGACCGAGATGCAACGAAAAAACTTTTGTTTAACATTTCCGCTAAAGACCACCTATTTGTTCGTTTACATGTCCACATCAATCAAATGTTACTAAACAATTGTTAAGATTATTGCAGAAGTTAACTAACTGGATAAATATATACTTTCCACGAATTTATAAAACTTATGTAAACCAACCTTTTATTTTTTATAAACCATACGGACACTTTTACGATAAAATATATAGTTCCTATATAAAAAAAGATACATACATAGAAATATTTATACGCCCATATCTTTTATTCTTTATCATGAATTATCTTCACAAACAGCTAGCTACGTCATTAATGTTACTATGTACATTCTATTTTACCTACGGAATATGCTTATAAGATAATTTAACAATATCATTATTAAAAAAACCTATAGAAACTTATGTGAATGGAGCTGAAGGCTGAAGCTGTTATATACGCTCAGATTGTTTAGAACACTATATCAAGGTTGGATTAAGAAGGCTGCCACAAATAAGTGGTGGCTCTCCTAATTCGCATTAGTTGACTTCAAGTCAATACTAATTGCTAAAATGAACGTGATCAAAAGAAAGTCTTGCTTTTGATTTTGACGAATCAATTGGTTTATTGTCAATACGTCCGAGTAGAGGCGCTTCTATCTTTGTGTATCCTTCCTGCAAAATCACAAGAATAGCCTCGGACACCGAGATTACTAGCCTCCGATGCTTAAGTCAGTCTCCTTTGTGGAGGCATTGTGAGAGTTTTTGTTGCTCAGAGTATTGCTATCGTATTCGTACATTTTCTATCGTTCTCTCTTGCTTTTATAGCCTTTCTCCCATGTTCTCTCACCTCCCTTTGGCGGGAATTCCTCATTGTGGGATCGATCGTGTGCTGTTCGACGGTTATTACACGTCTGAGTAGGGGTCATTATTTCCCACCTTCAGAATCGAGGCATCGTGGAGTTGGCAATTGTAAGGGAATGTTTGAACAACCATTTAGAGCACTTCCGACGATCTACATTTTTGGACCTGCATGCACAATGAGTTTGAGTGTAGCCTTTGGGGTTTGGAGAGATATAATTACCCTTGCCGGCCCAAATTGGTTTGGGCCGGGTATAATTCAGTATTGGTATCATCAGAGTCCCCCCATTCTCGAGCGGATTCGTGACAAGAATCTGGTTGAGAAAGTTTGTAGTGCTTCGGAGGCCGAGGTACAAGGGCGGTGAAGCTAAATGTATAGCAAAAAACTGAATTTTTAGTAGTGATTACATCTCAGTCCACGGGGGAATTTTCCATTCGATTACACTCCCCGTAAAACCTAAATATATTTCACTATATCAAAATTCTTTGTTTGCATAACAAGTGTTGCAGAGATATTGGCAATAGGCAATCCAAAATTCTGGAAATGATGCGGGAATTTCTGCTGCCGTTGGGATATGACAGGGATGTTCCTTCCGGCACTTCAATCTATCTTCGAGTCTATACCTATGCTCATCAGTCCGACCGTATCTGGTTATTGCCCAGTCTACGATGGCGTTTCTTACGGTCTCCATTTGTTCTGCATTTAACTCTCGTCGAAGCTCCGTAATCAGATCTACGACGTCCTGCCTCACATTCCCTCCTTGGTGGTGATAGGCCAAGGCAAGCAGATACTTTTCCTTCAGATTTCCTCCTTTGGCCGAGGTGCGGACTTCCCTCAGTCCTTCATTGATCGTAAAAGTCTAGCACATTTTTCTGCTACCTTGGATGAAAAGCTCATGCGGGTTCTTGTTTGTGTAGCACTTGTCGCGAATGATTCTCCATTCTTCCATTAGTGTATAAGGGGGCAGTATGTTTTCGATTCTCAGTCTTCGATACACTGCTGGTCCATGAGCGGCTCTATGGAATTGCCTGGATACTAGGCAGAGGTTTTGCCATTCTTGATGGTTGTCACGTATGACCCTGCTTATCACCTCGGTCCATATTTCTTCAGGTAGGGTTCTTGGGTGGCACGTTACACTTAATGCGGCCGTTTCTGGCATTTGACGGTTTTGCTGATTGCCGTCCACAACAACACGTGGTTCCCTTTGGTTCGTTCGTAGGTGCTGTGTATCAGGCGTATCATCTTGCCGTGTCTGGGACAGTGCGTCGCCTCGAGTGTTGCAGATTTAATAACTGCTGCTCTTGTTTGTTCGTACAAAGCATTGCCTTCTGATAGTTTATCCGGGCTGATGTGCATCATTTCATCATGTCTCGAAACAGTTCGCATTTATGATGGCAGCCTTTGAGTCATATGACAGCTTGGGGAGATGTACGTCATTTCAGCCTTCGCATTGAACAATTGAATCAAGAGTGACTCCCTTTTTTTATCAAAGCACGCCATGTTGATGTTGGCTCGTTTTTGGCAAGACTATATCCTCGGCAGCGTTGTATTATAACCGATTGATCGAGTTAATATATTCTCCTGTGGTAATGTCACGTTGTAACCAATTGATTTGGTTAGCACACTCTTCTCTAGCAATGTCACGTTGTAACTAATTGGTCTGGTTAGTGCATTGTTCTGGGGTAGTGTTACGTTGTAACCAATTGGTCTGATTAACACGTTATTCATCATGTTGTAACCAATTGATCAGGTTGGTATATTGTTCACGCCACAATCACAAAGAACAAACAGAACCTTTATAGAATAAAAGTTGTTTTCATTGATTTGGAAAGGGTACATAACATTTAGACTATGTCATTGTTTGGACATGTGCTCCTGGAGGCGTTTGAACACCCAATTGCTGTAGCATGTTTTGCAGAGGTCTTTCTTTTGGCCTTTTCTCCAACGGTCCGCCATGAAAGGAGAGTTGTGGTCATCCGGGAAAAGGGCATAATTTTCCACAGGAAACATTAGCCTGCCACCTCGGATATGATACGTCAATCACCCTTGCGTGGTGCTCAGTAGTGCCCGCATTTCTCTCTTCCTGAGTTGAGTCCGCAGAGCCCAAATCATATCTCGGGCTTGTGCTTGAAAGGCTTCTTCGTCCGAGGAGTAGTAGAGAATGACCAAGAAAACGTGTGCTGACTTGTGCCCTTCCGAAGTCGATGTCCTCGGTTTGTTGAGGACCTCGAGAGTCACTCTCTCTTCTCGAAGGTACCGTACCGCTTCTACAAAAACCTCGTGAGGGTTGTGTACCTTTCGACAAATTTCCTGACCTCGTGCCAAATGAGAGTTTGCGTCCAGGGCGTGGAGTAGTCCTCCAGGTTCATCATCTTGAAGGATAATTCGTTGGAGGTTGCATGGCGGAATTCCCGGGAAGCCAGTTTGAACTGCTTCCAATCATTGATGTCGCGCTTTGCAACGTAGTTGGCGATGATGGTGAGAACATCGACGGGAAGGCGCGATGGGTGATTGTGAAAGGATCCCTAGTGATGACATGGTCCGTGACAGCCGTGGGTGGGAGGATAGGTGCCGAGATGAGACACTAGTGGCACCCATGGGCACCCTTGACAAGCCCAAAGCGCGCGCGATGACAGCTCCACAGCCATGCCATGGCATCAGCGCGCGCGCTCAAGCTAGGCGCCCCAGCGCCCTTAACAAGGCATGACACCGCACCAACTCCTATGCCTGGTATGCCAACCAGCCTGCCGCAGACATGCCATGATAGCACATGGCCCCGCCCATGACCGTGCCATGACACAGTGCCACAGTAAGTCCTTGGCCACCAGCCAAGTCATGCAATAGCAGCATGCCAGCAGATGAAGGAGTGTCATGACACAGGATGATCATCACCAGCAGCCACACTAGTGGCGGAGCACCACCACCCCTACCGGTGCTAGGTGGAGAATGGAAGAGGAGGGTCCGGGGAGTCGAAGGAGGATCACCACCCATGGTGGTGCAAGTGGCGGAGGCGCCGCCGGACAATGGCGAGATCCCGACATTCATGGAGGTATCTTAGAGATTAGTTTTTTTTCTTGTGGTGATTGAATAAATCATATCTTCTAGATTTAGGGATCCTTTCCTAAACTCTAGAATATTCCTTTCCTTTATGCGTATGTTGAATTAGACATGTAATATCAAATCTCATTGATTAAAGGGATTTGATTTAGATTTGATTTGATTGGAGTCAATTAGGGTTTGTAAGCTCCTAAGGATGTCTATATAAACACCCTTAGGAGCATTAGCGTGATTCATTTAGAAGAGAAGAGTAGAGTCTTGGAGAGCCTGAGTGCTTTTGAGTGTTTTGGCCAAGTATAGGCACATATATGCTAAGTCGGTGTTAAGGCAAAAAATATTTTCACTTTAGATTCATTCTAGGCTAATAACCTAGTTTGGATACCCTTTTTTGGGCTAATTAACCCTTGATCGGGATTATTCTTTGTTCTTGTGGTCTTTGGGCTAATTAACCCTTAACCACGTTCTTCGTGTTCATCAATAAATATCTCGAGTGTTCTCCATTTTGAGTGTTAGATCCTATATAAACAGCTCGTGTGCTACAGATAACGGTTTAGGAGAATCGATTGGGGTGATCGGGTTCGAGTCACTTGGCGAGAATTGACATTGTTATGGTGGCCTAGACCGGGGTCCCTAACAGATTGTCTTCAGCCATGGTTGCTGACATTGTATGCTGGCCTCCTTCTTTGTTTTCTTTGAATTCTTTTTCTTCGTTGGAGTCTGTTTGGTCTTTTGATATCCGTAGGGTTTCCTGAGAAACACTTTATCTGCCTTCCACGATGGTGGTCAATTATGTAATTTAATGCCCGCGAGTCATGCGATCGTGGCTTGGTGGGAACCGTCTTGGGAGTTACAGAATCTTCTGATGAGTAGTTTCCTATATCCGGATGTCACTCCACTCTTTAATTAACCATCATTCTTTGCGACTGTTCGGCTTCAGGTTTATCAGACGTCGTTCCAGGATCTCTCGGGATTTCCTCGAAACGGTGTGTTTTCGGTCGAGGGGCCCATTGGTCATTGCGTATTCCTTTTTAGGGTTGTTCTCTTTTATCCTCATCATTTCTCGAATCATTCTGGATTCTTCGTCCTCCATCCTTTTAGCGTAGTCATTTGCTTTCATACGATGGGGAATGTAGGAGGTTCTTCCAGCGGTGCTGCTAGGGTGCCTAAGGTTTCTGAACGGCGCGAAGGCCACTAGGGCCCTAGCCGGATGGTGAAGGCTGATTTTGGAGCGTTCCACGACGAATACCGCGTCCCCAGAGAAACCCGCTTTCGTCTTCCTTGTGAGACCCCGAACTTCGCTTTTGCTATTTTCCTATGTATTCGTTTTGATTTAACTCAAGGGGCCATGTGGCCAATGTATGACCTAACTTTGATACTTATGGTATTTCATTTTAATTTCCTTTAAAGAATTTCACTATTATTGTGAAATTTTATTAGTGCAAGTCTATTATTTTTATTTTTTCCTAAGAGCTGAATATTTCAAGGTAGATTTCTTTTATGAATTTATTTTTTCATTTGCTATTTATTATACTCCATAATTCATGAAGTTAAATATATGAAGAGAAATTTTATTTCTCATTGCCGACATTCTCTAAGTAGAAATCATTGTATAATAATCTATAGTTATGAAATTTATGTTGAGCATATAGATTAATTCTGTGTCTTTGATTAGGTAGGCTTAAGCATCATTAGAGAAATTAAATGATAAGTTAGAAGGTTTATAAGATAGCTTGATAAAGAATTTAAAAGATAAGTTAATGTGCTTAGCATAGTGATAAGCTAGTGAGTTCATTAGGGAGATAAGCTATTGTGATTATCAAAGAGATAAATTAGAGTGTTTATACTAGAGAAGTTGATATATTGTTGGTGATAAACTAATGAATATATATAGAGATAAGCAATGTACCTATGTGATAAGTGGTAGATGAAATGAAAAGAAGAGAAAAAGTGAAATGCAAGAGAGGAATTACGTGACAGACAAAGTGGAGCAATTTGAAATAGCTTTTAGAGTACATCACGTGAAGGCTTTGAAAGCAAAGGTAAGAAGAAGTCAAAGTGAGTTAAGGTGGCATTACATTATTGGTTGCCGCCCATGCAACCAATGTGCATGGACGGAGGAACCTATGCTGCCCCCTTCCCCTTTTGACGAAATTGGTCCAAGTTCATTCCCTCACTCATTTGCCTTTCACGCCTCACACATCTCACAACCTCACTTCTTCATTTTAGTCCATCTTTCATACGCATAACCTCTCCTTGCTCTCTTTTCTCTTGTGGCCGAATCTCTTCTCTTTTGCTCAGCTTATTTTCCTTTAGAAAGAAACACACACCATTTTAACATAGCTTTCTCTTGGCCGAACCACTTCAATCTCCAAGCTTTGCCCTTGTTTTTCTTCAAGTCATTCCAGTAGTTGCTGCCACTTCTCCTTTCCCTCACCACAAGCCTTCATCTCAGCACCTATTTACACTTATCTCAGCCTTTGAAGCCATCCAAGAGAGAGGAACCGAAAGTTAGGGAAGTAGAAGGTTCTGTAGTTTAGCCGAGTGCTATAGTTGGTGGTTGAGGTAAAAGATTTGGTCCTTGCATGTGCTGTTTTTGATTCTTTTCTCCATAGGTTCTGACCCTAAATACTCTTATACTAGGTGCTCTCTTCCCTAATCAGCTCGTGTTCAACACCAAGGTAAGGCCAAATATGGTTAGTAGTTGAAAATGTTGATGATCGAACCTTGCATGTTTTGTTTCTCTTTGATTTGGCCAATATATTTTGCTGTTATCTTGTATATATGTTAGATCTGAATAGGTTGGGTCTGCTGGAATTAGGTTGTGATGTGGTTAATGGAGGAAGGGATTAATTGGAGGTTGAATGTATTCTTGCTTGAGGAACTTCATGCATGTTTGAGTATTGTGTAGATCTGGACATTTCCTGTTGATTAGCACCTCCTAGGTTGTGAAATTGGTTGCTGGAGGTTGGGAATATATGTTTGGATTGCATGCACATAGGTTATTGGTGGCCAAATGACTTAGAAGTGAAATCTAGGTTGATGGCCGAATGAATGGAGTTAGAGAACCCTAGGTTTGATGCTATGTTTTGGTTTAATTTTGCATGCAATTGGAAATCACTAAATAGATCAAGATTGAAGGTTCATTAATTGTATTGTAAGTGTTAAGTTAAGATGGAAAGAAACTCTAAGTTGTATAAGAATAGCAAATGAATTTACGATGTAAAATGCTAATGGCCGAATAGAAGTAGTCGAATTAAGGAAATTTATTGTAAAATGTAAAACCTAAGTATCATATGCTAAAAAGAGAGCCACGGGTTGGATATTAGATGAAATTAATAACCATGGATTAGACAAGATTAATGTTGGAAAAGATGAAGTAGCTAGTTAACAAAGAATAGCCTTGATGCATGAGATTAAGAAGATGTCAACCTTGGACTTAAGCACTAAATAGCTTGCTGTTTGGAGTCTTGAATAAGATATATAAATAATTAGAAGTAAGCCATGTAATTAAGTTACTTAGGGTTTCGGTCAATGGCCTAAACTTAGGGCACTAATGTGAATTGCAATGATTAGTAGAATTGAAGGTAAGCAAGGTAAAATGGCCATGATTAGTCAAGAGTGTATTGGTTAATTTCATAGGTCAATGTATATAGGTTGATTTGGCCTCGGGTCAGCTGAGGGATTGTCACTAAGTGCAAAGAAAAGGAGAATCAAGCCTAGGTTAAATCCTATTATCATTGACAGCACCCTAGCATACCTTGTAAGGTTGAATTGATGGGATTGAACCGATGAAATTGATGTGTTTTATTAATGCAAGTTGTTGTTTTGAGGTTAGAATCTTATTATGTTATATTGATTGCTTCCTACAAGTGTTTTATGAAAGTTTATTAAAGTAACCCTTTGAAAATAAAATAGTATTTTTAGATATGTATCCTTGGTAAAACCGAAACTATTATAAGTATTCTTTGAATATTTTTATGATTAAATTCTTAAGCATCTAAGATGTATTTGAATCGCTTGTATGCGAACTTCGTACCAATACTCAAAGGAGACCAAGGTAAGTGGATTGCAAGTGTGTAAGTGGACTTACATTTTTGTAAAACTGGAATGATACACTGCATTGTTTTATATGAACAAGCATGAATCATAAGCAAACATGTCATAGCACGAGCATTGCATGATTTTCTAAAGAGATTTTTATGCAATGACATATGAGAAGTTTTATGATAAGTCAAGTCAAGTTAAGGGCTCTGGTCGGTACCGTACCATCAAGATGGACTCCCATACCGAAGGACGAATGCGAGAAGATTGGGTGAATCCTAAGAGGTTTGTGCAACCACACTGAAGGACAATGTGAGAAGGTGTGGACCTCCAAGGGTCGTGTTTAGCCATCAGGCCTGGGGCCACTTCAAGGGCTAGCTCGACCAAATGAAATGTCCCCAAGGGTAAGGGAGACGGTTCCGATGGGAACGCACAACCTTGACTCCAGGGGTTAAATGGAGAGTAAGTAGCCCACAAGTCAAGAATAAAATATTTCCAAGGACCTTGTGTCAATTTCAAGAACAAAAACATGTTTTAAGATTAAGAGCATATGCATAACCATGAAACATGCATGTGCATCAAGATTTATGATTTCTCATGATATTCACGTTCAAATTATAAGTTCATGCTTTTAAGTTTAAGTTTTCCCTTACTGAGTCTTTTTGACTCACGTTTTCAAAACTGTATCATTCCAGATGCCTCAGGTGAAGGAAGTCAGGGAGACTATCTGACTTAGAGAGGAGACGTTTATGTGTTTTGTTGTTGTGACTTGATCGATGTGATCAGTCACCTATATATATATGTGTTGTTCATGTAATGTAATGTAATCTAAGATACTATGCTTAATTGAGGACTCTTATGAAGTTAAGTTATTATTGTATTTGGTGGTCTCTCTCTCTCGATCGTTTCTTTTCCTCTATTAAGTATGATTATGTTCGCTGGAGCTTTCCCTTGGGATTGCTCGCGGCTGTCACTGTCCGTACGGGATAGCGTTCGGGGTGTGACATCCCTACAGCTAACGAGATGCCGTACACTAATGGTGCTAAAGGAGAAATGTGTTTCTTCGAGGCTCCTCTGAGATCTGGGGTAAGGTTTCCTCTTCCTTTGAGTGTTCAAAAGATTTTGAGATCTTTGCATCTGTGTCCAACTCAGATAGTTCCGAATGCTCGGAGGGTACTAATGGGTTGTGCCGTTATGTGGCCGATGTGCCTTGGGCTCGAACATCAACTTACTATGAAGGAATTTCTGTGGTTTTATACACCTATCTGTTATACCCAAGGCGACAAGTTCGGGTATTTTTGCCCCCGTAATCAGGGGGTGTCCCCGATTGCTTCTTATCTGGATACCAACAAGGGTTGGCATGAACTATTTCTTTCTGTCTGGCATTGGATGAGAGCGTTTTCCCGGGAGGATCATCATAGGAGTCCTCCCTGTGTTGGGTTTTTGGGTCTGTCCCAGAACATTACAGAATGGATATAACAGGCATTACCTCGGCGGAGCGGGCCCATGTGGACGCTATTGTGGAGGTGGGTTCCGTGAATTGGAACGCTCTAGTTTGTAGAGAGAACGAGGGCTGGTTAGGATATACCACGTTTGAGCCCTCGCCTAGTGCGAACCCTACCCCCCCAGCCTGGGAGGATTTCTCATGCAAGAACTTCCCGTGAGGGTTTGTGACAAGAGTTCCTCGACGTCCTTTCGTGATGTATCCACCAAGCGAAGAGCTTCTTGAGAGGCTAAGGGTTCTTCTCCGAGGCCTTCTTCTAAGAGAAGGAGAGTATCCCCCCGTTGGCCTTCGATGCTGAGGAGGAGGAAGAAAGGACTTCTCTAGCCCGTGCTTCTTCCAAGCGTAGGGCAAGTAGCGGTATGTATTTTCTTGTCAGGATGTTTATGTTGCTTATTGGTCGTACATCGGTTGGCTTTGCCTTTGGGGCGCGTGCCTAGGTATCGGTTCCTTTAGTGAAGGGGATCTGAGAAATTGGAACTCCTTCATTCAATATTTCTTTGACATCTCCTTCTGCACAAGGTGACCTTTTGTTTTCTTGGGCATTTTAATCCCATTGCAAGACATACCTTTAATTTGCCTCGGGTTTTGGCAGCGGATCGTCTAGAGGCCGATGAAAGGGATAGGCTCGTGGCTTCTTCAGACCTTCAGCAGATGGTTCTGTTGTCCGATTTTGCTTCTTCTGAAAGATCAGATTTGCCAAGAGTTGGAGAGAATCCTGAGATGTGGAGTAATGTGGTTCCGTCTTCGGAGGTCTTGACCCTTATCTCTCCCTTGGTTGCTGAGTCCTTTCAAGAGCAGCCCCTGGAGCATGGGCATAGGGCAATTGTTGCTAGTTCTGACGCTTTTGCGCTCGGACTGGCCGGTGAGATCGACACGTCAGCTGCTGGTATTGCCGGTGACTCCTTGGTTCGTTTCTCTCACTTGGTGAGGGCGAGGAGGGGGCCGCTGGTTCTTAATCTCTAGACGATGTTGAAGAGTTTGCCTTGTAGCCTGCGGTGCCACCTGCTTGGCGTTCAAGACCGTATGCTCAGCCTCTTCTTAATGAAGAGATGATGATAGAAGCTTTGAATGCTCCTCAAAATGTGAAGGTTGATAGGATCACACGCAGTTTGTCCCATTACGTGTCAATGATTACTGCCCTGGATGCTGCGGAATTGAGGCAGGATGAGGAACTGGAGGTTGCGTGCCTTAGGTTGATGGAGCTCGAAAGAGAGCTGAAGTCCCAACGAAAGTTGGTTGGGGAGTTGCGCATCATAGCCCGAGGTGCCCGTTCTCAAGTTAAAACTGTTTGGGCTAGGGTAGTAGATTTGGAGCGAGAAATCGCCTCTAGGGACACTACTATTGCCGAGTTGAGACGAACGGTCAATGCATTTGAGCTGGGGCGGTTAGATTTTGAGTTGCACCTGTCTCAGGAGAAAGCTGGGCTCTTGCATTGTTTGAGTGAGCTTCGTTCATCTTCCTCGCATAGAGAGGAGTCGTTGCAGGTTGAAATAACGGATCTTCGCAGGGTTATAGTGAGGCCTCTGACTCCTTTGCTCTTAAGCAGAAGGATTTGGAAGAATCCTGTATGGGTCTTTCTCTTCGTGTTGCTGAACTGTCTGTGACGCCTGATTTTCCTGGTGACCCGGCAGTCCTAGCGCGCAGGTGCATTGGCGTCGCTATGAGGGTGCTCTAGACGGCTCGCCTTACCGAAGGAAGCCGTTTCCAGGTACATAAAGCAGGGCGTGCCCACGAAATTTACGATAAACTCCTGGAGATATTGGGGAATCGCGGAGTTTCCCTTCCTCCCATGGGAGATGAAGACTTGTAATGTAGTCGTTTCGCGTAAGTCTTTATTGAGGATCTGGAGGATCCTCCTGCTGCAAAGCCTCCGGAAATGGTTCTGATTTCGTGTAGTGCTCTCTGAGGCGAGCGTCGTCTTTCTGGTCTTTCTCTACGTTGCGACTTCGTCGACTCTTCGACCTCCCTGTGGTTCTTCCCTTTGGTTTTTTCGGTAGGGCCCTGGGCGCTGGTCCTCGGGAAGCCTCGGAGTGTTTCAGAATGGCTCCCTTGGCCTGTTTGTGGTAAATTGTCGGAGACGACCTTGTATAATGAAGGCTTCAATTTGTCTCTTCAGTTGTATGCAATTATCTGTGTTGTGGCCGTGTCTCGTCCGTTGGGATCAGATCACATTCTCATCTTTCACTGTTGAAGATTTGAAAGCGATCCTCATCTTCTTTTTGCTCTCATCTTCATTCTCGAGCATTTGGATCTCATGGGTCATGAGTGATCCAATGAGCTCATCTAGAGGAAGCTTGGTGAGATCCTTGGCTTCCTGTATGGCAGTCACTTTGGCCTCCTATGCCTTTGGTAGTGACCTAAAGATTTTTCTCACCAAATCGGAGTTAGTATAAGATTTACCAAGTGCATTCAAAGCATTTATAATTGTGGTAAATCTAGTATACATAACAGTAATGGATTCCTCTGATGTCATTTTAAACAATTCATAATTGTGAACAAGCATATTGATTTTTGACTCTTTAACTTGGCTTGTTCCTTCATGAGTAATCTCTAGAGTATGCCAAATTTCCTTAGCATTTGTGCAAGAAGATATTCTATTAAATTCATTTCTCTCTAAAGCACAATAAAGAATGTTCAAAACTCTAGCATTTAAAGAGATTTTCTTTTTGTCTAGGTCACTATATTCATTTTCGTTTTTAAGGGTTTCAACCTCTCCAACTTTCTTTGTGGGAATATGTGGACCATTCAAAATGCATAACCATAAATCATAATCAATGGATTAAAGATAGATTTTCATCCTAGCTTTCCAATATGCATAATCATTTCCGTAAAAAAATTGAGGTCTAAGTGTGGAAAGCCCTTCAACATGAGTGTTGAAGCTTGTAGTTGTCATTCTAACTCAAGATGATTAAATCTTGTATAAAGAGCCCAGGCTCCGATACCAATTGTGAGTCCTAGATTACAGGATTAAGGCAACCCAAGAGGGAGGGGTGAATTGGTTTTCTAAACTTTTCGATATTAACCCCCCAAAATCGTGTTTGCAAAGTAAATACTAATTTAGCACAAGTATAATGATATAACAAGTATGTAAGTGCTAAATGTAAAGAGTAGGGAAAGAAAAAGCAAACACGTGATTTTTTAGGTGGTTCGGCAAACCCGCCTACATCCACCCCTCAAGCTCCTTCGCCGAGCCTTGAGGTTTTCCACTATCTTCAATAGCTTTAGACACTAGCTTCCGGGTGCTAGTGAACCATACAAGTGTTTTCCCGGGATCAACACTCAAACCCATCCAAGTGGTTTTTTGGCTCACCACTCACAACCTCACCAAGCTTGAGATAAACACTCTCAAAGCTTCTTCTTTAGTGAACAACCTCACTAAAGGAAACACCTCTTTTGATAGGTAGATTTAGAAACAAGACTCTCTCAAAGAGTGGATATAAAAGTGGAAAGCTCTATCTCTTAATTCACACAAAGACAAGGATGTGAAAGTGTAATTTGTGTGAATGATATGAGAAATATGAAATAGGAAGATTTAGAATATTTCTCAAGCTATACAAATGATATTTGGTCGTTGGTACTTCATTTTAGACGTTTTGGATGTGTATTTATAGGCCACATATGAAAACTAGCCGTTTATAGCCGTTGGGGGTCGATTTGACAATTTTACCGTTGTACCGGTCGACCGCTTCATGTACCAGTCGATCGGTTCAAGTAGCCGTTGCCCAACGGTCATAAATTTGAATGCTGTCAATGATCGATCGCTTCATGTAGAGGTCGACCGCTACAAAAAGTTCATCGACCGGTTCATTTAAAAACATGTTTTTGACCACTTTTAAACACCTAATTTTAAAGACTTAATTCCCATAAGTATATGAAGGGTTTAGGAATATATTTGGGGTGTTTTGAAACCTTTAAAAATATTTTAATCTTTTAAACAAAAGGTAAAACTGTTTATGCACGTTTTGAAAGATATGCAAGTGTGTGATTCAAATCCTTGTCAAATGTGAAATAAAGAGTTACAAGGATTATACCCTAAGGTCTTGAATCTTCACTTTAAGCTCCTTGCATCTTCTTGTTCTTCTTTCTTCAAGGTTTGACTTTTTCGTCAAGTTGTCTTTGTCTTTGAAGATGTCCATTTTGTAAATTTTATCCATTTATTGAAATCATCAAAATCTCGATTGTGCACAAAAGCCAACCACCATAAATCTTTTATCAAAAGAATTGTAAACGTTCCTACAGACGACGTCAACTGACGAATCAGTTAGTTTATGGTCAACACGTCCGAGTAGAGGCGCTTCGATCTTTGCTTATCCTTCCTGCAAAATCACAAGAATAGTCTCAGACACCGAGGTTACTAGCCTCCGATGCTTAAGTCGGTCTCCTTTGTGGAGGCGTTGTTAGAGTTTTTGTTGCTCAGAGTATTGCTATCGTGCGTACCTCTTCTATCGTTTTCTATTGCTTTTATAGCCTTTCTCCCACGTTCTCTCGCTTTCCTTTTGGCGGGAATTCCTTCTCGTGGGATCGTGTGCTGTTCAACGGTTATTACACGTCTGAGTAGGGGTCGTTCTTTCCCACCTTCGGAATCGAGGAATCGTAGAGTTGGCAGTTGTAAGGGGTTGTTTGAACAACCTTTTAGAGCACGTCCGACGATCTACATTTTTGGACCTGCATGCACAATGGGCTTGAGTGTAGCCTTTGGGTTTTGGAGAGATGTAATTACCCTTGCCGGCTCAAATTGATTTGGGCCGGGTATAATTAAGTATTGGTATTATCAGATTTTACTAAATTTTTCCACATGAAAGACCATAACCTACCACATGGTACCCAAATCGTGTTTGTCCTCTCCGTGGCACTTATAATTTCTTTCTTAACTGCTAATTGTCCATTGTTTCGGCTCTTCGCTGCGTCTCTCTTGTCTCTTTGTGGATCTTTTAGGCCCCTCGGTTTGCTTTGTCGTACCCTAATTGTGGTGCTTTATATTCTAGCCTATTGGTTCTGGTAACCAAGTTTATTGGTTTCCACCAACACTCTCTCCGCCTAATACAGAGTATTTTTTTTTGCCTTTCGTCCTTTTGGAAGTCCTGCCTCTTTTACTACCAAATTAAGGTTGGATAGTAAGTAGGATTTCATTGTATTCCTATTTGTGATTCTAACCAAGCCTCCGGCGTGATTAAAAAAAAAAAACAAAACAAAAACTTCAAATTGTCCTCCTGCGTAATGGCCTGGGACACTTCACTTCAACTCAAGAAGATAAGAGTGTGAAGTCAATGCGAATAGACTTGTTAAGTCTTGGTTTTAAGTACACTCATTTTTTACCGTAAAAGAAGATAACCACGCACTGCCCTTCTTCCCAGGCAATTCTACAGTGAAGATCACGATTGATGTGTGCCCAAATCGTGTTCGTCCTCTGTGGCACTTATTTCTCCTTTAAAATCTTGTCCTTTTACGTTGACTTGGAAAGTTCACTGCACGTCAAGTAGATGAGAGTCCTGCGTTTTGCTCCACACATTTGAGACTCTGAAGTGAATGTCTTGGATCGCCGCCTAGATTAAAATACAAAAGAAGAAGAATATCTTAGTTGCCAAGCCCATCCCATTTTTTAGATGCCATGAAGTTCACCAAGACTTTACTCTTCTGTGTCCTCTCCTTGTCATTGTTTGCTCCCCCTGCAACAACATTTCCTTCTTTGAATCAAGGTTCATCTCTCTCCATCGAGAAACCAAAAGATGTTTTAACTTCCCCAAATGGTGTGTTCTCTTCTGGCTTTTATCCAGTCGGTGAAAATGCTTATTGCTTCGCCATATGGTTCACCAAGCTGACAAGTGATGATGATCTCGTTGTGGTCTGGATGGCAACCGAGACCAACCAGTTAATGGAAGGCGCTCTAAGCTCTGCCTGCTTGATACTGGGGATCTTATCTTAACCGATGCTGGTAAGTTCACCGTCTGGGCCACAAATACTCTCTCCCGCTCATCGATAGAATTATATCTTTATAACACAGGAAATCTTGTTCTACGTACTTTGGAAGGCGATCACTTATGGGAAAGCTTTGATTTCCCTACTAATACCCTACTTCCCCAACAATTACTCACCAGAAATACAAAGCTCGTCTCCTCGAGAAGCCAGGGCGACTATTCGTCTGGCTTTTACAAGCTATTTTTTGTTGAGGATAACCTTCTGCACCTTCTTTATGATGGTCTTGAGATTTCCAGCATGTACTGGCCTCATCCATGGCTTGTGAGTTGGGATGCTGGTAGGAATTCGTACAACAGTAGTAGAGTTGCAGAGCTTGATTCCTTCGGGAACTTTAGTTCTTCCGATGATTTTACTTTTTTGTCAGCTGATTATGGGCAAGTGCTTCATAGAAGATTGACAGTTGATTACGATGGTAATGTTCGATTGTACAGTTGGGACGAGGAAGAAGAGACGTGGATTGTTTCGTGGCAAGCCATTCAAAATCCTTGCACGATACATGGTATCTGCGGGGCAAACAGTATGTGCAGATATATTCCTGGTTCTGGTAGGAAATGCTCCTGCCTTCCGGGACATCATATGAAAAATCGGGCCGACTGGTCTTATGGTTGTGAACCAGAATTTGTGTTGTCTTGCAACAAAACTGATTCTGACTTTCTACAACTATCCCATGTTGAATTCTATGGTTATGATTATGGCTACTTCCCCAATTACACGCTAGATGGATGTAAGAGTTTATGCTTGCGACTATGCAATTATTGCATAGCATTCCAATACAAGTTCGACCGCGACAAAGGGTTTGCAAAATGTTACCCCAAGACACTATTGCTGAATGGATATCAGTCACCCAGTTTTGAGGGAAGTATATATTTGAGAATACCCAAAAGGAAGTACCTGTTCAATGCCAATACTGCAGAAGATCAATTCAGTTTACATTGTTCAGGTGAAGGTCCACTGCAATTGAACATAATGTATCTAAAAAGCCATGGCAATTGGATAGTGAAATTCAATATACTTTGGTTTGTATGCGGACTGGGAGGACTTGAAATCGTCTGTATCTTTTTGGTGTGGTGTCTCTTGACTAAAACCCGAACAAAAATAGACCAGCCGCGACAAGCTGCTGGATTGAAGATGTCATAGACCCCATAATGGAAGGCTGATATAAGATGGGTAAGATGGAAATCTTGATTGGAGTGGCTTTGCAGTGCGTAGAGGAAGACAAAGATGCAGGACCTACCACAAGCCAAGTGGTTGAGATTCTTCTTCACCACGAAGGCCGTAATCATCATTAATATTACTACAGGCCTCTACTTTGTCGTCTAATAATGTGCTAAGTTGATCATTCCGTTTATGGTTTGTTCTCTGTATTCGCAATATTTCTTCCACTGCAGGACATGATATATGGTCGTTTCAGCCACTTGTTTAATTGGACAATAAATATGCCAGCGTTGCACATGCATGCGTGATCGATATTGTAAGATGTTTTCAAAATAATAATATATTCTTGTTTTATGTTTTTGTTTTAAAATGTTAAGTGAAAACACATTTTTTTAATAATAAAGTGATTGGATCAAATTGTTATTATTTTAGACTACTTTTGTTATTGTATATATGATGATCTGGAGATGGAATGATCTGAATCATGGGATAATATTAAGTAGTGTCCAATGATGAAATTTGATGATCGATCCGAATCGCAAGATATGTCCAATGCTATGCAAATGATTAGGATCAATCATCTTTGATCGAGTGACTTAAATTCCGTCCTTATGGCCATTAGAAGAAATCTAAATGTCAAAATTTTTTCTTATCTTTCGAAAGATTATTAGGTCGAAATTAATTAGTTTATCTGGCCGCGCTTGGAGACATGGTATCTAACGTTCTTTATAAGTACTTAGAAAGGTATATTTCGATACTTTGAAAGTTAATACTTTTTACGACCAATATATAGCTTTCTTTGTTTAAAATAATGAACTTTTATGAACTGCAACAGCAGAATTCTGTTTTCTTACCATAACGGTACAATTTGAGAATATTTTGATCTAATTTCATTAGTTCTAAAAGCTGTTAGACAACAGATTTGTAATCTCGACTTAGGTCAACTTGCCATGGAACCGGTGATATTACACCATTTGTACAAAATTGGTTGGTAGAAATATCTTCTTTTAAGCAATTTTTTTTCTTGGTTTATTTTATTTTTCTACAGAAAGGACCCAATCTTTCATCTTTTTCTTCAATAGTTGATAATGGGGAAAGGTCACTTTGAACCCTCTAACTTCCAATGTTATTTCAAATAGAGGTCTAAACTACTAATCTTGATACATTGAGCCCTTCAAATTTCACAACTAATCAAACTGCTCCTTGAAATAAAATATGAGGGTCAAAATTGTGCCACGTGGCTCATTTACAACACACGCAACACGAGTGTGGTCATTGGATCGTTTTTAAGGGTGCAAATTGATGAAATTAGGTAGTTTCATGGACTCAATGTGTCAAAGGTGGTAGTTTTGACCCACATTTGAAATTGCAGGGTAGTTAGAGGGCTCAAAGTGATGTTTACCTTTTGATAATTCTAATCTTATGTTGTGTTTTTTTTTCTTCTGAATAATATAAGAACATTTTATTGCTACTCAGTCAACTAAAGTCACATATAAATAATCTTTCTTGGACGAGAGGAAGTATTGATAAAGTGCTAAAAACACAATGTTTGTTTTTTTTAACCACGTTGTTCTACTAGAGCAGAACACCGTCATCCATTACCAACCAAACAAATAAGTTCGAACACAACAGTAAGCTAAAAAAGCAGGAAAAAAAACAGAACAACAAGCTAAAACAAACTAAGGAGGTTCAAAACCCTCATGCAATCAGGTTAACTTAGTCAGGATGAAGAGGGTAATCTCCAGAAGCAATTCTGGAGGCGGCCCAACGAGCAAGGTGGTGCGCCATATTGTTAGCACCTCGGTAAACATGTTTCGCTGAGCAGAAGCTCATCATGTTCACAATAGGTTGGTTGCACATTATTTAGCAATGAAAATATGTCACAAATTTCCTTCTCCAAGAGTCCATTTAGAATTCCAACTCTAGTTCGACACCTGATAATATCTAATATTGATACTAATTTCTCCTACTGGCTACAATCAACCAATCCGGAGTTGATTGCGATTCTATTTAGTAAGTATCTAATATGAGATTTGCCTGATACTAAATTTACACTTATTATTTATTCTATTTTCTCACTTCATATGGGATTCGGAGCGTCACACATGATAGTTGGTAAATCATACCTTCACGAGACTCGGTAAATCAAACCTTTCAGAGGTGGAGGTAAAGGTGGAGGTGGAGGTGGGGGAATTGATTGCCTCCAAGTGCAATCTGTCTAAAGAATCCGATTGAACGACAGAGATTATATTCTACAAATCTAATGGTGAAAAATTGTCCAGCTCATTTAATGAAATTCTCTAGCGTTCTAGCTGGGCTTGGCGGCTCAATCATGTGAGTCCATTCCTCTCTAATTTCTTTCTCTTTCTCCAACTGTATTCTCTTTGTCGCTTCTGGCTCTCCTCACAATCTCTAAAGGACAGACCTCTTTCTCGTACTGTTCTCCTCGCATGGGATAGAACCATATAAGACACTGTTTCGAAGATCTAGTATCGTCAAGTTCTGAAAGAACCCGAGCTCTGGAGGCACCTTTGATTGGAGATTATTCCTTGATAGATTCGAGTTGGAAAAAACACCCATTCTGCAGGAATAGTTCCTGTAAGATTGTTGCTTGACAGATCCAAGGTGCAGAGATATTCAAAGAGCCTACTTGAACCTCGCGGGATTGGCCATAGCAACAAGTTAGACGAGAAATCTATTTCCTCCAGTCCTAGATCGAACAAGCTTGTGGGAACCTTTCTGCCGCTCCTCTCCTCCTTCTCCTTCACCATCTCTGCTTCTCCTCAGTTTAGCTAATGAGAGATGGTGAAGGAGTCGAAAAAAACTTGGAGTGGAAAGAACAAAGGCACTGGATCTTGATTCCCTCTGGCAATTCTCATTTTCGTTGTAGTGCTTGTGCCGTTGGTTTTCTTCGTCGGCCGAGGACTCCACACCACTAATCGAGATGATCTTCCCACTGGTCGTAGAAGACAGAATATGGATTGGAGAGAAAGGCTGGCATTACAAAATGTCAAATCTCTTCTCACAAAATAGGTAATTGATGTTATCATAGCCATCACAAGCGATATAGAGCTTTTGAGCCTTGATGTTTTCAAGAAAAACAACTTGTCTGCTTCATGGAAAATCATTGGAGTAGAGACTCTAGTTATCGACCCTTCTAAGAACAAAGATGCTGTAGTTGTTGGAAAAGAAACATCTAAGAGCTGAAGAGAGGGGCTGCGTCACAGGTAAAATAAAATTGGAGGGAATTGAGCCGCAAGCCGAGCCACCTGTCGTTCAGCCGGATGCTTCAGACAGATTGTCTTCGTAGGCAATCACTTCCCGTGGAGGTGGCGTCTTTGAAAACTTGGAACTTGATGTGAACCCACGGGATTGAAACCTTTTGGACCCACAAACAATTTGAATAAAGACTCAATAATACCACAATCAAGCCAAAGAACAAATATTGACCCGTTGAACTCTTGTTTCAATGACCTGTTAAACTCTTGTTCCATTGACCTATTCTTGTTCGAAGAACCAAGATTGAAGTAAGAATGCCACAAGGAACAATCATTGATAAGTTCTTTTGTTTATATACTTAACTTTTTTGATGATCCAAAACAATAAATAGAAGCTCCTAAATATATAAGGAGGTTTGTAGAAGTCCCTTATTTCTAACCAATATGGAACAACACTTGTGAATAATGCCGTGTGAATAGTGCTTCATGAATAGTGTCGCGTGAATAGTATGCATGAACAATAACCCCTAAAACAAAAAGCCTAACAAGTCCACAAATATGAAGCCTAAACATTAAGTCCAGAACATTTAGGTTGTGCCTCCCTCTGTAGCTTGTATCACATGAACTAGGATTAGTTCTTCTTCTTGTGATTCCATCTTGAACAGTGGAGTCTTAAAAAGAAAATTGGCATACTCGGCGCAAGTAGATTGCACCAATCCTTGCATAGCTTCCTTGATTTTCTTTGCTCTTGATCTTGTGATTGGCCCTGCTGGTGTTGGCTTTTGTTCACAATCAATATTTTGATAATTTCAATAAATGGATTAAGTTTACAAAATGGACATCTTCAAAGACAAATACATTTTTATCAAAGAGCCAAAGACATGAGGATTGAAGATCAAGAAGATGCAAGAGCTCAAAAGTGAAGATTCAAGCCCTTAGGGTATGATCTTGTAACTTTTAGTTTCACTTTTGACAAGGATTTGAATCACAACTTGCATATTTTTCAAACCGTGCATAATCTTCTTATCATATGTTTGAACAATAAATACACTTTAAATCTTTTCAAATCATCTCTATATAGGGGATGTTTGTTTGCCAAAATATTGGGGAATATTCCCAAAATTTTGGGAATCTTTACTTTATTGAGATTTATTGGGGTTTGTGAAAAGTGAAGTGTGTAGGTGTAAAAGTTAAAAATTTTGGAGTTTGTTTGGTTTGTCCGATTTGTTGAGACCCCAAATATTTGGGGTCTCAAACATGCCCATAAACTCCCAATCCTTGGTTATACTTATGGAAAGCTGATTTTTGAAGTGAGATTTCAAAAATGTCAAAAATGGGCTTTTTAATTGTAGTTGTCTATGAAAATGATTTGTAGCGGTCGACCGCTACATGAAACGGATGAGGAGACAAAATATAACAACATTCAAATTTTATGACCGTTAAGCAACGAGTAGTTGAAGCGGTCGACCGGTGCAAAGGTAACATTGTCACATCGACCCATAATGGCTAGAAACGGCTAGTTTTCTCATGTGGCTTATATATAGACCTTCCTAATGTCTCAAAACAAAGGAGAACAACCACATATCATTTTTAGAGTTTGAGAAATATTTTAAACCTTGTTATTTCATATTTCTCATATCATTTACACAAATAACACTTTCTTATCCTTGTCATTGTGTGAATCAAAGAGATAGAGCTTTAATTTTTCAAATACACTCTTTGAGAGATTTTGTTCTTGTAAACTTCATATCCAGAAGAGGCTATATCTCAAGCTTGGTTGGGTTATGAGTGGTGAGTCCGAAAATCACTTGTACGGTTCTCTAGCACCCGCAAGCTAGTGTGTACACTATTTGGAAGAAGATAGTGGGTAAAAACTCAAGGCTCGGTAACGGAGCTTGAGGGGTGGATGTAACCGGGTTCGCCGAACCACCTAAAAATCACATGTTTGCTGCTCTATCTCTACTATTTACATTTAACACTTACTTGTTGCTCCAATATATTTGTGCTAAATTAGTCTTTACTTTGCAAACAAGATTTTTGGGTTATAACTGAAAAAGTTTGAAACTCAATTCACCCCCCTCTTGGGTTACTTAAATCCTAGGATTTATAATTGGTATAAGAGTTTGGTGCTCGTTATAAAAGATATAACAATCTTGAGTTAGAATGACAACTTCAAGTTTCAACACGCAAGTTGAAGGACTTTCCACACTTAGACCACCATTCTTTAATGGTAGTGATTATGCATATTGGAAACTTAGGATGAGTATTTATTTTCAATCTATTAATTATGATTTATTGTCATGCATATTGAGTGGTCCACATATTCCCACAAAGAAAGTTGGATAGGTTGAAACCTTTAAAAACAAAAATGAATGTAGTGACCTAGACAAAACAAAAATGTCTCTAAATGCAAGAGCTATGAATTTATTATATCGTCCTTTAGATAGAGGAGAGTTTAATAGAATATCTTCTTGCACAAATGCTAAGGAAATTTGGCATGCTCTATATATTACACATGAAGGGAAAAACCAAGTCAAAGAGTCCAAATTACTATGTTTGTCCATGACTATGAGTTATTTAAAATGACACTGGAAGAATCCATTAGCGATATGTATACTAGATTTATCAACATTATAAATGCTTTGAATACTCTTGGTAAATCTTAAACTAACTCGGATTTAGTGAGAAAAAACCTTAGGCCACTACCAAAGTCTTGGGAAGCAAAGGTGACCGCGATTTAAGAGGCTAAAGATCTTACCAAGCTACCTCTAGAAGAGCTTTTTGGATCGCTCACGATCCATGAGATTCAAACGCTCGAAAATTAAGATGAGAGCAAGTCTTTTGTGCACGTACTCAAACATGTCATTTTTGCATCAAAGATGGGCATCTAATTTTTTATTGTGTATTGAAGAAGCTTGGGAGCAAGACTCTCAAGAAGACATGGGTTCCAAAAGAAACCAAGGATAACACCGAAGGACCCAAGAAAGCTTGGGTAACAAAAATGGTTTCTTGATTTTTTGTAGGACTCAAGATGGATGGAGCAATAAAGAGTGCTTGGATGAAACCTGCCTATCAAGAAGGCTTGTGACATTTGAGGATAAATGCTAAGGGAGAAAACCTTTGGTAACTTCTAAACCTTTGATTGAGAATTTGTTTTAAATTGTTAGTTGATGATGATTTCTTATGTGTTAATCTTCTAAATACAAATATATTCATCTTTGACATATCTCTTGCATTTATCAAAATGGAACATCTATGAGTTAACAGTTTTACAAAATCATGAACTTTTAAGAGATTTTGTGAGCCTAATTTTTTTTTGTTGAGAATGACCTTTAAATCATCATTGGTAGCTAAAAAGTTGGTACAAACCCACTTGGTGGGCTACTATGGTAATAGCGATGGACACTTGAGTCCCCATTAGTCATTCTCTATACCATTTCAATATGATTGTCATTTGAACCCTCAAATTGTTCTTTTGGTTGAAAAAGATTATTTTTTGAAGTTACATCCATGCATTCATTTTTTGTTGGACAAAGGGGGAGATTTTCTTATTTTCGATATGCTTGTATTCCCTTTGATCATATAATGAATATTAATAGTATGCATATTTGGGGAAGATAGTGGTGGATAATGCATGCACATATGTTATTTTTATCAAGTTTTTGGTGATGCATCCATCCGTGGTTTTATCCTTTGTATTTTTGATATGACAAAGGGGGGGGGAAATGTGTTAATAGTTTTAATGACTATATATTCTCCTTTGCAATTGGATTATGAATATTGGTTACTAATGTTTTGTCTTAAGTTTCAAATGATTGTCCAACTGCAAATATAAGGGGAGTCATCCCAAAACTATCAATTTATTGTCATCATCAAAAGGGAGAGATTGTTGGCTTTGTTCACAATAAATATTTTAATGATTTCAATAAATAGATTAGGTATACAAAATGTACATTTTCAAAGATAAAGACATTTTTATCAAAGTGGCAAAGACATGAAGATTGAAGATCAATGAAATGGAAGGAGCTCAAAATTGAAGATTCAAGACCTTAGGGTTATAATCTTGTAACTTTTAGTTTCACTTTTTACAAGGATTTGAATCACACACTTGCATATTTTTCAAATTATGCATAATCTTCTTTTCATACCAAAATGCACTTTAAATCTTTTCAAATCATCCCTATATAAACTTCCAAGCCTTGGTTATATTTTTGGAAAGTTGGTTTTTCAAGTAGGATTTCAAAACTGTCAATAATATGATTTTTAATTGTAGCGGTCTATTAAAATGATTTGTAGCGGTCGACCGCTACATGAAACGGATGAGGAGACAAAATTTGACAGCATTCAAATTTTATGACCGTTGAGCAACGACTAGTTGAAGCGGTCGATTGATATAACGGTAAAGTTGTCACATCCACCCCTAATGGCTAGAAACGGCTAGTTTTCTCATGTGGCCTATATATAGACCTTCCTAATCTCTCAAAACAATGGAGAATGACCACATATCATTTCTAGAGCTTGAGAAATATCTTAAACCTTCTTATTTCATATTTCTCATTTCATTCACACAAATCACACTTTCTTATTCTTGTCATTGTGTGAATCAAAGAGATAGAAGTTTCTTTTTTCATATCTACTTTTTGAGAGAGTTTGTTCTTGTAAACTTCATATCCAAAAGAGGTGATTCCTTTAGTGAGGTTGTTCACTAAAGAAGAAGCTTAGAGAAGGTATATCTCAAGCTTGGTTGGGTTGTGAGTGGTGAGTCCTAAAATCACTTGTACGATTCTCTAGCACCCGGAAGCTAGTGCGTACACTATTTGAAAGAAAATAGTGGGAAAACCTCAAGGCTCGGTAAAGGAGCATGAGGGGTGGATGTAGGCGGGTTTACCGAACCACCTAAAAATCCAATGTTTGCTTCTCTATCCCTACATTTTACATTTAACACTTATTTACTTGTTGCTTCAAAAAATTGTACTAAATTAGTCTTTACTTTGCACTTATTTACCATTCCTTTATAAACCATCTCTTTCTTTCAGTAGAGAATACGTCCTTCAACGATCGTTTTGACTTTGCCATGTTGAATTTTCCGTTTATCGTGGAATTTGATTGGGCTTTCCATGTTCTCACCAAACTAGCATGTACATATCTAGAATCTTAATTAACTTGCCGCTTCAACTTTCTTCACAAACACGTCAGTTTTTTCTCTCAAAGAGAATAAATTTTAAGGATTTTGTACTGCTAGACATTTTTTATGGGTCTCACCATTCTCACAACCAATTAAAAAAAATTTCTGAATCTTCTTTGAAAGTTTGAAACTTAAGGTAGTGAATTTAGAAAAACAGAGAAAGTATAGCGAAGCAATGTATTCTCCTATTTTTTGATGAGATTTCTAATTGATACTAACTTTATAGACAAAAAAATATCTAGTAACCAAACCAATAAGATACATGATTTATAGACTATTGTGATAACCAATATTTGATTTACTCGTTTATTGGCCAACCATAACATATACCTTAACTCTATATCATAAATGCTGTAAAGTTACCATATACTATATGACATAATATACTACAAGATATCATGCTACAACAATTTCATACTTGAATGATATACTATATTATGCCTTAGCAACTTCATTCAGGTGGAGCGCCATATACTAGTTAAATATATTCTAATATATCAAATACTATACTACAATGTATTTAACGTGTCATGCATCTATACTGTATATTATTCCATAAATTTTTGTGGTACAATAAGATACAACATACATGTGAATAAAGTATTATATATAACAAAATACACAACAACAACAACGTAATCACCAAGTTATTGTATAATAGCTTCAATGTCCATAACACTCCCTCTACTTTCATCTTGTATTAGGCGGGTCCTTGAGAATAATAAAAATTTCGAAAAATACATTACAATACAAAAAAATATATTATAAGGGATATCATTAGTATGGCAATTTATTATACAACATTAATTTATTGTACTCGTTAGTTACACATAACACATTAAACAAAAGGAAAATAACTTATATGTTTATGCAACATATTATCCAATTTATTATATTTTGTTGCGAGATTTGGACTAACTTTGAGAATGATTCTCTTAGCAAAATGGATCACGGATTTATGAATTAAAGAAAGTTCTATTCAATCTGAATGAAGACAAAGATTCGATAAGCATCTGTTGTGGTAACCTTAAGAATCTGGGATGAACTCCCAGTTTTTTATTCTAGTCCTAAATGTAAATGTGGGAAGCTGAAAATCTTGATAGATCAATACCATTAATGTGATTCTGTTATTCAATTCTTATGGTCATGTTACACGAAGTATCCTATGCTAATGTAAGGGATCAGGTCAGGTTGATTGACCTACAATCACTTGTGAATAAGCTTTGATCATACATTCAGCAATTAAAAAAGACATTCACAGATTAGTTCTGATGCACCTGGGCTTGATTCAATTGCCTTAGATATATTAGTTCTATCCAGAGTAACTCGTAGAGCCAACTTGTTTGTGCACAAATTACCACCACTGAAGCTCTAATACCCTATCCTCCCCCAATTCCGTAGTGGCCTCCAATGTAGTCATAAATAATTGAATAGGGAAAGGTACTGGTAAAAACTAGAGTTCATGAAATTCCACTCTCTATTGAGAGATACCCGAGCCCTTGTGTTCTGTCCTTTATTATTCTTCCTTGGTTTTGACCATCTCCGTTTGGATTTTTGTCTCGCTTTTCCTCTCTCATCCTCCTTCCTTCTCTTTCCATCTCCCTCTTGATTTTGTCTCTTCTCCTCCCTATGGACCCTTTTCTCATTGATGTGGATAGTATTACCCAGCATACACATGATCTCTCTTGGGAGGATCTTAGTAGTCAGCTGGTGGTAGATCCTAACAAAGCGGTTCGGAGGTCAAAGTCTTTGCTGGTTGGTTTGTTTGTTTCGGTGCGTGTACAACACAAGCCGGCTGTTAAGGAAGCCATTCGAGCTGCATGGCGTTTTACCATCGACCTCCGGATAACAGATGTGGGCACAAATAAGTTTTCCTTTGTTTTTACTGATTCCTCTCATAAAAAACGGGTTCTTAAGCAAGCTCCATAGAATATCAGGGGGTTTCTTTTGATTTTACATGAGTGGCCGCCTGAGGGTATCCTGTCCGACTTGCCGTTCTTTTCCGAGGCCTACTGGATTCAAATCCATGGGCTTCCTTTGGCTCGGTTTTCTTATGTTAATGCTCGTATGATTGGTGCTAAACTGGGTTGTGTTCTGGAAGTCGACTCATTTGTTGATTTAGACGAGTCTGCATGTGAATTTTTGTGTGTTCCTGTGGAACTCTAGTTAGCTCAGCCTCTCTCCCCGGGGTTTTTATTTGTCTCGGCACCAGGTTGCTCATCTTGGGTGTCGTTCAAATATGAACGTCTTTCCGGGTTGTGTTACAACTGTGGCTGCCTCGATCATCTGATCGGTTCTTGTAAGGCTTCATCCCCCCACCCTTCTATCTCAGCTTTGGGGCTGTCCATGAAAGTCCTCGCTTTTCAGATTATGGCCAAGAGTAGTCTGCCTTTGTCCTCTTCTCCGTTTGGATCTAATTCTCGTCCAGGGCAGCCTTTTGTGTTGGGTTTGTTAAGCCTATCTCACAAACCGGATAAAGTTGTGGATTCCCTGGCGCTCAGGTGGCCGAGGTTTGCTCCGATTCTGAAGAATGCTTGTTGATGAGTCGGAATGTACTGGGGTCAAAGCTTCTCGCTGACTCTATACCTACCTCCAGTTCCCAGCGACTTCCATTCAATGTGTATCGACACCTTTATTGAGACCTACACCCATGGATGCGACTTCGGTGGGGGTAGGTGATGGAGGGAAATGCCCTCGTCCAATCGACTTCTTGCCTTTGGGATTTAGCCTCGCTATGAATCTAGATGGCGTCAAGCACAATTGTTCGCCTCATTTATTGCCTGCGACCATCATTCCCAGTGATATCGTGGTCCTGTCAGAAGAGGTGGGAACCCTCGCCTGCCGAAGTGGTGTAATGGGCCGGACACCCAATTTGTTTAGGGGCTTCTCTAGCTCATTGAGCCCATCAGCTATAGTGGGTTCTCAGGCCAAGCCCTCTGTTTGTTAGTTGCTAAGACCCCTTTACCCTCTTTTATGACCTCTTCTTCGCTGTCTCCTGCCTCCAAGGCCACCTGGCTTGAGGAAGCTGCCAAATATGTCTGTCCCTCATTCTCTTCGGCGTTAGGTAAGCGGACCAAGGCTTTTTCTGTTGATTGGGTGGAGATAGAGGAAGCTTCTTCCAAGCGTAGTAGGATTCAGCGTGTTTTGCATTTTGATCAAGACGATCTGACGTTGGGGGACCTTTGTAGTGTGTCGGGTGCTTAGCCACGGTCATCCTCTGATCAGCGTATATCGGCTAACATTCGATCACTTGCTTCGAGTCGCCATCATTCTTTGGTTCAATTGCTTAAGGCCGGGGTGGCTGGCCCTAAACTGCCCCCTCATTCCCCATGACTACGATCTCTTGGAACTGCAGAGGACTAGCTCAAGGTCTTGCAGTCCGTGTGCTTCGAGTGTTGATTCGCCGTTTTGATCCTGCTCTGATTTTTGTTATGGAAACCAAAATAACCGATGAAGCTCTTGCTAGTACTGCGCATCAGCTTGGTTTCCAATCGTTTTTCTCTGTTCCTCCGGATGGTCTCCGAGGTGGTCTTGCTGTGTTTTGGAGATCGAATATTGTGTGTGATTTTGTCTTTTCTTTGCCGAACATTGTCTCTGTTTTGATCTAACCGGGCAATCTGTTTCCTGCCTTCCAGTTATTGTGTATCTATGGTCCCACTCGATGGCAAGATAAATTGCCTTTTTGGACCTTGTTGGATTATTTGGTTGCTTCTTGTACCCTCCCGTGGGTGTATCTCGGAGATTTCAACGCTATCTCCTCTTTGCATGATAAAAGAGGTGGGCGTCCTTTCCGTAGTTCACATTCTTCTGGTCTATCCCGTTTTATTGAGGTGCATGGGGCTATGGATATGGGATTCGCTAGTCCCCGATTTATGTGGAACAATAGGCGTCCGGCGAGAGCTCATATTTCGCAGTCGGATCATCTCCCTCTGTTGATGGCAATATAGGGTACTTCTTCGACTTTGCCTCGACAATTCAAATTTGAGTCGTTCTGGCTCCGTGACCATTCTTTCTTCAACGTGGTTGCCTCGGCTTGGACTTCCCCTGTGTTTGGCTCTCTTGATTCTTGAGTTTTCCAAAAGCTCAAAGCTACTAAGATAGCCCTAAAATTTTGGAACCTTCATTTTTTTGGTCAGATCCAGCAGTCTATTTCTAAGTTGGAAGCTGCTATGCTTGACAAGAAGCGGGAAGTTCCTTCGTTGGAATCCCTCTTTTCTATCCGGCATCTTACGGTGGCTTTCAATGAACAGTGTCGTCGAGAAGAGATCTTCTGGAAGCAGAAATCCAGAGATCAGTGGCTTGTTTCCTCTGATCTTAATACTAAGTATTTCCACGCGTCAACTGTCACTCGGAGGTGTCGCAACCAGATTGTCCGATTAAAATCGGTGGAGGGTCAATTGATCTCGGGTCGGCAGCAGATCGGGGAGTCGCTCCTCTCCTTCGATCTATATACATCCTCTTCGCCAGTGTTTCCACCTGATCTGGATGGTCTTTTACCTGCTTGTGTTTCTGTTGAGGATAATTTGGGTATGTGTCAATTTCCTTCGGCTGCTGAGATATTCTCCACTTTGAAGCGTATGAACCCTCACAAAAGGTCGGGTCTGGATGGTATGACTGCACTTTTCTTCACTTCATATTGGGATATTGTTGGTCCGGATGTTGTTGACTTGATCCAAAAATTTTTCTCCACTGCTTCTTTGTTTCCAGATGTTAATCAGACTAACTTGGTTCTTATTCCTAAAAATGACCATCCTTCGTCCGCAGCTGATTTTAGGCCGATTAGTTTGTGTAATCTTATCTATAAGCTTATTTCGAAGTTATTGTCAAATCGTCTCAAACCCCTCCTTTCGAAATTGATTTCTGCATTTCAAATGGCTTTTATCCCGGGGTCTAATGTTCAGGATAATTACCTCATTGCGGCTGAATTGTTTCAAAGTATGAAGTTTAAAACAGGGCGGAAAGGTTGGTTGGCGATTAAGGGCGATATGGCTAAGGCCTATGATCGAATTGAATGGTCCTTTCTTTTGGCAATTTTGAGACAGTTCGGGTTTGTACCTCACTGGATCTCCTTCATCGAGCAATGTATTTCACATACTCAATTTTCGGTGCTCCTTCAGGGGGACCCTTTGTCCGCGTTCCTTTTCATCCTTGTTTCTGAGGTGTTGTCAAGGCTTTTGGTTAGGGCTGAACATGCTGGGCAGAGTCATGGGGTTCAGATTAATGCTTCAGCCCCTGCCATCTCCCATTTGTTTTTCGCTGACGATGTTCTGCTACTCTCACGGGCTCATGCTTCAGATGCTTCTCATTTTTGGGCCTGTTAACAGACCTATATGGATTGGTCTGGTCAACTTTTGAATCGGTCTAAATCATCGGTCCATTTCTGCAAGAATTTTACTGTGGCCCAGGCGACTCGCTTGGCTAATTCGCAATTTAGGCTTTCCCCTTATTTTTCCTAGAGCCAAGGCTGAGGTTTTGGCTGATTTGAAGGACCATCTGTTTGGTCGTATTAATGGGTCGCAATCCAAGCTTTTGTCTCAAGCTGGGAGATCTTCTTTGATCACTGTTGTGGCTTCTTCCATGCCCACTTATTTTATGAGTTCGTTTCTTCTTCCTAAGGGCTGGTGTATAGTTGTGGATAAACGTATGAAGGACTTCTGGTGGGGTTTTCCCAAGGATAAAGCTCAAAACCTTACCCTCAAATCGTGGTCATCCTTGTGTCTTCCTGAAGCTCTTCGTGGTCTTGGTTTTAGGCCGATGAGTAGATTCAATGAGGCACTTTTGTCTGAACTGAAGTGGAAAATTCGAAGTGTTGATGGGAGTTTGTGGGGCTCCTTGTGTTCTACAAAATATCTTCGTCACTTCCCGTTTGGATATGGGCCGCCTCCGCGTCGAGCGACGTGGTCCTGGCAAGGTATTTTGTCTTTATCCCCCTTACTGGTGAAGGGTGGTTGTCCCCAGATTCGGGATGGGCAGAATACTTTCATCTGGTCCGACCCGTGGATAGTGGGGTTGGATTCCTTTCGCCCCATTCCTCGTTTAGAGGTTGGTCCAGATAGTTGTTGGATTGTGTGAGTTCCCTCATTTTGCCGGTGTCTCATCAATGGAATCGTGTTCTGCTCTCCCAGTTATTTGATGAGACCATCGTTGCCTGTATCCTGCGTTTGCCTATCTGTTTGGATGGTTGGTCTGACTGTTCGATTTGGACCCTAGACCCTTCGGGCTCTTTTACTGTTAGGTCCATGTATTGTTGTTTGATTCCCTCTGTGGATTGACAGATGGCCCCGTTGGGGATGGCTGATTGGAAGGGTATTTGGATGCTTCGTTTGCGCGCCCGTCTTCGGTTGCTTATTTGGAAAATCGCTTGGGACATCCTCCCCACCCGTTCGAGGATTCGTTTTGCTATTCATCAGCTACCTGAGGTTGATTGTTTGTGTGTTTTCTGTTCTTCCGCAGTGGAGTCGGTGCAACACTTATTCTTTGGCTGTCCTTTGGCTTGTTTTATTTGGCGAGAGTCCCCTTGGCAGATTCAGCTTGAGCAATTCTCTTCTTTTTCGGTGTCCCAGTGGATCTAAGTTATTCTTAATCCGCGCTCTTGTTTGCGTCTTCCTAGGACGGATGTTCACCACTTTCAGGTTTATGCTGCTATTGTGTGTGATTCTATTTGGCATCAACGCAATTTGGCGGTGCATGGCAAGCTTGCGTTGGATCCTGGGCAATTGAGCCTGCAAATCAAGGGGGTGTGTGATCGTCATATGTCCGCTTGGTCCTCCCACTCCCGTGCCCCTGGTTCTGTTTTGCAACTCACTTATATAGGCCAAATCTTGTTGAACATTGATGTCGCAATTCGTCCATTATTCTCTATGGCAGCTTGTGTTTGCAGGGACCATTGGGGTCATATTGTTTTTCGGCATCCCAAAAGTTGAATTTCGTTGACCCCTCTGAAGGGGAAGCTATGGTGTTACCCTTGGGCATTTCTGTTGTGATTGATCACCAGTGGGAGCAAGTGGTTTTTGAGGGCGACTCGTTGATTGTTATGGATGCTATTTCCAATCCGATTGAAGTTTGCCTTTGGCGTATTGAGGCCTCTATCTCTGTTGTGTTGTTTTACTCACGCTATTTACCTGTTTACCCCTCGGGGTTCTAATGTGCTTGCGCACAATTTAGCCCAATGGGCCGCTTCCTCTCTTCGAGAGGGTAGTTTTCTCGACATCTTAGGGCTTAATCCTTTTTTTTTCTGCCTATACGAGGGTTTTGACCCACCTTGAAGGGCCCCTCTTTTCTGTTGAACTACTGTATTTCGCTTTTAGTTTTATATATGATTTCTGTTGATAAAAAAAAATAATTGAATAGGGGAAGAACCCTCCATAGTGGGATTCTTTCTTCGCCTTACGTCAGTATGTACGTAGTACTCTATTGGCTAGTTCTCTTAGCGTTTTGTGTCTTATATATGTTGACAGTGCCGTGTTAGAAATGGTAGCCCACTAGGCTCATTTCTGCATGACAAGCTGTTGGAAGAAGACTGCCACAAACAACTGGAGGCGAACAGCTTGACTGAGGTGTTCCCAAATCATCTTGGCGCGTCCTTTCTGTGGCACTTATTTCTCCTTTAACTACTAATTGTCCTTTTGCTTAGTTGCCTGGGAAACTTCACTGCAACTCAAGAACATAAGAGTCTGAAGTCAATGCGAATAGCTTACTAAAAAGTAAGTTTCGGTTTCAAGTTCACCCATTTGTTCCCGTAAAAGCCGAAAACCTTGCACTGTCCTTCTTCCCAGGCAATTCTGCCGTGCAGACTGATGTACGTGTACCCAAAACGTCTTCGCCCTAATCTGCACGTCAAGGAGATGAAAGTCCTGCATGCGGTTTGCTCCACACATTTGAGACTTAAGTGAATATCTTAAATTAAAACATAACAGATGATGAAGAAGAAGCTCATAGTTCCCAAAGCCCATCCCATTTTTGAGCTGCAATGAAGTTTACAAGTACTTTACTCTTGTGCGTCCTCTCCTTGGCATTGTTTGTTCCCCCCGCATCAACGTTTCCTTCTTTGAGCAAAGGTTCATCTCTCTCCAGCGAGAAACCAAAAGATGTTTTAACATCCGCAAATGGTGTGTTCTCTGCTGGCTTTTATCCCGTCGGTGAAAATGCTTATTGCTTTGCCATATGGTTCACCAAGCTGAACCGTGACCATGATCTCGTTGTGGTCTGGATGGCAAATCGAGACCAACCAGTTAATGGAAGGCGCTCTAAGCTCTCCCTGCTTGATACTGGGGATCTTATTTTAACTGACGCTGGTAAGTTCACCGTTTGGGCGACACACACTCTCTCCCGCTCATCTATAGAATTATATCTCAATAACACAGGAAATCTTGTTCTACGTACTTTGGAAGGTGATCACTTATGGGAAAGCTTTGATTTCCCTACTAATACCCTACTTCCCCAACAACTGCTGACCAGAAATACAAAGCTTGTCTCCTCGAGAAGCCAAAACAACTATTCCTCTGGTTTTTACAAGCTTTTTTTTGGTGATGATAACCTTCTGAAACTTCTTTATGACGATCTTAAGATTTCCAGCGTGTACTGGCCTCATCCATGGCTTGTGAGTTGGGATAATGGTAGGAATTCGTACAACAATAGTAGAGTCGCAGAGCTTGATTCCTTCGGGAACTTTAGTTCTTCCGATGATTTTACTTTTATGTCAGCTGATTATGGACAAGTGCATCGTAGAAGATTGACAGTTGATTACGATGGTAATATGCGAGTATACAGCTGGGACGAGGAGGGAGAGACGTGGATTGTTTCGTGGCAAGCCATTCAAAATCCTTGCACGATACATGGTATCTGCGGGGCAAACAGCATGTGCAGATATATTCCTGGTTTTGGTAGGAAATGCTCCTGCCTTCCGGGGCATCATATGAAAAATCAGACCGATTGGTCTTATGGTTGTGAACCAGAATATGTGTTGTCTTGCAACAAAACTGATTCCGACTTTCTACAGCTATCCCATGTTGAATTCTATGGTTATGATTATGGCTACTTCCGCAATTACACGCTAGATGGATGTAAGAGTTTATGCTTGCGACTATGCAACTATTGCATAGCATTCCAATACACCTTCAACCGGGACGATGGGTTTGCAAACTGTTACCCGAGGACACTATTGCTGAATGGATATCAGTCCCCCAGTTATGGAGGAAGTTTATATTTGAGAATACCCAAAAGAATGAACCTATTCAATGCCCAAACGGTACAAGAATTCAGTTTACATTGTCCTAGTGAAGGTTCAGTGCAGCTGAACAGAATGTATCTAAAAAGCCATGGCAATTGGACACTGAAATTCTTGCTTTGGTTTGTATGCGGACTAGGAGGACTTGAAATCGTTTGTATCTTTTTCGTGTGGTGTCTCTTGAGTAGAACCCGGAAAAATTCCGGGGCAAGCACGCAAGGTTATCTTCTTGCTGCCACCGGATTTCGAAAGTTCACCTATTCTGAGCTAAAGAAGGCAACGAAGGATTTCACTGAGGAGATTGGAAGGGGAGCAGGAGGGATTGTATACAGAGGGGTGTTGTCTGACAATCGAGTTGCAGCAGTAAAGCAACTTAATGTTACTCACCAAGGAGAAGATGTATTCTTAGCAGAAGTAAGCATCATTGGAAGGCTAAACCACATGCACTTGATAGAGATGTGGGGCTATTGTGCTGAGGGAAAGCGTAGGCTTTTGGTGTCTGAATACATGGAGCATGGTTCTTTGGCACAAAACCTTGCTTCTAGTTCACTTGACTGGAAGAAAAGGTTTGAAATAGCTTTGGGCACTGCAAAAGGCCTGGCTTATCTACATGAAGAGTGCTTGGACTGGGTTTTACACTGCGACGTAAAACCTGAGAACATACTCCTAGACTCTGATTATCAACCAAAGGTGGCAGATTTTGGCTTGTCTAAACTACAAAACCGAGTTAAGCCCAGCAATTCAAGCTTCTCAAGGATGAGAGGAACCCGAGGTTATATGGCTCCGGAGTGGATATTCAATCTGCCCATCACCTCCAAAGTAGATTGTTATAGCTACGGTATCGTTGTGTTGGAAATGGTGACTGGAAAGAGCACTCAGATCCATGCTGTACATGATGCAGCGGAGAGAGAACGCAAAAGTCTCGTTGCATGGGTTAGAGAGAAAAAAAATAGACCAGCCGCGACAATCTGCTGGATTGAAGATGTCATAGACCCCATAATGGAAGGCAGATATGATTTGGCTAAGATGGAAATCTTGGTTGGGGTGGCTTTGCAGTGCGTAGAGGAAGACAAAGATGCAAGACCTACCATGAGCCAAGTGGTTGAGATTCTTCTTCACCACGAAGGTAATCATGATTAATACTACCTCGACGTACATTATTGTCGTCTAATAATGTTCTAAGTTGATCAGTCCGTCTATGGTTTGTTCTCTGTATTCGCAATATTTCTTCCACTGCACTACTAGTCTTCGTACATGTATATTCCTGTCAGTCACTTATTTAATTGGAGAATAATGCCACTGCTGCATATGTGTGATATTGTAAAAGATTTTTAAAATATTAATATATTTTAGTTTTATGTTTTTTTTTTTCAAGCGCTGTTAATGCATTATTGTAGGAAACAACAAGTGATTGGATCTATCTGTTAATATTTTAGACGGTAGATTGTACAATCTAGGGATGGAATTATTTTAATCACAGAATTGATTTAAATCAAAATATATATGACTAATGCTTTGCAATGATTAAGATGAATCATCTTGGATCCCGCGACTAGAATTTCGTCCTTATTAATTAGAAGAAGTCGAACGGTAAAACTTTTCTTTAATGGTTTAAAAGAACTAAAGGAAACTTGAATATTTAAGGTAAAACTTGATTTTATTCACTTGGGACGACACAATATTTCTATTTAACTAAATATCATCACTACAAGAAAAAAAAAGACATTGGGTGACGAATTTTGCTAATTTCGTCCGCTAATGTTTTGGTTGACAAAACCGAGTTGTCACTAGGTTTGTCACCTAAAGCCCGTCTGCCAAACTTTTAGATGACGATTTTCCTGTTCTGTCGCTCAAAACCATTCGGACGATTTACAATACCGTCAGAACACTTTTGTGCCATAATTACAAAATTGAAAATCGTTATGTCCAGAACATTCCATCCGTTCGCATGAGCTATCTGAACGTACTCTCCATACATTCGCATAGCTCATGTGAACGGTTGGTCCAATGTGACGAAATGCACTTTGTCATAGACAATCCGTGCGCACAGTTATATAAAACCTTCCGAACGGCATTGTCCGGACTCGTACATAAGGACGTTTGTACCTTTGTTTCGCTTATGACGAAATAGATTTTATAAGCTTCAATAACCATTTGAACCCTTACGTAGATAGTTCGAACATTTTTTCTGTTGAACACGTTGGAATGTGTTTTATTACCGTGCCAATGTCTGCTTATTAAAAGATTGTGTGCACGAGAGAATAGCCGTGCGGACAGACAAATTTAAGTTGAAGGGTTCGGACAGGTAGTTATGTGTGCACACGTTATCATTGCACAAGAATCGTTCGGACGACTTTTGTTGCCGTTGGATTTTTTCTACATATTTGAATTAATTTAATTAAAATTTTAAAAATAATTTGCAAATAATATAAATAGAAAGATATTCAATACTTGTAATAAAATAAATATCTACAAATATGCAATCGTCATTAAATGTAAATAAAATACATAATCGATAAGTACTGACAAAATAGTGAAAATACATAAATCTTCCTAAATTTTCTTTTGGGTGTGGTAAGAGATTGCAGTTGTCTTATATGTTCCATCAGTTGCTCACGCATCTTCTCCGTCATTAGTTGCATCCTCCATTCTTGTTGTTCCACTAGGTTTATTTGTTGTTCCTACATCATCCTTTGATGCTCTTCGTCTTTTTTCCGTTGCTACTCTGCCATCATCTGCATCAGCTCTTGTCTTTCTTCTATTGCTACTCCTCTATCATCTGCAGATGCTCTAGTATTGTCTGCTTCATATCTGACCGCTTGACCAGAAGCGCTTCATATTCCATCTGTCTAGCCCTCATCTCCTCAATCTCTAATCTGGCCTTCTCCAATCTCCGGGACAAATCAACGGACACTGCTGATAAAGATGATCCAACAGACCATACTGAATGGCCTAAACCTCGCATGTAACCCGCTTTCATCCTCAATACCTCAGCAAAAATCTCCACTTCGATGTATCACTTTCCCTTTAATCCATGCTGCAACTGTAATTGCTTTTTTTCCTACAAAATTATAAAAGAAGATAAAATTAGAACATATGTGTTATGAATATTGTGAGTTATTGTGGATGACCGTTACATCCGTTACACCTTTTACCGACCGTTAGCTTTCTCACAATTATGTATCTCTTTATTTCCATTTGAATTTCTTTTAATTCTATGTATCTCCTCTATGCCTATATAAAGGGGTATTGAGATGAATTGTAAGACACATCAATATTTAGAATATATCATAGTTCCTGAAGAACTATTGCTCTCTTTCTCTCTTTGTTACGGTTTCTAGATCCTATTGTTCCTTAATTTTACAACACGTTATCAGCACGAAGCTCTACCGATCGTGAAGGAAGTACTTGAAATTACAAGAGAAGGATGTGTACTTTCTTGTTGCAAAAAGTCCATTCGAAGTTGCATATTTTTATACCCTTTCACAAGCTTGTGGTAAGATTATTCGATTTGACATTTTCTTCTTTGTTGATTTGTGTAATTGGATTAGAAACTTATTCATCCGTTGCTTGTTATAGATCATGTCGAATCTTGCAAAATTTGAATTTGTAGCTCTTGATATTTCGGGCAACACTGATCTCTCTTGGTTCCTTGATGCTGAAATTCATCTTGATGCATCCCTGCAGGATCGCGCCAAAGCAATGATTTTCTTATGCCATCATCTTCATAAAGAATTGAAATCTGAATATCTTACGGTAAAAGATTCCTTACTTTATGGAATAATTTAAAGGAGAGATACGGGCACCAAAAGTCTGTAATCCTCCCAAAAGCTCGATATAATTGGATGCACCTGAGGTTGCAAGATTTTAAATCTGTTTGTGAGTATAATTCTGCTTTGTTCAAAATCACTTCACAGTTAATCCTGTATGGAGAAAATGTCACTGAAGAAGACATGTTGGAGAAAACATTCACTACTTTTTATGCCTCGAATATGCTCCTGCAGCAGCAATATCGAGAGCGAAAGTTCACGAAATATTCTAAACTAATTTCTTGTCTTCTTGTGGCTGAACAAAATAATGAGCTTTTGATGAAAAATCATCAGTCCCGACCAACTGGTTCTCAACCATTCCCTGAAGCGAATGGAGTCTCACTCCCTGAAGTGAATGAGACATATTTTCAGAAAAAAAACTACAGTCGTGGTCGTGGTTGGGGAAAGAATAAAAGGGGAAAACAACACCACCAGAAGTGGAATAACAATTCTTCAACACCGAACCACCAGAAGTGGAGAAATGCCAAACAAGAAAAAGACAAAGGGTTGCAAAATAAACTGTCAAAGAATTATGAAGACAAATGCTATCGGTGTGGGATGAATGGGCATTGGTCTCGTACTTGTTGTACGTCAAAGCACTTGGTTGATCTATACCAAGCCTCTCTGAATGGGAAAGGAAAAGAAACAAATTTTGTTGATCATAATAACTCTCTTGATAGTTTTGTCGGAATTGATGTTACTCATCTTGATGTTTCGGATTTCTTTAAAGATCCTAACGGAAAAATTGATCATTTGATTGGCGATGAAAATGTTATCATAAATTAATGTATTCACTTCATGATGAAATAAAATGTTATAATTTTATTTTCATATTGTTATGCGTTAGTGATTATTAATATATATATTTTATATGTGTGAAGCAACATGGATTCATCTAATGCATTGATTCACTCCAAGATGGTTGAGGATGATTTTTCCTCGCAGACAGCGCAACAACGCATACAATCTTGAAAGAGAAAAAGTATTTTCACTACTTAACATTATCTATTGCATGTGTCAACACAATATCAGGTTCTACAAATCTGATTGAAGGCTCTGGAAGAGCCTATATTATGCTCCCTGAAGGAACAAATTTGTGTATTGACGAGGCATTATATTCTTCTAAATCTAGAAGAAATTTACTTAGTTTTAAGGATATACGTCTCAATGGTTATCACATTGAAACTAATAATTAAGGTAGTGGAGAATTTCTTTGTATTACCTCTAATGTATCGGGCCAGAAGCTCATACTGGAAAAACTATCTGCTTTCTCTTTCGGATTATATTATACGACGATAAGAATAGTGGAATCAAATATTGTAATGCACCAGAAGTGCTTTGATCCAAAGACATTTATGCTTTGGCATGATCGACTTGGACATCCAGGATCTATAATGATACGTCGAATTATTGAGAACTCACATGGACATCGTATAAAGAATTAAAAGATTCTTTTACCAAGTGATTATTCTTGTAGTTCATGTTCTCAAGAAAAATTTATTATTAAACCATCTATCTCAAAGATAGTTTTTGAGTCTCCGTCATTTTTACAAAGAATTCAGGGAGATATTTGTGGACCAATTCATCCAGCGTGTGGACCATTTAGATATTTCATGGTTTTAATTGATGCATCTACTAGATGGTCACATGTTTGTCTTCTTTCTACTCGAAATGTTGCATTTGCTCGACTTCTTGCTCAAATTATTAGACTAAGAGCACAATTTTCTGATCATCCTATTAAGAGCATTCGATTAGATAATGCTGCAGAATTTTCATCTCAGGCTTTTAATAACTATTGTATATCTGTTAGAATTGATGTTGAATATTCTGTTCCTCATGTTCAAACTCAAAATGGTTTATCTGAATCTTTCATAAAAAGACTTCAGTTAATTGCTCGACCTTTGCTTATGAGAACAAAATTATCAGTTTCTGCTTGGGGACATGCTATTTTATATGTTGCATCACTCGTACGGATTAGACCAACTGCTTATCATAAATATTCTCCTTTTCAACTTGTTTTTGGTCAACCTCCGAATATCTCTAATCTTCGAATTTTTGGTTCTGCTGTCTATGTTCTAATTTCACCCACTCAACACACTAAAATGGGTCCTCAACGTAGACTTGGTATTTACGTTAGTTTTGATTCTCCATCCATTATTAGATATCTTGAACCATTAACTGGTGATATTTTTAAAAGCACGTTTTGATGACTGTCATTTTGATGAGACCATTTTTCCACCATTGGGTAGTGAAAAGTCGTTGTCTGAAGCACGACGTGAGATTACTTGGAATAATTCGACGTTATCTCATTTTGATCCTCGAACCAATCAATGTGAACTTGAAGTTCAAAAGATCATTCATTTGCAAGATATTGCAAATCAATTACCAGACGTGTTTACAGATAATAAGAGGGTTGTGAAATCATACATCCCAGCTGCTAATATCCCTGCACGGATTAATGTTCCTGAAGAACAACAAGTAGAAAATGAATCTAATACATGCTTGAGGCGTGGTAGACCTCTGGGTGCTAAAGATAAAATTCTCCGGAAGCGGAAGATACAAAAGAAAGAAATTGGTGCTCCTGAAGAGACCATTCCCACAATACAATAAATAAAATTGAGAAATATATCTCCTGAAGAGATAGTCCCAGAAGTGGCAGCTCACGAAGATATAACTCCTGAAGAGGAAAAGATACCTGAAAATAATGAGATTTCAATACATTATGTGAGTACATGAGAAATGCTTGATAGAAACAAAATTGTTGCCGACAACATATTTTCATTCAAAATTGCTTTTGACATTACCAGAAGTAATGATGAAACTGAACCACAATCCGTCGAAGAATATCGACGTAGAAATGATTGGCCAATGTGGAAAGAAGCAATCCAGGCCGAGTTAAACTCTCTAGCCAAATGTGAAGTATTTGGACCTGTAGTCCAGACACCTGAAGATGTCATGCCTGTCTGATATAAGTGGGTATTTGTGCGAAAACGTAATGAGAAAAATGAAGTTGTGAGATATAAAGCACGACTTGTCGCACAAGGTTTCTCGCAGAGACCCGAGATTAATTATGAAGAGACATATTCTCCCGTAATGGATTCAATTACCTTTAGATTTTTAATCAACTTAGTAGTCACAGAAAGATTAGATATACGATTAATGGATGTCGTGACTGCATACTTATATGGTTTATTAAACCATGATATGTACATGAAAATCCCTGAAGGATTTAAAATGCCTGAAGCATGTAATTATACATCCAAAAGCATGTACTCTATCAAGCTGCAAAAATCTCTGTATATGTTAAAACAATCCGGACGCATGTGGTATCACCGTCTTAGTGAATATCTCCTAAAGCAGGGATATGAGAATAATATACTTTGCCCGTGTGTTTTTATCAAGAAATCAGAATCCGAATTCGTAATAATTGCAGTATATGTTGATGATTTAAATCTTGTGGGGACTCCAGCAGAGCTCACAAATACTGCAAATTGTTTAAAAAGTGAATTTGAAATGAAAGATCTTGGAAAAACTAAATTTTGTCTCGGCCTGCAGCTTGAGCATTTTCCAAGTGGAATTTTTGTCCCTCAATCGACATATACTGAAAAAGTCTTGAAGTACTTTTATATGGATAAAGCTCATCCTCTGAGTACTCCAATGGTTGTACGATCACTAGATGTGAAAAAAGATCCATTCCGTCCTAAAGACGAAGAAGAAGATATTCTTGGTCCTGAAGTACCATCTCTCAGTCCAGTTGGTGCCTTAATGTACCTTGCAAATTGCACTCGTCCTGATATAGTTCTGCACCAACTCGGAGACATTGGAATGGAGTCAAACAAGTATTACGTTATCTCCAAGGAACCAATGACATGAGATTATATTATCCAAAATAATCAACTGTTTAGTTGGTTGGTTTTGCAGATGCAGGCTATTTATCTGATCCTCATAAAGGACGATCGCAAACTGGATATTTATTTACCTATGGAGGTACTGCCATTTCATGGAGATCCATCAAGCAAACAATATCTACTACCTCTTCGAATCACTCTGAAATAATTGCAATTCATGAGGCAAGCCGAGAATGTGTTTAGCTGAAATCAGTGATTCAGCATATTCAAGAAAAATGTGGTATTCGATCAGTTAAAGGCAGTCCCACAATTTTGTATGAATACAATGCTGCTTGTATCACACAGATCAGAGGAGGTTACATTAAGGGTGATAGAACCAAGCATGTTTCACCTAAATTCTTTTATACTCATGAACTTCAGAAGAGCGATGAAATTGATATCAAACAGATACGTTCAAGTCACAATTTGGCAGATTTATTCACCAAATCATTAGCCACTGCAACATTCAAGAAGATGGTGCACAACATTGGAATGCGACGTCTCAAAGAATTTTTATCGTGAAACTAGTCATCCTTTTAAGGGGGAGTCTTCTATATTGGTACAGATTGTACTCTTTTTCCATCGCTAAGGTTTTGTCCCATTGAGTTTTCCTTTGCAAGGTTTTAATGAGGCAATCTTCTACCACTCAAAGATACACACGAATAATGTAATCTTTTTCCTTCGCTATTGGTTTTTTCCCATTGGGTTTTTCTATGACAAGGTTTTAACGAGGCATATTCGCTGTGTATGGTCATCCAAGGGGGAGTGTTATGAATATTGTGAGTTATTGTGGATGACCGTTACATCCGTTACACCTTTTACCAACCGTTAGTTTTTCTCACAATTATGTATCTCTTTATTTCCATTTGAATTTCTTTTAATTCTATATATCTCCTCTATGCCTATATAAAGGGGTATTGAACATACTTTTTTAAGACTCAATACAACACCATCCGAACCTAGAGAGGGGTGAATAGGTTCTCCAATTTAAACTTTAAAACTATTCCAAATCTACAATTCTTTTTCTGCACAAATTACACCAAATCAGATTAGAAAGTTCAGTACACACATTTACATCAATGTAAATAATCACACAAAGATCAGATCAGAATATTTGGAATCTATATCCAAGATTCTCAAGTCAAGAACATCTGAAAATTTAACTTGTAGTTTATACTAAGAATCACATTAAACAATAACACAATTAAAAGAAAAAACACCACCACAAGACACAAAACTGGTGACGAAGAGAAAATCTCTTGGAAACAAATTCCAAGAGATAAAACTCTCCGGGCCCGTAGGCCAGGTAACAATTCCACTAGCTTTTCAAACTCGAAATACAAGGTGATCTTTAGACTCAAGACTGACCACAACTCTAGTCTAACACACTTGATTTCTTACCCAAACCTCACCGTCCGGATCTGCTCCAATGCAGGGATCGAGAACCTCTCATCCATTCGAAAAGCTAACTTTGCAAACCAGCAACAACAGCAACCGCACGAACTCGTCACTTGGGCCTTCAAGATTTCAGCAACCTCCGAAAGTCTTGAATTTCTTTTTGGGGAAATAACGGTGCTGATCGAAATATCGAACTAAGAATCCTAAGGAGAGGGGTTTATCTTCAAGGCTTCATCTCAGTTCATACACATAAAGGCTTAAAGAAATTTGACAGAAAGTTTCCAAGGAATTTTTCGTTGAACACACAATTTCTTAATATCTATAAAGCTCGAGTTCTCTCTTAAATCGTTGAGTAAAAGGGCCTTCTTGGCTAAAGGAAAACTCACGGGTTCTTTTAGAAGGTTCTGGCCTTTTGGGTCTTTTGTGACGTCATTCATTTAGTTAGAAACAGACTAACCACTTTCTGTTGCATCTGAACTTTAAATCCCGTTTCTGTCTAACTTGCATCTGACTTCCAGCTGACTTGAAACTCTTGAGGAAAAACTCTGTTTTCACAGCTATCTTTAATTCTTCATAGATGCTTTGACCCATTTTAATATCTCAGGAAATACACTAGATTACATATGAAGTTTAGCCAACTAAAATATTCCCTAACAATCTCCCCCTTTGGCTAACTTCATGACAAACAAAAATCCCAACCCCAAAGGACATGGATTCTGCTGATCACCACCACAGAACCCATTTACATAAAATAGCCTATGAACTCTATCATAGCCTATTCCATAAATTCATGAGATTTCCAAATACCTGCATACAAACACCTCAGCAAAACACAATCTATAAATTTCATTAGAGCATGATTAACACAAAATAAAAGGAGTTAATCATAATAGTTTAACACAAAACAAAAAATACCAACCCCAAAAGACATGGATTCTGCTGATCACCACTACAGAACTCATTTACATAAAATAGCCTATGAACTCTACCATAGCCTATTTTATAAATCCATGAGATTTCTAAATACCTGCATACAAACACCTCAACAAAACACAATCAATAAATTTCATTAGAGCGTGATAACACAAAACAAAAGGAGTTAATCATAATAGTTTAGGTTACTACTCTCCGCCTGAGATAGATAAACTCTCCCCCTAAGTGTTAGAACAATATGCTTCACAAGCACAAGTATAACACTACACTCTCATAACTAATAATCCAAGTGCTTCAGTAACAATCCCAACTAGCTAACATATAAAGTCACCATATAGCATAGGAATTATATACGTGCAGCAGAGCATCATACGAACAATAAAGGTTTAGCAGACATATGAAATAAACGTTCAACATCAACAGAAACTACAATCAACTGAAGCACATTACATAACAGTATAACAATACTACTATTACTACTCCCCATTTTGGCAAGAAGTGAGCCAAAGGAAATTTAGTCAGAGTCGACAGTATTAGAGTCATGAGCAGTAGCTGCGCCAGCAGAAGTAACATCATCAGAGGCAGAACAGTCAGGATCACCAAAACCTCCAGCCATACTTGAGGCACCTTGAGAGTTCACCACATTTCAATGTTTACAAGTAGTGGCGACATCATTAAGCAGAAGTAGCATCAGCAGAGGCATATTCAGCAAATGAAAATTAACAATATACATCAATGAAACAAAACATCAACTTCTCCCCCTTTTTGTCAAGAAAGAGGCCAAAGATTAAACAACAAATCATCATTTGTTATCAACAGAGCTACCAACCTCAATTCAAACATCTATCAACTACAAACAAAAAATAACTACAGACAATCATCATGTTTATTAGACGTGTAATATCCAAATAGAACAAGAAGTGAAACAAATGTAATACACTTCAATACTACATCTCACAATCCACCATCAGATTGAACACAAAATAGAATATGTGCACTGCAAAACATCACAAGTGTCACAATCCAACTTCATAATATCACAGCTCATCCAGAATACTATAAGCAAATATCTCAACCAGTTTGTTCAAATATCAACATAAAACAAAGCAGTTTTGAGATAGACCTAAGAACATAAAGCAGTTTTGTCGTAGTCCTCTTCCTCAGTAGATGTTTAGAGTAGTACTCCCCCTCAATGTATAATACTCTCATTTAGTAACAATAATGACAATTAATCATTTGCAATTATGGAAGATCCGTTCTCCATATCATTATAGTCATATAATCATTTATGGTGTTATTGATAAAATGCACATGTTCATTAAAATAAATTAACACACATATTGCATAAACACATGGGAACAACCAACAAGACCAATTAGATTCAAATATGAAAAAATATGACACAGTGGCCTTTAAAGGATTAGTACGTGTCATTCATTTATATCATAGTCCATGTTTTTTAATGAAAGCAACAATTGTTTGTTAAAACTACTCAAAAACCATATAGATGTTGGACTATGAGCATGTGAAAGACACATTAATGGGGAACACATATTTTGTCAAAAGTATATATATCAAACAAAATATTAAATTTGGCCAACAACAAAACACCATGTTATTGAAATTATCCAAATAACAGATTATTAAATGCCCAACAGATTGTTCAACAAAAACTAAATAGGCAAGTTGTATTCTCATTATTACAATAGACAAGACAAACCAAGAATATATCAACTGACCCTTGGCCTCTATAATTCATACTCCACCAATTTGTCAACAAATTCAGCAAGACATTTCAATATTGCACTAAAGTCACCAAACAACAAGTGAAAATGCCATGTACACAAAATACACATGCCAATTCATACAATCCTATGCAACCCGTGCCCATTCCAATTTTGAACCATTTTTCACAAGAGAGATATGTGTCTATATGAAACTGAATGATAAACACTCAATCTAGTACTAACAAAGTAGATTGACACAAATAGTTCAAGAATCAAAGTGTAAATAATATTCACAAAAACAGAGTTTTGAGAAATCTTCATAAATCTTTGAATTTTGAAGTTAAATCTAAGAAGTATGAACTATAATAGTTTAATTAGAAGTGGGTAGGGAAACCCATCGGAGATTTAAGTGTAAACCGACAAGATCATAAAACATAACAATCATTTTTCAGAACCAATAACAAAGTTCTATATAGGAAGACAAAATAGGACATTTCCACAAAAGAAATTTTTACATGGAATGCAAAGGTATGTGAAAAGAACCAACAAACTATATACATAACAATTTATATACTAATAAAAACCGAAGCCAACTCATTTAATCATTAGACCAAAATATTAAATGCAATAGAGAATATAGTTTCATATCCAACAATAAGATAAAGAAATGAACATTGTTTCTCACATAGAAAATTGTATAGTATTTCAGCATAGACTTATATGAATAAACTATGAACTGAAAAAAATTTCCATGAACTATTTGTAATCCAAATATTCATATTCTTTAGTACAAAATAATTTTTCACATAATCCAAGTTAATTAAGCAAGATAGTGAGTTAATCAAGTAGTTCTTACTTAATTTTGACATATGAACTTATAAGCCATCCCATTATAAAAAAAACATTATACTAATTCAATCAGAATTTTTAATACCGAAATATCTAGAGCTGTTGTTTTCCTAACAAAAAAATCTGATACCAAAAAAATATTCAGGGACCCGAATGCAAACAATGTACTCAAAACCAAAATGCATTGTACAATATATCACTTGATATACATACCAAAATATTATAAGTGTCCAAAAAAAATATGACACTTAAATTTTCAAATCAGCATATTATGACAGGGTTACTGAAACTTATATTTCCAATATCACACATTTTTTATTTTTACTAATCAACTCACATGCTTTTAAAACTATTTAAATAATCTCTCATATTGTTCACACCAACAATTTTATTAACTGAAACTGCACTATTAAAGTTAAATGAGAATATTATGACTGCAGTACACTTAAGAGAAGCAATTATTAAAAAAATAGCAAAATAATTTCTCAAATATTGACTATTTTGTAAAGAGGGAAAATTTAGAAAAAACTAGATTTCAACTACTTCAAAAATCTGCATATATGGTGAATCTAGATTTAATAAATGCAATCAATAGCATGAAAGAAACACATGAAAAATGAGAAAGAAATATAAAACCCATTCATAATAAACAACCCAATCAATTTCGGGACCACATGAGCATAAACAAACAAATCTTGCATTTAATCAATATAAATGTAAGAGAGAGAAAGATTTGTACCTTATCCTTGGCAAAGTGATGATTAAACAACACTTTTAAAACAAATCAAAGATAAGCAAGTGAGGATCCAAAGTGCAACACACAAATACCCACTGCACTAGAGAGAAGGATGAACGGTGCACAAAGAAACAAGAGAGATAAAGATGGTGTCGTCAAAGTGTTAGGGTAAAAGTGATTCATAAGGGTAGTATTGGAAAGATGAGATAAAAGAAGAAAAAGCAACCTAAATAAATGTTGGTCGACTTTTCAACTTAGTAGAAACATTAAAAAACAAAAAGACAAAAGCAACATTTTAAAAGTCGACTTTTCAACGTAAAAGCTATGTGTTTGAACTTTTTGCTTTTGATTCTTTGAACAACTTCAGACATGGGCTTTTTATGCTTTCTTTAGAAAAGCAAAAGACACACCATGTTATTTACACGCAGCCCATTGAATTCAACCCTTAGAATATTTTTCAGTCTTTCCTCCATTGTTGCTGAACAAGTTCTCTTCTCCCAGCAAAAATACACTATAGCACGGTCGTCAGATAAACATCAAATAAACTTCTAACTTCAAATTAGTTGCAGAGAAATAAATTGTCGAAGACGATTACACATACAACAAATATTGAAACACTTGTCAGAATGAACTATAGAACATTTTATAACAAACTGGATAATGAAATAATTCATGAATGACTTAATAAAAATTAAATGGCCAATCTATCAATTAAAACAAATTATTGCTCTAATATTATCATAATATACAAGTATGAAATTTTAACAAATATCATAATTAGAGAGCATTTGCATGAAAACAAGTGTTAATCCTTTTCTTGATCCAAATCAACTTTTGATTAATAAGAGGACTTAGCTTTTGATTTATAAGCTGAATTTGTTTAGATAACATGCTCACTTGACTCAACAACTTATCAAATTCAGACTTAGATACATTGTTTGAAAATGATGAAACATGTATTTTTCCATTTCTCAAGAGATCAAAGCATTTAGGCTTGGTATGACCGACTTTACCACAATGAAAACACTTAGGAATAAATCTGGAAAATTTAGAATTAGCCAAAACAAGAGCTTTAGAAGTAAGTACCTTGTTTACCTTCACTTTAGGCGTGGGTGTGCTTTGGATTTTCTGAGTGGATGGCACAAAAACTACTTTGTTTGAAAATGTAGGTGTTGCTCTAGTATGATCAAAACATAATCCTCTTTTATTTTCATTTGAGTGTCCTATACTTAGCATCTTATTAAGTTTGCTGGTACCACATAAAAATTTCTTAAGTTGTTCATTAGCTAGGTCCAGCTCTTTTGATAGTTTAGATGCATGAGCTTCTAAAGAAGTGGTCATAGACATAAGTTCTTGAATCATAGCATTTTTCTCTGCCAATTTTTCAGCTAGTTCATCTCTTTCTTTTTCAATAAGAACAATTCTTTTAAGAGTGAAGACATTCTCCTTTTTAACTTTAATACTTTCCTCATATAATTCTTGATAAGTCTCTTGTAAGCTCTCAAGCTCATCAACATCTTCAACAAAAATTTCTTCTGCCTCATCAAAATCAATAAACTCATCAGTTTTAATGGAAGATGTAAATACAAGAAAATTTACCTTACCATTATTTGAAGTTTCTGCATCTGAGGAATTTGACTCTATGTCAGAATCTGAAAGTGTTGTCTTCATAGCATTCTTCCCTTTCGATTTCAAGTAAGTAGGACATTCAACTTTGTAGTACCCAAATCCTTTGCACCCGTAACATTGCAGCCCTTGTTCTGTCTTCTTTTTAAGCTCTCTCGTTTCAAATTTATCCATCTGGTCATTGCTCTTCCAGCTTGGTTTCTTAGAGGATTTCGAGTCAAATTTTGGCCTTTCCAATTTCTCCCCTTCTTGAATTTAAATGCTTTCCTGAAATTTTTAACAAACACGACCATGTCTTCTTCATCAAGCAAGTCATCTTCAGAACCTGAATCCTCTTCTATAGTATTCAAAGTGATATATTTTTCTTTCCTTGTTGCTGGAAGAGTCATTTCATAGATTTGAAGAGATCCTACAAGTTCATCAAGTTTGATAGAATCCAATATCTTGCTCTCTTCAATAGCTGTCACCTTAGGCCTAAATCTCTCCGGTAGTGATCTCAAGACTTTACGAACTAGTTTAGATTCAATCATCTTCTCACCTAAGCTAAAACTCGAATTTACCAAGTGGGTGAGTTTACCATAGAAGTCATCAAAGCACTCATCATCCCTCATTCTAAGTTCTTCAAACTTAGATATATTCATCTGCAATTTGGAGTCTCTAACAGCCTTGGTTCCTTCAGGGGTTGTATAGAGAATGTCCCAAGCTTCTTTTGTCGTTTCACAATTCGAAATCCTAATAAACTCCTCAGCGGACACGCTCATAAAAATGACATTAATTGCCTTGCTATTCCAGTCGGTTGTTTCTCTTTCAGCTGAACTCCAAAGTTGTGAACTCTTTTCACTAGTGACCTCATTCACCGTAACAATTGGTTTTTCCCAACCATTTATCACAGCTGACCAAACTCTCTCATCTATGGATTTTAGGAATGCTTGCATCCTAACTTTCCAATAGGCGTAGTTAGATCCATCAAAGTATGGTGGTACCCCTAGAGATTTACTTCTGTCCATCTCTAATATATTGAGTCTAAGGAATCAAGATTTCCTCTGATACCAATTGAATAGACTTGTTTAAGACTCAATAAAACACCAAACGAACCTAGAGGGGGTGAATAGGTTCTCCAATTTAAACTTTAAAACTATTTAAAATGTACAATTCTTTTTCTGCACAAACTACACCAAATCGGATTAGAAAGTTCAGTACACACGTTTACATCAATGTAAATAATCACACAAAGATCAGATCAGAATATTTAGAATCTATATCCAAGATTCTCAAGTCAAGAACATCTGAAAATTTAGCTTGTAGTTTATACTAAGAAGCACTTTAAACAATAACACAATTAAAAGAAGGCCTAATTACCTTATACATCCCTGCGGTATTCGACTTTTGCAAAATCATCCCTGTGGTAAGGATTTCAACTGAATAATCCCTGTGGTATTTGATTGAAGCACATCAGTCCCTCCGACCATTTTCCGGTAGGAATCTGATGAAATTAAGCCTACGTGTCAGTTTATCGTCATATCATCATGCCACGTCAGAAGAAAAAAAAAGACTTAAATACTGTATAGGTCCATGTGGTATGTTTTTGAGATAAATTAGTCTCTGAGGTATGTTTTTTAGACAAATTAGTCCCTCGTTCGATTTTCGTTAGACATTTAACGGAATAGTGCGCACGACGTCAGGTCAACATCAATCTTAGCCTGCCACGTGTCATTTAAAATTAGTTGGACGCCATCTTAGCCTGCCACTTTTGGGGGTATTAATATTTGGGGATGAAGATGAAGAAGAGAACTCGTGCGGGTAGATTAAATGAGTAAGATTTTTTCTTTGGGATGAGACAAAATGAATGACGATCCATCTCCAATTCTAGCGATCGATGCGTATTCAAAACTGTGTGTTTTGTAACATACAGATGAATAGGTGAAATTGGTCGATCGCGTATTCAAAATAGCACATGCAACAAAACGCACCGTATTACACAAGGGATCGATCGCCACTTGGACAATTGATCGCTACTTAGTGAAAACGATGTATTTTAAATCAAACCTACCGATCAATCGCTCATTGTATAAGCGATCGATCCCGAAACATCGTCACCAAATTTTAAATGACACATGGCAGCTTAAGATTGGTGTTGACCTGACGTTTAAAATCGACGTACGCATTATTCCGTCAAATACCTAATGGAAATTGGACGGGGGATTAATTTGTCTAAAAAACATACCTCAGGGACTATCTAATTGAAATCGATATCCCAAGGACTAAAATACAAAAGTTGTATACCACAGGGACCTATACAGTATTTACGCTTTTTTTTTTTCTTCTGACGTGGCATGATGATCTGGCGATAAACTGACACGTATGCTTGTTCCGTCGAATTCCCACCGGAAAATGGTCAGAGGGACTAATTTGCTTCAATCAAATACCACAGGGATTATTCAGTTGAAATCATTACCACAGGGATGATTTTGCAAAATTCGAATACCACAGGGATGTATAAGGTAATTAAGCCTTAAAAGAACAAACACCACCACAAGACACAAAACTGGTGACGAAGAGAAAATCTCTTAGAAACAAATTCCAAGAGATAAAAACTCTTCGGGCCCGTAGGCCAGGTAACAATTCCACTAGCTTTTCAAACTCGAAATACAAGGTGATCTTTAGACTCAAGACTGACCACAACCCTAGTCTAACACACTTGATTTCTTACCAAAATCTCACCGTCCGGATCTGCTCCAATGCAGGGATATAGAACCTCTCGTCCATTCGAAAAGCTAACTTTGTTCACCTAGCTATTCATACCTTGTCATTCTTCATTGCAAACCAGCAACAACAGCAACCGCATGAACTCGTCACTTGGGCCTTCATGATTTCAGCAACCTCCGAAAGTCTTGAATTTCTTTTTGGGGAAATAATGGTGGTGATCGAAATATCGAACTAAGAATCCTAAGGAGAAGGGTTTATCTTCAAGGCTTCATCTCAGTTCATACACACAAAGGCTTAGAGAAATTTGACAGAAAGTTTCCAAGGAATTTTTCGTTGAACACACAATTTCTTAATATCTCTAAAAGCTGGAGTTCTCTCTTAAATCGTAAAGTAAAAGAGCCTTCTTGGCTAAAGGAAAACTCATGGGTTCTTTTAGAAGGTTCTGGCCTTTTGGGTCTTTGATGACGTCATTCATTTAGTTAGAATTGGACTAACCACTTTCTGTTGCAGCTGAACTTTAAATCCTATTTCTGTCTAACTTGCATGAAAAACTCTGTTTTCACAGCTATCTTTAATTCTTCATAGATGCTTTGACCCATCTTAATATCTCAGGAAATACACTAGATTACATATGAAGTTTAGCCAACTAAAATATTCCCTAACAGGTATTGATATGAATTGTAAGACAACAATATTTAGAATATATCATAGTTCTTGAAAAACTATTGCACTCTTTCTCTCTTTGTTACGATTTGGAGATCCTATTGTTCCTTAATTTTACAACAATATGAAACATAAACGCATACAAATGCATCATTAAATCTAACGTTACAACATACAAAATTTTGCACATGCATCTTCTGATGTCCACATGCCATCCTTATTAGTATGAGTTTTTTTATACAGCAACACAAGACTAATCTCATTAGATTCTGGATTTTTCTACGCACCAAAAGACATATAGAACGTGTGTATTAAAATACTTAAGTCATTTATTTAAATAAGAAATAATAAAAATGTGAATTTTTTACTTACTGTCAATGCTCTTGTGCGTTGGAAGGACCTCGCTCCTGATATATGTACAATCTTCAGCTTAGCTTTATTCTCCTTGTTGATTGCACTCTTCCTCTGCATTGTATGTTTACAGTTGTTACCACAATTAATAATAAAATAAAATAAACATTCAGAATAGAATAAAAATATTTAACTTGAAATTCCTTGCTCGCGAATAAATCATAGACACGAGTCCATTATTCGTTGTTCATTTCATGATATGAGTGCTCTAATGCCTCTTCTTTGGAATTGAACTCCAAGTAATGCTGGAACATTCTATTTCTATGTATCATGTACGATGTGCTCATCGTATACATCACAGTGATGCGATCCTTAGTTTGGTCATAATATAGTTGGAAGTCAGCCTTAACATATATAACATTTAGTTTTGTCGTAATCTAGTTAGAAGTCATCCTAATTTCTCATGCAGGCTGCAATATGCCCATCCGGAGTTGATTGCGATTCAATTACTTGTTTCCTAGATACCAGAGAATCTAAGTAAAGCATCTCGCTAGCCATGATCTGCATGCCAAGAGAGCCTCTCTATTTGTTAAAAACTTTGGTGTTATGCAACTCTTCCGCGATGATTACTTTATAGTCGTTCCTTAGTATTGCATAGTGAAGAATGCCACCACACAATTTGTTTTTGTTTTCTTACAAATTTAATAGTAAAAAGTATGCATTTTATAACGTAATTTCTACTCATGATGTGACATCCAAGCCCTATTAGCTATATTTGCTCTATAATTTCAAAATGACTCGTAAAAATTGCTTCTAAAGCTGCTTAAAACGTATATAAGTTTAAGTTCTATTCAATAAGTATCTAATATGAGATTTGCCTTATGCTAAATTTACACTTATTATTTATTCTATTATGTCACTTCATATGGGATTCAGAGTGTCACACATGATAGTTGGTAAATCATATCTTCATGAGACTCGGTAAATCAAACCTTTCAGAGGTGGAGGTAGAGGTGGAGGTGGGGAACGGATTGCCTCAAAGTGCAATTTGTCCAAAGCATCCGATTGAACGACAGAGATTATATTCTTCGAATCTAATGGTGAAAAATTGTATAACTCATTTAATGAAATTCTCTGGCTTTCTAGCTGGGCTTGGCGGCTCAATCACGTGAGTCCCTTACTCTCTAATTTCTTTCTCCTTCTCCAACTGCTATTCTCTTTTCCGCTCCTGGTTCTCCTCACAATCTCTACCGGACAGACCTCCTTCTCGCGCTGCTCTCCTTGCCTCGGATAGAACCGTATAAGGCACTATTTCGGAGATCTAGTATCGTCAAGTTCCGAAAGAACCCGAGCTCTGGAGGCACCATTGATTGGAGATTATTCCATGACAGATTCAAGTTGGAAAAAAGACCCATTTCTGCAGGAACAGTTCCTGCAAGATTGTTCCTTGACAGATCCAAGGTGCGGAGATATTCAAAGAGCCAACTTGAACCTCGGGGGATAGGCCATAGCAACCAGTTAGACGATAAATCTATTTCCTCCAGTCCCAGATCAAACAAGCTTTGTGGGAACCTTTCTGCCTCTTCTCTCCTCCTTTTCCTTCACCATCTCTGCTGTTCCTCTGTTCAGCTAATGTGAGATGATGAAGGAGGAGAAAAAAACTTGGAGTGGAAAGAACAAATGCAGTGGATCTTGATTCCCTCTTGCAATTCTCATTTTCGTCGTAGTGCTTGTGACGTTGGCTTTCTTCGTCGGCCGAGGACTCCACACTACTGATCGAGATGATCTTCCCACTGGTCCTAGAAGACAGAATATGGATTGGAGAGAAAGGCTGGCATTACTAAATGTCAAATCTCTTTTCACAAAATAGGTCATTGATGTTATCATAGCCATCACAAGCGATATGGGGCCTTTGAGCCTTGATTTTTTCAAGAAAAACAACTTTTCTGTTTCATGGAAAATCATTGGGGCAAAGACTCCAGTTGTCGACCCATCTGAGAACCAAGCTACTGCAGTTGTTGGAAAAGAAACATCTAAGTGCTGAAGATAGGGGCTGCGTCACGGGTAAAATAAAATTGGAGGGAATTGAGCCGCAAGCCGAGCCACCTGTCATTCAATTTGATGCTTCGGACAGATTGCCTTCGGAGGCAATCAATTCCCGTGGAGGTGGAGTCTTTGAAATCTTGGAACTTGATGTGAACCCGCAAGATTGAAATCTCTTGGACCCACGAACAATTTGAATAAAGACCCAAGAATACAACAAATCAAGCCAAGGAACAAATCTTGAGCCATTGAACTCTTGTTTCATTGACCTGTTGAACTCTTGTTCAAAGAACCAAGATTATAGTTATAATCTTGACCCGCTGAAATCTTACTTCAAGAACCAAGATTAAAGTAAGAATGCCACAAGGAAGAATCATTGGTAAGTTTAGTTTATATACTTAACTTTTTTGATGATCCAAAACAATACATAGAAGCTCCTAAATATATAAGGAGGTTTGTAGAAGTCCCTTATTTCTAACCAATTTGGGTCAACACTTGTGAATAGTGTCGCATGAATACTGCTTTGTAAAACAAAAAGCCTAAGAAGCCCACAAATATGAAGCCTAAACATTAGGTCCAGAACATTAGGTTGTGCCTCCCTTTGTAGCTTGTATCACATGAAGTAGGATTAGTTCTTCTTCATGTGATTCCATATTGAACGGTGGAGTCTTAAAAAGTAAATTGACATACTCGGTGCAAGTAGATTGCACCCATCCTTACATAGCTTCCTTGATTTTCTTTGCTCTTGATCTTGTGATTGGCCCTGCTGATACTTGCAATGAATCTGTAGGACTTTGTCTACCTTGCTGCCCATCAGAACTTGTTTTCTAAGTTCAATGCACATTTTCGGAGCCAATCCCATAGATTGAGCAAGCTAACAATTGTTGTTCAAAGTCAAGTGCACATTTTACCTGGCCTGAACAAGATTACGACCACTGACAGAAAAGCCAAGATGGACAAAAACTAACCTTCTAGATAACTTAATTTGCTCCAAAGATAAATATGTAAAAAATATCTTAGACTTGTCAAGACTCATGAACTACGGCAAAAGTTATTGTGTGATTGGAGAGTGTGTGTGAGTACACGGCTGAGATTAGATTGTGTGAAATCTAATGGCTGAAACAATGCCACGTCAATTAATGAAACCAACCCGATTTCATTAATTGACGTAACATTGTTTCAGCCATTAAATTTCACACAATCTAATCTCAACCGTGTACTCACACTCTCCACTCACACAATAACCGACCTCCATGAACTACGGGCCTTTAAAACTTTTTTTTTAACTGTGGCGAGTAGAATATAAAGATTCCAAATGCGGCCCATGCCCAATACCTTGAATTGACTTGGGAATAAATAGCGAAATCCTACCATTCCTTTATAAACCATCTCTTTCTTTCAGTAGAGAATACGTCCTTCTGAAATCATGATTTGTGGATTTAATTAAGATTGTGCTCTTCTATGTTGGGGAAGTTCAAAGACAATGAACATCCTTCAACGATCGTTTTCACTTTGCCATGTTGAGTTTTCCGTTTATAGTGGAATTTGATTGGGCTTTCCATGTCCTCACCAAACCAAGATGTACATATCTAGAATCTTATTTAACTTTCGGCTTCAACTTTCTTCACAAGAAGTCATATCGGAGTGGGGAAATAAAGTGCCACAAACACGTCAGTTTTTTCCCTCAAAGAGAGCAAAATTTAATGATTTTCTACCGCTAGACATTTTTTTATGGGTCTCTCCATTCTCGCAGCCACTTCAAAAAAAAAAACAGTTTCTTAATCTTCTTTGAAAGCTTGAAACTTAAGGTATTGAATTTAGAAAAACAGAGAAAGTATAGCGAAGCATTGTATTCTCCTATTTTTTATGAGATTTCTAATTGATTCTAACTTTATAGACAAAAAAGTATCTAGTACGCTAACCAAATCAATAAGATACATGATTTATAGACTACTGTGGTAACCAATATTTGATTTACTCGTTTATTGGCCAACCATAACATATACCTTAACTCTATATCATATATGCTGTAAAGTTACCATATACTATATGACATAATATACTACAACATATCATGCTACAATAATTTCATACTAGAATGATATACTATATTATGCCTTTGCAACTTCAATCAAGTGAAGCACCATATACTAATTAAATATATTCTAATATATCAAATACTATACTACAATGTATTTAACGTGGCATGCATCTATACTGTATACTATTCCATTAATTTTTGTGGTATAATAAGATACAACATACATGTCAATAAAATATTATATATAACAAAATACACAACAACAAAGTAGTCACCAAGTTATCGTATAATAGCTTCAATGTCCATAACACTCCCTCTACTTTCATCTTGTATTAGGTGGGTCCTTGAGAATAATAAAAATTTCGAAAAATACATCACTATACAGAAAAAAATATTTTAAGGGATATCATTAGTATGACAATTTATTATACAACATTAATTTATTGTACTCGTTAGTTACACATAACACATTAAACAAAAACGACAATAACTTATTGAATACGGGAAGAACCCTCCATAGTAGGTTTCTTTCTTCGCCTTACGTCGGTACGTACGTAGTACTCTATTGGCTAGTTCTCTTAGCGTTTTGTGTCTTATATATGTTGACAGTGCCGTGTTAGAAATGGTAGCCCACTAGGCTCATTTCTGCATGACAAGCTGTTGGAAGAAGACTCCCACAAACAACTGGCGGCTCTACTAAATTGTCAGAGTTGACTTCAAGTCAATGCAAATTGCTAAAACATGCGTGATCAAAGGACTGTTTTGCTTTTGATTTCACTTATTTTTCCCCATACGAAACCATAACCTGCACATGGTACCCCTTGTTTGCTTCTCCGGCGAACAGCTTGACTGACGTGTTCCCAAATCATCTTGGCGCATCCTTTCTGTGGCACTTAATTCTCCTTTAACTACTAATTGTCCTTTTGCTTAATTGCCTAGGAAACTTCACTGCAACTTGAGAACATAAGTGTGAAGTCAATGCGAATAGCTTATTAAAAAGTAAGTCTCGGTTTCAAGTTGACCCATTTGTTCCCGTAAAAGCCGATAAACTTGCACTGCCCTTCTTCCCAGGCAATTCTGCCGTGCAGACTGATGTACGTGTACCCAAATTATCTTCGTCCTGATCTGCACGTCATGGAGATGAGAGTCCTGCATGCGGTTTGCTCCACACATTTGAGACTTAAGTGAATATCTTAAATTAAAACATAAGAGAAGAGGAAGAAGCTCTTAGTTCCCAAAGCCCATCCCATTTTTGAGCTGCCATGAAGTTCACAAGTACTTTACTCTTGTGCGTCCTCTCCTTGGCATTGTTTGTTCCCCCGGCATCAACGTTTCCTTCTTTGAGAAAAGGTTCATCTCTCTCCAGCGAGAAACCAAAAGATGTTTTAACTTCCCCAAATGGAGTGTTCTCTGCTGGATTTTATTCCGTCGGTGAAAATGCTTACTGCTTTGCCATATGGTTCACCAAGCTGACACGTGATGATGATCTCGTTGTGGTCTGGATGGCAAATCGAGACCAACCAGTTAATGGAAGGCGCTCTAAGCTCTCCCTGCTTGATACTGGGGATCTTATTTTAACGGACGCTGGTAAGTTCACCGTCTGGGCCACAAATACTCTCTCCCGCTCATCGATAGAATTATATCTTTATAACACAGGAAATCTTGTTCTACGTACTTTGGAAGGCGATCACTTATGGGAAAGCTTTGATTTCCCTACTAATACCCTACTTCCCCACCAAGTACTCACCAGAAATTCAAAGCTTGTCTCCTCGAGAAGCCAAAACAACTATTCCTCTGGTTTTTACAAGCTTTTTTTTGGTGATGATAACGTTCTAAAACTTCTTTATGACGATCTTGAGATTTCCAGCTTGTACTGGCCTCATCCATGGCTTGTGAGTAGGGATAATGGTAGGAATTCGTACAACAATAGTAGATTCGCAGAGCTTGATTCCTTTGGGACCTTTACTTCTTCCGATGGTTTTACTTTTATGTCAGCTGATTATGGACAAGTGCTTCACAGAAGATTGACAGTTGATAACGATGGTAATATTCGAGTGTACAGCTGGGACAAGGAGGGAGAGAAGTGGATTATTTCGTGGCAAGCCATTCAAAATCCTTGCGCGATACATGGTGTCTGCGGGGCAAACAGTATGTGCAGATATATTCCTGGTTCTGGTAGGAAATGCTCCTGCCTTCCGGGGCATCATATGAAAAATCAGACCGATTGGTCTTATGGTTGTGAACCAGAATATGTGTTGTCTTGCAACAAAACTGATTCGGACTTTCTACAGCTATCCCATGTTGAATTCTATGGTTATGATTATGGCTACTTCCCCAATTACACGCTAGATGGATGTAAGAGTTTATGCTTGCGAGTATGCAATTATTGCATAGCATTCCAATACAAGTTCGACCGCGACAAAGGGTTTGCAAAATGTTTTCCCAAGACACTATTGTTGAATGGACATCAGTCACCCAGTTTTGAAGGAAGTATATATTTGAGAATACCCAAAAGAAAGCACCTGTTCAATGCCCATACTGTACAAGAATTCAGTTTACATTGTTCTAGTGATGGTCCAGTGCTGCTGAACAGAATGTATCTAAAAAGCCATGGCAATTGGACACTGAAATTCTTGCTTTGGTTTGTATGCGGACTTGGAGGACTTGAAATCGTCTGTATCTTTTTTGTGTGGTGTCTCTTGAGTAGAACCCGGAAAAATTCCGGGGCAAGCACGCAAGGTTATCTTCTTGCTGCCACCGGATTTCGAAAGTTCACCTATTCTGAGCTAAAGAAGGCAACGAAGGATTTCACTGCGGAGATTGGAAGGGGAGCAGGAGGGATTGTATACAGAGGGGTGTTGTCTGACAATCGAGTTGTAGCAGTAAAGCCACTTAATGTTACTCACCAAGGAGAAGATGTATTTTTAGCAGAAGTAAGCATCATTGGAAGGCTTAACCACATGCACTTGATAGAGATGTGGGGCTATTGCGCTGAGGGAAAGCATAGGCTTTTGGTGTCTGAATACATGGAGCAAGGTTCTTTGGCACAAAACATTGCTTCTAGTTCACTTGATTGGAAGAAAAGGTTTGAAATAGCTTTGGGCACTGCAAGAGGCCTGGCTTATCTGCATGAAGAGTGCTTGGACTGGGTTTTACACTGCGACGTAAAACCTGAGAACATACTCCTAGACTCTGATTATCAACCAAAGGTGGCAGATTTTGGCTTGTCTAAACTACAAAACCGAGGTAAGCCCAGCAATTCAAGCTTCTCAAGGATGAGAGGAACCCGAGGTTATATGGCTCCGGAGTGGATATTCAATCTGCCCATCACCTCCAAAGTAGATTGTTATAGCTACGGTATCGTTGTGTTGGAAATGGTGACTGGAAAGAGCACTCAGATCCATGCTGTACATGATGCAGCGGAGAGAGAACGCAAAAGTCTCGTTGCATGGGTTAGAGAGAAAAAAAATAGACCAGCCGCGACAATCTGCTGGATTGAAGATGTCATAGATCCCACAATGGAAGGCAGATATGATTTGGCTAAGATGGAAATCTTGGTTGGAGTGGCTTTGCAGTGCGTAGAGGAAGACAAAGATGCAAGACCTACCATGAGCCAAGTGGTTGATATTCTTCTTCACCACGAAGGTAATCGTGATTAATACTACCTCTACCTACATTATTGTCGTCTAATAATGTTGTAAGTTGATCAGTCCGTCTATGGTTTGTTGTCTGTATTCGCAATATTTCTTCCACTGCACTACTAGTATTCGTACATGTATATTCCTGTCAACCACTTATTTAATTGGAGAACAATGCCACTGCTGCATATGCGTGATATTGTAGAAGGTTTTTAAAATATTAATATATTTTAGTTTTATGTTTTTTTTTTCAAACGCTGTTAATGCATTAATGTAGGAAACATCAAGTGATTGGATCTACCTGTTTATATTTTAGACGGGTGATTGTGTAATCTAGAGATAGAATGATTTTAATCAAGGAATTGATTGAAATGAAAAGATATATGTCCAATGCTTTGCAATGATTAAGATCAATTATCTTCAATCCAGCGACTAGAATTTCGTCCTTATTAATTGAGAAATTCTAGGCATCCCGCTCCCGTCTCGCCCGCGTCCCGCTGGCTGACGTGGAGCGGGGCCCAGCACTTCTCTTGTGCACGTCTCTACCCGATGACTTATCTGCCAAATTGAAATATAACAAACTGGATCGGCCCGCTCGGATAGACCTATTTATTTTAGACTGGGTCAAAAACAATTTTAACGTCTCTTCGTTTCGATGGTGCTTTGAATGTGGACGTGACAGAGTGCCATACTAATTTGGTTCCGTACCCGAGAATACACTTCATGCTTTCTTCGTACGCCCCAGTGATCTCGGTTGAGAAGGCCTACCATGAGCAACTCTCGCTGGCAGAGATCACAAACAGCGCCTTCGAGCCATCGTCCATGAGGCAAAAGTTATCGTGTGAGTGGATGGGTGAGATTAGAAGTTGAGAAATCTAATGGCTGAAAAATGCCACGTCATTTAATGAACCCGACCCGCGAAACCGACCCGTTTTCATTAAATGACGTGGCATTTTTTCAGCCATTAGATTTCTCAACTTCTAATCTCACCCATCCACTCACACAATAACCTCACTCACACAATAACCGACCCCTCGTCCATGATGGCAAAATGCGACCAAGACACGGGAAGTACATGGCCTGCTGTTTGATGTACAGAGGCGACGTGGTGCCGAAGGATGTGAATGCAGCCGTGGCGACGATCAAGACCAAGAGGACCATTCAGTTCGTGGACTGGTGCCCCACTGGGTTCAAGTGCGGGATCAATTACCAGCCGCCCACTGTCGTTCCTGGAGGTGACTTAGCTAAGGTTCAGAGGGCTGTTTGTATGATCTCCAACTCAACGAGCGTTGCTGAGGAGTTCTCGAGGATTGATCATAAGTTCAATTTGATGTATGCCAAGAGAGCTTTCATGCATTGGTATGTGGGTGAGGGTATGGAGGAAGGAGAGTTTTCAGAGGCCAGAGAGGATTTGGTTGCACTGGAGAAGGACTACGAGGAAGTTGGGGCAGAGTCTGCTGAAGGGGAGGATGACGAAGGCGATGAGTATTAGGAGTGGTATCTACCACTAGATAGCCAATGGACTCATTGGTTTGAAACAGGAGAAGGAAAATATTAGCTACCTTGTATTCAATTTATTTAGCCAGATGTTTCGTTGACTTAAGCCTAATGGATGAATGTTTTTGCTCTATTTAGACCAATTGAAACTTCATTTTCAAGTTTTAATGTTTCATGCCAATACTGAGCAAAACGAATATGAAAAGTTGCACTCGTGATTGTTTTGTATTTCTCAACTTTTGTTTGTCTTGGTCACTTTCTTATCATCGTCCAGCTTCTGGAGAAGATATGCTGTCACATAAAGAGGCTGCAGAGAGAAGTTGACGATCTGAGTAAGAGAATATCTGAGCAACTTTTACTCCAGATTCTGCTGAAGCATGCATCCTGAACATGCTAATGGAATTGTAGTGTGATAATTGTTGCTGTTGAACTCGAACTACTATATCTTGTGTGTATATCTTCTCTTTGCTCTATTGTGTTCACGGTGTCCAGAATTCTCAAACAATGAACAGATAGACGTTCTACTACCAGTTTTCTAGTTTACTTCTTTTCTTTATCCTGATTCTTTTTGAAGCGTTTTTAATTGGTTCAATGAGGTTTTTGTACACTTTAACATATTTTCCCCCTTTTTTTTTCGTTCGTTCCATTTTTCTTCTATTTCGAGGCTTGTGCGGAACCCACAAAATCATTGAGCCCCTTTCCAAGACTGGACTTTTGGGTTCTGGACAAAGTCTGGAGGAACATAATCCAGCCGTAGCGTAGAAACGCTTCACAGCCTGCCAATGAAGGAGAGCATGCATATATTGACAAACCCGAAGGCAAAAGCCTATTCTATCGGATAGCATAACACCTAACATAGCAGAAATATATTCTCGAGTATTCTATACAATTCTAGACTTTATCAAGAGGCTGGGTGTTCTTGGGTTATAGCTCCCAACACAAAGGCTACATTTGCTTACATTAGTCCACTAGCCGTGTGTATATCTCTAGAGATGTTCTTTACCAGGAGGCCAATTTTCCTTTCTCCTAGCCTTTTGTCTCAAATGGTTCCTCTTCCTCTACTCATGAGTCATTTGCTTACTCCTCGTTGGAATTCTGGACAGGTAAGCACGATAGAGCAAAGAGAAGATATACACACAAGATATAATAGTTCGAGTTCAACAGCAACAATTATCACACTACATAGTATTTTCTGTCAAACTTGATTCCAACTTTACGTGCTCCCGATCTGAGCATATCTCGCCTCGTTGGAATCTCGTCTACGACTCGAGTGCTGCCAAAAGAAAACAAATAAAAAACATTTAAATACGTATGTTCAGTACTGAATGTCTAAAACCCGAAAATTATGGACAGACTACAAGTATTTCGAGGGAATTTGACAGGAAATTAAAGAAAAAACTCCTATGAAAGAAGAAAGAAATGAATTTCTTGAACTTCCGATTTCTTCATCCAAAGAGAGAGATATGTTGCGCATTAAAGAATGGTTAAGAGAGGCAATTTGGTATTTTCTTCCATGTCTTATTTCTCCTGATTTCTATCTGTTTCCAAACGGGGAAGGACGGCACCAAAAGAACGAACGGTAAAGAAAATACAGAAGTCGAACCTTGATCTTACCGCGTTTGGATTGACTCATGAGTGTGATGCCTTCAGGCGTATGGTCTTGCAGCTGAGAGGCGATCTCGGAAGATCGGCCTAGGGAACAGCTCAGCGTCCATCGTTGCTAAATGATTATGACAGTGATACAGATAACAGCTGTCTTTGACTACGAGACCGAAATCATCACCGAGGTGCGAGTCCTCCTCTCTGATCCTCAAGATCTGGCTGTGCACATACTTCGCCTTTTTGCTACACATAGGAGACTCTTTTTTCCCCACCATCCTGCGATCAACCTTCGTGATTGTCTGTCCCACAAGGTTACTGAACTCCATGGTCAGCTTCGTCGACAAGGGCTCCTTGGGCTTCTGAAGCTCCGAAATAGAAACAGAAACAGAGCAAGACACTCGTTCGCAGTCTTCATTGTCATGTTTAGGTTCGAATCCAATGCGATACCGATCCAACCCGGTCTTCGTTGCTTGCTTCAAACGAGGGTGCTTTTTAAGGCTGAACAAGACCGAACCGCGGACCGGACCGGACCGTAAATACGGTCCGGTCCGGTTTTATTTATTAAAATTCGGTCCGGTCCAGACCGGATTAGAGGACCAGATTTATGCGGTTCGATCCGGTCTATAGATTTCTGATATGCGGTCTGGACCGGACCGCATTAGCAAACATTTTTTTCATTCTTTTTTTTCTACTCCTTTAGCCCTGGCGAGTGGCGCCCTGCCTTTCCCCTTTCCTTTTCGGCTTTTCCTTAGTCTTCAGTCTTCACGTGACTCGTTCCGCGTTCGTACTGCAGCCCTGCCTTAGTGCCTTCTTCACTTCTTCACTACACGAACCCGGCCCCCACTCCGGCACTCACAGAACAACTGCCGGCCACCACTGCCCAGCGCAGAACCCACCTGCCACCAGAATGCAGAAACCCAACCCAACAGCCCACCGCAGCCCAGCACCGCAGCCCACCACTGTCCAACGCTTCCCCGACCCCCACCGGCCACCAGAAAGAATCCCACTGACGCATCACAGATCTGATCATCATATCTCCTCTCCAATCTCCCCAGGCCCAAAGTTAGCAACTTAGCAGTCTCCTCTCCGGTGCATATAGGTAATAGTTTTCTCATTTCTGTTCTGCTTTTTTTTTGCTCTCATCCTCACATTTTCGTGTATGTGTATTGAAGTGTTGAATCTGGAGGCTTGTTTGAAACGATTTGGTTTGGCAGTCTGTTGACTCTTGTTTGAAACTATTTGGCTTGGTGAGGTCGAATTTGCTCACATTGGAAAAGAAGATACCTTGCAGTGCCCACCAATTCATCGAATTCGATATGTGAGCCTAACGACCCGCCTAGGTAGAAGAATTTGAACCCATACGAAAATCGGGCTTCAGATGGTCTCTAAGTCCCTCCATCAGAACGTGTCCCCAGCCCAATCTTGAGAAAGATTCATATCCCTTTTTTTTGAGAACCCGAAAGATTACACTTTGGCACCTTTTTACACTAATATTACATTTACAAAAAATTGTCCCTCCTTTTGAATTATTGAGTGAATTGAGATTCAAATTCTAGATGAGAAAAATGAGGTTTTTAGGTCGGCAGAAAGCATAAAATGGTTCAGATGTTTGTAATTCACCCCAAAGCACTAAAGCAAAAATCAACAGTTGGCATTTGATTCAAACCCAATAGCTTCTTCAGCGAATAGCTACTTCCCCATCCCTTTGCTTTCCTTACCTTCATTAAAAATGTCAATACAAGTATGTGTGAAGGATTCTCAGGCCACCCAAAAACGCATAACCAACAAATGTGGGATTAAAAAGTCCTGCAAAAAGTATTTGCTAAAGTTTTACTGTTGCTTAATAGAAACTGGTTGGCCAAGTTGGCATTATGTCCCCTTGCCCGGTGTTTTTTCCTCATTGGCAATGTGGCCAAGGCATGATTTCTTGATTTGTTTCAAGTGTACTTCTTTATCAGCAGATACTGCTTCAGCATGTAGTAGCAATTATATTACCAAATTAAGACAAAATTCGGTGCTAAAATATTATTTTGCTGCATAATTTTTCTTCTGGATTGAGCTCTGTAGTTTACTGCTATAATAAGGAATCCATTTATGGTGTTTGCAAAAAGTACACACACACAATTACATACATATACATACATGTAGAGATTAAAAACATGATGGCACCCAAGTTATGTCGTGTCTGTGTACTTTTAAAAGGCTCATTGTGGACTATTATTTCTGAGTATTATAGTGAAGATATTGGACTGGGGGGAGGATGGTAGCAATGGTCATGTCTTTTTTATTTTATGGTATTCTTTCTTTGAATGCTGAGACTTACGTATCCTTGTAGGCTTGTAGACACTATGTCTTCTTCTCGTAATCGTTTGGCGCATACTGTTGATGCTAGGAGTTTGAGCTTAGAGGATGTAGATATGATGGTTGAGGAGGAAGATGTTTCAGAAATTCCCCAACTAAGTAGTGAACCACCTAAACCCAAAAGAAAGAATCAATCTATGGTTTGGTCTTTCTTTACAAAGAAGCATGCTGGTGACCCACCACGCGCCAGAGCATTTTGCAATTATTGTGATGCTGATTATGTTGCAGATGGAAATAAGAATGGGACAAAAAATTTGTTGGATCATCTTACTAAATGTAAGAAAAACCCCAATAAGCCAACCCCAAAACAAGATAAGAGACAAAAAACTTTAGTATATGAGAAGGGAGTTGAGGGTGATGAGAACCCTAGTAATTTGGTGTTGGCCAAAAAAATTGACCATAATCATGTTATGGCTCTTCGTCAAGCTTTGCCAGAGTTTCTTATTGTTGATGAGCTCCCTTTCAGGATTGTGGATTCTCCCCAATTTAGAAAGTTTATTTGGATGTTAGAGTCTAGATTTCAAGTCTCATCTCGTGTGACCATTGCTAGGACTTGTATTGACATTTTAGGATCAAAAAACATGGTTGAAGTGTATGATTAAGGCTTGTGATAGTAGAGTTTGTCTCACCACTGATGCTTGGACTTCGATTTTAAATTTGAGCTATATGGTTGTCACTGCCCATTGGATTGACAAGGAGTGGAAATTACATAAAAGGGTGATAAGTTTCCGTTTGATTGATAATCACAAAGGAGACACAATTGGGGCGCAAGTGGAGGAGTGTCTACATGATTGGGGAATTGACAAGATTATGACCGTCACAGTTGATAACGCTTCTTCAAATGATACAGCTATTAGTTATTTGAAGAGACATCTACGAAGTAATGTGCAGAATGTTCTTTACGTTCACATGAGATGTGCGGTGCATATTATGAATCTTGTGGTTGGTGATGGATTGAAGATAAATGATGATGCAATTACAAGGGTTTGCGATGCAATTAGGTATGCATGTATTTTTTTTCTTTTCTTAGCACTATGCATTATTTGTTTATTCAAAATTCATTATTTCTTATCATTATTTTTTGTGAGATGCAATTAGGTATGTGCGGTCTTCTCCTGCAAGGCTTATCAAATTCAATCGATGTGTTGAGAAAGAGAGGATCGAATGTTCCAAGAGATTGTGCCTTGATGTCTCGACCCGTTGGAACTCTACTTATTTGATGCTGGATGTTGATGAGAAGTATGAGTTTGCTTTTGATAGAATTGAGAGTGATGATGTTGATTATCTTCCTCATTTTACTGAAGGTGAGTGTGGGAAGAGAAAATTGGGACCTCCAACAAGAGAGGACTGGGCAAAAATAAGGGTATTTTGCAAGTTTCTTGAACTCTTCTATGATGCTACAATTCAATTTTCTGGTTCTTTGTATGTTACTTCGAATTCATACTTTCATGGACTCTATGGAGTGCATTCTCATTTGTGTCGTTACTCACAAAGTACGGACCAAAGATTGAAAAACATGGTTGATATTATGATGGTTAAATACCAAAAATATTGGGGTAGGAATGACAGGTTAAATTTGTTGATATTTATTGCAAATGTGATTGATCCATGGTCTAAGTTACAAGTAATGTGACACATGGTGAGGTTGATGTATGGTGGAATAGAGGGAGAGAAGTTAGTGGCCAATATAAGTGATATGTTTCATGCATTGTTTGATGAATATGCATTGGGATTACATCAGACTCAAGTACATTCAACTACTAGCAGTGTGTTTCCTCCTCTTCCAGTGGTTGCTGCTTCTGCTAGCAAATTGACTTTATTTGATGATTATTGGAGCACTGCTGTGTCATTTGGAACATATTCTTCAACTCTCATTGCTAAGTTAGAAATTGATCGGTATTTGGCGGATCCACTTGTTGCTCCAGATAAGAATTTTGATGTTTTGAAATGGTGGAAGGATAATGATTTACGATATCCTGTCATTGCTATGATTGCACGGGATGTATTGGCTATTCCCATTGTTGGCTTTTGTGCACAATCGAGATTTTGATGATTACAATAAATGGATAAGTTTACAAAATGGACATCTTCAAAGACAAAGACAACTTGACAAAAATAGTCAAACCTTGAAGAAAGAAGAACAAGAATATGCAAGGAGCTTAAAGTGAAGATTCAAGACGTTAGGGTATAATCCTTGTAACTCTTTATTTCACATTTGACAAGGATTTGAATCACTCACTTGCATATCTTTCAAAACGTGCATAAACCGTTTTAAGTTTTGTTTGAAAGATTAAAATGTTTTTATAGGTTTAAAAACACCTCAATCAAACCTCTAAACCTTCATATACTTATGGGAAGTATGTCTTCCAAATTGGGTGTTTAAAAGTGGTCAAAAACCTTGTTTTTGAAATAACCGGATCATGCTTAAGTTGAGGAGGTCGACCGGCTGTTCAAGCGGTCGACCGGTACTTCGACCGCCTCATGTAGCGGTCGACCGGTTCATGCAGCGATCGACCGGCTCGTTTTAGCAAAAACTCCCAACGGCTATAAACGGCTAGCTTTTATATGTGGCTTATAAATACACCTTCATTTTGTCTAAAATGAGAACTCAACGACCACATATCATTTCTACTACTTGAGAAATATTCTAAACCTTCATATTCTATATTTCTCATAGCATTCACACAAAACACACTTTCATATCCTTGTCTTTGTGTGAATAAAGAGATAGAGCTTTCATTTTCATATCCACTCTATCAAGAGAGTTTTTGTTCTTCCATCTACCTATCCAATAGAGGTGTTTCCTTTAGTGAGGTTGTTCACTAAAGAAGAAGCTTTGAGAGTATATATCTCAAGCTTGGTGAGGTTGTGAGTGGTGAGCCAGAAAAACCACTTGGGTGGGTTTGAGTGTTGAGTCTGGGAGAAAACACTTGTACGGTTCACTAGCACCCGGAAGCTAGTGTGTAAAGCTATTGGAGAATAGTGGAAAACCTCAAGGCTCGGTGAAGAAGCTTGAGGGGTAGATGTAGGCGGGTTTGCCGAACCACCTAAAAATATTGTGTTTGCTTCTCTTACCCCTACTCCTTACTTTAGCATTTATTTACAGTTATGCATATTATATACTTGTGTTAAAGTAGACTTTACTTGCAAACACAACTTTGGGGGTTTTAACCGAAAATTTTAGAAAATCAATTCACCCCCCCTCTTGAGTTGCCTTAATCCTGAAACTAGGACTCACACCCATCTCCACTGTGTCTTCAGAGTCTGCTTTTAGTATGGGAGCACGTGTACATGATCCATTTCGGAGTTCATTAGCTCCAACGACCGTGGAGGCTCTCGTTTGCACCCAAGATTGGTTGCGACGTACAGATGAAAAGGATCAAATTAATATCAAAGAGACTTTGGATTGCATCGAGAGTTATGACATGGATTTCGGTAAATAAAATGTGTTTGTAATTTTAATTCTCTTTTTATTTTCTCTATACTTTACTTATATTTTTTTTTTTAACATTTATTGACATTTAAATTTACAGAAGTGGCAAGCAATAACACAGCACTAGGCGAGCTTGGGACATCAACCACCAGCAAGTGAATTTAGTTTCTTAATGTATTTGTTTGTGTGTATTCGAGACATTTGTATTTTTAACTTAGTATGTTTAATTTTGTAAGATATTTGCAACTAATTTATTATCTTAAGTATCTGTCTTAGAATCAAAATAATTCCCTTTTTTATGTTAATTTTACAATTCAATAATCATATTGCAAGTAAATACCAACAATTTTTACTTAAAGAAATGAAAATAGGCGTTACATGAATTATCTACAATTCAATTATCATATTGACATTTATGCAAAATTGCAAATAGGTGTTAAATGAAATTAATGAATTCACATCTTTAAATTAATGAGCAAACTATGGTATATGACTATATGTTAAATGAAATTAATGAATTCACATTTTTAAGTTTTAAAATAAATTTACATCTTTAAATTTTAAAATGAATTCACATCTTTAAATTAATGAGCAAATTATGGTATATGACTATATGTTAAATGAAATTAATGAATTCACATTTTTAAGTTTTAAAATGAATTCACATCTTTAAATTAATGAGCAAACTATGGTATATGACTATATGTTAAATGAAACTAATGAATTCACATTTTTAAGTTTTAAAATAAATTTGCATCTTTAAGTTTTAAAATGAATTCACATCTTTAGATTAATGAGCAAACTATGGTATATGACTATATGTTAAATGAAACTAATGAATTCACATTTATAAGTTTTAAGATAAATTTACATCTTTAAGTCTTTAAATAAATTATCATCTTTAAATCAATGATCAAACTATGGTATATGACTATATGTTAAATGAAATTAATGAATTCACATTTTTAAGTTTTAAAATAAATTTACATCTTTAAGTCTTTAAATGAATTCACATCTTTAAGTTTTTAAATGAATTCATATCTTTAAGTTTTTAAATGAATTCATATCTTTAAATTAATAAGCAAATTATCTTTTGTGTTAAATGAATTCACATCTTTAAATTAATGAGCAAACTATGGTTACATGGTAGATTGGTACGTGTTAAATGAATTCAAATTTTTAAGTTTTTAAATAAATTCACATTTTTAAGTTTTTAAATAAATTTACATCTTTTAAGTCTTTAAATTATTCACATCTTTAAATTAAGGAGCAAACTATGGTAGATGTTAAATGAATTCACATTTTTAAATTAATGAGCAAACTATGGTAGATGATAAATGAATTCAAATTTTTAAATAAATTCACATCTTTAAGTCTTTAAATGAATTAATATCTTTAAATTAATGAGCAAACTATAGTAGCCTAGTAGGTGTTAAAACTTAAATGAATTCAAATTTTCTTATCTTTAAAAAATGGGTGTTGATGAAAATATGAAAAAAATAACGAAAAAAAAAAAATTTGAAACCTAAGTGGTCCGGACCGGACCGCATTTCACAAGACCGGACCGGTCCGGACCGCATTCCGATTTTTCAGCCCTAGTTCTTTCCTTGGAGAGATCGGGATGAGGGAGAAGCCAGGTCTGGAGAAATGAGGGGGATTTCGCTTCATTGCTTCAAACGAGGAGAGAGGTAGGGATTTCAGCTATTTTAAGCGGGAGGTTAAAATTGTTTTTGACCGGGTCTAAAATAAATTGGTCTATCCGAGCCGGCCGGTCCAGTTTATTATATTTCAATTTGGCAGATAAGTCATAGGGTAGAGACGTGCACAAGAGAAGTGCTGGGCCCCGCTCCACGTCAGCCAACGGGACAAGAGTGGGATGCCTAGCATTTCTCTTATTAATTAGAAGAAGTCGAACGGTGAAAAAAATTCTTTTATCTTTTAAACATCTAAAGGAAACTTAATATTTAAGTTAAAACTTGATTTTATTCACTTGGGATGACACAGTATCTCTATTTAACTAAATGTCACATCTTCATTGAAAAATATTTGTGTACATGAAAGTTTTGTTTCTAGGCTTAATTATACAAATAGTTAACCTATCCTCACCCCATTCCATTTTGGACGAAAAAAACTCATTTTGTGCGGCTGCGTCGGCGACAATTGAAATTTGACAAAAAAAGTTTAAGAGTGTTTGATGGTAGGATGATTTTTATTAGAAATAATTTATTAAAAAGTAAATAGAAATTTTATGAAATTTAAGAATTAAAAAAATAGTGAAATTTGTTAAAAAGTAAAATGAGAAAATTGTTTTTTAAAAAATTGAAAATAATTAAAATTGGAGTTAAAAAGTTTTGAAATTTGTGTGAAAATTTTATGATTCTAATATTTGGTTAAAAAAAATTTCTTGAAAGTTGAAATTCTTTCATCGCGAAACATGTGACCAATTAAAGCGTCTGACAACAAATTATGTCCTAAGTAAGCTTCCCCCCCAAAAACCAAAAAAAAACTCATTATGTGCGGCTACGTCGGCGCGTCCTCGTGGTGGTTTCCCTCCTTCTTTGGGTTTTGGGGGGCTGTATTCTAAACGCTTTCGATGGCCTTAGAGATTTCTCTGAGTGCTGGGTTAGGCCAGGGTAAGGTTGTGTTGTTGGATTCGGCAAATCAACTTGTGATAGATCTATGTGGTGGTGTTGGGGGTGTGCAGAGTGGGCCCGTGAGCCCTGGAGTGGTGGAAACCCCTTTGTCTCAAATGGGTAGGACAGGGAAGGTAGGTAATTTGCCCTGTGGAAAGGATGTTGCTGTGATGGTTGCAAATGGTGAAGCAACAACTTCTGAGGAGAGGAAGACGTCGTCGTTGCGAGGTGCCACCTGGATGAAGTTGGTTGAGGAGAATCGTCTATTCAGATCTGAGATGGTAACGTGGAAGCAACGAGCTGAGGGGCGGCAGAGGAGACATGGTAGAGTGATGTCCGCACACCATTTCCCACAACACATTTAATTCTCTCCTGCGCAAGCCCTCAAAGACAGAGAATACTCCTCCAACTCCATCTAGAATCAGTCGGTGCCTTATTTTGCCAAAGATTCCTATCTCTTAACAAGTTCCTACGCACTCATTCACTCCAAATTGAGTCCACTTAATTAGTAAGTATATGCCACAGATGTTTCAAATTGCAGCCTTGATTCCAAACAATCAAATTCGGTATTCCTAAGCCCCCACATTGCTGATGTAGGCGTATGTCTTTCCAAGAAACCTTGGCTCCTCCATTCTTGAGCTTACTACCCCTCCACAAAAAATTTCGAAGAGTTCTCTCAATATGATTCAGAGTGGCTTTGGGAAGAACAAAGTGAGAGGACCAATAAGTGTGGGTCGCAAATAAAATGGATTTAACCAATTGAAGTCTTCCCGCATATGAAAGAAATTTATTGGTCCAACTCCCTGCGCGAGCAACTATTTTATCCCCCAAAATCTGACAGTCAATGCTCCTAAGGCGTGTGGAGATCAATGGTACAGTCAGCATGATTATTTGTGGCACGACATGGAATTGGCCAGCTGAAGCGTTCTGGACAGAAGTGGAGCGACAAACATTGGCTCTATTCCACCCATGGCCGAATAGGGAGGACATTATTATTTGGGACCCTAGCCCAACTGGTATTTTTTTCAATATGCTCCGCAGCGCACTCGATTACCTTATCCCCTCCTAAAGTCCTTTGGTTCCACATCTATTAGAATTTACACAATACGTTAAATGTGGGCTTAACTCAACTTCAAAAGACGCCTTGAAGAGTGAGAGATGTCGCAATCTTATAAGAACCACATTGACTAGTTTCTCTAGCAATGTAGGACTTCCAACACGCCCCCTCACGTGTGGCGGGAGGACATCCAAGCCAACACGTGGAAACGGGTGACGTTGAGACCACAAACTAGGAACTTTGTTTTGATACCGTATTAGAATTTACACAATATGTGAAAGGTAGGCCTAACTCAACTTCAAAAGACGCCTTAAGGAGTGAGGGATGCACATTGACTAGTTTCTCTAGCAACGTGGGACTTTCAACAACATCTTCTGGGGAGCTAGTTCCGTTCCACGGTTTTCTTTTATTTCCTGGTTGGTTATTAAGGAAAGATTGAAGACTAAGGTTTTTTTGAGGGCAAGAGGGATGGGGAATGATACAACTTGTGTTTCTTGTGGTCACCCACTTGAAGATACGGAGCACTTGTTCTTTGACTGTAAGTTCTCCCATCATGTTTGGTTGTTGCTTCTAGATAAATGTGAGACCTCTAGACACTTGACTAAATGGATGGATGTTGTGCTGTGGCTGAGGAAATGGAAAGGTAAAACATTGAGGGCACGAGTACTAAGGGTTATGTTTACTGCAGCAATTTATTATATATGGAGGGAGCGCAATAGCAGAGTCTTCACTGGACGCTCTAGATGATTAATTCACATCTTCTATGATATTTGTTCGGCAGTTGTTGATAGGATTAATAACCTTAAGAACATGAAGGAAACAAATGTACAGCTTGCTAGGAGATGGCGTTTTTCTGAGAATATTTTTGTGCTCTGACGGTATTTTTAACTATTGAGTTAACCCTCATGTGAGGGTATAGGTTTTTTTCCTGTTGTTACATGGGCTTGGCCCGCTTTTGTATACTTCTTGATAATCAATATACTTATCAGTTTCCCAAAAAAAAAAGCGTCTGACCATTATTTTTTTTCTAAATAAACTGGGGCTAACAAAGTGACCCCTGCATTCACAAATAATTATCAGTCAACTACATGCGCAGGTACATTAGCACTAAGAAAGTCCCTACTTGTCTTAAATTCCAAACCCCACTTAGCAAGATATGGGCAAGAGTATTACCCTGTGATTCCTACTAACAGCGGAAACAACCATGCAATTATGTCCAACAGCAGCATCAAAATTAATTTTGACAGCACCTTCATTCGGAGAACACTACTGCAGACAAATTTTCTCCTTTCACCCCAAGCCTCCCGATTGGCAGCATAGCGTCTGTGCATTGATTTGATAAGCTCCTAGGGGTTTGGCTCACCCCCTCCATGAACACATTTATTCCTGGTATGCCATATGGTATCAAGGTTAATAGCAACAGCGAGCATAAAATACAGCCAGAATTCTCGTGCAGGGATGTGGGAGATTCTGTGGTTCCAGAACATATTTTACCCACAATTCAATAGGCGACAACACAAAACGATGAGTAAGAACGGGCCTAAGGACCTTGTTGCCAAAGAATCGAACTTAAGTCGCACTCCAGAAACAAGTGCTCTGCTGTCTCTCTATGGAGTTTATGAAGGGACAATACAAAGAATAGGCCTCTGGAGAATCACCAAATAACCTCATTCTGCTCCTAAGTGGTAATGCATGGGCAACCACTTTCCACAATAGTAATCTCAAGCGATGCTGCATTTTTAATTACCATATACACTTCTAGTCTATAGAATGAGTAGTCCCAGCCACAGAAAGTCGACCTTTGTTCACAAATTGATAAGCTTTCTTGACTGAAAATAATCCATTTGGATCAAGCACCCATTTCACCACATCAGATTGAGGATAAGAAGAGGGGAGGGAATATTCAAAATAGCAGCGGCAGATTGAGGCTCAAACAACTGACGAATCAAAGTTTCTTTCCACCCATTTGCCTGAACATCAATGAGATCCTTAACTCTGTTAATATGTCTATCCACCAAACCACCATGATTTAATTTGGGAATAAGTCTGGTACATCCCGCACCCAAAGATCGCACCAAATATTTACGTTTGCTCCATTTTGAATATACCAACAGAGACCTGCCATAACTATTTCGCGGGTCTTCATGATCCCTTGCCAAATCCAAGAGCCTCCACTAGAATTAGTAGCTGACCGAAATGGAACTCCATGGAAATATTTTGTTTGTAACGCGCGCACCAAGAGCTGATCAGGATGAATTTCCATCTCCCACTAAAGCTTGGCAACTAAAACTCGGTGAATATCCTCCATGCGGCGTAATCCAAGGCCACCACAATCTTTAGGCACACAAATATTGTCCCAGAACTTTGGGTGGAAATGACGTTTCGAGTCATCAAACCCATACCAAAAATTCATCTTTGTACCAAGGCCCCGACACATTTGTTTAGGGAGGATGAAGACAGACATATAATAAGAAGGTAAAGCCATAGCAACTGATTGAATTAGGTCGCACTGCCTGCCTGTGACAAAAGTCATGCCTTCCACCCTGCAAGGTGGAGATCAAGGCGATCCTGGAGGTCCTTACAAGCTTGCCGTTTAGATCTCGGAACTTCAAGAGGGAGCCCGAGATACTTCCCTTCACCACTTGCAAGTTTCATTTGGAGCAGGTGAGACAAATGCACCATATAGGCAGCTGCCATATTTAGGCTAAAATGCACAAAAGACTTTGCTGCATTAATCTCCTGACCGGACCAAGAGGAAAACGTGGATAAACAGCTCTGCAAAATGCTGAACCTCATGAGAATTTTCCCTACAAAAGAGCATTAGATCATCTGCAAATAAAATATTAGAGACCAAAGGTGCATTCCGAGCAATCCTAATACCATGAATGTTACCCCTAGACTCCTCTCTCTGGATAAGGCGGGTCAACACCTCAGTGATCATGACAAACAGAAATGGCGAAAGCGGATTACCTTGGTGAAGAGCCCGTTTTGGTTTTAAAAAGTCAACCGGGCAGCCATTCAGTAATATGAGAAGGAGACTGTAGAAATGCATTGAAAGATCCAACGACACCGTTCCTCCTCAAAACCAAACCACTATAAAATCTCCATGAGAAAAGATCAGCTCACTCAATCATAGGCTTTAGACATATCGACCTTTAAAGCCATCAATCCACCCCCTCCTTGCTTCCTCTTGAAAGTAAGTGTAGATGTATTTTAGTTGGCGTAAATACTTCATGACATGTCCTGGTTTATTCATGAGGTTCTTGTTTAATGAAGTCCTGCTCAAGACAACAGTTCATCAAGTTTGGTGATCATTGGGTTATGTTGAAGGTTTGATTGTGGTTTGCATATAGTTTGCCTATAGGGAGCTGGTGCTTTGATGTTTTGAGAGCCCGGGAAGTTTTTTCCGAGTTCACTCCAAGTTTGATCAGAAGTTACGAACGACTGTTGTAACGGTTTTAACTAATGCGCCCAAGATTCAAGAAGTCTTGAAACTTCGTGAATCTCTTCTTTCCGACTCCCGAAAGTACAAAATCCATTTTTTCTCACATTTGTTTAGTATGTTCCTTGAGATATTTTTGAGACCAAAGATTTTGAGAGCCTTCCTCAAGATTCTTCCTACTAATATTTTTGTAGTTGTTTCTGTGCGAACTGAGATTGAACCCAACAAGATTCCTATTTCTCCCATTTTCTCATATTCGATCACCTAGATAATACCTCGACTCTATGTTCCTATTGTAAGATAATTGATTGCACGTGAGTGTGTGGAAAGATCAGCTTGGCTGTAGAAATCGGTTTTTTGAATCAAGATCTTCAAATGGAAGAGGAGTTCCTCATTCCCTACATGGTGTAGAGCTGGACGTTGTATTCCAGTTAAGGTACAAGTTGTGTTAGACTAGCAACAGGGAGTTGGGTAGTTTATAGATCATTGTGTACTGAGTTTGAAGTTTCTAGTGGATTCGCTTAAACCGGCTTACAAGCTCGGAGAGTTTTTTCCTCTTGAAAGAATTCTTTCAAGTGGTTTTTCTCTTCATCATCAATTCTCACTACAAGAAAGTTGGGCTTCAACGATGAAATTCTTGGGTGCGGCTCCATTCCCGTCGGCGAAACATTCGCAACAATGACGAGAACGCAACTCCCGCAGGCGATAGAAGAGAAACCGCACCTACGAATTGTCGACGACCAAAGCCGTTGGAAATTTTTGGTCACTAAGAACTTCTAGCGAGATCGTGTAGTGGCCACCAACGGGATTCCGAGGAAGCTGATCCTAGGACATTTTTGACAGCTGGTATGTACAGAAAGTATACATTGAAGTCTAGATTCTTATCTCTCTCTGTTGTTGCATAAATATTCACAGGGCTGTAGAGAACCAAAGGCCAAAATATGCTCTGTTTTTTTTTTTTCCAGAACTCAGACCATGAAGAAACAGTACAAACACATTTCTCCACCTCCTCTTGTGTTTCCTATTGATCTATTATAAAAAAAATAGCAACTAATTTAATTTTTATGTCATATAGCAAGCAAACGATTACACATCTCAGGCTAAGATATTCCATCAGGTACTGAGCATTTTGTTTCTTACCGTTCGTAAAGAATATGTGCTTCTGGCACATAGATACTAATTTTTCCATTTGCTTATAATTATGCCACCATGATTTATGAAATTAAATATATGGAAAGAATTTTGTTTCTTATTGCCGAAATTCTCTAAGTAGAAATCATTGTACAATAATCTATAGTTATGAAATTCAATGTTGACATATAGATTATTTGTGTCCTTGATTAGGTAACCTTAATCACCATTAGGTAGTCTTAAGTATCATTAGAAGAATAAAATGATAAGTTAATGTGTTTATAAAGGAGATAAGTTGATATGCTTGTAATGGTGATAGGCTAGTGTGCTTATAGTGGTGATAGGTTAATGTGCCTATGTGATAGGAGAATGATAAAGTGGAGGGCAAGACAGGTTTACATGAAAGGAAAAGAGCAAAGTTGAAATTGGCTTTGGGTGATTCACGTGTATGGCTAAGGGGGAGACAAGGAATTAAATACAAGTAAAGGAGATAGGACAAACACCATGTCAACCGGCCATACCACCCAATGAGGATGGGCGGTACAAACAAGAGAACCTCACTCCCCCTTCACGTGATGAGCCTTCATTTCAAACCTCATTTGATTTCACTTCCTCACCATTTCACTCGCATAGCCTCTCTCCTTTCTCAGCTTGTTTTTTTTCTCTTGGCCGAACCACTTTACTCTACAAAATCCTCCCTTTGCCTTCCTCAAGCCATTTCCAGCAGTTGCCACTTCATTTCTCTCACCACAAGCTTCACCACAATACCTTCCTACTACCATTTCAGCCCTTTGAAGCCACACAAGAGAGTGGAACCGAAAGTTTAGAGAGGTAGAAGATTCTGGTGTTAGCCGAGTGCCATAGTTGGAGGTAGAGGTAAAGGTTTTGGTCTTTGCATGTGCATTTCTTGTTCTTTTCCTTCATAGGTTCTGATCTTGAATATTTTGTGTTAGGTCTCAGCTCTTGTGTTCAGCACAGCAAGGTAAGGTCAGATTTATTGGTTAGCAAAAGGATTTTACTTGGTCGAACTTTGCATGTTTTATTTTCCCCTTGATTTGGCTGAATCTCTCTTGTTTCCTCTTGAATCTTTGTTAGATCTAAAGAATGAGAAGTGTTATGATGTTGAATGGAGAATGCATATGAATATATTCTGACTTGTGAAAGGAAGATGCATGTGAAGTTGATATATGCTAGGCTTAGGTTTCGGCCTTTGGTTGTTGTGAAATCTATGCTTGGCCGATTGGGTTCTCTTGCAACATCTTGAATGTAGTGTCTCCTAGGTTGTGAAATTGATTGCTGAAGGATGGGCATTGTTGCACGGAGATTGTTTAGGCATGAAAAATAGTGTGGAATTGTTTTTGGTCAGAATAATCAAGCTAGGGATCATGATTAGGTTGTTGGAATAGGAAAATGTTAGTACCCTGTTTTTAGGCAACATCGCGCTCGACCAGCGTGCGTCAGGCGCTCGAGCGGCCTTAGGGTAATATGAGGGGCAGTGTCTTGCCGTTTGACCAACGCTCGATAGGTGCTCGAGCGACCTTTAGAAATTTGCACACACAGAGTTGGCGCTCGACCGTCGTTTGAGCGAGGGTTGATGAAAGTTGGACAGTGAGTTGGCGCTCGACCGGTGCTCAGCAGGCGCTCGAGTGGTCATTGTTAAAATTTCACATACGTTGAATTTGGAGTTCCAATTGAAGTCTTGTGAGCTCTATAGGATAGTTGAATAAACTTAGTTATGAAGTTATTGAGGTTAGGATGGCGGGAAATTCATTAATAGGCTTGAAATCATGTTTGGGAAGAACAAGTATACCTAGTTGATTGAGTATTACATAGTTATCCCTTTAGCAACCGTATAGGAGATGGTTGATGCTTATGTTTAATTGTCTTCTTCATTTGTTTTACGAAAACTAGTTAAGTAATATTTTGTAAACAGTAAACGAAATCATATTTCGAAGATATGTACTTTTGGAAAACCGAAATAATTAAAAGTACTTCTTTTGTATGTCTATGTGATTAATTCATGAACATCTAAGTGTAGTAATTGACTCACTTGTAGGCGAAGCACCGACTCTATATTAAGAGAAGCAAGGTAAGTGGATGTAAGTGGAGTTACATTTTTACAAAACTGGAATGATACACAGCATTGTTTTACATGAGCAAGCATGACATCATAAGTAAGCATGTCATGACACGAGCATTGCATGATTTTCTAAAAGAAGTTGTATGCAATGATGTATGAAAAGTTTTATATAAGTCAAGTTAAGTTAAGGGCTCTGGTCGGTACCGTACCATCAAGAAGGGCACCCATACCGAAGGACGAATGCGAGAAGGATGGGTGAACCCTAGAGGTAAGTGGAACTACACTGAAGGACGAATGTGACAAGGTGTGGACCTCCAAGGGTTGTGACTAGCCACTGAAGGACGAATGCGAGAAGGTGGGCTAGTTCGACCAAATGAAATGTCCCCATGGGAAAGGGAGACGGTTCCGATGGGAATGCACAACCCTGACTTCAGGGATAAATGGAGCATAAGTAGCCCACAAGTCAAGAAGGAAATAATTCCAAGGACCATGTGTCAATTTCAAGTTCCAGAACATGTTTTTCTAGATCAAGATTGTTACATGTGCATATGCAACCATGAAGTATGCATGTGCATCAAGATTTAAGTTTATTCACGATATTCATATTCAAGTCATAATCTCATTTTTTTAATTTAGGTTTTCCCTTACTGAGTCTTTCGACTCATAGTCTTTCAAATGTATCATTCCAGATGTTTCAGGTGAAGAAAGTCAGGAAGACTATCTGTCTTAGAAAGAAGATAATATGTATTTTGTTTTGGTAATTGTTGACCGTTGTGGTCTACCACTTAGATTATGAAATTCCATGTGTTATGTAATTAAGCTACTACTTCTTTGGAACTTAATATGTAAGATTAGTTATGATGAGTTTTGGCCCGTCTCTCTCTCGATCTTATTCCGCTATATGTATGTTTAAGCTCGCTGGGGCTTTCCCTCGGGATTGCTCGCGGCTGTCACTGTCCCTGCGGGATTGCGTTCGGGGCGTGACATTTTGTCCTCATTTTTCCTATTCTTGTTGAATCAATAGGTTTGTCATTAAGGCTTTGATTTTTGCAGGTTGACATATTTATTCAGAAGTTGATCTCGATCCCAGATGTTCAACATATCAGTTTCGTACTCGAATCTGAAACCGGAAGAGCCCCTCTTGCACTCTGCACTTAACCTTTGACATCCATCTGAAGAATCTGAAAACTTGTACCTACCGCACCTGCCTGAGACTGAGCGATCTCTAAGCTAGCATTGTTCAACTTTTTTTTCTCTAGATACTGGGTGACAGCTCTAAAATAATGCTTTTGGAGTTTGTCAAAAGAAATGAATTTTCTGACGGTTTAGATTACTTATGGTACTTGACGGGGGCCAGAACCTCTCTGTCGTTCTTAGTCTCCTTTCTTCTGACTCGATTTCTCAAGTGCAGTTTTTGCTTTGATCATAATCTTTCAAAGTTGTTCTCTTATGCTTGTATAAGATTACTGGATTTCTTTGGAACACTATCAGTGATATCGTATACCCATTCAGAACCACCTTGTAGTTTCACAACAAGAGCTACAACTATTTAGCACCGACGACGAATTCCTTAGCACCATCGTGGATGAAAAAAACAGACCCTGCTGACGAACTATTTAGCATCGCCGTTGAAAAAAAAAACAGAACGGTCGACGAATTCATTAGCACCGTGGAGGAAAAAATAGAACGTTCCGACACAATCTATTACCGTCAGTGAAAAACATCGATGTCCTCTGCGCGTCGAGTAATTTCTTGGCCGACCTAAATTTGTCTCCGTCGGTGAAAACCAACAACATCCTCTACACGTCGACAAAATTCATTCTTGACTTGTATTTTTCTTTGTCCGTGAAAATCTATCAACAAGCCATCTTCTCCACGGCTTCATCCACGACGAAAAGTTGAACGTGGACATAACCAAAAACGAAGACATTCTCACATTGATGAAAACTTGCAACTCCGACCACACATTCTTCACATCGGCATTAAAGGGGCATCACCGACCAAGTTGGCATGGTGAAAGGCTTCTCCCGACTAGTGATGAATTTTTTGCCCGACAGTAAAACTGGTCGGAGTAGACATTCTTTGCTGATGAAGAAGAATAGAGGTGGATGACAATCAATCCGGACAAACGTTCGACCACCGCATAACGTCGGCAGAGACGAAAGTTTGCGGAAAATCCTGTTATCTGTGACAACTAGTTCCATCGTTGATGAATAAGTTTCTTGTAGTGTCTGCTATTATTGTTTGTGATTGTGATTACTTAGAGAATTTAGTCATTGTAGTGATTGTTGTATGTTTTGTTTCTTTGATTAAGAAAGAAATTCTTGAGTATATTGTAGTGTTATTAATCTTCAATAACTTGGTCATATTGATTTGATTATTCCGCATGATATACTGAGGGTCCTTGAACTTTGCCGATAAACGTGTAAAGATTGTGCAAAAGTAGTTTAAAAAGTACAGAGAATTTTTTAGAACCTATTTAAACCCTTTCTAGGTTCGGCTATTGTATATTGACTCTTGAAACACCTTGTTTAGTAAGCATGAGTTCATGCACCATAATAATGGTGTCTTGAATATGGGGAGATGCGGCAAAAGCACTGAGTTAGATAAATCAACTTGTGCATAACAGACTTAATGCGAAGAGTCAAATTTTTTTAAATAATCTTGCAACACACTATCACACATTACATAAACTAACTTGACCGAATTCGGAAATGTGAGATAGTGTGAGATGAATTCCTGAAATATTCATCGCACTCTTTATTATGAAGGAAAAGTCTTTATATAGAATACAAGCCTAGTGGTCCAGCTCAGCAAAACTGCTAACAGAAAAATAACTTGACTAATTCTATTGCTATACAACTGAAACAACAGTAAAAACTAAGTCTCGTTATTCTTTTGTGCTAGATAACTCAACACCCCCTCAACATGGAGTGTGAGGATCTATCACTCCCATCTTGCACAACAAGTAATTGAATTGCGAAATGCCGAGTTGCTTGGTGAAGATATCACTAAGCTGATGAGTAGTAGAGACTTTGAGAGGATGAACCAGCTTGCTTTGAATCATCTCACGCACAAAATGACAATCTAAGTCGATATGCTTAGGTGTATTAATGGAAAATAGGATTTGCAGCGATGTGGAGAGCGGTCTGGTTGTCACAAAAAAGTAAGGATGGTTGATCATGAGGCAAGTGTAACTCAGCAAGTAAATTAATGAACCATTGAAGCTCACAACATGTAGCAGCCATGGCTTGGTACTCAGATTCAGCTGAGGAACGAGAAATGGTGGTCTTCTTTTTACACTTCCATGAGATAAGAGAACAGCCAAGGAAGATGCAAAAACCAATGAGAGACTTGTGGGTATCAGGACAACCAGCCCAATCAGAGTCACAAAAGGCTTTGAGGTGCAGTTGGGAAGTGGAAGAGTAATGGAGACCTTGTCCAGGATTGGATTTTAACTACCTAAGGACTCTGTGACCTGCACCAAGGTGAGGAGCTTGAGGTTTGTCCATATATTGAGTAAGAATATGGACTGGATGAGAAAGATCAGGTCTGGTTAATGGAAGGAAGAGTAACCTACCAATTAACCGACAATAAATGGAAGGATCTGGTAAGAGGTTTCCATCAGAAACCGAAATCTTATTATGTTGTTCAAGAGGGGTTTTGGCATCTTTGCAACCCAAGTAACCCGAGTCTTCAAGTAAATCCAAAGTATATTTTCGTTGACAAAGGAAAATACCTTTGGAAGACCGAGCAATCTCAATGCCAAGAAAGAACTTGGGAACCCCAAGATCTTTGATCTTAAACTCTTGATGTAGCAAGTCTTTAATGGCAGAAACAGATGGCATATCAGTTCTAGCTATGAGAATATCGTCTACATATACCAATAAAGCCATACATTGAGAACCATGGAGTTTAGTAAAGAGAGAATAATCTGACTTGCATTGAACAACACCATGGGAGAAAAGAAATTAGGAAGTGGAGAAAACCACTGCCTTGTGGCTTGTTTAAGCCTATAAAGTGATTTTTGAAGCTTGCACACTTTACTGAAATCTGCTAAATCATAACCTTGAGGAAGGTGCATGTAGACCTCTTCATTTAAATATCCATGAAGGAAAGCGTTGTTAATGTCAAGCTGATACAAAAATCAATTGTTGGCAGCAGCTAAAGCAAGTAACAACTGAACTGAAGTGAACTTCGCAACAGGGGAAAAGGTGTCAATATAGTCCAACCCTTCAACTTGAGTATACCTCTTGGCAACAAGTCTGGCCTTGAACCTCTCAATGGAGCCATTAGCCTTGTATTTTATCCTATAAACCCACTTGCAACCTATGGCCTCCTTACCAAGAGGAAGATTAACCAAGGTCCAAGTTTTAGTTTCTTCAAGAGCATGTAATTCAGCTGCCATTGCCTCACACCATTGAGGATCTTTGGAAGCTTGAAAATAGTTCTTAGGTTTGGATGTTGTAGAAATGGATAAGATGAAATGGCGATGTGTAGGAGAAAAATTAGTGTAAGACAAATTATTAGAAATAGGGTAAGGCTGGCCAGCCTTTACAAGACCTGGTTCTTTAGAAAGACTTTGAACAGAATAAGAAGATAGAAGATTACAATAGTAATCTTGTAAGTAAGATGGAACTTGACGGATCCTAGTGGATTGTCTAGAAGCAGAAGCACTAGGAGTAGGTAGAGGTGGAAAATAATGAGGAGTAAAAGCTGAATCAGTATGATCAGGAAGAGAAGGAATAAGAGTGGAAAAATCTAGAGGTAAAAAAACAGCAACAAGAAGGTAGGATCATTTGAAGGAGAAACTGATGTAGGAAAATTAAGAGATTTGAAAGGAAATATGTTTTTCATGGAAAACAACATCAAGGGAAAAGAAAATAGAATGAGAATTAAGGTCATACAGACGATACCCTTTGACATTAGAAGGATATCCAAGAAAAATGCATTGCCTAGCTCTAGGATCAAATTTATGTCGATTAAGTTTTAGAGTAGAAGCATAGGACAAACAACCAAAAACTCTAAATTTAAAGTAATCTGGTGGAATATGAAAAAGACATTCAAAAGGAGACTTATTTTGCAGAAGAGGTGTAGGTGTTCAATTGATGAGAAAAATGGTTGTAAGAACTCATTCTCCCCAAAATTTTAAAGGAAGATGTGCATGGAATCTTGAGGCACGACCAACATTAAGAATGTGTCTATGTTTACGTTACACAACATCATTTTGTTGTGGAGTTTCAACGCAACTAGTTTGATGACAAATGCATTTAGAAGAGTAAAAATCAGATATAGAAAATTCAAGTCCATTATCAGTACGTTTGGTCTTGATATTGGACTTGAATTGAAGCTCAACAGTTTGAACAAAAGAGATAAGAACAAATCGTGTATCAGACATGTGTTTCATTAGAAAAATTATCAACAATGGTTAGGAATTATTGAGAACCATTTAATGATTTTGCAGAAAGAGGACCCCAAATATCATAATGGATAAGATCAAAAATACAAGAGGAAGTAGTAGTACTAAGAGGAAAGGGTAACCGAGACTGTTTTGCATAATGGCAGGAACTAATGAAAGGAAGTGTTTTATGTAACAACTGAATTCGATCAAATGGAACATGACCTAAACGAAAATGCCAAAGATCATTTACAGTGTCTTCAATAAAGCTAGAATTATTGGAGGCTAAAGCAAAAACATTAGAAGTGGAAATTGGAGCTGGAGAGGAATGTTGTACAAGATGGTACAAACCTTTACTCTCCTTACAAAGCACAATCATCTTCCAAGAAGACAGATCCTGAATTAGACAATGGCCAGAGATCATGTGTAGGCAATAGGAAGATGCTTTGACTAACAGAGATGAGGTTAAAATGGAAAGATGGTACACACAACACATTGGTTAACAACAAAGTAGGAGTAAGTTGTGCAGAACCAATATGAGTAACCATCACAAAACTACCATTTGGCAATTGAACTTTGGAATGAATAGCTGAAGAAATAGTAGTAAAAAGGCTTGGTGAACAAATGATGTGGTTAGTGGCACCAGAATCTAAGATCGATGGATTAGGAATAGTATTGATGCTGAAAACAGAAGAATTTTGTGGAGATAAAACAGAGCAAGTGGCAGTAATTATACGTGCTGTGTTGATGATACAATTTGTGGAATGGGAGGTTGAAGGAACAGATGCGTGGTCCACATTTGCATGATGGGATGTGGACTGATGTCCATGAATTTGAAGCAATTGAAGAAGTTGTTCACACTGCTCTTGAGAAATAGGAAATTGAGGCTGTCGAGAATTCTCATCACCATTCACAGAAGAATTCTCAGAGAAACCAGTGGCTTGATTAACACTTGATTTGGGATTTTGTGGGAATCGGCTAGGCTTATACCCTGGTGGATATCCATGCAATTTATAACATTTATCCACAACATGCCCAGTCATTCCACAATGACTACAGATGGGCCGATCTTTCTTTGGAAAGCCAGATTTTCCTCAAAAATTGTGGTGTTGTATTGAACCTACTTATCAAGGCAATAGAATCTGAATTAGTCTCTGTTGAAATTGTAATGCCTCTTTGCCTCTCTTGATTAAGGATCATAGCATAAACTTTGTTGAGTGGAGGTAGAGGATCAATTAAGAGAATCTGTTCTCTTGTAGCATAATAGGATTCATTCAATCCATTTAGAAATTGCATTATTTGCTCTTGATGATAATAATCCATCAGCAATTTAATCACTCCACAAGTGCATGAAGGTTCACATTTACAGACAGGTTGAGGCTTAAAATTCATCATTTCATCCCAAAACCCTTTCATTCTCGTGGAGTAAGAACTTACTGTCATTTGTCCTTGAAGTAAGGGTGAAATCTAACACCGCAGCTAGAAAATCCGTGGTCCATTACTCTCGGCAAAGCGTTCCTTCAATTCATCCCACATCTTTTGGCTGAATTGATGTATAAAATGCTACTCGCAATCTCTTTGGACAACAAATTAACTAGTCATGACAGAACCATCAAGTTGCATAGGTTCCAATGTGGTAACATATCATTGTTGGATTGTGGCTTGTGCATTAATCCATTGACGAATCTTAATTTATTCTTCACACTGAGAGCAATGGTCATGGAACGCTTCCAAGCGTTGTAGTTGTCTCCACCTTTCAGCGGTTGTGAGAGTAGGACACTGGACGAACTATTTCCGTTGTGTAAGAAATAAGGATTCGTAGGATCATCGTGCACTGCTGAAGATCTAGTATTTGTCATTTTGATCGAGACTTTAAAATCAAGCAGTGAAAGCTAATGCTCTGATACCATGATGAAAAAGATATTAGAGAGGAAGAGAGAAAACAGAGAGATTATGAAGGAAAAGTCTTTATATAGAATATAAGCCTAGTGGTCCAGCTCAGCAAAACTGCTAACAGAAAAATAACTCGACTAATTCTATTGCTATACAACTGAAGCAACCGAAAAAACTAAGTCTCGTTATTCTTTTGTGCTAGATAACTCAACAAAAAGAATGGTTAAAGAATGGTTAAGTTGCTTCAAAAGAAAATCACTAATGAAAAAATGTTTAACCATAGAAATCACCTCACGTCTGACATGCTGCCAGTACCGTTGAAAAAACAACGCTGTAAATCTGTTTGGCCCCGGTGCCTTCGTGCCGCTAGTGCTTTTACTGCATCCCATATCTCCAGATCATTAGGAACGCGACACGGTCTCGCATTATCTTCCGCTGAAATATCGGTCGGGATGAGCCCATCCAGATGCTGCGAGAAATGACTAGGCGTTGCAGCAAAAAGATTTTTAAAATAGTCCTCAATATGATGGCCGATCTCCTTTCTGTCATGCATCCAGTGCCCCTGATTATTTTTCAACGCATCAATTCCATTTCACCTCCACCTCACTATTGTGGATAAATGAAAGAATCTAGTATTCAAATCTGGACTTTTCAACCATGTTATTCTTGCTTTCTGAAGCCATAATTCGTCCTCCTTCCTCTGTTTCGACAATAACAGCATGCTGGGTTCCTTTTCTTTGGCTAACACCAGATGACTAACCGGGGATTGTTGCACCACATCAAGCTCGGCATGGAGAGTTATGATTTTTTCTTGAATATTGCCAAATTCATCCCTGTTCCAACGTCTTAAAGCCATCTTGGTAGTCTTAAGATGTTGGCACAAGGAGTATGCCGGAGAACCGCGGACATGCTGCGCCAAGCCTTTTGCACCACCGAACAAAACCGAAAATCATTGGCCCATACAGATTCAAATCGGAAAGATCTTGGCCGACGATCATTATCACCCAACGTATCGAGAAGAATGGGTGCGTGATCCGATGCTAATCGAGGGAGATGGGAAACAGTTGCGCGAGGAAAGAGGCTGCGCCACTCACCATTAGCCAAGCCTCTATCCAAGCGTTCCATGATAAGATCCTGTACCTCTCATCTGTTTGACTAGGTGAATTGATTACCCGAAAAGCCAAGCTCAAGCAGACCGGCAGACCATATGAATTGGTTTATATGAGTCGCAGTGGAAGAAGAGGCCACAGGGCCGGCTCAAACAAAATGGAGGCCTAAGGTAAAATAAATTAATAGGCTTTTTATATAAAATTTAATATAAAATATTTAAAATTACCTGAAAATTATTAAATTTAATATAAAATATTAAAGGCCTCATTAATTATTTTTTATGAGGCCCTCATACATGACATCAAGGCCCCATGACTAGAACAATTAAGAAATTTATAAGGCATTTTTTCTCTTTAAGCAAAGTTCAGAAATATCTAAAAAAGAATTAGGAAGTCTGGAAGAAATATATATGTCCACTCATGATAAAAAAAATATGAAAATATTGCATTTTGTCTTTTTTTTATTAACTCAGTTGTCATTTTATTTTTGGGTCATCTATAACATAAAAAAATATAAAAAAATATATATTTTTAATCTTTACGGGGCCTTGCTCAGGGTGAGGCCTTCGGCCACCGCCTAACTTGCCTTACCCTTGAGCCGGCCCTGAGAGGCCACAGACCTCCCCCCGTTCTATCACCCTGATGAACAACCGCATTGAAATCCCCGAAACACACCCAAGGACCATCAAACTCCTCACCAATAGACTAAAGTGTCTGACCATTAACTAAGGTGCTAGGATGAGTTTAACACACAAGCCTATATATAATCAATGGAATTACAATTTCTTAACGGAACCATTTTTTTTGTCTCTGGCTACCCCTATAAAGTGGTGGCAAAATGCAATTGGCGTAACTCCTTTGGAGTAGTAATTTTGTACGTCCCAATTCTAATGCCTCTCCTCTCTTGTGGGGTTTATTAATGTTTGGAGAAACATGATAGTACACTCCATATCTATAAGTAAAAATTAAATTGTACTCATCTAGTTAAGGGCGTCTATGAACATAGGCAGCCTAGGTGGTTGCCTAAGCCCTCAAAATAGGAAGGTCCCCAACTTCCTATTTTACTTAACATTTAATGGCTTATAAGCCCTCAATTTAAATATTTTAACTTAAAAAAAGTCTCAAAATAACAGTTAAACTTTTTGAAATAATCATTTAATGCAAAGAAAAATATAATTCAAAATTTCAAATGAGATGACTTCTAAATTTTTTAAAAAAAAACTGTTGGACTTCCAACTTTTTTAGCTGCCTCTCCGGCCTCCTACACACCATTTAAGTAGCATAGGGAGTTGTTGAACTTGGGCCTAATTTCCAGCTGACAGCGATCTACTTTTTATGGTGTTTGATTGTTAAAATTTTGAGGTCGTAAAAATTTTGGAGTGTTGGACTTGGTGAAAAAGTGAAGATATAGATGATTTTAATGATTTTTTATATTTATTTGGAGTGAAAATTGATGATTTGATTGGTAGAGAGAGAATTTTGTGTAATTATTTTAGTCAGACTAAAATTTTGATAGCCAGAAAGCACAAAAGAAGCTTGACTTGTACATAAATGAGAAATCTATTTCAGGTCTAAGTAAATAATCGCTCGTTTAACACCAAAGCATCTTGTAAGAAAATTGTACCATTACCAAAGGATGTGTTGATCGGGTTGACGGTATGTACGTTGATGAGTTGACGAAGTTGCTAAAAGCTGCAATAAAAAAAAAAGTGGAAAGGGAATTTCATTAGGGTATCGTGACATGCGCCCCATTAGTCCATTACCTATTTCACTCTCTAAATGTTAAACTCTTGATCTGGACTTGGTGCATGTTTCCCAATGAGATCAAGAGCTAATTAGGTGCCGTTACCGACAATATTGTGCGCCCTGCCCTAGGTTTCTTTTCAAAGTAAAGCAACAAAAAATTTCCGAAGTGCATTAATCCCCCTTTGTTGTTGTGGGAACAAATGCTTGTCTGCGTCACCCACTATATAAAAAGCCAGATCGTACTACACTTTGTTAGGTTTTGCTATTAATCATGTCATGAGAGGAAAATCATATGATCGGATCAATTAATAATTGCTAGTTTTCCATAGTTCAGAAAAAATTAACCGCAATTTATATTGCAATGCTCGGTCTTAATATTGTGATAACGAGTTAATGGTTTAGATGGGTTTCGGAGGCAATGAAAATATGGATTTGGATGTGAGTTACAACTAGTTATAATTGAAGGGGATTTTGAGAATATATGTAGTAATAGTTTAATTGGGGGTTCAATGTAAGCTACTTTTGTTTTTTTTGTTACTAAAGAAATTCTGTGAGTAAAATCTGGAAAAGTAGGATTGAATTAAACATTTAGGCCAGTTAACTTTTTACTCACCTAACTACCAAGTAAGAGAGAAACTTTAAATCTTGACCAACAACATCATGAGAAGCACACACACTTGCTAGCAACTTCCAAGTATTGGACAAGATGATTTTTTTTTTTGGTATAAATGCACCTACATTCCCTATTGTATAAGAAAATTACAAATTAGTCTTTGAAGTAAAAAAAGTTGCAAATTAGTCACTGTCGTTAAAAGCACGTCCTTTCGTTCATCTTCGTTTCTTTCACTAACATCATATGCTAGTAAATTACAAGGTCAACATGAAGACGTACGCTGCACGCTGTGGTTAGCATTGACTAGCATATGTCGTTAGTGAAAGAGACAGAGATGGCTGGAAGGACGTATTTTTAACAGAAACCTTACTACAGAGACTAATTTGTAACTTTCTTTACCTTGAGGACTAATTTGAAATTTTCTTATACTACAGGAATTTGGATGCATTTAAGCGAGTTTGAATGAACCTAGCCTATAGGCACATTTTGAAGAGTTAGGATAGATCCATTGCTCTCACGACTTTCACGTAAGCAAGTTCATATATGATCCCTGGGAAGAATGAACTTAAGGCAACCTCGTGATGGCTACTAGACAATAATTTTCTACAGTAACGAATCTTGAATTTCCTTGCTGGCCGTAAATCATTTTGGAGGGTCATGGTTTTTAACGTAGAAGAACTGTAAACTTCTATATTTTGTGGTTTTGACGGTTCTACATTAATTGAATATTTTGGTAAGTGTTGCTTAGGTGTTGGTCCTTTTCAAACAAGGCATAACCTAGACTTGCCCTACAGACACTACAAGAAATTAGCTTTTAGGTGATAAAAATCTAGGTGGCAAATCAAATTTTGTCACCTAAAGTAGTTTTTTCCTGTCAAAATATTAATTTCGTCATCAAATATCATACAGGAACCACAATACCATTCGGACGTATTTTAGGAATGACGACATACACTAGTCACCAATGAGTGACAGTAATAATCGTCACAAAAAAAATAAATCTCGTCCGAACTCCACACTAGCCCATTTGGACTATGTACTGGGTGACAGATTGCAAATCGTCTTAACTGAGTGACAATTCGAATAGTCACAATTTTTCAAACAACGTCCGAACAACCCAAAAAGGTCGTCCGAATGCTTAAGTCAGATTCTTTTTCCCATACGTCCGGATCAATAACCAATCCGGACGGGTAAAGTTCTAGATACATTTTGAATCCATCGACATAATTAATGACGTTAAATTTGATTGGGCTATGTGTGGAGTATAAACACGTTCGGGCGGGTTCAAGAGACGTTTAGACTTTGTCAAGAGCACAAACTCTCTCTCCTCTCTTAATATTTTCTCTCAAACACTCTCTCGTCTCTCAAACTTTTCTCCCAAGGACTTCTCATTTAAGATCTCTCAAACAACATTCAGGTAAAAAAGTATCCATAAATTTGCTTCTTAAGTTCATATATTTTAATTCAATATCGTCCGCTATTTAATTTGTTGGTTGTTTTCGTCGATTAAATTAAGTTGTTTTGGTTCGGTTCGTCGAAATACCGTTTGGACGGTGTTAAACATAGTCCGGACTGTTTTTCTAAACGTCCGGACATATGTTCACAACGTGCATACTACTATGAGTCAGTTCGGACGGTATACAATTTAAACGACGCATTTTAATTTTCATTCGAACGTTTTTGATATGGGTCGGACGGTTTTTTTTAGGTTGACAATGGAACACTCAGGAAGAAATTTTCCCAATATCGAGAGACAGACAGAGCGACCAGCTTGGGCGGACACCTTTTTAGTGGAGTTGAGGGAGAGTATTCGGGAAATAGTGATGCCGACACATTTGTTGTATATGACGCTCCAATGTCGTTTGACTGGTCTAGAGACCAAACTTACACTAATGGATAGGGCTATGATGGAAGAGCTCAATATTATGTGGAGGGAGTTGTTCTCCGTGAGAGAGCAATTGCCTGAGTTGTCCCGATCTGTCCATACCAATCTGATTCAGCTACAGACACTGGTCCGACGGGTGGATACTATGGAGGAGCATTTGGTGCATGTTCGTGATGCCCTCGGTTTAGATCTGGACGAGCCAACTATTGATTTGGACTAGTTTCCTGTTTATGTTTTATTAGTATTAATTATTTACATATCATTTGAAAGACCGTCTCAGGCTTGTACTTTACATTATCATCGTATTTTTCGTTCGGTATTTGTATTATTTTTTATATTTTAAATTAGTGTATATTCTTTCACTTGATAAAATTTAGTACAATTTAAAGGGATAATCAGTAAGATTAAATAGGCTACTAGTATAAGTGTTATGTTAATAGAACAGGTAGTGTAATTAACTATTACCAATTTTAATTTAATTAACTAAAATTAATTTTCTTCACTTATTTTAAATTAGCAAATCAGACGTTCGGACTACAGCCATAACGTTGGGACTACATAACAAATAAGCGTTAGAACATAGAAGAAAAAAGTCCGGACTTTTATTATTAGGCGACACCGTTGGAACGGAGGAGTAGAACGTCTAGACTTCTATGTAACTGTCGCATGGTTTAGACGTATTTACGTTACAAGATCGTGGAAAAGTTCGGACGTCTGCGTCAGCCAATGGTGCGGTGCCACGTCGCGCGGTTTAGAAGTAATTAAGTTTGAACGTCTACAACAGGTCCGGACGTATTTAGTGTGTCGAACCGTTTTGAAACGGTTTAAATTTTGGCATTTAATACGCGTGAGTGGTTTGAGATACGGGTGAAAACATACCCGTCTGAACTATTAATTTACCGTTCGGACGAAATTTAACCGTCGCAAGGTTTACACGTGTTTACGTTACAATATGATGGGGAACAGTTGTTAACGTCCACACGTTTATTAACAGTTCGGACGCTTGGGTAAACCAAACGTGAAGTGCCACGTGGCGCGGTTTAGAAGTACACAAGTTCGAACATCTAAAAGCAGTTTGAACGTATTTAGTATGCCGAACCATTTGAAACGGTTTAAATTTTGGCATTTAATACGCGTGCGTTGATCGAGCCACGTGTTTAAATTGACGTGCAGACTGTTAGTGTAAGGTTCTGACGGGAGGACGAGTTTTGATAAAAGCCGATCAGTTTAGCGTTTTCATAACAAACTATTCATCTCTTCAAAATCTCACAGCTTTCAAATCTTTTCTTCTCAAATCTTGACCTAATACTATTTTTTCGAAGCTCTAATCTCGCTAAGGTATTTTTTTTACTTTTGACATGATTTTAGCCGTAAAAATTTCATTTTTTTATAGTTTTACGTATAGATTTTCAATTATATTTTTTGCATTGTACATTATGTTTTTTGATTGATTTTTACGTATAAATTGATTGTGTTAATTGTTAGCAATGTTTTGAGTATGATAGTTTGTGTTTTGGTTGTATTTTTGGGCGTGTATGTAGGTCGAGGGACGCTGCCATGGTTGGTAACCCGGCAGTGAAACAGCGTCCGAACTTTTACGTTACAGTCCGGACTCTTACCTTAGAGTCCGACCTTTTAATGTTTAAAGTCCGGACTTTTACATTAAGGTCCGGACGCTTATGTTAGACATCCGAACTTTTACGTTAGAGGCCGGACCCTTAGGATAATGTCAGGACGTTTTAACATTGAAATTTAATTTAGTCCGAACGATATAATTATTCTTCTGTTATACGTCCGGACGTTAATAAATTTTGGTTTGGACGTTTTTTGTTGGTTCGGACGCCTTTGTAACACTTCGGTGCTTTTGCAGATTTTAAAAATGAGCAAGCGTGCACGTACAAGCCTGAGATGGAGCAATCTTCCGGTTCCACCTTATCATTGGACCAGCATATAGCGATTATTATGTCGCACTCGATTGTTGTGAAGCGAGACATAAAGTTGGCAGATTTTTACGACGTCACTTTTGAGGGCCGGACGCTTCCGAAGGTTGTAGAGGAGATTGGTTAGCTTCCACTTATTCATAGGACCGGGTATGCATCGACGAACTTGGGGTTTTGATTAAAAAAAAACAGAATATGGGCAGAGCCCTCCACAGTGGGATTCTCTCTTCGCCTTACGTCAGTACACGTAGTTCTCTATTGGCTAATTCTCTTAGCGTTTTGTGTCTTATATATGTTGACAGAGCCGTGTTAGAAACGGTAGCCCACTAGGCTAATTTCTGCACAAACAAGCTGTTGGAAGAAGACTGCCACAAACAACTGGCGGCCCTCCTAATTGTCAGAGTTTATTTCAAGTCAATGCTAATTGCTAAAACATGCGTGATCAAAGGAATGTTTTGCTTTTGATTTCACTTATTTTTCCCCATACGAAACCATAACCTGCACAATCGTACCCCTTGTTTGCTTCTCCGGCGAACAGCATATATGAGTACTGATGCGTTCCCAAATCATCTTGGCGCGTCCTTTCTGTGGCACTTATTTTGTCCTTTAACTACTAATTGTCCTTTTGCTTAATTGCCTGGGAAACTTCACTGCAACTCAAGAACATAAGAGTGTGAAGTCAATGCGAATAGCTTATTAAAAAGTAAGTCTCGGTTTCAATTTCACCCATTAATTTGTTCCCGTAAAAGCCGGTAACCTTGCACTGTTCTTCTTCCCAGGCAATTCGGCCGTACAGACTGATGTACGTGTACCCAAATCGTCTTCGTCCTAATCTGCACGTCAAGGAGATGAGAGTCCTGCATGCGGTTTGCTCCACACATTTGAGACCTGAGTGAATATCTTAAATTAAAACATAAGAGAAGAAGAAGAAGAAGCTCATAGTTCCCAAAGCCCATCCCATTTTTGAGCTGCCATGAAGTTGACAAGTACGTTACTCTTGTGCGTCCTCTCCTTGGCATTGTTTGTTCCCACGGCATCAACGTTTCCTTCTTTGAGCAAAGGTTCATCTTTCTCCAGCGAGAAACCAAAAGATGTTTTAACTTCCCCAAATGGTGTGTTCTCTGCTGGCTTTTATCCCGTCGGTGAAAATGCTTATTGATTTGCCATATGGCTTACCAAGCTGACACGTGATCATGATCTCGTTGTGGTCTGGATGGCAAATAATCAAATTGAATGATGTACATTGATCAATTTCGCAAGATATGTCCAATGTATAATGATTAGGGTTAAATATATTTTTCATTCCCGGAGTACAGTGTCTTTGACACTTTACATCTTAAATTGTCAATTTTGAAAAATTTCACTCTCAAACTACACATTATTATCATATTGCACCCTAGATATATGATTTTTGTTAAATTGAACAGATGTTAGATAAATAAAAATGAGCTATGTGGGCTGTATCTACCTTCTTTAGACTAAAAACAACGAAATTGCCATTCTTAAAAATTTACTTAGGTTTTTGTGCTTTTTGTTCTAATTTTTTTATTGTCTTTTGCTCATGTTTTGGCTTTTTTTTAATAGTCTACTAAAAAATTTCATCATTTTCTAGTCTAAAGAAGGCATACACAATGTGTATGGTTAATTCTTTATCCAATTCTCAATTCAATTTAACGAAAATTCTATATCTAGAATGCAATGTGGCAGTAATCCGGTAGTTCGAGAGAGAAATGTCTCAAAGTCGGTGGTAGTGTAAGATGCAAAGTGGAAATGATTCTATAGTTTAAGGGTGAAAAATGTATTCAACCTTAGTAGTTAAAATTAATAACCTTTGATCCAATTACCATAATTTTATTCTTATCCGTTGAAAAAGATCCAACAGTTAGAATTTCATCTTTTATCCTTTAAAAGATGGAATGGTTAAAATTGATTATATTCTCTTGACAAGAGAATTGTTACACTGGTTAACAATGTCACACTCACACAATCAATAAATAGCAATCCTCATTTGCAGAATTTTGTCCTAAAAAATTGATCTTAGACTCTCTTATCGTCAAACATTCAACACTTCTACACAACATCTTGCTTTGTTAAAACAATTGGATTCTGTTTAGTGTAAATGCAAAATGCTGATTTCTTGGCTACAACATTACAATCTGAAAATATTTTTTATCTATTTTTGTTAGTGCAAAAATCGTTAAACAAATTGATAATCTAGGCTTCTTTGGCTACTTTGATTACAGTTCTCTAATTTGAAAGCAAAGCAAAACCAAACACGGACCTAAGACAACTGCCTACTTATCTACTCCATGTGTGTTCATCTCCAACTATAAACATTAGACTCGTCATGCCTCAACCCCCGGTCTATAAAAATTTTTCTTTTTCTGTAAAACACACTAAGGAGAGGTCTTCCCGGACCCGAAGAATATCTCTTGACGAAGTTAGAAAAAGTAATGTCCGAAAAGAATGATTCTTTTTTGTAAGCATATAAAAAGAATGATTGAAATTGTGATACACCGAATCCCACATGGAGTGAGAGAAGAGAATGAATGATAGATGAATTCTATAAGGGTCAAGTCTTACATTGGGATCGTATTAGGTTGAACTGAGTTTTATAATGATTCAAAGAGCTTCAAAAAGCAACATTGACTAGTCATTTTGAAGTCAAAGCACAGAGGTGGCTAGTGTTTGTCCTTAGGTCGTTACAGAAATTACTTTTTCCCTTCTCCGCATGTATATGTATATTATTTTTGGGAAGTTTCGAACTTCGTAATTCTCATGATACATGGATTATTTTATTTTAATTTACTTGGGGTGTGGGAATAACTAACTCTTATGAATTTCAAATAATTCAGGGTAATGTTCGTTTTCATACTTTTTCCAGGATTCTAACTATATTCACAAATCTACCACTGAACATGTTTAGAATTCAAACACAAACACCAATACATTTTACACAATCTCCAACAATTTTTTAATTTTTTATTCAACATAAATTTTCTCTCTCTATACTTTTTCACATCTCTCTATACTTTTTCACATAACTCTAATATTTTTTTATTAAACAATTACATCAAATCATTTCTCTCTCCACTTTACACAAACACCAATAAAACACTATTCAACATAAAAATTCACAACTTCTCTAAAATCCTACATTTTTACTCAACACGAACATAATTCAAACTTCAATTATAGAATATTTGATATTTTGTAACACAATCTATTATTTTAGAAGTTTTATTAAATTTTCTATCAAATTAGACATTGATTTTTTTAGTGTGAAATTCCAAATCCTACCTGAAAAATGATAAGAAAAAGAATTAGATATGAGTTCTTATATTGGGACCTTATTAAATTAAACTGAATTTTATAATGATCTAAAGATCTTCAAAAATAACCTTAACTAGTCATTTTATTAGAAGAGATGGATCAAGAAAAAGAGAATACTGGGTCTGGAAACCTGATGGTGGGTTTCTGACTTGTTAGGCCCGACTCCTTAATGGGCCTGTAAGCATTTACCGAATGACTCACTTTGTGGCAGAATCATAAATACATTCCCATTACTTTCCATCGAACATTGTGGTAACATTCCTTCTACAAATCATCTTAACTTTACCATGTTGAATTTGCCGTTTATGGTGGTATTTGGTTCAGCTTTCCAACTCCTCGCAAATCCAACATGTATCTAGAATCTTACTAAACTTGTGGTGTCATGTTTCTCCCCGGAGAAAAAAAAAATCAAATCGGACCGGGAAATAAGTTACCATTTACCAAAAAAGTCAGCTTTCAAACCACGAGCATCGGCAAAAGAATAACCCCCCTTCATGTTGTCTAGGCCACGGATGGTCAAAAGCTCCGCTTTCTCAATTGACCGAATCTTTTCTCTTTTCATGCGTTATTGTATAGTGGCAACAGGAGGAAGTGCAAGTGATCATCCTCGATATATCAAAGAACTTAAGCAAAACGATAACCAAATAAGAACTTCAAGATTTTATATAAAAACCAAAAACACTAATCGCATGCTTAACCCCGCACCGAAATCACGATCTTTACGTGTTCCTGTTCTTTCATGACCTAATGAAGCCCCCAATGGTTAAAGTGAAAGAAGATGAAACAAAGGAATCCTGTTCTGTATAAAGGAGCTAGCATATACCCACTAATCTTCTCCGCAATTACACAAATTCAAGCCTTGACGTTTGATATCTGAATAATTCACCCACAAATCTCTTTGGGCCTTGGGACGAGCGGAAGGGACTAGGATGTTTCGAGGACAAGAGCTGCTGTAGCTTCTGCGAGAGAGTTGGAGTGATTGTGATCACCATCGTAGGTGACTATCAGCATTGATGGATCATCCAGAGCCCGCTCCACGTGCTTGCGAGCAGGGCACCCCCTCAGGCTACTGCACTTGTAATATCCCCTGAAATTGCGATACAGAGCAACAAAATTGTCAGAGCTCAAAAAATCTCATTTGAAACAGCAAGTACATCTAAGGTACCATAAGTATACTACGGGCGAGTAATATGAAATGTGGAACTTTCATAGCCCATCGAATTGGAAGCCATGCATTTAGAATAAATAAGATGAAGTGTTTGACTGTGATTCCAAGAAACTGATTGTAACTCAGAAAAGAACTAGAACTCGGAAAATATAATTCCATTTTCCATAATCCATACGATTTTCTCCTAAATTGCAAGAAGAAACCTTTTTTAATGGTGAGACGACTTTAGTTCCAACTACTGGTTTTTTTTTTTGCTTCGTTTTTTTTAAAAAAAAAATACTCTAGAAAAATACTTGAGATACATTTTCACTCTATAAGCTGTCTTTAGAGCGTTGATTTAAGATGAAGAGTGCAAGGGAGGAACAAAGGTGAAAGATTTCAGTGATGGACGAGGGCACTGCACAAAAAAAAAAAACAAACACACAAACCTCGGATGCGGAGAGCCTTTGATAGGCTTTTGGCCGTACTTCCTCCATGAATACTCATCGGGTGGAATATCTGCCATCTTTGAGCTAATAGCTGGGACTCTGATCACTCTCTTCACTTTAGATTTCCTGTCCAAACAAGCGAGATAAAAATAGTATTAGCTTCGGAAAAGTCCAGTCAAATAACTTTCCGAAGTAGAAAAACCCGCTTGTCAGAGAACAAATAGAAAGTTAAGAACTTGAACAATTACAACGAGGAACCAACCTCTTCTTGGAACAGTGGCATTGCCCAGAAGTTGAGCCACCTTTGGGGGCGGCCGCATCTTCTATCGAATTACACCTCCTCTTCAAGGATGAGGAAGACAGAGGTGACTTTCCCGCGGACGACAACTGGGACATGTTTGTGATCTGCAACCGGCACGACAAAGAAGATTGCAAACTCTCCGTATCCCCAGTCAACGAAGACACAAAAGAATTCGCGGCAGAAATCGACGGTGAAGCCGAGAAATTGATACTGGTGTAGCCATCATTTTTCTCCACGGATCCATTCTTTGTCAACACACGAGGCTGAGTCTCGACTGGGAGCGCAAGGGGTTGGGGCTGACTAAGTGAAGGCACATGGGAGTGACTATTTGGAAGAGGAGGGAGGCGTACACCCGATGCGGGAGTGGGACAGTAAACCTTAAAAGCAGAAACCGGTTCGGCCTTTATGCGTTGGGACTGTGACCCTGGGTCTTGGGTCTTCTGTGGTTCAGAATTAGAAAGAGGAGCCACAGGAGCCCTCCGAAACCGAGCATGACCAGTTCTTCTTCTATCCAGCAAAGAGATCACTTTCCTGAACCTATCCACTGCAACATCCGCTACAGGCCCGAGCTCCATGGAAGCTTTGTTGGTGGTTGAATCATCCACGGCCTCCTGATATGGCTCCTTAGAGATCAATCTCATCAACTTCTCAACGCTCTGAATCCCAGCAGAAGCCGCTTCCTTCACGGCAAGAGCATTCTCTTCAACTGTCTTCCCAGAAAAAGCATCGGCCCCATGTCTCATCATCAGCTCCACAGCCATAGCCATATCATCCATTAACCAATCCAAGGCTGCCCACGATATAAAACAAGCAGCCTCGACTCTTTCACCTCTAGTTGTAGAACAATAACGTTAACGACTTAATACTAGTGCATATCCGATTAGATCGTTGCTGTTGTTATTGCGGAATTAGGAGGGGAGGAAAAAATAATGACGAGGAAAGCAAAAAGGGGAAAAAGAGACGATCAAAGAGGATTCGAGTCAAACTGATGCCCTCCCAATGCAAGGCAAAGAGGTGTACTGACCTGTCGCTTCTCTTCTTTTTGGGCGTCAAACCCACCCACCATTTGTGTCCTTCCACGTATCGAAGCTATTGACCGCCTCTCTAATCGTCGGACCCACTGACGGGATAAGCCCTATAAAATGATGAGATCAGAGTGTGTAAAAAGGTCATAAGATTATGATTAGCCGTTTGATCGATGACTCGGTAAAAATCAGAGAGAAAACAAAAACAAAAAAGGTTAGTTGGGGACAGTAAAGCAGAGTTGACCGTTAACAGCTTTTCATTGCAAAATTCAAGTGGGTCTAAGAAGAGGATGCGGCCTGAGGGACCGGAAAGGTTCGCCTTTTACCGGACACCGGAAGCTGCGTCAAAGCCTTGCCCCTCAAGTCACATGGGATTCTTTTCTTTCTTGCAAGGTTACCAAACTCATCGTACGATTGTTACCATGGACCGTATGGATATCTCTGTTTCTCTTGTGGGATTTTGATTCTCTCGAGTCCAAAATTCGGGTCATACGTGATGGGTGGGTGGGCTTTCTACTGGTGGATGCTGCACAAAAGGGCCCAGGGGAAACTTTTTCTAAAAGTAAATTAGATTCTTAAACTAATAGTATTAATCTCTAACCAAAACCAGAAAATGAGTAAAGATATCATGATTTCCCTATTGAACTGCTGAGTCAAATTTCATAGATTTCATCTTTTCTTGTGCGTGAAACTAATTCATTCACATGTCTTTGGTTCACAAGGTTGGAAATAAAAATTTAGATAGAGAAAAATTATTTAAATTAAGAGAGGGGATGAGAGATAAGTGAGACACAAATTTAAGTAATTTGGTCCATAGACCTACATCCACTGTGGAAGGCACAACTAGGCTTATTAGTTTACTCACTTATATTCGATGAGGTTTCATAGAGACTTTATTTATAAGTCATTGAATACAATAGTCCACGTTGCTTTTAATACTCCCCAACAAGCTCAATATGTACACACGTTGAGTTTGGACTTACAAAAATAATTCAAGAAAAAATAACAACGTCGAGAAGTCGTCGGACTGAAGGCGGAAAGTTGCCGAAAGGTTGACAGCTTGATGTCGGAGGGCCACCAAACTGATGCCGGAAAGTTGTCCGACTAAGGCCGGAAACTTGCCGGAAGGTCAAATATTTATGTGGTTCTGTACATGGACTTACATCTATTGTGGAAATCCCAACTGAGTTTATTTGTTTACTCATTTATATTTGATGAGGTTACATAAAGGCTTTATTTATAATTTATTGAATACAATAGTCGACATTGCTAAAGCTCTCAACTTTAATACACAAACTGGTTTTTTTTTCTTTTTCTTTTTTACTCGTAAAGTTTTTTTTTCTAAGCAAACGTGAAATTTCATTTCACAATGGGAAGTACACCAATGCTGCATACAGATAGACCTTCAAAGCCGGTTACAAAGAGCAGGGGCATAAAAGCCCAATACAGCAAATACAACAAATCTTAAAGCCCACAGGGCTGAACATCGACTGGCCATAAAGACCTGGATACAAATGGCCATAAAGGCCTCAAACATAGGGGTCATAAAGCCCATCATTTTAAGCCGGGTCTAGAGAACCACGGATAACTCCGCCACGAGAGGCGGTCGTCGGAGGAAGGGGTGCTCGGACACCTCGCTCCCACTACCCCTGTGATACCCCGAATCCCATATGGAGTGGGGGAGGATAATGAATGAGATATGTGTTCTATACGGGTAAAGTTCTACATTGAGACCTTACTAGGTTGAACTGAGCTTTATAATGATTAAAGGGGCTTTAAGAGCAACCTTGACTAGTCATTTTGAAGTAAAAGCACAGATGTGGCTAGTGTTTGTCCTTGGGTCGTTACAAATGGTATCAGAGCGGTCCTAGTAACCACCAATGTGGGCTTGGTAGGCCTTGACGAAGACGTCAAGGATTTAAGGGGGGGAGATTGTGATACCCCGAATCCCACATGGAGTGGGAGAGGATAATGAATGAGAGATGTGTTCTATAAGGGTAAAGTTCCACATTGAGACCTTACTAGGTTGAACTGGGCTTTATAATGATCCAATGGGCTTCAAGAGCAACCTTGACAAATCATTTTGAAGTCAAAGCATAGATGTGGTTAGTTCTTGTCCTTGGGTCGTTAAAACCCCGAAGGCCCATCCTCAACAGCACTAAAGAGAGTGCATTGCTGGCCAGCCACATCGTTGAATCTTCAGCGCCACTGAAAACAGTCATCCTATGCTTGGTCACAGCAAGAACCTCCCAACAAAAACTCATTGAAATGAAATGTCTAAACAGAAAGGAAACAAGACAGAACACACAAACAGAAAAGCACCCAACAAAAAACCCTTGAACCGAACAACTGCTGGCCAGAGCACATGGCCAAAGAAAACCACAAGCAGCAGCACATAGAGATCCAAAACAGGACGTGCGCGTGAAATCCACGCGCACGCGTGGATGCGCGTGGATCTTCACGCGCCGTCGCACCGGCTTCGGAATATTCTAAAGGGAAGCACCTGGAGCTGAAGAGTTCAGCCGAGCTGAACGTGGCCATCGAAAAATCACCCAGCTGCATAGATCTAGCCATGAGAAACTGCAAAAGAGAGGAACAAGCCGCGGCTAAAAAGGAGGGAGAATAGAACGAGACCGGCAAGGGGGAAAACAAAGGGAAGAGAGGGAGAAAGGGGAGAGAGGGGAGGGACAGGAGGCTCGTCGGAGACAGCAAGTTAAAGAGGAGAACAGACGAAGTATGGAGAAAGGTCTAGAGAGAGGGCAGATGCTCTTTCTCTCTAGAAACCGCGAGAAAGGTCTCTTTTGACCCATTCTTAAGGAAGTTTTTCTCTCGAGAGAGTCTTACCTTGGGAAAGAGGAAGGCCGTAAAATATATAGAACATTTCTCCTCTACGTTTTGTTCTTTTATGTTTTTCCTCTGGTGTGAACTTTCCTTGGGAAAAACAAACAAGAAGAGAATATGACTTGATCTAGATCTGGACCGACAAATGGAGTGCAACAAAGAGAAGCAAAAGGTACAATAATATGACGCTAAACCTTAAATTAAAGGCTAAAGCCACTAAGCTACGAATAGGTGGGCTGGGGGAGTCGTTTTGACAGTAATTAGTTAACCTGCGATTCAAGTAGTTGTGCTTTTAAACCGTTTAATCATCGTTGGAATCAATATGGTCAATCATCGGATGGGCCGTTAACTTGAGGGTTTTTTTTAGGGTTAATGACCAAAATAGTCCCTGGGTTTTATACTCATTATCGATTTGGTCTCTGGGTTTCAAATTTGGTCACATAAGTCCTTAGGTTATCCTCATTTATCGATTTGGTCCTTCCGTCCAATTCCGCCTCCTCCGTGCACAGTCAGCTAGCGGTGGGCCACATCACCAACAATAATATCGCGACACGTGTATGTTTTCTTTTTTTAAAAAAAAAAACACGTTCGTCCACCTGGCATATTCGTTAAAAAAAATCTCGAATGGGGGAGACCCCCCATTCGCGCGACCAAGGGAGCCCAGATCTGGGCTTCCCGTCGCCGGCGTGGGCGGCTCCCCTGCACAGGAGACGGAAGGACCAAATCGATAAATGAGGATAACCTACGGACTTATGTGACCAAATAGATAATGGACATAAAACCCGGGGACTATTTTGGTCATTAACCCTTTTTAAAAAAAAAAAAAGTATACCAGCTATATATTGACTTGTGTGACATCTCTAATAAGTAATATCACTTGAATTGGTATTTTACGTTTTAAAGAATCCTGACTCTGGCCAAAACAAAGATAATAGAAAATGATCGAGAATAAAAAAGCACTTCCAACTCAAGTCTAGAAAAACCAGTATGACAATCAGCTGCATGATAAGAAGCTATGGGATCGGACTCCACTTCTTCTATTAAAACCTTGGTTCCCATTATGTATATATATATCCATGGTAGAATACTTTCGCGTACCATGCAAACAAAAATCAATAGATCTATTTTTTTGGGGTAATAATGGACAATCCACAGCAATCTCTATACACTAAATTCGAACAAACTTAGCTTAGTATAGTTGTACTAGAAGGCATGCATATTCCTATAGCAAACACCAGACATGTGTAGCGATATCTCACTACACGTATTTTAAGAACCTCTCATTTGACAGGCATGCACCCTTGCCAATTCACCTCGGGAGGCGAAATCAATAGATCTTATGCACCTACGCGAATACCTAAACAAATTAGTGTATGTTCCAATATTTAACTTATTGAATAGGCACATGTAAGTACTAAAACAATTAGTTAAGACACATATTAGAAAGAGATCACAAATATGAGTGATTAATATAGCATAATTTGCCCTAAATTATTCATGTTTGACAAGTAAAAAATTTAAAATTTTTGAATTTTTAAAAGAAAATTTTGAGAATTTTACTAGAATTTGTACAAAGTTAATGAAAAAGTGTGAGAATGTTTGCAGAATGATTTATATTAAATTTGGAGTTTGTTACAAAATAAGTAGGGAAGATTTGATATAGTTTTTTTTAATAGAAAATATAGAAATTATTTGAAAAATGTGTTAGAATTTATTTGAGATTTTCTTGTTAAATTATGAAAAATTTTACTTTTTAAAAAATTTAATTGTACCAAATATCCGAGTAAAAGCTTTCATTGACAGCTCTTTTTGAGGTCGGCCGGTTAGAATACATGCCTAAATCTGCGTAGTGATTGTACCAAATATCCGAGTGAAAACTTTCATTGAATACTCTGTCTGAGGTCGGCTGGTTACAGTACATACCTAAATCTGCCTAAAAACATCTGGAGGAGAAATTACTTTGAATGCATGCATGCATGAACCCAGCTAGATTCAAGTATTCAACTGCGTTGAATAGAAAATCACTTTGAAAAGTTTGGACATAAATAGAAGCAGCGACATTGGGAGGGACATGATATGAGTTAGATAATTATCTTTAATTAGGTGACGGCTCCAAAGCAAATTCTAGGTTAGTTAAATATGTTTTTTTTTGGTAAGAAGTAGAATCGTGTTTATATATAACTCAATGGGGACCTATTCCAATTTGTTGCAATAATTGTACCGTGCAATTTAGAGAGTTAGATACAATAAGTGGATAAGAGTGAATACCGGAATGAATGGAACCGAATGTCCAATTCTGATTTCGTTTCGGTATTTACCAGAATGCCATTTTTTCCAGTTCCATTCCAGTATTTTACCATAATGGAACTAGAATGGAACCAAAACTTTCAGAATCAGAATAGAAAATTATGGTTCGACATGTGGGCTTTTTGGACATTTTTTTGGGGCCCTAACGAACTAAAAATATTTTCTATTATTCATCATAAATTAACAATAAAAATAAACATTCAACCAAAATCTAGATTTTAAAATAAACATTCAAACAAATTTGACACGCATCATATGCTATACTTTATTTTGAGCCCTATTTTAAAAAAAAATGAAATAAAAAATTTCTGTATTTTTTATTTATTTATCATAAATTAACAATAAATCTAAAATTTTCATCCAAAATCTAGATTCTAAAATAAATATTCAATCAAATTACATATGTTATACTTTATCTTGAGCACTATTTTTATCTTATTTTATTTTTAAAAGGAACCAGATATTCTGGTAATTCTACCGAAATTTTCGGTTCTGGTTTCGATTTCAGAAATTGTCAAAAATGACTTATGATATATGCCAAAACCGAATTTTCGAAATCGGAAGTGGAATCGAAAATTTAGATTTTTATCAGAATTTTTACTCATCCTTACAAGTGAACCCTATTGTAAGGTTGATGCTGTTCAAAATTTTATATCAGGCGGCGAAGAATCGTATTATATCCATCTGTCTCCGAACAGCAGGATATAGTTCTATATAGCCAAACACTCTTTCTTTTCTTTGATAATCTGAGCATTTATATAACCAAACAGTTGATACTGTGTCTTTTACTACTTTACATTACATCACAAACACCAAAAGTAAATATTAGTTAATCGATCCATGTCAGCACAGAACCTCAAGAGACAATCCACTGTTGCCTGCGAAATCGAATCGTGGTTTGAATTAAGCATGGAGGCAAAAGAAAGTTGACCAATATGGAAACCTGAAATATCATTAATTGCTGTTAATTCGGATCCAAGTTGGATCAGAACCCGGAATGAATTACTGATGGGAAGCGACAAGATTCGTAAAATAATTCTGTCTTCTTTCTTTTTATCTGATTGACACTTAGCGAACAAATAGACACGATGAGTACTTTGTGCATCCGAATCTCTCGACTGTCAAATATTCAACGGATTTATCCAATGAATTTAAGTTGCGTAACAACCCATGGCTGAACGAAGCGACAAAAGACAACGTGAACAAATTCAAAAGAACGAAGCGATAAACATCATAATTAAGCGTTTGACTTTCGGATATTCCTTAATCTCAGGTCCCTTCAATGGTGGAATTAATGGGTTAAATCAGTCCACTTAAACCTAATCAGTTTGAATTATACAGTGCTTGACAAATAGTAAGAAGCTAAAAATTGAGGAAAATGGAGATATACATGTTTTCAGATATATAAAATTTTTGCAAATACTTTTATTTAAATTATTTAAGTAATAATATTTACTTAGGAAATAAATAATTAAAGAATTTAATATAATCATCTTTATATATGTTACTAATTTCCCGTAAAATTTCAAACAAAATAATAGAAGTTTTCATCATTTAAACAACAAGTGACCTTAAAAACACCGCTTTCTATTTGAATTTTGCAATATATATTTATATATATATATATATACAATTCAGGCTGCAGCAATTGCAAATTAACCTATTGGTCCTCAAGACTTCATCCATTGTTTGTGCCACAACATGAGATAAAAGATTCACCAATCTGTCTTAAAGTCCATACTGGCGCGGTTAGTTTATTAGACCCACGGGCCTATTGTATTTGTTTAGGCCTTATGCCGCTATGCCTAATTGTCAGCCCAATGAATTCTGATTATAATAAAGAGTCTTTTTTATTAAGCCTTATTTTCATTAAGAAAATTATCCCTTTCCTAAAAAACACAAGTTTCCCGAAACTCAATACTATGGGTACAAAATTTATTTCGTCATTGTCTATGTTCGGCCATGAGCCCCTATTCTTCAACCAAACTTAGAGAAACTTGAATGGAATTGGTTTACATGAAAAAATTTACAAAATTTTTCACCAACTCACAATAAAATACTACAATATAATCTCTCTCTCTCCCATCAAATCATAATTTTTCACTACAAAAATATATAAAAAAATTACGTCTTTCTTCACTTTTTCACTAAACCCAATACCATCACTAAATTTAATACCAAAAATTTTACAACACAAACATAACCTGAGTCTGGCCCTCAAGGCAATGTCCTAGTGGTAATAAACTGCTTAGAAGCATTGCCTTGCAAGTTTGTACCTTGACAAAGTGTATTATATCTTTTAAGAGGCCCTATACAACGTATAAGTGAGTAGGCAATAACACTACCATCTAGTCCTTGTTTTTTTCTATAAAAGAAAAAAAGTAAATTTATCATTTACCAGGATCCTATAGCACTTCTTTAACCATCCCTTCCTTTCTCCAATATAAAAAAACAATACAACTATAACAGCAATTTTTTTTAACAGTGGTCGCTAAAACCGCCGTTAAAAAATATTTATTATAGTTAAAAATTACATATTGTAGTGTTTGTCAATACAACTATAACAGCAATTTTTTTAACAGTGGTCGCTAAAATCGCCGTTAAAAACTATTTATTATAGTTAAAAATTACATATTGTAGTGTTTGTGGACAAACACTGTTATAAAGAGGCCTAAGGATTGGCTTATATGTCTGGTAAGTTTAAAATATGTTCTCATACAGAATTAAGATTAATGATTAAGATAAAAAGGGACGTTTGCATGGGAAATAATACATTTCAAAATTGTTAGGGATATTTTAAATGAGGAACGTCTCTTTTTATCTTTTCGGGTAAGGACTATCTTCGCTATTTCCGAAGCCAATTCCATCAACTTGGGCTATGTTCGGTTTGAAGAAAAACGCAGGATTTGAATCCTGCATTTTTCATGTTCGGCGAAAAACAGGAAAAAGAGAGGATTCGAACGGCAGATTACTTTTTTGCCCTGAAAAAATTAATATTAAATGTCTAAAACACCCTCCATCACAACCTAAAAATTAAAAATTACTAAGGGTAAATTTGGAATTTTAAAAAACCCACCTGCAGCCGAACTACCTTTCGCATGACATGTCGCCCTCCTTTTTTGCTTTTCGCCCATCTTTTTTTCCGCCTGACATGATGACTTGAAGTTCAACTCATGCTTTTGTCGGTTTGAAGAAAAAAAGTCGCCTTCCTTTACTGTCGAATTGAGTATATTTTCGTTTTTTCTTTAAATTTTTATTACAAATATTATTATTTTAATAAAAATACTATTATTTTAATAAAATAATAATAAATTCGAAAAAAAAACAAAAAACCTATAAACATCATCATTCATTTTTTTTACACCTCACCAACTTCTACACAAATACCAACACAACTTTAATATCACCTAAAAATTCACAAAATTCTCCAAATCCTACAAAAACTTTCTAAACGAACGTCACCTTGAAAAAGGAAACGCCATTTCTTAGCAGCCACTGAACGATGCAATCGAGGACATAACCAGCAAATCAGACCGAATCCGAATGTGCAGAAGCATGATGTAGACGTATTATCTTTATATGGTAACGACCAAATTGCTAAAAAAAAAAACAAAAAATGAAGAAGAGGTTAATGTGATCTCACTTTAGTCTGATGATCTATCAAACAAGTGTATGCCCTTTAAAAGAAAAATCTGTTGCATTTTCTTGAGGATTTGGAGCTGAAGATTGGAAAGAAGCACAAAATTTTGATAAGCAAAGAATTTCTACATATATAGTACTACTATGCGAGAGTTATTAAAATGTTTTCTATTACCACTATATTTTCATTGGTTGGTGTCCTTGTTGTACCAAAATCATAAATAAGCATTATTGTGATAAATCTCAAACATTTATTTATTAATTTCAAAAGATGGTTACCGTTGGAATATAAAATTTAAAATAGTCGAGACATGAGCCCCTAGAACCTCTAAATAATCTTAATCGACGATTTGAATTATTATATGTTTATTGTGCGTAAAGTTTCACTTCTGTCGAAATTGATTAATTCGTGGAATTTTTTATTTTTTGCGGTAGAGTGTTTTTTTTAGAATTTGTGTTATACTTTTATATTTATATGTCAAATATCACAAAACACATGTATTCCAATACAACACTCTATTATTATTATTATTTTACGAATATTAATCTATTTTTAACAATTTTACACGCATATCAATACAATTTTAACATCACATAAATATTCACAATTTTATTATAATTCTATAAATTTATTCCAAACGAACATCACCGGCCTACTGCTATTTGTGGTGGACGTGGTTAGCTAACATCAAAGAGCAAATTATGCAAAGTCGGCCATTAGTTCCATATCTTCCATTCTCGTGAAATATACCTAAACCCACCAACCCCTGTGTCGTTCAGCAAAGCCTTTAATATGGGATAAATACATATTCCCTCTCTTGTGTAAAAAAAAATTATATTTTAAAATTTAAATATTTATCAAACCTTTAATCCTTTTCATATTTGAAATTTCGGAGACTAATTTAATAAATTTAAAAACTTACGTGAATTTCAGGTAAATTATAAAGACAAACTTTGTATTTATCCCTCCGATAAATATCTCTCCAGTACTTTGGAATATTTTGCTTCTTTCCAACTATGGAAGACCGTACTAGAAAGCCACTGTGAAAAATCTAAGGAAAATACAAGAATTTGGGTGATCCTCTTTTAATCAGATCTAATGTTCTTATCAAATTCGGTCATCATTTTGTCCCTTCTCAACTAGTATCTATTAAAAACGTTCAACAATAATTGCGCTGTGGCCCCCATATGGGATGTTTTTTCAAAGTTTATGTGTTCTTCCTCCAAACAACCTGCAAATATCCAATAATCAAACGTAATGGTCCAGGGTTTTTTTTTTGTTCCTTTTCGGTCGAGCCAATTTTATAAAAGTACTTTTGAGGCATTTATAAAAATACATTAATGTATCTTGATACTTTAAAAAAATATTAATAAAAAGTGACGAAAGGTGGAATTTTATAATATTATTTTAACTTATCTCATAATCGTCGGAAGGTGCAACGAATTTTTCTGATTACCCTAAAAAATATATTAATTAAAATGCAAAAAGGGGAGGTTTATCTTTGCCATCATCGCTTTTCATCCATTTTGGGTAGGGTTGCGCAACCCCGCCAAAATCGGTACCTATAGCAGATAGGTCGGTTTTGAAATAATTCTTACTTATAAGGCTAAAAATCGATCCTTAGTGGTGGCGGTTTTCAATTATCCTACATTTATATTTGACCAATTTTTAGCATTTTACGCTCTTGGCCCTATGTATTTTTTTTCTTTTTTGCTTTTGGTACATTAATCACATATCAATAAAATATAAACTAATGAAATTCAAATTCCAAAAATCAATAAAATTAAAGATAATCTTAAAAGATAATATGAGAATTTAAAGTCTAAAGTAATAGAGAATTAGAGACGTGAATATCATAAAGATGGATAACTCCTTTAAAACCCCTACTCCTCGATCTCCATCGCCAAGATGGGTAACTACACAATATATTTAAATACACCAAGTTATAATTTATAAAAATAAAAATATTATTGAAACTAATAAACTAACAAAAGCATAAATAAAAATATCTGAAGTGGACCCTAACCCCCAAAACGAAAATTGAGTAAAATAGAGAAAAAAGAGAATATGTGGAGTACCTTGTGAGCACGAGACGGGAGAACTGGATGAGAGAGTAAAAGAAGGTAAATGCAAAGTATAATGTGAGGATTTGGGGAAAAAAAGATAGAGAGGGAGAATGGGGGCGCCGCTGGTACTAGAGAGAAAAGAAAAAAGACTTAGAAGAGTGGGTCAGCTGAAGTAGGGCTGACTTGGCTGGTCGGGGGAAAAGAAAATAACGCGTTTTTAAAAAAATTTAAAGGTCGCGCTCGAGCGCCAGTCGAGCGAGAAGTCTCGAATGCTTGAGCGAGAAGTCTCTGTAACAACAACTAAACGGATCTTTTTGTTAAAAATAAACCTGGTGTCCCGGGAACCCTGTGCCGATTAACCTGGGAACCGGGAATGACCTTGAGTTTTGTAAAAAACCTCAAACCGCCACCGGTGAAGTCGGGTACCGGCAACCCGATGCCAGTGAAGCCGAGTACCGACAACCCGATACTGGTGCCATCGAAATTTTCCGGTGACACTGAGCAGCCCTACTTTTGGGTAGCAAGGGAAAGTATTCGTCCCTTATGTGTATTTCTTGTTTATTTGTACCCGTCCTTTCTATGCTTTCATATTTAAACAACAAAAATATGGGCACTGTGTGATATGATTTCTCACTCTTGGGCAAAAGAAAACCAATTTTTTTCCTGTTATTGAGCTCAATTTTAGGATAATAACTTCAGCTCTCTTCTTTTCTTTTCTTTTTCTTTTTTTGACATCAAAATGTTAGAGAATATAATTCAAATAATAAAATTTATCTCTTTCTATCCGTTTAAATTTTTGGGATAAGTGATATATATATATATATATATATATATATATATAAATAGTTTTTTTTCGAGAAATATATTGTGAGGTAAATACATTTTGCATCTCTATATATTATTTTTATCACATTGCACCTACCAATTATTGATTTCAAACAATTTGCACCATCAATTAAAATTTTTTCGTCAAGTTGGACGAAAATTTATTTTCTATTCTAAAAAATTTAGGATTTTACCCTCATAAAATGGTTACTGCATATATATATATGGGGACAAAATTGTCATTTTGCATGTCAAAAAATATTTTCCGTCCAAATTAACTGAAAAAATTAAGGGAGGGTGCAAAGTGTCTGAAAATTAATACTTTGTAGGTGGAATGAGACAAAAAAGATAGATGAGGTACAAAGTGTCAAGACTCCTATAGTTAGAGGGTGTAAAATATATTTTTTTAGGCAACTGGTGGAGCAAGACTTAGCCTCCGGGTGTGGAGGGATTTGTCCAAAATTAAAAAAAAATTGACGATAGGGTACAAATCGTAAAATATCTAAACTATATAGATCTAATATTTTAAAATTAATATATCGAAGTACAAAGTGCAAATTCTATGAAACTACGGGATATAAAATGTAATTAACTTTAACTTTATTTTGTGGGATGGGGAGTTTAACATCACTTGTTCTGGACCTGGGCGTTCCATCTGGGAATTTTGTGCTGACAGTGCTGGAAAAATTGGGCTTTAGTCCGAAGTGGCTTCGTTGGATGGAACAGTGTATTTCAACTACGTCATTCTCCATTCTTATCAATGGAAGCCCGTTTGGCATGTTTCGACCTTCACGGGGGCTCTGCCAAGGGGACCCATTATCTCCACTGCTGTTTATAATTGGTTCTGAGGTGCTGTCCAGGATTCTCCTGAAAGCCAAGACCGGCGGCAGGTTGAAGGAAATTAAAATAGGATGCGGAGCACCTAGTATTACTCATCTTTTGTTCACAGATGATCTTCTTCTTTTTGGTAAGGCTACTGTGCGAGAAGCTGTCATCCTAGATGAATGTCTTGAAAAGTATATCGCGTGGTCGGGTCAAAAGGTGAATCGTGAGAAATCTGCAGTGCATTTCAGCAGAAACTTCCATGGACAGCCACTTATCCCTATTCTGGAGCAACATCAATTGAAGAAAATGCCTTCTAAAGCCAAACAATTAGGTTTGCCATTGCTTAATCCTCGGTCAAAGGCAGGGCGTCCAAAGAGATAAGTGAGAAGTTCTTGAAAAAAATAACTGGATGGAAAGCGAAGGTCTTATCACAAGCTGGGTGCACTACGATGATCAAAGTTGTGGCTGGAGCAATCCCAACCTACTTACTAAGTTTTTATGCTATGCATTGACTTGGTGTAAGGAGATTGATAGGGAACTTAAAAAATTTTGGTGGGGGTATAAGGAAGAGCAGTCCAGAAATCTCTCTCTCAAATCATGGAACTCAATTTGCACTCCGAAACTGGAAGGAGGTCTGGGTATGCGGAAAATGGCCGATGTAAATGCTGCCTTGGTGTCAAAATTAGCCTGGATTATGCTAAGCCAGCCGGACAGATTATGGGAGACAAATATTTGCGAGGGAGAACAGTTATGGAGGCAAAGGCGTCAGCCACAGATTCATGGATTTGGAAAAGTATTATTCAATATCGTGAGGTTTTGAGGGGTGGATTGTGCTATAAGATGGGGTCTAGACGAGACATTGCTGCTCTAAGGGACCCGTGGGTGTGCACACTTCCAACTTACAAACCTACTCTCCGGGAGGGCATAGTGATCAAGGAAGCAGAATTGAAAGTTCAAGATTTAATGATAATGGACGGCAGGAGATGGAATGAAGCAAAGATTAGAAGGATTTTCAACAAGAAGACGTCTGATGCAATCTTATGTATTACACTCCCAGCTGAAGAGCAGCCGGAAGTACTTCTGGCCAATTGAACCTAAAGGAGATTTTGCTGTTAAGTCTGCATACAGGATAATAGTGGCAGAACGCAGTATGGGTCTTAGCCCTTTGCCACAGGAACGGTGGAGGGAGTTGTGGAGACTTAAAGTGCATGAGAGGCTCAAGTTGTTACTATGGAAGGTAGTGTGGGAAATATTACGAACGAAGTGTAAAATTGCTGAAAGATTGAGAAGTCAACAGAGTACAAACGCAGATTTGGCCTGCTCGTTGTGTGGTGCAAGTATGTAGCATCTTCATCAGTAACTATTTTTTTTTTTCCTTTTAGTAGGGGTATTTGGAGTGAGTCTCCTTGGCAAATTAACATAGTCGCTTTTGGCATTGGGTCAGTGGGTGATTGGGTGCAAAATCTCCTACATCTGCACCAATTGATTGGGATCCCTTTGGAGGAACAACACTATTTTTCAGTTGTATGGGGTGAATGCTATTGATATGCTTTGGGCATGTAGAAATAAGGTAGTGCATGAAGGGACATGTTGTGAAGTTTCGGACTTGGCAGCAAAGGTGAGGAGATTGAGCTGGGAGCATTGGTTTGCTTGGAAAAAGAAAATGTTGCTTGCAGTGAGTCTTCGTTGGCAGCCACCACCTAGACTCAGAGATTGTTATTAATGCTTTCCAAAAATTTCCTGAGCTGATAGAGTGACGCATTCATCCTATTGTTGAGGATACGTTTAGGTGTTCTTCGGCAAATGAAGAATTGGAGTTTTATTCATGTTCGTCATGATGCAAATTCAGTTGTGCATCAATTAGCTCGTTGGGCCGCCATTGAGTTGATCTTAGGAGACAATTCCTATAGTGTTGAGTAATTTCTTGATTTATATTGGTTGTATGATGAGACTGATCCCCTTAATTATGAGGTTTTATGGTGTGATTGAATAAGAGTTGAAGTTTTGATTAAAAAAAATATATACAATAATATCAACGTCACTTTCCGTGAAGCGAACCGTGGTGTTTGGAATAAGCACTTAAACTCTTTTGTATTTTTCTCATTCATTATCCTCTCGCCCGTCTACTAATGGACACAATCCCCATCAACCAATTAATTTATTCAATTCACACGGTTTGACTGTGTGCACTGTGCATGTTGAGTGCGGGACAAGGCACGGTCGTTTCACTTCTATAGCAGTATCCTACTTGAATACGCTTATGTTTGAATAAGTTCTGGACACTAGCTTTTATATATATATAAAGGGTTCTGGATGACACTATATTTTTTTATAATCACTTTCTAATAATGTTTTATAAGTTTAAAGGGGCGTTTGTTATCCGAATAATTGGTAACTAAATAATTAGAAATAATTTTTTTATTAATAAATAATTCTTTATTAATATAATATTCATTTAAATATTTTCTCTTTTCACTTTTTCACCAACTCTCATAAAATATCTTTACTTTTTCACAAATCTCAATACCCAATATTTCCACGACCCCAAAATTTCCTAAAACAAACACCACTTTAAATTACTTAGTATAAATTTTAACAATATTTTCATCAATTTGAAAAGAATTTACACTATCATCTCCGACATTAGAAATTTTTTTTGTCCATCCAAAATAATTTTTTTAATTAAGACTAGTGTGAGATTTTATTATGTTCATGGGAATGTGTGATTTTATGGAAAGTGTGCATAGGTATAATTTGATAAATCATTTTAATAAAAAAAATTCGAAAATTTGTAAAAAGTTTTGGGAAGATGATTGAATGGATTTTTTTTTTTTTTATGAAAAGGTTTCAAGTCTATACAAAAATATATTTATGAGAAATTGTGAAGAAAGTGATTTGATTTGAGAAAAACATACCCTTCTTACCGATTTCTCTTTACATTGATTAAATAGGAACCTGCTTCCGAAAAAGAAAATTAAAAGTGGAGCTGGAATTATGAGGGTGAAAGAAAAAGGGTTAAATGCATGTCATGCCCCTGTGGTATGCGGTAATAGCAAATATGTTCCAGAGGTAAACAAAGTCTTTTTTCATACCCATGAGGTAAATATTCAGGAGCAAATATGTCCTTCCGTTATGTGCCGTTTGAAACACTAACGGTAAATGTTGACGTGTCAAAATTAGACACGTAATAAGCACCAATCATAAATCGACACGTGACATTTTCGAAAAAAAAGGGGGGGAGAACCTTCGAGCGGCGAAGGGAGCCCAGCCGCCGCGGCTCCCCTGCTCAGGGGTGCCCGACAGGGTGCCACCTCGGCGAAGGGGGAGCCCAGATCTGGGAACCCTCGTCGCGCGATCCCCCTTCGCGCAAGCGGTGCGCGCGACGCGGGGGAACCCAGCCTGTCGCCGGGGTGGCACCCTGCCGGTCACCCCTGAGTAGTGGAGCCGCGGTGGTGATGGGCTCCCTTCGCCGCTCGAAGGTTCTCCTTTTTTTTTAAAATGCTAGGTGTCGAGTTGTGATTGGCGCTGACGTGTCGAATTTTGACACGTCAGCATTTACCGTTAGTGTTTCAAACGGCACATAACGGAATGACATATTTGCTCCTGAATGTTTACCTCAGGGGTATGAAAAAGACTTTGTTTACCTCATGGACATATTTGCTATTTCCGCATACCCCAGGGGCATGGGGTGCATTTAACCCTAATTTTTTTTAAAAAATTTAGTCCTTCAGTTTACATTTTTTGACTAAATGGTCATTCCATTAAGAATTACTGTTCAAATTTTGAAATATAAATTTTTGGCCTTGAATATTGAATAATAACATGTTATTTTTAGTTTTGAAAATTTTAATAACACATTTAACAGGACTAAAAAAAATTCAAAATTCAATTTAAATCCTTAAAAATCTACAATTTTCATTAAAACTCTATCTCTTGAATAGTAAATAGTTCTAAAAGTTAAAAATTGTCAAAACTAAAAATAACATGTTATTATTCAATATTCAATGCTAAAAATTGTATTTTAAAATTTGAACAGTAATTTTTTATTGAAGGACCATTTAGTAAAAAAAATATAAACTAAAAGAATAAAATTTTACAAAAAAAAATTAAGGACTAAAATATAAATTTTCGGTGAAAATGTCGATAAAGGGTATGTGAGCGCAGAAAAAGTCGGCGAAATAATTGATGCAGAAAAAGAAACGCCCTGAGTCCCTCCTAACTTTTGGGTAGGTCCCACAAAAAGACAAAAGAACAGTCACGGTCCCCCACTTACCCAAGGCACCGAACATGTTAGGCAACGTGGCAAACCACAGTTCGCATAATAAGGACACAAAATTATCTCCCTCGCCGCCACCCCCACTGCCACACCCACTCCCACCCTCGTTAACCACGCTCGTAGCATACGCGCGAGAAAAACCGAAGTTTTCATCGTGGTCAAATCAAAGCAGTCCTGTTTTTCCAGCCCAGGACCCCAGGTTCAATGTTAACCAGCGCGTGAAACCATCTCCAATGCACCATTCCCAGTTCCATGGGTCGGCCTCTTTCTTCCTCCCTGCCAAGTAGTCCTCCCTCCGTCTCATACCATTTATCTGTTTAGAAAAATCAGTTGCTCGAAAGATATGATTTTTGAGAAAGAAAAAAAAAACCATAAAATTCTCAATTTTAGAAATGTTAAAAAATATTGCAATAATAAATCCTTTCCAAATAATATCAACCTATCAAATCTCATCCACATGGTTATTCGTTGGCTGATTTGTCGGCTACGTTCAGTCTTCTTTATTTCTCTCATTATCCAAATATAGCAATAATATGAACGATTTTCACCTGATATTTTATTCCTCTCCTAATTTTTTAATAAATATTAAATAGCACGGTCGTTCTATTCCTTTATAAGCCCACCACCAGGCTCCACTTTTCTCTCACACAAAATCCATCCATCTCTTAAAGGATCTACACACACGGAACAGAGATGGGTTCGTATCGATCAGCTTCAACCATGGCGGTCTTTCTGTTCATGATCTTCACTCTGTCATCGGCCTTGGACTTGTCGGTAATCGCGTACGATAAGAACCACGGAGACAAATCGAGTTGGAGGACCGACGGCGACGTGATGGCGATATACGAGGCGTGGCTTGCTAAGAACGGCAAGGCCTACAACGCACTTGGGGAGAAGGAGAAGAGGTTCGAGATTTTCAAGGATAATCTCCGGTTCATCGACGAACACAACGCCGAGAATCGGACGTACAAGGTCGGGTTGAACCGTTTCGCCGATCTGACCAACGATGAGTACCGGACCACGTACCTGGGTACCAAGCCTAGGAGGAAGCTATCGAAGCCCAGGACCGATCGTTACGAGCCACATGTCGGCGATAAGTTGCCACAGTCCGTCGATTGGAGGAAGGAAGGCGCCGTCGTTGACGTCAAGGACCAAGGGAGTTGCGGTGAGTCTCTGTATTTGCGGAGTATTTTCAATTACAATTTGGCCTTGAGATTTTGTTTTCTTACCTGTTTGGGGTAGAAGGGTAATTTTGACTTTATATAAGGATTTCAGTTTGGTTGTTACTATTTTCCAGATGGTATACCGTATATCTAACTTATTTTACCTATAATTGCCTTATTTAGATTAATTTATATAATTATAAACTATCTAGAAAAATAATAATTATAAACTAATACGGTTTTGGCGTAAAAATATTATTAAAGATGTATACTTTTACTCCATGGACACGTGTGAAGTCATTTTTGCCCCTTCCTAACAGTTTCCCGTTATCGTATTTTGGTCGAGTAGTTTTCTGTTAGGAAAAAAAGAAAAAGAAAAAGAAAAAGAAAAGAGTAGTTTTCGGTTTCTGGCATAGGGGGATAATTTATCGGTGTTTCCAGCTTCCTGGCCTAGGATTATAATTTGGTTGTAGTACACGCTTGTTTGGGCGCATGCTGCCGTTGTTTCTGTCCAGATATTTTTGGGTCTGAGATCTGCTCCACCACCGACATGTCAGGTGCAAAGGCCCTGGCGGTGTCCAGACTTCAGTGGGCCGGCTGCGTAAACGTTGATTTTCTTCACAGTTACCACTAATTAGGCTATACATGGAAACAAGTATTTTGTACTTTTCTGTATAGATATGAACGGTCGGTGCTCGATGACATACCAGGATTTTTCTCACCAGATTAGGGACTTCCAACCATCTAAGTGGGCATAATATGTCACGTCATAATGGTTTCACCTCTTTCGCATATTTTATACTTCATTTAAGTTCTGTTTTGGTAATAGAAGATAAGGAGGAGAAGCTATTGGGCCTTTTGCAGTTGTGGAGTTGGGCAACTTATTAGTGAACTAAAAATGAATTATGATATACAGCATGTAAGTGCTGATGATACTGTATTAACAAAGTAATTTGAAATGTAGGGAGCTGCTGGGCATTCTCGACGGTTGCTGCTGTGGAGGGTGTAAACCAGATAGTGACCGGGGATCTGATATCGCTGTCAGAGCAGGAGCTGGTGGACTGTGACACAACATATAATGAAGGGTGCAATGGGGGTCTCATGGACTATGCATTTGAGTTCATCATCAATAATGGTGGCATTGACAGTGAAGAGGATTATCCTTACAATGCTATTGATGGCAGATGTGACACTCTCCGGGTTGGTGGCATTTCTAGCTAAAACAAAGAGTGAGAAAGTCGATATGGGAAAAAACTATACTCAATTTTGTTGTGTTATCTTTTGGTTTTATGCAGAAAAATGCCAGGGTTGTTACAATTGATGATTACGAAGATGTTCCTCAAAACAACGAGAAAGCATTGCAAAAGGCAGTTGCCAATCAGCCAATCAGTGTGGCCATTGAAGCAGGGGGCAGGACGTTCCAGTTGTATGACTCGGTAAGTTACATCCCAATTTAGTTGAGAGGTATGCAGCTACAGCTTAGAAAGGGTAGAACAGAGAAAATTTTGGCTCTGTGTATGCGAGCTCGATTGATTGTGGCTTTCCATGACTGTTGGTCTAGTCTAAAAGTGTGTTTTTGGTTATGATTTAGTCGCATTTGAACTCATAACATTGAAAGCCCTAAAAGGTCCCAGACACCTCGCACCATGCGTATGTAAAACAGAAAAGGACATTCAGAGCAACCTTGCAGGTGAATATGTGAAGGAAACTGCCTTGCTCTGGCTTGGATGCTCTGTATACTGACCACCCATTTCGCTTTTTAAGAAGAGCTGGAATTTCATTATTAGGTTCTTATTTGGAGCAATACGAATCTTTAGTTAATATTGCTCTTGTCCTCTCGCATTTCTTCAGGGTGTCTTCACGGGAAAATGTGGGACAGCACTGGACCATGGAGTTGCTGCTGTTGGGTATGGCACAGAAAATGGTGTTGATTACTGGATTGTGAGGAACTCATGGGGTGCAAGCTGGGGAGAGGCAGGGTATATCAGGATGGAGCGCAATGTGGTTGGCACCGCCACCGGCAAATGTGGCATTGCAATGGAGGCCTCTTACCCTCTCAAGAAAGGCCAAAATCCCCCCAACCCTGGCCCATCTCCACCATCTCCAGTAAAGCCCCCGGCTGTCTGTGACAGCTCTTACTCCTGTCCTGAGAGCAACACCTGTTGCTGTGTTTATGAGTATTCAAACTACTGCTTCGCATGGGGATGCTGCCCACTAGAGGGTGCCACCTGCTGTGATGACCATTACAGTTGCTGTCCGCATGACTACCCCGTCTGTAACGTGAATGCTGGGACCTGCTTGCTGGTAAGAGCAACTCAACTTTGTTTTGTTACATGTTTATTTTGTACCTTAAAACTCATTTCTGCCGGTACTCCCATCCCTTGCAAAAAATTTGTCCTCCTCTCACATTTTGCTTATGAATATTCCTGCTTGCAACAGAGCAAGGGCAACCCATTGGGAGTGAAGGCACTGAGGCGCACTCCTGCTAAACCTCGCTGGGCCTTTGGGAGTGACGGCAAGACGAGCAGCGTGTAACCAAATGCTCAAGCTTGAAAGGTGACAAGTTAGGGGAGGATGAAGAATCGTGGCCAGCGCTTTCGATGTCCTCCTTAATTTTATTCCACTTGCTACCACTGGTCCATCGTTAAGATAGCAATTGATGGGTGGTCTATCAAAGTCTATGTAGGTAGTGATTATGTAAATAGTGTCCTTTTATTTCTGCCTGATTTCAAGAACTTGCAGACATATTGTTATCAGTCTCCATTGTCATCTGTAAATTCAGTTATCATCGGGGCATGTTTTTAATGAATTGGCTTGTCATCCCGATGTCGCTTGTAGTGTACACGTGAAACGATTTGTCACGTCACTGAAGTCTGAAGCTCAGTGGTTTTTACTATTTTCATTGAACTTGGCACACTTACTACCACATGAAACGCCGTCTCTTCTGCCTCGAGCGTTTTCCTGAAACGGCAAGTGGTTTTGTAGCTATTGGTTTCCTTAAGTTTCTTTTCTTACTTTTTTTTTTGTAAATAAGTTTCTTTTCTTACTTGGCTGGCACGGGCACTCCTTGTGTTCGGGGCTCGCAAGACAGTGCTAAAGTCTAACAAGGTTAATATAAATAATATCATAATTAATTTATAAGATTTAATTTAATAGTAATTATTATCTAGAGTATTAGAAATTTAAATTTAAAAATATTCTTCCTATTATATTTTTTTGGACCTGAACTATTTAAATAATTATTTTCATATGATTTCTCGTGTTTTTGGTATTATAATTCTAATGTGATTCCTCTCTCATGTTAAAGCGAAGGAACTGAAAATGCTTTCCGTCATGTTCTAAATCTTTCGCGTCTTTTTAATATTTGTTGCACCAATTCTTCGTGTGATATCCCCACAATCCAACATCTCAAAAGCGCGCCATTCTGTCTCGATCTTTACTTACGCTCTGATGAAAAACCCCATTGGTACCATCTTTAATCAAATTGGAATAGATTCGTAAATTGTAACAGTTCCCCGTACAGTTATGAACAAGATAAAGGGTTTCGTTTGGTTGCTTAGCCTCGGGCTAGATGAGACAGGACCCATAAGAAGATGAAATCTTTTCTGGGCCTGGCACTTGTTGGTACGTATTTGTTTCTGTCTCTCCCTTTGTTTGTCGTTATTTTTCAACCTATGGACCCTTGAAGGTGTGTTCCCGCTCCTATGTGGTACACAATTTGTAGGCCATGTTTTAATGTGTTTTACGGACTAAAAATCATGGAAGGCGTTCCCACACCGGTACCCTTTTTTTCTCTGAACCATCAGAAGCTTAAAGTTTATGTTGAGCTTCGATCCATTGCGTATACACCACATCATGCAGTCGTAATAATTGACTTTTGTTCAACAAAATAATATTTTACTTCTGAAAATAATTTGAACCAAAACTCAATAACTGCAATGCATAATTACTCTGCAATCGAATTTGACCTCGCAACTAGAGCTATGAAGGCCACTACTGCAGAGAGTACGTTTGGTTGGTTTCACTTTGAAGCTAGACGTGCTTCTTCCAGTAGTACTGTTCAATTGATCCATTAGGTTTGGTGAGCAAATTTTGGAAAAAGGTAAGAACTCGATAGGTTGCACCGTGTAGCCAGAAGAACATCACCGAAGGATATTCTTGAATTGAAGTTCTCCAACTAAATGGGTCCCAAAGATGCTATACATGCACCATAATCCCATGCAAGATATCGGAGTCTTCAGCTAGCAGATCAAGTGATCCGATCTAGCTTTCTTTTTATTGGGGAGGACTGTTGGGCTATTAATTAAACATATTGATTGCAGATAGAAACACACCACCCACCATGAAATGACCAACAAAGACAACGCGGTGGGTCACTTCAATGAGTTTCCTTTGTAGTGCATTCCTACTACATAGAATGATAATGCTGGGTTTTGTTTGCTCGAACGGGGAATTAGAAAAGACAACAAAACATGATTAACTAGGCTTCTACTCTTGGTAATAGCAGCAACCAAGTTCGGCTTTGGCGCAGATGCTTTGAGTCTCTAATCATGCTATGCGTCTCATTTGTGTTCCATACAAAAATCTTGAGACTGATGAAGCACCCACAATACGAAAAGAGAATCAAGTAGCTGAGGTTGGGGACCATCCAGTGTGTCGGAGGGCTAGATACTAAATGTCGGATACAACAACTTCATCTAGGCTCAATTATATCCGTCTTCTTTGCTTCTCTTATTTGTTTCCGGGGACCAGTACCTTTATGGTGGAGTATTACTCGCCAACAGGATAGAGCGTGGGACTCGAACCCCACCACCATCATGCCAATTGCCATTCCACCCTATCGATCCATCAATGAGGTCATGGCAGAATTGTCACTATTTGAACACTTCGCTTGACAACACTAGCAGGGGTTTAAGTAGTATCCATGCAATTACATTAGTTTCCATTGCTTTCCAAGAGATTAAGCATGACGTTATGTTCCTCGTATCAATCAGTGCATATCATCCTTATGCAAATAGAGCAAAAGGACCAAGGCCATGCATTTGACTATTTTCATGGGTTTTGGAGGAATGTTGTTTTGCTTGCTATAGAGACATGATGGAAAGATAAGTCACTTCATTGATTGCGTTATGCTATTGTTTACATTTTGCACAACACCACAGTAAAGCGGTGCATAATACAAGGACTAAGAGTGAGCTACGTACAAACACGAGAACCGAAGCTAAGCAGTGCCGAAATCATCTACTCACATCAATAAATGCAACTTGGCTAAACTAATTAATTGAGGTTTAAGGTACTTTCTCTCTTCATTTGAGGTTCAAATCCCAACTCCGTCCCTAACCCATTTCTTAGCTCTAAGTTATTGTTAATGGAAGTGGGTTTTTCTTCCTGAGCATCACTATCTATTTGAGTTGGGAGCTCCAGTTTTATGTTGTTTATCTGGATTCCATCACTGCCAACCTGAACTCTCTGGTTCGTGCTATTGGTGGTGTTGTTGAGCAGAGCGGTGTCAGGAGCTTCAATGCCGTCATAAGAAGTAACAGAAGGTAGTTTTGCTAGCAGTGCTCCAAGGCTGCAAGACATAGTGGGCAAAAGAGGTGGAATTGACCAAATGGATGGTCCTGCAATGCCGTTTTGTGGTGTGTTCCAGCCCAGGTTGACCGACTTCAAGGGAAAATAGTCAGGTTTTTCATCGAACAGTCTCTTCACACCGGTTAATTGGTGCTTCTCGTACAAGGAGAATTCTGTTTCATGGCTTTCTTTGGCATGAGTATTGGGCTTGAGGACGTATGGATGTTGGATAGGAAGGTTTGGTCTTTGAATGGCGAAGACGCCTGGAATGCTTTGGAGATAGCCGAATTTCCTCTGTATGCTGATCACCAGATTGAGATCTTCCGCAATCTGAAGAGCCTGTTAGTATATTGGTATAGATTATGGAAAAGAATTCAGAGAAACATTTGCAGAGTAGATACCTTATCAAAGGAGCCCAGTTGAACTATGCCTTCTCTAACAGATACGACGGCAATTGTCTGTGAAAATAAGAGAATTTTAGTAAGCTTGAATGGTTCAAAGCGGGTAATTTCCGTGAGCTTTTCTATTCTTCTGTTTTTTACTTTGTGATGGTATCATAGTACCAACCTGAATCCCTGAATTGAACTGAAAATCCCATGCTCTTGGTTGCTATTGAGAAGGAACAATGCAAGAGCAAAATAAAGTCAGGGTTGAAGGAAAAGGAGAAGAGTTTGCATTTGAGCTGACGTTCCAAAATCAAAATGCATATATTAATATCCTTACAGGATCAATGGATACATTCCACGAGGAGATAAAGCTAGGATCACCATCACTTGGGGCATCTCTAAACACCCATTTGTGACTGTTATCTGCTGCAACTTTCCCCATTAATCTGCAAAACAGTAACCATACAGCTTACTCATCAATTTTATCCAACAGCGCTCTATGACATGCAATTGTCTCACATACTGAAGACGAGCCCTCACCCTTCTCCAAAACTGTACACTTCATGAGACATTTTGAAGAAGACATCTGCTCCAAACCTTTCCTTTATGTAACCACTCCCACTTCGCTCACATTCGAAGAAATCACAAAACCCATCTTCCCACACTAGAATCCTGAAACCCAAACACCACTTAGTTACTGCAATATTAGCGACACGGGTCTTCACAATTCTTGGTAACTTACCAGTTCCTTTTGTTGCCTTTGGAGCGATCAAGAGCACTACCTCCATAGTCCCACCTGCAAGAAACCATGATGTGATCTACAAACATTAAAAATAATAGTCATGCATTTTGGGGTCTGATAATCCGTTTAATCATATGCTATTTTCTCACTTTGGTGGAGGATAGTTCCGAGGCAGTATCCTCCAAAAAACAGCGTACATCCACTTCGAAGAATTGGAAGAATCTGAACATGAACATAGGCTTCGAAGTGTGTGCTGCAAGAGACAGTTGAAAATGGGAAGTCCACTTTCCATCGTCACAACGGGGAGAGAGAGAGAGGAAACAACAGACACTACTGTATCTCAGTGTGTGTATGAAGTGTTACTTCCCATCACAAACAATTAAAAGCATAAGAGAACCGAGAAAAATGGTTAGGGCACCCGCACAAAAAGAGAGTGAGAACACGCTCCTACATCTTCAAATGCATGTGTATTGTTCACATGTGACAGGCCCTGCCAAATGCGCAGAGTACACCAAACTGATCGGAAAGATTGATACAAGTTTTTTTACGGAAGCATATAGCGTCTCTTGATGAGACAAATCAATTTGAATGCTTGAAAAAGAATCAAAACCTGAAGGGGGAAAAAGGGTGGAGGGGTGAAGACAAGCTATCCCATTTCCATGACTCCGAATCTTCCTCATTTGCTAGCAATTTCTTCAGGGAATAGAAAGTGTGAAGTGGAAATGCTCTTCCTCCTTGTGAAATTCTTTTTATTTTTTTTGCTCCCCTGCCCATTAATCTCAAGCGTTCCCATATGATCAAGGTAAACTCATAGTTATTGTTTGGGATATAATTTTAGTGTTTAGTGGGTATGCTTCCCAAGTTTTTTTAACATATTTTTAAATCTTGATTTAACTAGATATATGTTTTGGGTATGGGATAATTTCAAGCACTCGAGTATAAAATGCATGTATATAGCCAATTACATATTAAACATTTAGTGGTTTTCCCAATATATAGAATCATGCATGCTTTTTAATTTTGAAAGGAAATCAAATAGGAGAACCATTTTCAGAAGTAGGGTTTGAATGAAAGAGAAAAATACGACTAATTGATTCGGATCAGAGAGCAAGGGAAAAAAATAGGAAAAATAGGAAGTGTCTTCTGAATATGATATCACGTCACCTTTTCTTGCCATAGCAATAAAGCAGATGTCATTGACAGAATCCCTATTTTCACTCATAAAATTATATCGTTAATATGAACACGTACACGTATTTTCCCTGTTCTAACTTTGGTCCCAACTAGATAAACAGCAACTAATACGATCCTGACAAATGCAGGTTAATATATATATATATATATATATATATATATATATATATGTATGTATGTATGTATATATATAATATATATATGCATATATATATATATATATGTATGTATGTATGTATATATATATATATATATATATGTATGTATATATATGTACATATATATATGTATGTATATATATGTATATATATGTAGGCAGGACATTTCAATTTAGAGTCACAAGCAGCTACCTTAAGGAAATCGTTTTGTCTATGAATGGCTGTCTTCCTCTAAGTTGATTAATCCCACCACTTTAAAATTACACCAAACTTTGCCCTTGGCCCGCCATAAGCAATTCATATATTCATTTAGGGAAAAAATATATTTATTCACTGGATTTTGAAAAACTTCCTGAATTAATTTTTTTTTAAAAACAAATCTTAAAATTCACTAGATTTGGACCGGTAGTACAATAGATCACTCAATCCAACTCCATTACGGTAATTAATTAACCCAATTTTTTTTACCCAATAGCATCTTGTCACATGTCATAAAAAAATTATAATTTCCAATTTAATTTATAATTATTTTTGCCTTTTTTAGTTTTTATGACACAACGTGAGTTGTGATTAGGCGAAAAAAATTTCGTTAAATAATCTTATCAGAATTGGGTTAAGTAACTTATTATACTAATGGCTCAAACTTATTATACTAAGTAACATAAGGAATCTAAAACAGGCTAAACTATCGAAGGTGAAATTGGGGTTTATGCACAGAAATAAATCAATAAATTGGGGTTTATGGAAACCAACTACAGGTAAATGGTTATCAAATTAATTGGAGTACAAAGACTCCAGATACTGCCCTTTTTTTCAATAAAAGGATGATGGTACGTCTAAAGTTTATTAAACAACTCTAATTTATGATGAAGAAATATCGTAATAACAATAAAATTGCACAGTATCTCACGGATTGCAAGACGATCACTTGCAAGGTTATCAATTATTGAGTTAAGGCTCATAGTTCAAGTAAATAGGAGTCCAAATCGGATAGAGTTAGACAATAGATTCGAATATTGTGGCTGTAATAATGGTTTTATTTTCTCGGAGGTGGCTATATGCATTTCTAGTAACTATTGAAAATGCCATTGAAATGGTTCCTTGTAGTCTGCACCTTTAGCCTCATATCTCGGGAACTCATGATACCACAAGATTTGGGATACCAGATGTGCATATATATATAGCATACATGTTGGTATTCAGGAAAAAAAAGCAAAAGACTATATTCACTGCCATAACACAAAGGATTCCTTACAATACTACAAGATTTGGACTTAAAACAAAATAAAAAAGAACCAGAAGAAAACAAACAAATTAAAAAAGGACAAAAAGAAAGAAAAAATCGCTTGTCCATTCAAATTTATTAAGCAAAAAAAAAGTGTATTGCCAACACATGTCCAGAGACATGAACCCCACACATGGCTGCAAGTATTTGTCTTAGGCTAAACGCACATGACAAACAAAAAGGTTGCTTCTCTAATTAAAGAAAGATCACAAGTATGACTCAAACCAACTCAACAATTTGGAAGTAGAATGACAAAGTATGCGATCACATGCATCTGCGAAAGTTGCATGACAAGGACAAGAGGATGTTGGTCCAGGTTGAGAGACGGCCACAATGCGGGGACGACGCATCCAGCGCTGCAGCCAGGTATAAGGATTGACAGCTACAAATAATAAGGCCAAAGAGGATCCCAATCTCTCTCAAAGTTTGTCCATGGCGTGCGTGGCCCTCCCATCCCTCCAATTGTCACTTTCCCTTCCCTTCCCTTATCTCCATGGATAGAATATTATTACAATATGATGTAACGGGGTTTACGTTAATCACGCTATGTAATTCCCCAACAACAGATGAAAACTTCTGATTATTAGTCATAACTTTGCCATTGGAATGGTGTCCGGCAAATCTTGGATCTAAAGAACGATAATTTATTGACGCTGATTGGTTAACAATCACGATCCATGAATATAAAGAAAGCAATGTGATATCCCAAATTCCATAAGGACATTTGAGACTTAATATATTAAGTTAAACTGGGCCTTGTAGCAATTATAATATGTTAGCACTGACGTTCTAGAGGATAGTTAAGCATGTTGTTCGTCTTTAGAATTTTCACAATTGAGCACTGGAGGTTTGACTCCTTCGTAGATACTCATTTTCTTACATTTTCTCACTTGCCAAACAACCCACCCAATTTTCTATTACCTTATTTGCCCCCCTCATATCCGGGTACATTACAAGTTATACCACTTGAAGTCTTGAATGTTCTGCAGTCGTATGACCGTTCTCTTGCCCACTAAGCATGCATTTACGAAGGTTGGCGTATGGGAGTACAAAATCTGCGGCAGGAAGCCTTTGAATTGGATACTGGTGAAGGCATTGCAGCTCCTTCTCAGGTCGTTAAGAGATTTGAAGTCTCGCGGTGCGGTGGCTGCTGCAATAGAGACAACTCCTGTATCTTAAGGTAGATATTGCTAAAACGGGATCAACACAGCCATCTCTTTTTTTCTTTTCCTTTCTTTCTTTAATTATATTTTGAAATAGGGGAAAGTACACTTTGCACCCCCTTATCTTGATTTCGTGACATTGGGCCTACGAACTTTTGATTTTCGTCGATTAGCACCCCGAATTTCATTTCTCCATTAACTCTCACGGTAATAAACTCACGTGCGCCACTTAAATTTTTTTTACTGTTTTACCCTCCCACGTTTTTTGAGCCGTCTTCCCCCTCCCACCTTTTCTTCTTTCCCGAATTCCCCTCTCTCTCCTCTTTCTCTCTCTTCCACATAAATGGCAAACAACGACCTGTATGGTGCCGGCTGCTGCTCACTGACGAAGACAATGACAAGCGTACATGCTTTGTCGTACATGCTAAGACTTGGTAGATAATGCAGTTATGCAAAATTTGTTTGTCTTGCAGTTGTGCACAATTTTCAATATGTCGAGCACAGGCGGAGGGAGGGGGGGCGAACCGGGGCCATTGCCCCGGTTGCCTCCCCCCAAATTTTTTTTTTACATGCATTTTTTTTATTAGGTTTGCCCCCTTGCCTGCCTAGATTCATCAGCCCGCCCCCCTTAAAACTCAAGCAGCCCAATACCTCAAAATCAAATTAAAAGAATAAGCAGAGAGATATTTATTTATGTCAAAACTTGAAATCCTACATTAACTTGTCGACGTTGTCGTGAATTTTGCGACGGATATTTCATATACTTCTCCTGAGTCCTGATAATCGTTGTGTGTTGTAATCATTGAAATATATGTTTTCACTATTCTAGTACTGTTTTTTTTTTGTTCTTTTGCCTTTTATGTTGGATTTGGTTGAGAATTTGGATATCGTAAATACTGAGAAAGGGGGTGATGTGCTCTTGTTGGATAAGTGATAATTCAATTATTCAAGTGTGCTGTGTGTCCATCTTTACTTACTAGAGAATCATTGGTTATATCATTTTATTGTCACTATCATCATCTAATTTTACATGTCTGACTTCTCCACAATTTATGAAAATCCAAAGTTGAATTAAGACTCATTTTCATCTATCTTTTGTTTGTTTAGGTCTGATTTTTCATAGCCCATGAGATTAACCTGTTTTTAATTTTCTTTCTCTAAAGGTGGAACTTCTTTTCCATTGTAATTTGTGACGTTTAGATCAAGTTATAAATCTATTTCTTCAAAATTTTAGCCATTAATTTAGCCAGGTAATGGGCATTTTGAACTACGATTTTTCTGTTTTCTCATTTTGTAAGGGGAGTAGAATAGTTATTTTGATGTTAAAATTGAACTTTTTGTCCAAATTTTTTTTCTATTATCATTTACCAAGTATGTATTTCCTCCTTGCAATTTCGGGTTATTTTATTGTTGATAGAGATTCCACTCTTGAGAAGCTCATGGTCAATAGTACTGTCACACTAAAAAAAACTATAGCAAGGGTGAGAAGTATTTTTATGCCATTGGAACCTGGATTCTTTTTGAACTTTGGATAATTTGGCTTCTTTTTCCAATATGCTTCGTTTTGCTATTGTTTCTTTCAAGAATAATAGAAATACAGTAATTGTTTATTTTTCTCATTTATGTGTTATGTTTTGTTTTTACATATCCCAACAAATTCAGCAGGACTTATTGAGCACAGGGCACATCCTTTCTAGCAACAAAAATAAGTACCTCATTTATGGAAGTAAAAAGTTATATTGCTGAAAATATTTTATTTCATTTATGTGTTTTGTTTTACAAAGAATATATATATATATATAAATACTTTTGTTTGTATGATTAGTTGATGCTCTATTGGTGTCTTGAACAACAATAATTTAATCTTTAATGTCACCTCTCAGTATCAGCAAATAGTACGGTACGTGTATTTCAATATTTTTAGTGTTTTTAGTCCTTAATTTTTTTTATTTATACTCTTAAGACTTTTTTTGCATTAAGTAGTAAAAAATTTTTTTTTGTCATTTTTCCTTAAAAAGTTTGCCCCCATTAATTGGGTTTCTGGCTCCGCCACTGATGTCGAGTGCATGCGGGCATCTAGAAATGGGAACTTTTCCATTCTAACAAGATTCGTGAGATAGCCTTCGCTAGACTCCAGGTAAAGAAGAATTGTTACTGTTGTCGATGATCGGATAGAAAACTTCTCCATGCCACCTTTATTATCTCACTGAAGTTTGATGTGAAAAATGTTGACAGGGCGAGGAATTGGTGAGACAATTTGAGAGCATGGGCTTTCCGTGTGAATACAATGAAGTGTTGCATGTATGCTTTAGCCCACCTCGCGATGGTTCGAGGGAGTCGGTGAAGCAGAGGACTGTGGGAAGATGTACCGGGACTGTGGGCATGAGGGGAGACATAACTGACGCAAGTGCAGGTGGCTTTGGTGGATGGGGAAGCAAGACAAAATTCCAGGTGATGACATCTGTAGTGGGAAACCGAAGCTGGGCAACCGTGAGATTTCGGTTCCTACACTTCCTCTCTCTCGACGCATCAGGAGCGATTCATCCAGAACCCGAAGAATAGCGTGGAAGGCTCGCCAAGCATATCTAGAGGAATGAAGAATATCTGAGAGCTTTACGTGAGGGAAGAAAAACTGAATACACGTGTGGGCTGCCTGGTGGTTAATATCGTTAGATTCTGTCGTAGAGTGAATGAATGGGCTCCTCTCAACTACATTCTTCTTCCTACAGAAGGGTAACCAGTGGGTTGCAAACTTCACAGCCTCCATGAAAGCGAAGAGAGTCAGTTGCGAGCCTCCATCATCCGATATGTAGACTGAAATCTTCTCTGTTGGGTAGTCATAAGCCATGACCGATAAGGCCGTGTTCACCACGCCCATAGGAGGTTCTTTATATGGATCCGCGGTGCATATAAACACATCTATTTCAGGGAAATCACTTGCTTTGGTAATAACCTTTTCAAGGGTTTCAGAGAATTCCTCACGGAGGATTGGTTTCATGCGGAAAGACTGAGCTGTAGCCCACATGAAAGCAAATACAACATCGGCGATGAAAATGGAGAGGGAGAGCAAAAATGTCGCTAAAGAGGTGGAGTTGTTGAGTTCGAGTGCATGGCGATATAGCAGAGCTATAATGGCACAAGCGTAAACTGAAGCAAATACACGGTTTAGAGCTGTGCGGCGTTCGGCGATGAACATGGAGAGGGAGAGCAAAAATGTCGCTAAAGAGGTGGAGTTGTTGAGTTCGAGTGCATGGCGATATAGCAACAAGCGTAAACTGAAGCAAATACACGGTTTAGAGCTGTGCGGCGTATGAGCTTAGAGGTGTGGAGAGGAGGAGGAGAATGTGTGGTGCAGGCTCTGAGACTTTGAATTGGATACTTGTTAAAGAGATTTGAAGTCTCGCGGCGCGGTGGCTGCTGTAATAGAGACAACCCCTGTATCTTAAGGTAGATATTGCTAAAACGGGATCAACCGCCCTCTCTTTTTTTTCTTTTCCTCTCTCTCTCTTTAATTATATTCTGCAATATATTATTCCTTATTTTCCTGTAATCTTAACAGTAATTACTCTGTACAGTATCCACCTATGGGAAAGACAAAAAATCTTAGGCAGCAAAAGCAAAAGAAACGGGGAAACATACTATGTGGGCTTTGCTAGACCCTGCTTGGGGATTGGATAGCTGAGTGCAGCCAGTTGCAGCATACTGGAACCTTACCCAAGATTTTACCCGTAGGCAAGCATGCAGAAGGCAGCAGTTGTAGAAAGAGGCAGATAATATAAAACCATTTGAGAAAAGATTATACTCCAAAAATAAGTAGTGAACTTTTCACGAAAAGAAAAAAATTCAAATAAGTCTACGATATGATAAGCTTTAGGATAGTTTCACTTGTCAATTAGAACACAAATTTCATCATTTGTTGATACATTGATGAACACTGTAAGCTGTCCCACTTGAAACATCCTTGGGACCTTAAATTAATCTACGCTTGAAAGGATAGATGAAACACCTTAAGGCTTAAGCACTAACAACTTGTAAGTGTGGCCACATGCAACCACCTGTTGCGCCTTTTTCAACTCTGGGAAAGCCACCCATGACCGGATCTTGTTCTACTCTCTTTTCTTCTCTTCCTTGACACGCGGCTTTTGGTACATGATTATCTGACTAAGTAGGGTGGCATTGGTTGCAATACCAAGTACAGAGCCCAAAACAACTTCAAATGAATTAAGGACAGCAATTGGCAGAGATTATGAAAATCAAATGTTCAATTGGCACCAACAGCTTAAATAGGACAGAAACCATGACATATATATAGTGTTGCTCAGAAACAAAAAGTCGGATATGGTACCATTATTCTACGCAAAAACATCTTTGTGCACATAAAATCATACCAATAACTAAGTATATGATGTGATGTCACATTCCTCATGATCATCGTTCAATAACTCTGTAGATATACTCACTAGTAGCAAAATATAACCTCCATCACATGTACAGAGGAACAAAGAATTCACATTTGAAAATGAAAGTTCAAATGTAATAATGTGCTAGGGGAAATTAAGAATATGTAGACACAAAATATGAAGGAGCACATGTACTGTATTTTGTGGGAACTATGGAGTACCTAAAGAATATGAAACAAGGATACCACTTCTTGGTGCCTTTTCCTGGATGCTGGTAAAAACTCTCACTACAAAACACAGAATTAAGTTTCATAACTTCACTGCATACATATATCAGACCATAACAGCTCTAGTTAAACTAAGAAGGCTATACACTTACCTGTGGAACCGGCAGAATTCATCAAACATGTTAAGAAGCTGAGCTCCCCAGTGCTTTTGTTCTGCTCAGAGAATGGTTGTTCACTAAAACATGAATAAAAGATGCTACAAACATGCGTGAATCATTCAAGTAACTAAAGTTTCATAGGCAAAAGATTGCAGAATTGGTTGGTAAACGGAATACAAAGAAAAATCATTATTGCCGCTTCTGGTAAGTGATCAAACCATCCTTGATTCTCCATACCCACAATCAGAGAAGACCATTGTATTTAATCTCTTTTCAATTAGACACAAAGTTCCTTTTTCCCTGGATAAGGAATAGGCGATGTTGATTTATGGTGAACATGCAATTTATTTACACAAACTGTCATTAACATGGAGGGAATACATTTCTGCATCTACATCCATAGCAAGACCAACCATGACCCAAATAAAGTATACATAACTGCCTCCTAGGATGGTATCTGCTTTATTATAACTCCACAACATTAAAAAAACATTTTACAGTCTATACGAAATCTCCAGTATCGGGCACATGCATTAGTACACCTTAAATGCAAGACATATTGGTATACTCATCAAGACTTAAATGTACTGCCTTGAGGAGGAGTGGGAGTGCATCATATTAGTATTCATAAGGGAATTTAAGGAATCTTTCGCTAGCAAAGTGAGAAATTGAATTAATGCATTTATAAAGAGCTCAACCACTAATAACACCAATCAAACAGAACAAAGGATCTTCACATTCAACTCACAGAAAAGTTCTTCCATATTTGTGGGATCTTGGCAAAGAGAAAAATTGCATGTTGAGATGCCTGTAACAGACAATTTCTAAATTAGGAAAACTAAATACATACAGAGCCCTAGAATTCAGAAAATAGGGGAAATAAAGTCTAATAAGACTTGACATTTGAAACACCTGTGCTTGGAAAAGAGTATCCGTATATTGACAATGACACAAATTGCAAAGACAAGAAGATAACAGTTATAAACTCCAACAACAAATGGGTCAGTGCGGACTAGAAAGTAAACGATGCTACTCACATATAGGGCTTCAAAGAGAACAGGATCAATTTGACCTGCTAGGATAGTTGGTGCTACAGCACAATATCTGAAAAACCATCATATTAAGGAAGAGGTCGGACATTTCTTCACTCTCGCAAAATGCAAATTCCAGATAAATCCAATAGTTTAAGGCAAGCAAGAAGGATACAGCAACGCCCTGATCCATGTTTTCATACCCAAAGGTTGAGAAAAATAGTAGATTGTGGAAACTAAGATTATAGCTGCGGCACATAAGAACAAGAGGAACTATGTTAGATATTTTGCAAACATTACATCAGCTTTCATACTGCAGACTTATCTTATCCAAGAGGCAATAACTCATCCAGGGGGCCCATAGAGGCAATCAAACAGATAATGATCAGGGATCAGCAGATGATTCTTGTGTCAAAATGTGGTTATTGGCTGATTGGAGGACATTCGCAAACTAACTTCATATATTAATCTTAGCTGTAATGGAATCCAATAATTTGAGTCCAAGTCCTGATGCATGACTCCCACAACACAATAGGACAAGCACAAATCAATTTGGGGAGAAAAAATAGGACAGCAAGATATTGTATCAAAAACTGAAAGATACTCAAGATGGATATGAGTTATAATAGTTAGCAATGAGCAACGAGAAACAATTGATGTAAAAGGTAAAAAGGTTTCCAGTTACAGCTTTGAGTCTTCTAAACATGGATTTCCTTCTTGTTCTTTTTTAGGGCAATGTTTTCCCACCGAGGCCGGTTATTGTGTGAGTGAAGCTATTGTGTGAGTGTGTGAGTGGACGAGTGAGATTAGAAGTTGAGAAATCTAATGGCTGACAAAATGCCACGTCAATTAATGAAACCGGGTCGGGTTCGTGGGTCGGATTCATTAATTGACGTGACATTTTGTCAGCCATTAGATTTCTCAACTTCTAATCTCATCCGTCCACTCACACACTCACACAATAGCTTTACTCACACAATAAATTTTGCCCTTTCCCACCCACACCCTCCCCCCCAGCCCGCACGGGTCCTGTTTCCAAATCACAGCCAACTAAACCACTGACATGTAGATAACTTCATACCATAAGAACATGAATCAAATATCAGTTGGCATATGAAACCTACGTAGAACCAATTATACAGGCCAGTCCAATATATCTATAGCTATACACAAATTTATGAAGTAAGAACAGTACACTACACACACAAGCACGACTTTGTTTGTGTTGTGCACCGACATCAATTCAAAGCTTTAGATGGACAGCAAATATACGAAATGGTGAACAAACCTTGGATCAAAAGAAATGCTAACTCCCCATAAGCGGAAAAGGGAAGCCCTTTGTGGAGACAATATGCCAGAGCAATGGTGTAGCCGACTACTTCAAGCTCAAAGGCCACAACGCTAAGGCCTCTGACACTTTTATTTTTCAAAATCTTTAATATCTGCAGGTTCAGAACAAACGCACCACATCACATCCGATAAGAAATTAACCAAAAGAATCAATACTGTGTGCTGCATAATGGATTGAATTAAGTTCCCACACTGCAAGAACGACGCTTCTTAAACTGACCTAAAAACAAGGGCATGTTTGGGGGTCACCAAATTTTGAACATCACGATCCCATTCATCAAATTCCTTTTTCATAGTCCAAAGGATTTCTATTCCATAACCCAGTTAGAGCTTATAGCCAATAGCTTTTGCTCTAAATAAATGGTTTAGGGATAAAATTACTCGAACGAACTCTGAGTCAAGGGATATAAAGATGAGTTCTTGCTCATACGACAAAGAAAAATATCGAAGCCTTAATTCGAATACTAAGTCAAATATTTTTGAATCTTGTCACCCATCGAAGAACGAAAAAAGGAAACACATAATTCTACGTACTGGAACCAATTCAACGGAGAAGTTACCCCGTACAATTTATTTGCAGGTCTACCAAAAGTGGTGGGCCAAATCTCGTTTAAATGGAAATATGCGGCAGCTAGGAACCAGAGTTCAAGGGAACCCGTATCTAATTTTAACCACGCGCGGGATTATCAATTAAAACATAAACTAAGCTAAAACAGAAGATAATTTTATCAGAGTAGACGTGCCTGGGGGAGTTTGACGGTGGTGGACGCAGCGACAATGCAATAGCCGAGGAGCTTGGAAATGAGAGGGAGCAAGCAGTCTTTGTCTGGGATTTTACCTTGACGGAGAGATACCACAGCACAGCCGAAATCAATTCCTAGAAATTCCATTCTCTCTCTCTTTCTTTGATGCAAATAATACGGGATTTCGAGGGAAAGAAACCAGTGGTACTGTCGCAGACAAGAGAGAGCTTCCTCTTCAAAGCCGAACTGCCGAACGAGGTACTAAAGACGTGAACACCAACTTCATTTTTTTTTTGTCTTTTTTTTATTTTATATGACGGGGGACGCTGACGTGCAAAAAAAATTTGGAAGTAATGCCGTGGCGCTTCAAAGGCTATTATCGTAATATTTATTAATTGACACCTCACCTCACCATTAGCAAAGTCTAAGAAAGCTGTGCAGTGGAAGGCTGAGAGACTTCAGATACTAAGGCTGGGTTTGTTTTGTAAAATTTTAGTGTTGTTAAAATTTTAGGTATTGGGTTTAGTGAAAAAGTGAAGAGAGGGATAATTTTTTATATTTTTTGTAGTGAAAAGTAATGATTTGATGGGGGAGAGAGATATTATATTGTAATATTTTATTGTGTTAAAATTTTAAGAGGGGTAAAATTTTACCATGCAAACACAGCCTATGATGCACTGAAAATTATGGGTATGTTAGTTTTCGCCATTTTTTCAGGATTTTAAGTATATTCACAGTTCTACCACCGAACATATTCAGAATTCAAACACAAAAATTAATACATTTTACACAATCTCCAACAACTTTTTAATTTTTTATTCAACATAAATTTTCTCTCTCTATACTTTTTCACATAACTCCAATACTTTTTTATTAAACAATTACATCAAATCATTTCTCTCTCAACTTTACACAAACACCAATAAAATACTATTCAACATAAAAATTAACAACTTCTCTAAAATCCTACATTTTTTCTCAAAACGAACACCTATTAGTTTACGAGAGAAAAATAAACGAATCTATATTTTCTCTTTTGGACCTCTTTTGCTAATACTTCTGCAATGTGTGAGACAAGTCATCTCTGGATTTTGTTGGCTCGACAATTATGGACTTAACAACATTAAAGGTCGCCTCTCCAAATTAAATGCTTTTTTAGTTTGGGACGGCAAAACGACGACGATTTCCTTGTACCCTATCCGTCCAAAAGCCCCCTCCTCACCAGACAAGTGAGGCACTCCGCAGTCACCATGACCACCATGATCATTGATCGATAGTGCGAATCATTTCTAATCGCATACCATGGCCGCTCCTCTACTTCTCAGAGGCATTCCGCTCCTCGGCCTCCGACTCCAACAGCACCGACTCGCCGCCGGTCTCTTCGCGACGCCGCGCCGTCCCTGGTGGACAGCCGCTGAGCCGACCCGGGCCGACGATAATCTATCCCCTGCCAACAACGCCACCTCAGCAGGCTCACCGTGGAACGCCAAGGACCCTCCCAAGTACCCGCGCTTGGACGACCCCGACTACCGCAAGTGGAAAGATAAAGAAGACGAGATCCTTAAGGACATCGAGCCCATCACTTTGCTCACAAAAGAGATTCTCCACTCACACAGGTTAGTCTATCTGCCATCAAATACACCAAAACTTCGGTGAAGTAACTTTCGTTACTACTACGTTTGTTTGCCAAGCAAATGTAGGAAAATGAACGAAAGTGAGATTTATACCTTTGTGAGAAAATGAAACTGTCACATGAAGTACTTGACTTCACTTTAAGCGCTTAGCTTTGAGATGAATAATTGATTTCACAGTTTGTTTTTTTCCTTTCTGCTGTAATCCCTGATTTGCGGGCAGTAAACGAAATATTAAGGTCATGCTACTATTTCCTTTCTACTTTTCGGTTAAACTTAGTGCGACTGCTACACCTTGTATTTGACTAGAGGTAGAACTCGAGACTTTTGTTTGCCTTAGTAGTGAGACAGTCTTTAGCATACTTGTTTGCTGGGTAGAGAGGCAGAATTTGTATATTCTAGGTAAAGTTGGAGGGAAATTTCCTAAGGTCTTCAGTCTTCACGCAAGCATAATAGGATATACACACAAATATATGCATGAGGTTTGGTTCAAGTTACATTGCAACGTATTTTTGTTAGGATTACTTCAGCTCCACATAGGATTAGTATTTTTTCCATCCACTGTTGGTTCACACGTTCTCTCCATTTTTACGAATTAGACCAAATTTGCTGTCAATTGGATGTCTTGTCCCTCCGGTCTATAAATTTATGGATTCAGTATATTTTATAAACATTAAAAAAATGGACAATCTATAAATGAGATAGTCATAGTCTCTGATCATGTTGATATATAGCGGACACAATGGGTACAGAAAATCCACATAATGTGACTCTAGGTTGGACGAAATACTTGGCCAATAAAAGGATAGGGATGACATAACCAAAGACTTTCTTTGGCATTTCTTGACACAACTGCATCATACTGGATTGTGCTAAAGATCTCGCAGTGAAGTAATAATTTCACCTTTTGCTCAATTTATTGGAAGAAAATAGATGAGAGTTTTCATTTATGCTACTTTTGCTTGTCCATTTTCAAAATCCTAGCTCAATTGTCTTAGGAGGCAAATTTGAGGCTATCAATCACTTTTGGACGTATGTGGTGATTCTGGTGAAGTTTTTGAATTGGGGTTGTGCAGCTTGAACTTATTTGCAGTTATCCTTAAAACCTCCGTTTCTGGGGATACAAGTAGCATAGAGAGCTGCCTTGGTCTGAGTAAGAGAATTAATAAGGATTGTCCCGTTATTTAAAACATTGGGAGGATCGATGTTCCAGCTAATAACAGTTCAGAAGTAATAATAACGTTGATTGTCTAGCTCTTTTTTCCCCCATTTTAAGGCAATGGGTGAGAATGACCAATGTTTGGTTTAAGTCTTACCTTTGGGTTTAGCAAAGTTGATTGACAGTAATTCAAACTGCATGAATGTTTCAACTGTCAGGCCATGAAAACTGATACTGCAGAATATAATGAACGCTGGCCATGCTATTTTGCAACATTGGATGTGTTGATGGTGAGTTTATGCTCCTTGCCTCATGCGATTTTTTGTCTTTTATGTAAAAGGTTTGTTGTGAATCTCAATGATTAATCTTTTTATGCAATTTGCATTTGCATGGAACATGAAGCTCTTCTCTTTTTGACCGATTTTGTTTCTAGATATATGGATGGTGAACGTTTAACAGCCGACGATGAGAGAACTGTGGTAGGGAAGCTTCTAGCTTATCATCCCCATTCTGAAGATAAAATTGGAAGTGGGCTTGATTCTATCATGGTAAGCTTTAATTCATTTGATGTTATTTTTTTTATAATTAATTCATTTGATGTCATAGAAGTTTCAAGTTTACTCTTTTAACATTTATGTTACACCTGCAAACTGTAATCTGCAAATGCTGTTTGATCCAGTGGTGGTATCATGCTCAAGTGGCAAGTGTTAATTATCCTGATCTCTGTGACTTACTTTTGTTTTGTTAACCCTCTGTTTCAAGGATTTTGCATTTAGAAAATCTAACATGTGCCAAGAAACATCTGATCAGCCTTCATTTATTAATGAGAGCCATAGAGTGAGACCTGAATTTTAACTGGCAATTAGTTGAGGCTATGCCCGAAGCATGTCGGTTGATAATGATTTTGTTTCTGACTATCCTAGGGATATTCAAAATAGAACCTATTCATTTTTTGCACATCTAATGTCAAGTGTCTGGCAAGAGCTGCAGACTACTAAAGAAAAAGGATACTAGCAGGCTGCATTATATTGTTGTAATGTAACGACAATGTACTCTATGGTGGTGTAAGATACACCTTGCCCCTGAATAATGTAGTGTTTCATCTTTTTAGCATCATTATTATTGGAAACTCCGCCTCATAGTGGTACAGAGCTTTAGAATGCTTTTCTTGCTTAATAATGTAGTGTTTCATCTTTCTAGCCTCTTCAGTTTTGTTTTCTATATCTATCTTGTACATGTGGAGGCAGATATGAATTGTTAATCCTGTTTTAGGATTTGTGTTTGGCAAGGAAAAAAAAATTTTACCGCTACTTTTTCACAAACTCCAAACCTTTTCCCAAACTTCAACAGCTTTTCACAAACTCCTATACATTTTTCATAAACTCCAACACCTTCTTCATTAAAAAAAACTCTATCAAATCATTTCTCTCTCTAATTTTTAACAAACCCCAATAAAATCTACATTACCCCCAATACAAACAAAATTTCCGTAATTTTTTCGAGGCATCTAAACACAGGCGGTTCTTGCTATAGTTACCAAATTGTTTATGAGGCAAGGAATTTATGGAGTGTGGCTCCCTTAAGATTGTCAAATGACCATAGCCTGAGGAAGACAGGACAAGTCATTAAGGGTATGTTTGTTTGCCCAAAATTTTGGGGAATATTTCCGAAATTTTGGGAATCTTTACTTCATTGAGATTTATTGGGGTTTGTGAAAAGTAAACGGTGTATGTGTAAAAGTTAAAAATGATGGAATACGTTTGTTTTGTTGGAAATTTATCTGCCCCGAATTATTGGAAACAAACATCACCTAAATTGGGAACTGAGATCAGGAACATATGGAGAAAGAAATTGGGGGAAAAGTCATAGTTAACCCCGTATCTATAGGCTGAAATCAATTTTGTACCCATAACTATCAAAACGGCAATTTGAGTTATCTATCTTTTGAAAATCATCAATGTACGCCCCCTGTATTAAGTTAGACAAAAAAACATGCAGAATGACCGAAATGCCCCTCCAATACAAAATTCTTAAAAATATTTAAAATATAATAAAAATTTAAGAAATAAATAGATTATTGAAAGAGTTTCAATTGTTTTATTTAAAAAAATATTACTTTTTTTAATAACATTTTTATTTTTAATGAATTTTTAAATATTTTTAGTAATTTTGTCTTGGAGGTGTATTTCGGTATTTTGCATACTTTTCCGTCTAACTTAACGCCTAATTTGAACGGGGGCGTACATTGATGATTTTCAAAAGATAGAGGACTCAAATCGCTGTTTTGATAGTTACAGGCACGAAATTGATTTTAGCCCATATATATGGGGCTAACTATGACTTTTCCCCAAGAAATTGATAACAAAGATCTATTCAGTTTTTCTAGCCATAGTAACAGCAATAAATTGTCCATTGATATGCGTATTATGAACTCGAAACCATGAATCGCAGTCAACCTGATGGCTTATAACCCACCTCTACCATTGCTAGGGGTACTTATGTGTGTGATGACGGGGAGACTGTTGGAAGCAGTTTGTTGTTTCCATACATAAAAATAATGCCAGATGTTTGTGTAGCATTCTTTTCGCCTTGATGGATGTCTATTTTAGGATATTGGTGGGGGTATTTGTTTTGCCCACTATTATTTGTTGTAAATGTATAGGTAAAAGGGAAAAGCTTTTCCATAAAATTGATAATAAATTTTTTTTTGTTCTTTACTAAAAAACTTAATTAATTAAATTGAACTAATAACTGCAACATGGGATCCCTTAAATTTAGGGATTTGGCACCTGGAGTTTCATCACATGCTTCTCTGCTGTATATAATTCAACTTAAAAAGAAAAAATAAAAAAGCAAGGGGGAAGCAGAAATGGTACCTTATTAGGACAATTCAGCCCAATTGCTCTAGAAGTTAAATGGGAGCACAAAAGTTTTGAATTTCTTGAGAAAAAGAATTTTTAAAGCAGGACTGGTTTTTCATATGCAACTATAATAAGATTGAATTGGTTCTTTTGTGGAAATGTAGGCCCTTTTTTTCCTTTCCCAAACTAGAATCATAGTTGCACTTGAAAAAGATTTTCACTTATTTCTGTTTGTAGATCACCTGTCTTTCAGCCTCTTAAGGTGCTTAAGGGGTATGGTGATCCACCAAGGCTTCAGATAGAAGTGATGTTCCTTTTCAACTGGTTTCTAACATTTTCGAAGGCATTCTTTCTTGTATTTCTCTAAGTTTATGTTCCAATAGATTACTGCATTGACACCAGCTGCAGATGCACGAACTAGAGTTACTTACACAAATGATCAGCCACCAAAGCTATAGAGCTTGGAAGCCAATAACTAGGCGCTTTTGAATTCAGGCTGTTGCACCTCTTTGATATCTCATTCATCAATGGCTGCCAAAGCTGTCTTTTTGAACATTGTTTCAAAATATTTATGTTCTTTCCTGGTCTAATTAATGGTAAATTATGATATTTGTGTCGCTCTTTCATGCAGTCTACGTCTAAGTTCTTGTCTGTCTTTTTGTATTTGGTGCCTCAAAATTCTAAAAGCAGATTTCATTGTGGAAATGACCGTTTTATTTAACCTTATCAACACATACGTACAAGTGTAAAGCGTCATGAAAGCTGAGTGAACAGTATTATATTCTGAAGTCCATCTGAGGAATTGAGGAATTGGTAGGCTCTTTGGTTTGTATCTGTGCGGTTCTTCGTCATTGACTTTTGGGGTCTTGTTGTCCTTGAAACTTTACAACAAAATAACGAATATGTTATTCTTTATCTCTTTCATCGGAAATGAGAAGACTGAGAAGTTGAAAGAACAATTGATGGATACACCTGTCTGATGGTCTCTTGTTGGATTCTATCTTCTTATGCACATTGAGCTTGGGATTGGTAGATTTTTGGCCCACACTTAGTTGTGTGTAGATCGGTGTATATTATTTTTGACTGGTGCTGCATTTTCACCTTCATTATTTTAGTCTGTGCGGAATCATGTATGATTTTGCTTATTGCCCATCTAGACTTTTGCTAACATGGCATTTGATATTGGGAAGGATTATTTACTGATTAGTCTGTGCATGAGCTGTTCCCATCTCTTTTCTTCCCAAACTTGAGCGAAGATTAAGGTAATGTTTGTGAGAATACACTAACTGGCTATTTAACTCCCTTTTGCTTATAGGTTGATCGTCATCCCCAGTACCGAAACTCAAGGTGCCTCTTTGTTGTGAGAACTGATGGTGGATGGATAGACTTCTCGTATCAAAAGTGTCTTCGAGCATACATTCGAGATAAGTACCCATCGTATGCAGAAAGGTTCATTAGGGAACATTTCAAACGTGGGAGTGGTTAGTGTGCGTTAGGTTGGAGTCTTCCTATAGTTTTTTGGTAATCACTAGAGATGGTCATGATATGTTTATTTTGATCTCCCCCCCTTATGGGGCAGAGAACTCGCACTTTGGTTTCAATGGCCTACATATATAGCCTAGTATCCATATTGTCAATGTGGTAGATAGGTCTTGACCGGCACTCTAAAGTTTGTTAACATACCAAGGCACAGAAAATGATTGAAGTGAACAGGTTGTTGACTTGCATCTCTGTTTGGCTTTGCACTTTGCCTGTGTTTAGGATTCCAAGGGTCCTTAGACCCGCTTGTTAAGCTCAATTGCAATGATTGGTCAATCACTTTTCACCTTCTTTTCTTTTTCGGCAGATAATATTACATTAAATATAAAATTTTACGCTACATGCGGAGGGAGAGGGATAGGGTGTCCATGACAATCATCCCATATGAGAGACTGTCCCAGGAAAGACTAGTAGCGCCAATAAGAAACATGAGAAAAAAGAAAAAGGGAAAACATCATTTCTAGCTTCTTTAACTATGACACAAATGTTATTGACAGGTCTGGACTAAGAATTTAATCACATTTAGCATCAAACTATCAAAATTCATCGATTTTTATCTTGTTATAGGATCAAACCGTCGATATTGTGCCACAGCTTAATTTGTATATTAAATATGATGAAATTCGTAGTTGAAACCGTCAAATGATCTAGATACTAGAAGTGAAAATTCCTATAAAAGAAAACAAGTGGGTGCAGGCAAATGGCCTCACTGAACTGAGCTCTTAGAATCAAATATCTCCTTAAAGCTTGTTGGAATTTCTTTGTTTGTTTGTGCTTCTGGGCTTGAACCTCGAGCACGCTACAAAGAGAAGAAAAAAAAATATTAAAGTTAATGGATCAGGTAGATCCTTGCAAAATGTTGGGATATGGTTCTAGAGGATACCGTCTTTGAGATCTCCTGACCTAAGAGGGTCCTGGCGGCTCTTATCCCCGCGCTCACGTGGTCTCGTATATTTTTGTCCCGACTCCATACATGGTCCATAGACTCCATGCACAAGATCCGAGTATCGGCCACATCGAACAGTGACAAACGTATCGGCCTGAAAATTTTAATCGCTCTTTTGAAATGTTACTGCACCTTCTCTTATTTTGTCCGGAATCTTGATGGTAGATCCCGATGTTCCTGTGCCTCATCGGTGTACACCGCCCTGCTAGATGTCGTCTACTCTTCCGGCCGTGCATTTTGGTCCCAGTCCGGCTCCAATCTGACGGCGCGTGAATCAGCCGCGCGTGGATCTCACGCGCCCATCTCGTGGTTCCCTTTCCCGGGCTGTTTCCGTCTGTTTTGGTGGCCACGCGCCTCCAGAGTGGTTCCTGCTCCCCTTGGCGAGCCCAGCGCTTCATAGTTGCTGCCTTCCGGCGGCGCATGGTTGTCACGTGCCGCCGCAGCCGATGGTTCGCGGTTGCCTCCTGCTTCTCGTTTGGCCTTGCTGCTCAGTGTTGGTGGTGAAGATTTCGTCTTGTTGTTTGTGGTATGTTGGTCGTTTGTTTGTTTGTTGTTTTGTTGCTTCCGGCTCTTCCGTGGGCCTTCCTGATCCCGTGTGGATTTGTTCCGCCCTTTAGGGGCTGCTGTACTAGGTTGTGGTGCGTACTTTGCAGGCTAGCATAGGTCCTGGTAGCTCATGCTACTGAGTCCAGCCACCGCTCCCTCTGATCTGCATGGAGCATGTAATGACTTCTTCGATCCTTTTAAGGGTCCCACCAACTGTATTTTGCCTGATTGTATTTCGGGTCCTTTGGACCTTGCTTCAATGGAGTTGCAAGGGCCGTCTCTTCACTGCTTCAATGGAGTTGCAAGGGCCGTCTCTGGGTGGCAATTCTTCTGAAGGAATTGCTTGTTCTTTTCTTGATCGGACACAATGGTTCAAGTTACACAAAAGTTTTGGCTATAAGAGCATCTGGGTCTTTTATTAAAGGGCCAGTAGTAGCAGGTGCTAATTGCAATTCAAATGTTGTATTCTTTTATTATTTATTTTGGGTTAATTACAATTTTTTTCTTAAAACTATCAGTCGATTCTCAAATATCCTCACAAACTTTAACTCGTTGCAATTCACCTCCACAAACTATACTTCTCGTTGTGATTTCATCCTCCAACCCGTTGAAGTTGTTATATCGAACGGTTTTTGTCTCACGTAAAGGACATGTGACATTCTCCTTACATGAAAAGACAATTTTACCCTCGTTTGAGTCATCCCTCGTCTCCTACAATGCTTCTAGCAATTTGTAGAGCCAAAAAATAATATGTGGTTAGCTGATTTTTTTTATTATTTTTTTAAAAAGATGACTTACTTAGAATCGAGCTGGTCAAATTTGTCTTTTCAAGTAAGGAGAACGTCACATGTCCTTTACGTGGGACAAAAAATGTTTGATATAACAACTTAAGCAGATTGAGAGATGAAATCGCAACAAGAAGTATAGTTTGTAGGGGTGAGTTGCAATGAGTTAAAGTTTGTGAGGTATTTGAGAATCTGGTGATAGTTTGAAAGGAAAAATTATAATAACCCTTTTATTTTTTTATAAGCAAAAGAGTGAAAATGGGCGACTAGTGTAGCCAATTCTCCTGGGTGTGACCATAGAAATTCTCACTCGCTGCAGAATGTTCAGATTGAGCCCAATGTTGTATTCTTTTAGCTCAAATATCCAAATAAAACATTTGCAGTGAACAATAATAGTTAGGTAATCAGTCCTTTTCTAAAACAATTATGATTGCATTACCATCTCGATGCATGTAGCAAAGGGTGAGAGGAGAAATGCTGGATTATGAAGATCTCTCGACAGTGGGATGACTCCATAGGTTCCTTAACTTTATGCTATTTAGTCAACTGCTGGAATATTAATCTTGCCCCGAGTTCATCGCCCCTGACCCTTGCTTGACATTGATATTTGAGAAAATAAAGGCTTTGGATTTTTAAATGGATATATCAAATGCAAATAGGGACTGCTTAAAAGGAAAGAAAAAATTGTACTCTTCTTCTTGGGAGCCACTTCGAGATGCGGATGCGAGAGGAGATGGCAACCAGTACAAGCATCATTTTCACCAGTCTTCCAGGGAGCTACCATTAAAGAAAGCAATTCAAAATTGAGTGTCTATTGCTACGTGTGAGCTAAGAGATTTTCTTTTAGTTGTGGGCAGAGCACACATCGGAACTGGAGTTTTTACCAGCTTAGTGTGTTGTTTGTCAAGGATTTTGTCGTCGTCCGAGTGTCTTCATCCACCTAAGGCCATGCAACCACCGAAGCACGGGTTGCATTCGAGAGTTTGCAGTTCTAAGCAAAATTCTAGGAAAACCGTACTAAGTTGCAACGCAAATGAGCACCCAATTTCGATTAAATATTAAAATTTTAGCACGAAGTATTACGTTTTTTATCAAAAGGAGGAGGCGACTTGTTGAGATGAAATTCTTCAGTTGCTCCTCCGTTTAATTTTTGAATATCTCCTATCTTGCCAGAGGATAGATAATACGACAACAAATTTATTAATTATAGAATAGACTTTAAAAAGTAATATTAGACGCTGTTCGGTTTAAAAAAATTTCAAGATTTTTTTAAATTCTTACAATACAAAAAATTCTACAATCAAACATCATTTTTAATACCACATAAAAATAACTACAACACGAATACCAATAAAGTTAACATCACCTAAATATTCTCAAAACACAAAAAATTCTCAAAAAACATCACCGAACATCCTCTTAATTTTGGTGGCGGTAAAGGTTATCAAGGTATGCAATTTATCATTTGACTCGCTGTGTGGTATAGAAGCTCTAACTTATGGTATGAGAGTTATTATGTGTCTTGATAACTGAGCTTTGCTAATATTAGATTTTAGGGCTATTGTTTTTTGTTTTGATTTGCTTTGTATGTTTTCTTTGAATATTTTATTTTGTATTTTTGAATCTTGTTTGATTTTATGTAACCACGGTATTCCTTCGCTATAAGTGATGATATTTAATAAAATGCGAAAGTATCATCTTTTTTAGCAATCCTTTCTGGACGTAACCAAAGAAACACTCCCCCTACAGAATGTTCGATTTAAGTCATAGTTATTGTCCACTAGAAACGCTCGTTACTACATCACCAACAAGACCACGAGCATAAAGTATTACATTTTGCTTCAACCGAAAGAGAAATTATCATGGCTGATAATCTAGCAACTTATAAGTATCTAGTTATAGATGCCAGATGGTTTGATTTTAACTATAACTATTTCAAACTCTTCGTAATAGCCAATTTTGTCTAATAAATATCTTATTGGTAATAGCATTTTCATCATTCGGCCATGGAATTTTTTTGGGGCAACGAGAGACAATCCATGGTCCGCTGTGAAATTTTAGTATAAAGTATTATGTTTTGTTTTAACTCACAAACTAATATTAAGCTAGCAACTTATAACTATAATTATTTGAAACTCTTTATAATACCCAATTTATTAATAGTTCGGACATACTTCGCCTAGATTTGTCCTTCTGAGGCTACATTTGTCAACAAAAATTTTACTTCCTAAAATTTTAATACAATAAAAAAATTACAATATAATCTTTCTCTCCTCGTCATATAATTATTCTTTATTATAATAAATATTAAAAATCATCTCTCTTTACTTTTTCACCAAATTTAATATTCTAAAATTTTAACTTCCTCAAAATTTTAATACGGACACACAATCTAAATGGCTTAACACCACAATAAACTTTAAATATATGAGCCCTCACTACAGGAATAATTTAAATTGCTAGTTTTGTTATTAAAAAAAATCTCACTAGTTGACAGATGTTACTCACGAGTAACTAATTTTTTCGTGGAAGACATTCTCCAACTTAACACAGGCTGAATGATACAATTTCTCTTATATATATATATTTTTTTTTGGTTTTTATACCTTTTTATACATTGATTGAACAATTCGTGAAGTTCTTAATTTGATTTGAGCATTGAGTCGTACAGCCCGTCCAGTCCAGTGGTTAAGTTGGATAGGACCCCTACTCAAAAGTTCCACCCAGAAGATCACATCACGTGGCCCCTTCACTTTACTGCCCAAATACTTTTAGAAATGAATGATGTTGGTAAAAATGTAATAAAGTATTGTGTTAAAATATTTTTTTTTTGTGATGTTTAGATTGTAAATATAAAAATAAGATGTAAATTTTAAAAATTTAATATAATTAACTTAACCTTAATTACTAGAAAATTAGACATGGCTAAGCCTTAAAAATAACGTCTGAGAAGGATCAAGAAAGACGATCAATTGTCTTAGATGCATTTGAAGAGCTGTGATCCTTTTTTAGGTCGCATCAGCCACCCTGTACGGTGTCCTATGGACGGTTGATGAGTCCCAATAAAGGCTTTTTTTTTTCTAAGCGTCCCAATTTGTTTCTCTGACTTTTGACCATAATTATGAAGCTGCTGTTCCTGTTTTCGGGAGGTTGGAACAGGAATCAAGGATATTGAAATCGGGCAGGTAAAGTGCCTGGCTGCCTTCCACGCGTGTTAACGGTTGTGACTGGAGAAAGCAATTGTTCTCCGACAATAAGGGCCCGGTAAGTTTCAACTCTTAAGGTAGTGCGGGGCTTTATTTTATTTTATTTTTCTTCAACAGAGATATTATTTATTTCTCTATTTATTTTTAATTAAATATATTTTATACTTTCTAACTATACATTATTAAGATTTTATATTTTAATTTATTATTTTTATCATATTACACATACTAATTATTACTTTTAAAATTTTTGTATCTTTTTTTATTATAAAAGTGAAATTATAATTTTAGAGATAAAAAAATAATTTTTTCGTCTAAATCGACAGAAAATTTTAATTAAAAGTGTAAAATATTTGAAATTAATAATTTATAGAGTAACATGATAAAAATAATAGATAAAAAATATAAAGTGTAAGATTCCAAAATTAGAGTGTACAAAATATTTTTTTTTTTGTCTTTAACTTTTCTGAAACTTTGGAATTCCCTCTTTGAAAAGCTCACTTCTCCTTTTGCTATTAGAAGGTCACGGGAATCACATTTAAAGGAAATTTGATGAGTATACGTTGCCTAATTATTTATCAGCTGCTAAATACATATATGATGGTTCTTAGGACAATAAGATATCTCACAAATCAAAGAGTTTCCTAAGTAATGTAATCAATCGAGTTGGACTCACTTACTGGTTGGGCCAAGGAGGAACAAGTGTCACGTGTCGTGTTTTTGAGTTGCATGTCCCATGCTTTTAAGTCTGAGGATGTAGGCACGAAACGCTCCCAATAAAATATATATATAGCTGCAGGGAGGGAGACAGGATAAAACTACATTCTTCCAAGGGTATGTTCGTTTTCACTATTTTTTCAGGATTCTAAGTATATTCACAATTCTACCATCGAACATATTCAGAATTTAAACACAAAAACCAATACATTTTACACAATCTCCAACAATTTTTTAATTTTTTATTCAACATAAATTTTCTCTCTCTATACTTTTTCACATAACTCCAATACATTTTTATTAAACAATTTCATCAAATCATTTCTCTCTCCACTTTACACAAACACCAATAAAATACTATTCAACATAAAAATTCACAACTTCTCTAAAATCCTACATTTTTTCTCAAAACGAACATAACCCAAGTTTTCAACTCGGCTTAGGGTGTGTTTGAAATTTTGGTTAGTGAAAGCACCCTTAGTCAAACTCTACTCTTTCACTGAGAGGGAGAGGGAGAGGGAGAGGGAGAGAGATGCTTCTTACTCGTTCTTTAGGCTTCTGTATCTTCTTCTTCTGTGGCCTGTAATGAATTTGGACTCAACCTTCTTCTCCTCGGAAGAAGCTGATGGCTGCATATCATCATCAATATCAAGCTTCCAATGCAGAGCAAAATGTACCACAAAACTCGACTTTCCTATTGGACGTTCTTTATTGCTCAGAGGAGCATTGGGAGGAAGGAATCCGAGAGGACAATTTCCAAGAAGAAGATGAAGTGGAAGACAAATATTGCAGCAGTACCCATAAAAAAATCTCTTTTCCAAGATTGCTAGAGCAAGACGTATTCTGGGATGATGGCGAACTACTCTCTCTATTCTCGAAAGAAGAACAAAACGAACTCTATGAGAACCACCAGCCCGACCCCTATCTAGCTGGGGCCCGTCGAGGGGCCGTGGAGTGGATGCTTAGGGTTAATGCCCATTACTCTTTCTCTGAACTCACAGCTGTTCTCGCTGTCAACTACCTTGATAGGTTCCTATTACGCTGCCCATGTCAGGGATGGAAGCCGTGGACGACCCAACTCGCTGCAGTAGCTTGTCTCTCTCTCGCCGCCAAGGTCGAGGAGACCCAAGTGCCCCTTTTGTTGGACCTGCAGGTACTTTTGAAACAAATCTTGTTGGACGTCTGTGAAATACTTGTGTGTTTTGCGCTGATTCGTTTTTATTAACATGGTTCTTTGTTTTGTTCAGGTCGAAGAGAGTAGGTACATATTTGAGGCCAAGACCATTCAGAAGATGGAGATTTTGGTGCTCTCAACACTTCAGTGGAAGATGAATCCTATAACCCCACTTTCATTTTTAGATTCTATCACAGGGAGGCTTGGGTTAAAGGACAATCTCTGTTGGGAATTTCTAAAGCAGTGTGAGCGCATCCTTCTCTCTGTCCTTTCAGGTAAAAATACAAATCGCTGCACTTTTTACATTCTCTGTTCCCAATCGATAACAGAAAACTAGGAAGACATTCAATTCCTCAATATGTTGTTTCTCATCCTTCCACTTTCACTTTTAATTCTCAATTGCAGATTCTAGATTCGTAACTTATCTTCCTTCTGTCGTGGCTATAGCTACAATGCTGCACGTCGTCAGTCTTGTAGAACCCCTAATTCTTGTCGAATACCAAAACCAGCTATTGGGTATTCTCGGGATCGATAAGGTTCCTATCCTTGTCCTCTAACGCTTAATCTCAGAAACCCAAATATTTACAGTTATTGAATATGGAAATCCGAGTATGTCTTGGTCTAATCTTTTGCATTGCAGGAAAAGATAGATGATTGCCGCAAGTTCATCTTGGACATGGCGTCAGGAGGCAACGACTATCAATCCAACAAGAGGAAGTTTGGCTCCATGCCGGGCAGCCCAAATGGCGTAATGGACGTGTCGTTCAGCTCAGATAGCTCAAACGATTCATGGACTACGGCGGCACCTTCGGTTGCTTCCTCACCCGAGCCCGTGTTCAAGAAAAGCAGGGCTTAGGAGCAACTTCTACAAACGCTCAGCCATTCAAGTGCAGATTTTCCCAACATTCCTCGCTAGCTAGTTCCCTCCCTAAAGCGATTCCATCTATTTCTTTCCTTATGGAGTACTAGCCCTGCACGTTCAATAAAATATTTGTTCTGTTTTATGTACCAGTTAAATTGCCTACCATCTCTGCGTAGTGTAGGTCGTACAGATTGCATTCAGCAGGATCTCTTAGAGGGTCGATGATTGGAAGGTCTGGCAGCAGAGATGTTTGGCATTTTTTATGGAGGAAATAAAGGACTTAAACATACTTTTGTATAGTTCTACTTGTGCTTATTGACAAAACTAAATGTTCTACTTGCACACTCGCGTTAATGAATTGTCTCTCCCTCTCCTTGTTCATATTACGTATTAAATCTCTATGCTTTTTGTAGCCTAAATTAATCATAAGTTTTTGTCAGGTGCCAAACACCTCATCTGCCAGAAAGAGTTTTGAGATTTTTATGGGTCATATGATTATCAATGTGGAATTGTGGAAATACATATACTTAAGTACGTGAAATCCAGAGATAATGGGTGTGTTTGCCAACCTAACAATTTCCAACATTTTATCTCTCTCCTGATAAAATACTTCAATATAATCTCTCTCTCTCCCATAAAAAAATATAAAAAATTACAAAAACTATAAAAAATTACCTCTCTCTTCACCTTTTCACTAAACTCAATACCAACACATATTCCCATACCCAACATTTTACAACACAAACACAACCACACCATGTGATTTCTGTAAAAATCAATTGGGTGAATAGGGAGGGCTTACTAGGTCAAGCACAAAGAAGAGGGAAAGAATAAAAAGGAAAGGGTTTTTGTTCTGCATGTGAAGCGAGAAACATGTTGTCGGCCACTGGTCTTTTTGGCTTCGTTTTTGGCACTATGATTTTGTATGTTTGACCTCGTTGGAAGAGCTCAAATGCTCAAAGACTTTGTGTTTGAATTGGCCTAATGACGAGGACTGGAGTATAACCTAACCAGCTGTAACACCTTCCAAAAAGATTTGACATAAACCATCTGTACACCCACCTAAACACTACAGCTTTGTTGCTTATACTAAAGCAATGGAAAGCAGAACAAAGAGAAAAAAGGAAAAGGAAAAGGAAAGAGATCTACCTGATAATGTGGATCATCGTCTCTTTTGCCAAGAAGATGAGGAGGGTTCGATGAAGCATTTAATGAAATTCCGACGGGTCGAATTCGAAAATATATAAGATATTCCCCCCACGCATTAATAAACAATAGTGCTTGTCGATCCTGCTTCACCAAATTGTTGAAAATACATAAGGACAAGCACAAGAAGGCTTGCATGTGCTTTCTACCACTTTAAACTAAAGGGAATCATGACTTTGCTTTATTCTCCACGTATATATAACAACTAGCTGGACTTCTTACTCAAATCTTTCACTAATAAACATATTCTTTGTTCCGCATTGTATTCAATCTAGCGTGAAAGTAGGAGTTGTATATGACTGACGTTGTTCAACTCGACTGATGTAGTGATGTTGACCGTATGTCAATGCTCCATGAAGAACCCCAAGGGGTTAACTCAAGTGGGAAGCCAAACCTTGATAAACACCACTTGCGTAGGTAATCCCTGTGAGAGTCAATCTTAAGATCATAAGGTGTGACTTAATAATTGTTCGGTACGTGGGAGACGGAAGACTCGGAAATACTTTTCAAAAAAAGACAAATGCTTCTTTAACATGCTCTAGTGAAAGAGTCTCCAAAAAGAAAGTACAAAGACTAAGCAGCATTAGTAGCCTAAAGTATACGTAAGAGAAGATTAAAGAAAACTTAGATACAAGTAGATCTACGCCATAAGCAAAAAAAAAGTTAAAGGTGGGGAATGTTGAAATCGGGGGACAATATGTTGGTCCTTTGTTCTTTGCTTTTAGAGTTTTAGTAGTTAGCAGTGCAGACTGCAGTATTGTATTTCAACCCAAAAAGAAAAAGGGCAAAAAGACAACGATAAGATATGGATCATCAATCGCAAGTGTGTGCGCGCTAGCTCAAGTACGTGGGAAAGAGAGAGAGAGTGTGTGTGGAGGGGAAAAAGAAGGAGAACACGAAGATCAGTTACCATCTTCAAACTCCTCAAAGCTGAATCTTAGAACGAAGCATGGGCATTCATAATCCATTGGCAGGGAGGTTTAGCCATCACTTGCTATGACCAATTATTATAAGAATAAAATATGATACTTGTTTTTTTTTTTCCTCTTGTTATGCAGATAACACTTTATCAGGAACTTGTACTGTTGTAAAAGGACATAAACTTGCCATCAATGTGTCAGTCAGTACCCAAGGTAGCCATCCAATTATCCACATCATAGATGCAGGAAGTTATACTAAGGTTTGAATGGATTTGGGGACCTTCCTAAGGGCAAACATTATTGAGTTAGATTGAGTAAACAAGCCTGGGACCATCATTAATTCCTAAGATAGATGGGCATAATTGGGTCAAAAACTAACAGCCCTAGGGCTAGGAGGCTTGGGGTCTGGATTTTTTTAACTATTTTGTCACGTGGTCTTACCCATAATGGAACGCACCTTATCCCTTTGAGGAACACACATGTAATCATAAAAACTTATCACCTCATAAAGGGAACAGATAGTGGGCTTGAAGTTTTATTAATAGGCGCACACTGATGGACTCATGAACGAAAATAACTGTCAAGTCCGTTACTTAGCCAATTTCGTTACAACCTTCTTGTCATATTAAACGACCTATCAGATTATATTAGTGATGCAAATACACAGAATAGAAAGAATAAAGTGAGAATTTACCTTCTTGATCAGAGCAAAATAGAAATCTTTGGAAGAAATTGGAGATAAAAAAGAAGATAGTGCTCCTCAAAAGTCCAAATCCCCTATTTGTTTTCTTAAGAGGGTGTGTAGTTGGAGTTCTAGAGAAAGGTTGATGTGAGTTGCATGCGAATCTACATGCAACGAAAAGGTTCAGAGGGTGATGTGTGTGCACTGGTCCAAGTGTGGCACTTGGATGTCTTACTATTTGAAATTTGAGAAATAGACAAAGGGGCTTTGCACTAATGATCATCGGTTGTAAGATTGCGGATTCGTTTGATGTTGAAGTGGTTTTTCTTTATGAAAAGGTGCTTCAGAGGGTTTTCACTTCGTCAACAAAATTTGGTGTTTACCATGTGCTTGATTATCTTTCACTATTTTTTATCTCTTAATCCCACAATTTCAAGAGTGAGTGTAACATTGGAGCGTTCCTTAATCAGAGAATTACTCAAAATTAAATTTTAGATACATTTTAAAATACCAAGCCAGGAGTTATTATGTCATTTAAATTTCTATGTATGTAGACTCTAAAGCACCAAATGGTGTGCAATTTAGAGTTTTTGTAGAGACATTATTACTACCGGGTGGTTGGGCAGTTTTGTAGTTTAAACTTACCATCTACTTGTTTAATTAACTGAAAAGTTACCTCATTTAATAATTTGTGTACAGTTTTGTAGTTTAAACTTACCATCTACTTGTTTAATTACTTATCATACACTTAACAAATAAAAAATTTATCTTTAAAAGGACTTTGAAAATGATATATTAATAAATTTTAAATATAAAATTTTGATAAGTAATTAAAAGAATCATTTTTAACTAAAATGAATAAAATATTAATAATTTTTAACTAAAATGTATTAATATTTTATGATCAAATATAATATTTTATAATATGTTAAAAAAGACCTGAGGTCGTCTTCATAAGGCCTCAATTACCTTAGAGTCGCGAACCTCAACCTTTTACTTAAGGAAAATTTTGTCTTTATGTTGCCACTGAGTTAATTCATTCTCCTTGAGACCTTGTGCAACCCGCTCATCGGCCGAAAGCAAAAGCTCTGGTTTTCAAGCGCCACCATTTTATCTTCCCAACTGCTAAGATGCCTAAACACATATCCGCAATATATTTGCATTCCAAGATTGAAGCACAGTTTTCAAACGCTAAGTTCAGTGTTAAAAAATGGAAATAGAAGAGAAAATAATGTAAGCTAAGAGAGAAAATTGATAAAGAGAGACGAGATTTAATTGATTCAGAATATAGACCTATATATATCCATTAAGAGAAGATCCAATTCATAGGACACACTTGTACGCCAGAATGATGTCAGACATGACGCTGAAAAGTCAAGAGAAGATGTCGGAACATCGCCAGAATAATGCCGGAATAATGCGTTAGAAAGCCCAAAAGGTCGAGAGAAAATCCTCCATGTGACTTGCTCCAAGCTTTAATAAGCCCTCCAAGTCACTAGGTTGATCCCAAATAGTGCGTACAATGTTGAGAAAAACAGCATGCTCACACCACATACGTTGAAAGACAAAAAAGGAGTTGGGCCTTATCCTAATTCTGGAGATCTCTCTCTCAAAACTGGGACGTAACTGGGACGCGGATGCAGAGCTTTAGACTATGCTTTAGCGGAATTGGCCGCTTCTGTGTTTACAAATTTTATAATAGAAATTGCTCTGGTTTACATTGAACTCCCTTCTCTGAAGCAGGTGGGATCCAATCCTAAATCTGCTTTGCCTCGAGAAAGATTTTACTTACAAAACCAGTTAATACCAACCATTGATTGGATACATAACCTTATAACCTTGATCTTGACTTACAAAAAAAAAAATATAACCTTGATCCCAAATGGAACAACCCACTTGAGAAGAAGCTCAACAGGCCTAGGGCCTTAATATTAGGTACCGTTCCATCTGGAGGGCCTGCACAATTAGTAAGACTACGGGAAATCTATATATCTCACCTTTGCCATGAGGCCCAAGGTGCTTGAATCTTGGTAGCTTAAGAGGCTTGACAATGGGTTTGTCCACGAGGCTAGCACTCAGTCAGCATGAGCCGATGCCTTTTGAGAGGCGAACTGATGTGTGTTAAAAGGAATGGGCTCCTTGCAATGGGTCCATGCCGCATGGCAACAATTAAAGTTATCAATCGGTCTATCGATTGGACTGGCACTGTCTGTCCAGGAATAGACACCACTGGGGAAAAGGCGTCTGATATAGAAAGAAAAGTTTCAAGCAAAAGTTGAGAATTGCAAAATGTTGCAATTATTAGGATGGGAAACTACAACCACCGTTTGGCTTGTAGTCTATTCTTGTTTAGATCGTGCACATTTGTGTAATAAATAGAAGGGGCGATCGTGATGCAGAAGTTTCAGACCTCAGTGAAGTTTGAAATCCATGGATTCCAAACCTAATTGGTCTACTCCAGATATTTCGATAACCAAACACACTATGCTATGTCGGAGAAAGAAAAAGGGGGGGGGGGGGGAGAGAGAATATCCACCTAACGTGATCTGTTTCACATACATGATATCAATGGAGATATAGAAACATTGTCTATTTCTACAATAGGAAACTTTTGAAATTAGGGGTGGGATGTTTATCCGCCAGTATCCAGAATTCCGATACCGGCACCGGTTCCGAGCTCCGACCATCATATACTGGCCGAAATCGGTAATTCCAATGGTACTGGGCGAATTGCCGGTACCGGTTTTTTTTTTTTAAATACAAAACGCACAGCTTTGGACTTGGCCAAAACGCGTTTTGGCCTAGGTTTTGGCCTAGTCCAAAACGTGCATTTTGCTCTAGACCAAAGCACCCATTTTGGTCTAGGGTTTTCAAAACCCACGCTCCCCCCGATACCCCTCATTTCTCGGTCGTCTCTGTCCTGCCCCTCTCCAGCTCTCCTCTCAAATCTACCTCTCTCCGACCTTCGTCTCTCGTTTCTCCTCCGCTCCCGGCCCTCCGACCTCCCTTCCCCTCTCACGGCTGACGAATCTTAACTCTCAAGCGCTCTCTCTGATTCTCGAGCTCTCTCTCACAGACTCACAGTCTCACTCAATTCTCTCTCTCTCTCTCTCTCTTGCGTCGCCGCCGTCTCCATTCTCGCCTTCGAGTTTGAAGGCCGGCGGCCTCGACCCTCTCATTCTCAGCAGAATCACTCATCAATTCTCTCTCTCTCTCTCTCACGGATCACACTCACATACTCACTCACTCTCACTATATCACAATAATATTCACAGATTCATTGCTTCTTTTCTTTGTTCAATTTCATTTTCGTATCATTATTCATTATAATTTATCAGTTGTTCAATAACCACTTCTTCATTTTATTATCTGTTAATATATAAAAAAATTCTTTGCAGGTTATTACAAAAGTTGTGCCGTGTGGTTACTGGTTAATGCACTGTCATTGAGGTAAATTCACTATTTTTCACTTATTTAGTAGTTCATTAGTTAATTTAAAATTTTAGAATGTATATTAGGACCTAGGTTGTGAAATTGAGGAGGATAAACTTGAATGATTAGAGGATTTGGTTGTTACTTGTTAGTTGTTTGTTTGTTGTCGCCGGTAGGCAATTTGTGAGTTGTTAGTTTGTTTTTAAATTAAAGTTAAGATTGTTAAGAGCTTGATGTTCTTGGTTTGTTTGTAATTTGTGAGTTGGTAGCTTGTAGGTAGTTTGTTTATTTGCCATTGGTTGTTAAGATTGTTGCTAGAGCTTGCTGTTCTTTGTTAGTCAATGTATGAATTTAGTTTTCCTTGCATTTCTTGTGAGCATGTTAAAACCAAATTCTAATACATGAAAGACAGTCTTTTTTTCATTTTTTTTATACAAGCAATTGTGAGTTTTCATTTCACAGTGGGAGAACATATATTTGAAGTGTGTGCCCACACAACCCATTTCATCGATGACTAAGGCCCTAAGGGCCACAAAACAATATTATTGATCATACATTTAGGTGTTATGTTCTGCATTGATTGAAATTTAAATTAATGTAGTAATTAGTGAGTCAATGATCAATCTTTTGTAGTTGGTCATTAAATATTATGAGCATAAATAAAAAGATCATACAAAACTAACACTATCATAACAATATGATAGTGATGTTTTGATTAAATGACCAACATTTTATTCCATCAATTCAACTGTTCACTTTGTAATATTTGTAGTTTCTTTTAGACTATGTAAATTTGTATTATTTGTAGACTTTATATATATGTGTAACTTGTAAATTTATTTCTAACATTCTTCTTTCACTGATGTATGTATATGATTTATTAATTTAATGCAATTGAAACAACTATAGAATTGTAAATTTGTAATTTTAGAACATAGTAAATTATTATTACATCAAAAAATAGTGGATCCAACATCCTTTTAAAATTCTAAATTTGGTATTTTGGATCCAACATCCATATTTAAAAACTTAATTATTAAATCAAACCCAAGTTAAAAAGCCAAACAAATGCAATAATAAAACAAGCCCAAGTTAAAAAGTCCGAAAAAATGCAATAATAAGACAAGCCCAAGTTAAAAAGTCCTAAAAAACTAAGATTTTGGGCTCAAAACGGGCGCAAAATCAGTCCAAATGAACTGTCGGAATTCTTACATCCGGTAATCTGGCTATTACCGGAGCCAAAACTGTCAAATTTGAAATATAGACTCCCTTAATCTATGGAAAGAATAAGAGATAATAGTATAGCATATGTAGGTGGTATATGTCGACCACATTAGGAAGCGGGTGAAAGGGAAATTCTTAAGCTGCGCATTAATTACTACATGGGTGGACTAATTACTAATTACTATGATTAATCTCTCCTTAATTAGATTCGACTAGGTCACTAGGGGAGCCGTGTAAAAACAAAAACAAAAAAGACGGGATGGGCCCGGCCACAACCCTACGAGGGCCAAAATATGAGGCACAGCTCACTGACTTTTTTCCTTTCTTTTCTTTTTGTCTGGTTGTTTTTGTTTTTGTAAAAGTAGAACAAGACTTGAGTCATTAAAATTTGTACGGGTCGAAAAATACCAAAAGAAAAACGTATAGAAAACGAAGACTGCCTTGAAATATCATATTATTTTTTGTCACCAAGTTTTTAACAAAAGGAAAATTGAAGAACTCTTTTGTGTATTTTACTAATTTTTGTGGACTTTAGACAGACCACTTTACGAGGCTGTCTTTTGAAAATGTTAAAAGAGTTTAGAAAATCTGCAGATACTGAGAGAGACCATGTGATGCGAATCTTTGGGAGCGCACAAAGCAATGTCCTGTGGAGTAGGGACGGAGAAAGAAAGGAGTATCTTGAAGATTCCACTGCACTCGTGGGTGATCTTGGCGTTTACCAATCTACCTGCCGGCTGCTGTGCTTTGGTCCCTGTACGTCTCAGCCACTTGTTTGGTTTCGCGTGGTGCAACTGCAGCGTGCCAAAACCAGATTGGTCCAAAAAAGAGAAGCCTTTTGTAAATGCGGTCTGCATAGTACTCTGCCTGAACTACTTTATTTTTCTGTTAAATTCATTTGTTAGTAAGACTTTCTCCATTGGTCTTTTTTTTTCTATCTTTAATTACTTAAAGTTGGAAATAAATATGAAATCCTTGCCTAATTTTTGGATATGGTGCTTTTAACGGGCACTGCTCTGTCTAGTTCAATGTGTTGATGGCTCCGGGAGCCTAAGGCTATGTTTGTTTAAGTTTTGAAAAAATTTTCACTCACTTTTTCATCAATTTCAATACATTTTCACTAATCTCAATAATTTTTTCATCAATTTTCATACCTTTTTCACTAATTCCAATAACTTTTTACAAATTTCAACAACTTTTAACTAACTTTTCACCAATTCCAAGAGAATCTACATTACTTCCAAAAAATCACAAAAACAAAAACTGTTTTGAGAACTAAACCAAACATAGCCTAAAGTTTTGTAAGAATAGGAAACATCAACCTCCCACTCTTGAACTATCTCTTCTTATTAATGTAGTATATAAACTATATAATTTAATTACATTTTATATCTTTAATTAATATTTAATCCTTAAGATTCTTTCACGTATGTGACAAAATTTGTGTCCATTTAATGGAATGTGCACATTATATGTTATGTGAAAGACTACATAACTCAACGGTGTAGATAATTTGATTCATTGCATAATGTTGGATATATTTCATTATTGTATTTGTCTAATATATTATATATTAATATTATAATCAATCTATAAGATTTAATATGATATTATCACGGTATTAGAGATTCAATTTTATTACAAGATATTGTTAAAATATCATATTTATAGAGAAAATATAAAGCAGGATAAAAAAATATTCCTATATTTAAACTTGAATTTTTGAGATTTTGATAATATCTCGTATTAAAATTATAATATTATATTAAAACTTATAGATTGATGCTCTAATATAATACACTTATAAGTTGCCATGCACGTTACTCCAATTATTTTTTGCACCACCACAAAATGAGTGTGCTTTTGGCGAGATTATCCATCAGTTAGACAAGGGATCGAGTATATATAACTAAAGAAAATTAATTTTGAGTGGGACAACAAGTAATTGTTAAACTATTTATTACAGGCGCGATTCCTATAATATAGAAGTTAATTACATATCTAAGGTCCATCAAAACAAATTAAGCATCGAACTTTTTCTGGTAGTGGGATTCATGCAGTTTATTTTTTCTCCGAAAGTGGACGCGTCTGTTTTTTAATACCATGCGAAGTGTTAGAAAGAAAAGGGTATCTCTATAGTCTTGTAATTAAGTTACGGCAAAATTTCTTCTTAATAAAATAGGTTTAGGTCCCAGCTGTGGAAGTTTTCTAACCCGCATGCGGCATGAAGGAGCTTGAGAATCATGTGGAAATGAGATGGCGCCCACGGCCGACACCGGATTGCTGTGGATTTTCTGAAGAGTCTCATCACCAGACCAGAGGAATAAAAAAATCCTACGTACTTTTAAACATACAAAACCAAAAAAACAGCGAAGAAGACACGAATCCCCATTACAGACAACTGTTAGCTTAGCAACCAAACACGAAACAGTCTGTTCAGGTCGCATCAGGAGGCAAAAAGATCAGCTTAAGACAGATTAAGTGGGGGTGGAAGTGGAAGCGATACAATGGACACAGCACAATTAATCGTATTGCTTACGCCCCATTAAGCCCCGACTCACACTCAACTTCCTCAAATTGGGAGTGCGCTCACGACTCACGTCTTTAGTCATATTCTTTTAACATCAACGTTTTATGCACATCTAAAAGCGCCCGCTGTATCATCACTTAGTCATCGTGTTAAGCAAATCCAACCAATCGCCGCTCTGATCACCTCACCATCGATATCATATATTGCTAATCGTAATACAGTTGTATTCCCAGAATGCAGCGGCCCTGGGACCCATCTAACTTTTACTTTTCTTTCTTGTCCGCCGCCTCCCGGACCTTCATCGAAGGAGATCGTGCGGACCGTAGAGCCCACCCGAACCATATACCACCAGGGCTTTCTGCTTTCTTGGCACTATTTTGCTGTCTGTTTTCGGCTTCTGCACAGTACACACCTTTTTCTAAATTTAACTAGCTTATCTTTCATAACTATAGTTTAATTATTTTGACCTAGGTTTTTAGGATTCATGTGTTGGGAAGTAATGCAGACAGCTTGCACGACAATTCTATGCAAATAAGTACTGGTTGATGCCAAGAAATCACTGCGGTGCTCGGAAGCCGGATGATTTCGAGAATCACCAATATGCTCGGAAACCAAGTGAACTTGCAAGAATCACCGAGGGGGGTGACCTCGGGTCCGGAGACTCCAACGACCAAGTTAGATCTAGAGAATAAATATGAGAGAAGTAAGACTTGAGAAATAGAACTTAGCATGAGAGAGATCTAGAGAAGAATTATTAGAGAAGCAAGACTTGAGAGAATATCAGATGATCCAAGATGAGAGAGATCTCATGTCTCATGCAATATGAAAGAGAATACCGGACTATTTATATAGGAAGGTGGAAGAGTGACAAAGGGAGTCTTAAAGGTATGAGCTTCAGGACTCCTCATCTTACCTGGAGTTCTGAAGTCTCTAAGATCATTATCTGATCAGGAGTCTTGTTGTAGAGTTGTATTAAGAGAGCGCCACGGCAGCTAATCAGCCCGAGCACGAGTGCTCTGGTCGGGCCGAGTATTTCCTGGCCCATCAAGTACTAATGGGCTACAATATATTTTTGTATGTTCGAGGCAAGCTTAATTAAAATATTTGGCATTGATCAGACGTAAAGGAAACGAACCCAAATGTTAGGGTGTCCAAGGCCATTATAATATCCATATGCACAGCATGAAACTAATATATATATATATATATATATATATAGAAACTTATCCAAATCGTAATGAGAGAAATATAGTGATATTTTGAACATATATAAGAACATTTATATATCTTTTCTGGGACCTCCAATAAAATTAAGCACAAAAACTTAAACTCAAAAGTAATTAGTCATTAAAGAGAAATGTCAACTTATTATTTTTATATCTATTGTGATCATGTTACAAATAATTGCTGAAGATAAATCATGAGGAGAAAATTGATTAATTATGGGAAGAACAACGTGATAGCAGACCATGAAGAACTTCCTTTTTAGTACACAATTGCTTGATCCTTCGTAGATAAACGCAAACAAGCCTACGAGGTTCATTCTAGTTAGGTGCATGTACACATGGGAGAAACACAACTATATATAATTTATTATTCCGAGTTCCGTGACGGATTAATTTATGTCCAGATTTAATATATATTTGGCCTGTCCAGCCAGTTAGGGTTAGAGTCGGCAATCTTTTCTATACCGTGGTTTTGCGGCTGTCTGGGCTCCAGAGGTAAACCGGTTTTGGGCGGCCAGAACAGAGGAATTGCATGCACCAAGTCGAACCAATGCACCTCAACTAGATCGCGCGGTCTAAGCCGTAATATTATATCACTGTCCCCACAATAATTATTAACTTTCCTGCCAAAGGAATTTAAATTATTAGCCATATGTGATTGAAATTACATATGGCTAATAATGAAACAGCATAATTATCTCTAATTACCATAACATGACAAGGAAAATTTAAGTTAGTTTTTTTTTCTCAAGAGACGTAATTGAAGCACTATATATAGAAATTTCAAGAAGTACGAATTTAAAGTATACTCCACAGATCACATTTAACGTAGAACTCTTATATTTAGACTAGAAGTAAAAAAAAAATAACTTTAACTTTGTCGTGAAGAAAAAAAAAATGCAGTAGGTAGTAGTGATATAATCAAATTAAAAACATACTACAAGAGAAGAAGAACCGGCTCGTCCGGTGTGGCCCATGGGTGACAAACACTGGATCATACCTTGTCAAAACTAAAATAACCGACAGAATTGGCAGATATCTTCGGAGAGGGCAGCACCGTAAAATCTGAAGCTTAAAATTTTTTAATCGGAGCACTTGGAAACGCGTGTGTCCAAGCAATGGAGAAGCCCAAAACAACCCCGCAACGCAGAGGCGCAGAGATTTGGCACAGGCACGCAGACGGGGGAATCCAAGTCAATTAAAATGCAACTAATACATAGTTGGTGTCCGCAAGTGCCTATTTAACGCACCTCTCTGCATTCTCGTAGTCAGCGGCCAAGTACACAACAGAGCTAGCGAGCGACAGAGCGAGAGCGAGAGAGAGACAGAAATATGGGAAGGTGGGCAATAGCGGTGCATGGAGGCGCTGGTGTGGACCCAAACCTCCCACAACAGCGTCAAGAGGAGGCCAAACTACTCCTTACTCGCTGCCTCAATCTTGGTATCTCCGCTCTTCGCTCCAACCGCTCTGCCATTGATGTCGTCGAACTTGTTGTACGTCTCCCTCTACGTCGATCGTTTGCTTTTTAATAGTTGCTCTTTTTTCAGTTTTGTTTCTTTCCGCAAAGGAAGCCTTGTTGGTGCTACAAGTTATATTATTTTCGTATTTCCGTAGCATTAATCTTCACATAACACCACAAAGAAGGAAATATGGGTCACAGAAACGGACATAAAAGAAAAGTTGGAATCTTATTGTGTTGCGAGTTGCGACTGTCACTCCAACTCCATGATCATGTCCAATTTATTTTCTAAGAAAACAAACAAGTGCCAAAAAATGTGGGGGAAAGTCCAACGGATACCCACTTCTCACATTGTAGAACTACTCCGTCCGTCTTGTCCCAGAAGGCTCATGATATGCCAAATGGCGCTGCATGTTTGATTTTGTCATTGTAAAGATAATTTACCCATTTGGCTATTGGTTGTGTCATACAGGTTAGAGAGCTTGAATCCGATCCTCTCTTCAATCCATGATCATGTCCAATTTATTTTCTAAGAAAACAAACAAGTGCCAAAAAATGTGGGGGAAAGTCCAACGGATACCCACTTCTCACATTGTAGAACTACTCCGTCCGTCTTGTCCCAGAAGGCTCATGATATGCCAAATGGCGCTGCATGTTTGATTTTGTCATTGTAAAGATAATTTACCCATTTGGCTATTGGTTGTGTCATACAGGTTAGAGAGCTTGAATCCGATCCTCTCTTCAATTCCGGCCGTGGATCTGCCCTGACGGCAAAAGGAACCGCGGAGATGGAAGCGAGTATAATGGATGGGCATGGGCGAAGGTGCGGCGCCGTTTCGGGCTTGACCACTGTAAAAAATCCCATCTCTCTTGCACGACTCGTCATGGACAAATCTCCCCACTCCTACCTCGCCTTCTCCGGCGCCGAAGAATTCGCCAGGCAACAGGTCTGATTTTACGATTTTACTTTTCGAACTCCGTCGGCTTCTGCTTTTTCACGTCACGTGTAGAAAGATCTTCACCACCCGTCCGCTTCCACTTAGTCACACGTGCTTCTTTTGAATTAGTTCAATTTGTCTTACGTGTCTTGGTAGTATCTTTCTTTATTTATATCGAAAAAGGAAATAAGTTTTCTGGTAATATTTTTTAATAAATGGGTGGTCTATTTTTGTAGGGCGTGGAGGTTGTGGACAATGAATATTTCATCACGGAAGAAAATCTGGGAATGCTGAAATTAGCAAAGGAAGCCAACACGATAGTGGTACGCTGAATCTATCTTCTTAATTTCCTTCATATCAGGAAAAATAATAAATTATGAACTTTTAGCTCGCCTGGTGCTTCGGCGCGAATATCCACTGACTTTCCCGATTATGTTGGAGCAGTTTGATTACAGGATCCCAGCCGCAGGACTGGAGCCATGCAGCGCTGGGGTGGAGAGTGCCCTCCTGATGAACGGGCTTCCCATCAGCGTGTACGCGCCGGAGACAGTTGGGTGCGTGGTGGTGGACACCCAGGGCCGGTGCGCCGCCGCCACGTCAACCGGGGGGCTCATGAACAAGATGAGCGGTCGCATTGGGGACTCGCCTCTGATCGGCGCTGGGACCTACGCGTGTAATATCTGCGGGGTATCGTGCACAGGAGAAGGGGAGGCCATTATCAGGGGGACCCTGGCTCGTGAGGTGGCCGCCGTGATGGAGTACAAGGGACTGGACCTTCAGGAGGCTGTGGACTATGTGATTAGGGAAAGGCTGGATGAAGGGCAGGCGGGGCTCATAGCCGTGTCGAACAAAGGGGAAGTGGCATGTGGGTTCAATACAACTGGGATGTTCCGAGGGTTTGCTACGGAGGATGGGTTTATGGAGGTTGGTATTTGGGAGTAAGAGTAGACTGTTGTCGCAGGAGGCTTTCCCTGTCGTGTTAGTCGTGGCTGCTTTCGGTGCTTTTCTAGGCTTTGCTTCTTAGCTATGTAATAGAAAAAAGCTGTGCAATCTTGGGAAAATAAGGGTTAATGACCAAAATAGTCCCTGTGTTTTATGCCCTTTATCGATTTGGTCCCTGGGTTTCTAATTTGGTCACATAAGTCTTTAGGTTATCTTCATTTATCAATTTGGTCCCTGAGTTTCCAATTTGGTCACATAAGTCCTTAGGTTATTCTTATTTATCGATTTGGTCTCTGGGTTTCCAATTTAGTCACATAAGTCCTTAGGTTATCCTCATTTATCGATTTGGTCCTTCTGTCCAATTTCTACTTTGACATCTCATCAAAATGAGCCACTACCCCCAAATCAATATGCAAACAGAGAGCAACAAATAGAAAATCCACGACACGATTCAAATCTCAAAGATCACCAACGACTTCAGATTGGATATCTCTTCGCTCCGTGAAAAATAGATGACAAGCATGACTGATTTTTGGTAAAACATGGATCTGGGCTCCCTTCGTCGATCGAATAGGGGGTCTCCTCCGTTCGATTTTTCTTTTCTTTTTTACGAATATGTTAGGTGGACGTGAGTTTTTTTAAAATAATAAAAAAAGCATACACGTGTCGCGATGTTATTGGTGGTGACGTGGCACACCGTTAGCTGACTGTGCACGGAGGAGACGGAATTGGATGGAAGGATCAAATCGATAGATGAGGATAACCTAAGTACTTATGTGACCAAATTGGAAACCCAGGGACCAAATTGATAAATGAGGATAACCTAAGGACTTATGTGACCAAATTGGAAACCCAAGGACCAAATTGATAAATGAAGATAACCTAAAGACTTATGTGACCAAATTAGAAACTCAGAGACCAAATCGATAAAGGGCATAAAACTCAGGGACTATTTTGGTCATTAACCCGGAAAATAATGCTAAAGCCACTAAACAATAATGGTCCGCACCTTTGACAAGAAAATGGAATCGACTAGTTATGGCCGTTTTTTTCACTCATTTAATCCAATCATTTGGAGGAAATAATTATTTTTATTTAGATATGGAAAAAGTAAATCAAGAATATGATAGCAAATTAGTAGCTGTAGCATAGCTTAATTAACACCATTTGATTTTTGGGGTGCATAGCTTAACAATATTTAGTACTCCAATATTCTCAATTGTGTCCTATATATTCCCGTCAATGTCGTTATTCATCTATATTCTAATGCCCGTGGGAGTGGGCCGAAGAAATCAAATTCTAGAAACCTATCTATATATATGGATGTGTGGCGAGGAATATAAAAGTAGTTGTTTTCCCTCACGAGTTGTCACTTACCATTAGCCCGAATAGGATTTAGACTTTAGAGGAATAGACCTTGTGGTGGGGATATTAATATTCTTGATCACAACTTTTTAGGGAGCAACTAGAAACAATTCGCGACTCCAACTCCATGTAGAGGGTGTCCTTCTGGATTGCGTACCGAGCGGATTGCATACGAACTTTACGCTCTGTCAATCGGGAGGTCTCCCATTTGCAGAAACCGGGTAATTGGTTCACCCCACCAATCTATGTGGCTTACAATCGATTAGTATAACACAAAATAAATTCATTATAAACACTAATATAATTAGATCTGAGATACACCGTATGTTCGTAATAGATAGATGGTTGTGACAGTACTTCCAAGAGAGCCCCGTCAGGACTTTCCGGTCTGTTCGGGTTAGAGGCCACTGAGCTAGGATGTCAGCCCGACCATTCTCTTCCCGCGGAATTCGCTCAATGGAGAATTGCTTAAATAAGCTCTTCAACTCGAGTACGCAAAAGAGGTATTACAACATCTTGCTACACTTTGTCGTGAAGTCGCCCTTGACCTGCCCAACCACAATCTGGGAATCGCTTCGGATTATGACACCATCAGCGCCCAAGAAGTGTGCAATGCTGACACCGGCAAGAACAACCTTGAACTCAGCTTAATTGTTTGTGGCCCAAAAATCGAAGCGAAGAGCATACTGTAACTCTTGGTCATCCGGGGTAGTCAATACTACTCTCGCTCCGCTAGCCCATTTATTAGACGACCCATCCACATGATCAATCCAAGTGCACTCAGCCTGGGCAGTCAGGTCGTTAGTTGTTGTCTCGCTCACTAGGGCGATGTTGTCGTGGACATCGTTTGCCTCGATCAGGAAGTCTGCCACTACGTGTCCTTGAATCCTTCGGCGAGGTTGATATTGAATATCAAACCCACTTAACTCTATCGCCCACTGCGTCAATCGTCCTGAGGCCTCAACATGTTGCAACGTATTCTTTAACGCCAAATTGGTTAAGATGACCACAGTATGGGCTTGGAAGTATGGTCGGAGTTTTAGAGCAGTCACCAATAGAGCGAATGCTGCTCATTCAATAGGGGAATATCTTTCTTCCACGTCGTGCAAAGCTCAGCTGCCATAATATACCGACTGTTGGGATCCTTCCTCGTCACAAAGCATGACCGTACTGATTGTCCTTGTATTGACCACCAGATACAGGGACAGGGTGTCACTTCGCGCAAGACGGCTGAGCAGCGAGGGATTGTGAAGGTACTGATTGAGGTGTTCAAATGCGGTAGCACATTCTGGGCTACACTCAAAGTTGATGCGGATAGTCTTAAAAAACAGTACACTTATCGGTTGATTGAGCTTTGAACCGACTGAGGACGATAACTTTGCCGATGAGTCGTTGCATCTCATGCTTCATAGTCGGGGGGCTTAAGTTGTATGATCGCATGTATCTTCTCGGGGTTAGCTTCGATTCCTCTGTGCTACACCAGGAACCCTAAGAATTTGCCCGATGACACGCCGAAGGCGCATTTGGTCGGGTTCAATCTCATCCGATAATGATTTAAGACTTTTAACGTTTATGCGAGCTAAATGATTGTTGGCACGATGAGGCCACCTGCCCTCATCTTTTACTTCCCTGACCTGTGATAAACACCTAACATCAATGGTCGTACTGTGGGTGCGACTGACCACTTGACATGAATAGGGTCTGCTTTGATCCTTTATTGCCGAATAATAACAACCTTGAGCAACCTCTTGGTCTCCCTTGACCACGCTCGTTCCCATAGGGGTGGGGAATTAGATTGTGAGATGGTAAACAGAGGAAACAACGCGAAGGGTGGCTAGGCTGGTTTTGCCAATGATTGCATTGTAGGTCGAAGGTGCGTTCACCACCAGGAAGTTAACCAGAGTTATAGCTGACCGGGGATGATTTCACACGGTCAGGGAAAGTTTTATCGAGCCCATGGGGTGGACCTTTTGGCTGGCAAAACCGAACAATTCTGAGGGGGATGGCAGGAACGGGGAATCAACCAACCCAAACTTTGTATAAGCGTTAGAAAAGAAGATATAAGCGGAACTATAACTGTAGGACCCTTCAGACTACAAAGTTTGCGATCAAGACTGAAACTACGATAGCCTCATTATGCGGCTGTAACACTCCCACAACATCTGCCTCGGTGAAGGTCATAGGGACGTAGTCTACGTGGGTTTCTTCCAAGGCTCTTCGGTGAGGAAGACTTGCTGATGATGAACTTTGCGCATGTACTGTTTATGTGCTCTTCTATTTGAACCGGCCATGTTGTGTTTACCCATGATCTTTCCTACCAAAATCCGAGGAGGAGGGGGAGGTAGATCACCCTAATCTGTGGGGGTTTCTACCATTGGTCAGTGTTCCCACCGCAGATTTCGCTCACAGCCTTTGGGTCTACCATTGGTCAGGTGCACCATACAATAGGTTGAAAAGACGAAGTTTTCCTTCTTGTAACAAGTATTCTATCTATCTTCCTAATTCCCAACAATCGTCGGTGGTATGACCATGGTCCTTGTGGAATTCATAGTACTTTCCTCGATCTATTTTGTCTGCAAGTCTATTAAGTTTCTGAGGCTACTTCACACTCAAATCATGCTTTATCTGCATGAGGATCGCCCGGGGGGCTGTGTTGAGGGCACTGAACACAAGTGCCGCCCTTTTCTCTTGTGGGGGCCAAGGATCGAACAAGTGACGGGGACAATGATCTCTATTCGGTCGTCGGGGTTGGTCCCGAAAGTGTGAATTATCGGGCTCCCGATCACATTTTTCGAACCGCGGGTGCTAAAACTGGGATGGATTGACCCGTGCGGAGAACATGTCTTCACAATCCATGTGTTCTTGGGCTTCTCTCATCACGTCCCCGAAACTGGTCGGGTTCTTCTTAGGGAGGTATTTCAAGAAGTCAATAGGATGCACCGTTGTGCTGGCCTTTTCAAGGTTAAGGAGAAAGCTCGACAGAGAACCGAATCAGCATAAGATTGTACATGCATGTGGAGGCGAAAGATCTCGATATGGTCACATGGATCTCCGGAGCCGTCAAACAGATCACGAAGAGGGACGGAGGCTCTAGACTTGAGAGGAGTGGCTAGTAGAGACGGAAGTGGAGGCGGAGGCGAAGGTGGTGGGAGACCAACAAGGTATTGTCCACGGGAGGTGTACCGATGACATCGCTGGATTTCACAACACCGTTTTGATCATCTGGCGCAGAAGGCTTCATATGAATAAGGTAATAAAACATCGTTTAAATCGTCTGGAAGTGGTTTTTGTCAAAAAATTCTCACAGACGGCGCCAACTGATGACGTCAAGAATCACCATAGAACTGGAGTCGATCAATCCTGCAAAAGTCACCGAGGAAGGGTGGCCTCGGATCAAGTCTCCGACGAACAAGTCAATTCTCAAGAGAGTGTTTAGTGCTTAATTAATAGAATTAAGCATGCTTGATTAAAGAGAGTACCTTGGTTTTTATATGGGTGTCAATGTCACAAACCTATTAGGAGTCTGACTCTTAGAAGGGTTAAGTCGTGGAGTCCCATCAGGAGAGAAAGCTTCCGAATATATATGGCTCCTTACCGATTCTGACAATATCGGCCTTTATCGTGTCTGGCAACATAGATTGCTATTAGAGGCCTTTAGGACTCCTAATCCGAGGTTGAGTGAACGGGCAAGGACGTCACTAATGGACCAGAGCAGGGGCAGTTTGTTCTGACAATGCTCGGTATTTCCTGGCCCATCAATATCCATAAATATATTTGTATTCATACAGTTATATATATAACCTATAATATTTGTACCTATAAATATTACATTTGTATATATTGTATATCTCTTTTATTGTTGTGTATATGTTTAGGTATACACTATTACTTTAGATTTAGTAATTAGTAACATTTATATATCTAATTAAGAGCCTATTTTCTTATGTTACATATCCTATGATGTGTTATGGTTTATATTAAAATTTTAAGATATTATCATGTTAAGTTACCTTATCAAATATATATTTATATGAGTCATTTTTGTATACATAAACACACAAATTTACTTATGTTACAAAGTGTTCTCATTGATTATGTGTTTGACGTATGCTCATGATTTGGTAGAAAAATTATTAGCTTGTTGTATTTTCAATATTGCTTGATTGGTGGTAAGTTTTTCCTCATTATCATGTAATTATGATATTAATCAGGCTATATTTTTTTGTGAGAGCCTGCATTTATAGAGTGAAAAATACCCTATTATTTTCTAGTACACTTCTATTGGTCAATACATATTTATAGAGTAAAAAAATGAAAAATAGAAGATTTGAATGAATATTATAATAAAAAAGAATAATTTGATGAGAAGAGAGATATTATTTTGTAATTTTTTTAATTAGGGCCAAAATATTAAGTACCAAGTATGGTAATTTCAAATCTTGAAAAGGTTCTCCCTAACTTTAAAAATACAAAACGAGCTCGAGCCGAACTGAGCTCGTTTGTTTGCTTTGTGTCGAGTTCAAGCTCATTTAAAATTTAACTAGACGATTTTGAACCGGTGTTTTCGAGCCTAGGTCGAACATTCGCTACTCATTAGTGACGGAGATTGTGGTTGCTAAAGTACCCTTTTAGTAGCCAACATCAAATGGTCGGAAAAAACTAATCGTTTTGCAACGAAATTAAGAGATGGTCGCAAATTTACTTTTTCCATCTAAATGTATACTCGCTATAATTACTTTTTGTAGAGACATTTGTTGCAAAACATAAATGGCCACAATTTTACATATGGAGAATATTAGTGAATATCAGTAAAATGGTCGCAATAGACCCGTTTGCGACTATATAAATTTGCGGGGTCAAATATTCACTTTTAACCAAAACGTGTTCACCAGCTCCGCTTGAAAACATTCGCAAATGTAAAATTTTGGCCAAAATATTACGTGTGACTCTGTGGTATATAATATTTCATAATATGCCTTTAGGGTTTATTTTGTTGTCTTGTTGCCCCTGTGGTGTTGTACCTTTCTCAAAAATACTCCTTCGTCCATAATCTGTCTCCAAACTAACGGAATTTGTTGAGCTGTAAAAAATTTAAATGTCACGGCCAATAGAAAGATGACACGTATTCAATTTCTGACTGGACTAATGTCCCTGTGGTTCCCATACACTTCACGCGGTCAACAATAATATCATGCCAAAAATGCCCCAGCCACGTCAGTAAAAATTGAAAAACAATACATTTTGAAACCCAAATCCCTTGGATCCCCTAATCCTCCCTGTGGTTCCCTCTAAGCAGTCTGTTCAACATCTTCAACATCTTGTGCTCATCTATCATCCTCTGTAGCATCTTATTCTTGTTCGCTAATCAAAACTCTTGTTATTTTTTTTTCTCTTCGTCTTTCCTTGTTTTGGTTGTGCCTGCTTCTTTCGAGACTATCCACCACTCGACACCTATGGCATCCGCTTCCCCCAAAAATGTGAACAAAAAACTCAAGCTTTCCCCTAAAGAGAGGTCGGATCAAAGCTTTGATTTTTGGGAGTTTGGCAAGCGGAGAAACGATGGTAGAGGATCAGAAGTTGTGACGTACACTGAGCACGCCGAAAAATGGGTTTACGCCTTGAAGAGGCAGAGAAGGACCCTATATAGGTTTTAGGGTTTGATTGTGTTCTTATGTACTTACAGTATCAGTGCTTAGTTGTGGTTGTAGATGTTGGCTATATATATGGTTTTTAGGGTTGATTTCGTCTTCTTTATGTAATTCTCTCACTTGTTGCATCTTTCGCAGGAAAAGGAATTTTTAGAATTTTATCACTTAACTGTCTCTCTTTTGGTTGCGTTGCAGCAATTGAATTTTCCTATGTTTTTCTCGACAGTCTAGCAGAGGTGCAAAATTATGTTTCATATGCTGGGATTTCCACTGAAATCCTTGACTATCCCTGTTTGGCTATAGAAAAATTATGTCGAAATTCAAAGAAGATCATCGGCAAAACTGGGTTTCGATTTTGTTCCATAACCAAATGAGTAAATAACAAATTGATTTTGTTTCCGACTTTGGAAAGAGTTCCTGTTGATAGGGTGGATTGCACTGGAATCATAGGAACATTAGCCAAATTGGACACATGTCCTGTTTCTATTGGCCATGATGTGGATATTTTTGACAGCTCAACAAATTTTGTTAGTTTGTAGATGGATTATGAACAGAGTGACATTTTTGGGAAATGTACATCACCACAAGGACATCGTTAAAACAAAATGAATCCTAGGGACATATTCAGGAAAAGTCTATACCACAGAAGCACACGTAATATTTTAACCTAAATTTTGTTGCGACCGACAAAAACTAGTCGCAAAAGGGGCGATCTCGCGAGGAAGTCATACCTAAAATTGTCCTTAAAAATTTTTATCATCACAAAAATTTATCTTTTTTATTTTTTCACTCATTCTCATAATTTTTTTTTTCACTTTTTCACATCTCTCATAAATTTTTTTACGTTTTTATCAATTCTTCACTTTTTCACTAACTCTCGTATCCAAAATTTTAGCATTCCAACGCACCTGCCGTGTAAACTGATAATTGGGTTCGGAGCATAGCAAGAAAAACTTATGGTCGTTGCTAAGAGAGGACAAAAAAACATGGGCTTCCAAAAGGACTTTATAAAACTTATAGTGCTGTTGGGAAGTAATTTAAATTTTACTTTTATGAAACACGTACTTTTACTTTTATTTTTATCACTCGTTCACCGATTCAAATACAACTCGTTTTTAACACCAACGTAAAATTTTATATCCAAACTCGCTATTTGGCCAAAACTACGCCCTTCGTTCATTCGTTACTAGTAAGATAGCGTGTAAGAGAAAAACCCTGTCAGTTCTCCGTTTTTGCCGCCGTAGACACTCTAAACTATGAACTTCCAAGTGTTTTTTTTTCGATTCGTAAGATAGCGTGTAATACAGACTAATATATATATCCTTCTGTTTCGATCTGCCTAACTGCTCTACCCCTTTCCCGAACCTCCAAGTGTTTTTTTCGATTTGATGATTGCCACTGATTTTTGATAGAACTGTTTATCTTCCTCTAACTGAACAGAAAATAAAGGGGGCAAACCAACCAAAGCAGAACAAGTGCGTCTGTGCTATATTATGATCTGCGGCTTTGCAGAGTGGAGGCTGCATTATTATCAGGGGGAGATACAGGGTATGAGTATCTCATTTCTACTACAGGTCAAGAATGTGGAACAGGTAAGATAACGAGAGTTGGTGGCTTGCTGCGATGCTGAATTACTGCACATTTGTCATAGGTCAAGTTTCGTTGCAGGGTTAATTATTTCTTCGTACAGCTGTTTCCTTTCAGTGTATTTGGTATATTTTGCTCATTGTCAAGTATATCGGACTCCATTATATTGAAATTGTATCTCCAAATTTTTATCCTGAAATTATTTCTGATGCCTTGCGCATTTCCCCCCAAAATTTGCACTTCCATCATGTTTGTATTTTGTTATTATATTTTTGAGTGGTATATGGCTGGGATTTGGAATTGGTATTTGTTATGTCAATGAAGTTTCTTGTACCATGTTTCCTATGTTCTAGTTAGTTTAGGTTAGAAAGTACTCGGATTTATTTATGCTGTCCATAACCTGTAATCTGCACTGCAATCGATGAAGAATTTCGAATGATGGTGGAAACTAAAGGCACTAAGGCTGTTGAATAATATCTTCATATGTATGCTTATTCTTAAACACCATACCTAGTTTACATTATAGGTGGAATTCTAGTTATTCCTGATTTGGGAGGATAGAATTCATGCCTCTTACTGAATTTTTGAGAGAGAGAGAGTTGTCCTTGACATCCTGTTTCTAACTTCCGCAACTCCCGTTGTTGTAATTGGGCATACGGAGTGCATTAAGGGATATTTACTCTCCTGTCTCGATTATGGAAAATCTTTCTGGTACGATTGGAGGGTTTTAATATCTCTAATTGTTTCTTTCTAGAGCATGTATTTTCAATTCCAAAACCGTAAATGTCCAGACCTCAATGGCATATATGGAAGGCATCATTGATGAAATATGCATTGGAAACTTAAAGAGGAGATATAGGTTTGAGGATATAATGTAAATGTAATCGAAATTACATTATCACACAGCCCTAGTAGTTGACATGACCTGTAACAACACCTACTAATGCCACCCATGTGTGCAGGGAGAGGGTGGAGGAGGCACCCCCCACCCCCCTCTCCCACTTTTCCACTTAAAAGGATTGAATCAAGGTGTCACTGGACTTCCACTTAAGGGTTGGCCTTTAAGTTAAGTTGTACATGGTGTTCCACATGTTGCACATTCTAGTCTTATATATGTATGAAGTTTGTGCCATCCCGTGATGGTTGCCAAATTCTACAGGGAATTGACCAGCTACGACCAAGTTTAGGCGTTCAACTACAGAAGCCTAATCTGCCAACCCAAAATCAGTTTCTTGTGGCATCGCAACAGCAACAGGTCTTGGCACAGGCTCAGGCACAAACCAACGTTGAAAGTTCGACCAACCATGGTGATGTGAATCCACGTCGATTTTGTGGGCTGCCTAGGGGTAGCTTGGATTCAAAGGATGGCCAATCCACTAGAAACAATGGATCTATATGCTCTCCAGGGCAATCAAGTTCACCAAAGGCTGGAATACCTTTCAAATATCAGGGGCACACTTCAGGAAGATTAGCATTCACCTTCACAACGTTTACAAAACAGACACACAAAGTAGATCTCTAATGTTAATTATGAATCTCATTCTTAGCAAACATCTATCGATAATTATTGTATTTGTGGTTTTAGGATAAACTTCTGGTGGTACATAGCATTTTCACTATGCTGTATATATGATGTGAGGGCTTTTAAGTACTATTCTATGGCCTTAATTAGCTACTGTCACTATGAGCTGTTTCTCTGGAATAGCCCATTTGCAATCCAGAAGTACTCCTGCTGCCATGTTTACAATCAGAAGTATATGTCATTTTCTCTGTTTTGGATTAAGCTTGTTAACAGTATGTCTTTTTGTTTTTTTGTTTTGGATGCAGAATACAGAAAAAGAAAACAGCATTCTTCTTCTGGAGCTGCTAACAGCACTGGTACAGGACATTCGATTGGCCCTTCACCTAGTTCTCCAGCATCAACGCACCTGGTGATGGAATAAGAACAGCAAGCAGTATCCAGCATGTTAACAGTGTGCCCAAAAGCTTAATGATGTATGGTACTGAGGGGACGGGAGGCCTTGCATCTTCTTATAATCTACTGGTATGCTAATCTTAAACTTGTGGTTGGTTGAGAAGAATCTACGAACCATTAAGCAGGGATATCCTAAACTGTACTCAAATAAATGCGTTAAAATACTAATAACTCATCATTTATTGGACTAGAAATTGGCAAAGCTAACGGGTAGAGTCAATTGACCAATCCTTTCCCTCAAAAGATGTCCATATCAAAACTAATAACAATTAATGATGGTAATAAGCAGACCTTCAAGCCAACACATGGTATTCAAACTCTTCTTTTTTCTCTCTCTTCTCCACTAAAGGACATTCGCAACGCAGTACGCGGCTGAACATTGCTGCGTTTTAGTCTCAATTTTTGACGTCTTCTTTCCCATCGCCGAAAATAGCTTCCTTAGCGGACCGAATGGTATTTGCCGCTGCCGTAGCTGTGCCCGCCATTGCGCCACCTCCGACGCTGGAGCGTCCCTTGTCACGAGTTAGATGAACCACCGTCACATTCTCCGTCTTCGGTTCTCTGTCTTGCCCAGCAGGTGACCGATGATCCTGTGTCTCCACCTTGGTTTCTATTGCACCTTGTTCGTTAATCTTTTCAGTTCCCTACAAGGACAAAAAATTGATACAGAGTATTATTCAGATTTGCTAAAATGGTATGGAATAACGAAAGGTTCGATTGCATACTTTTGATGTGCTCATCTTGTAGGGCTTCACCAAATAAGATGCGACTTTCTTCTCCTGATCAATCTCTGTGCAAGTCTTCTAGATTTTATCTTAGACTGTTCCCCGTCCCCAAAGCTTATCCAGCCGACACAGGTTAGCTCTGTATATATGGACACGTTTTGTACCAGGTGGCCAGTCTTGCTTGGTTCGTGGCTGAAACTCTCGAGGGCGTGACACGTTGACAGCGTAAGTTTATCCGTACTTTTATTTATTGGGACTTCTTGATTCCTGGGCCGGTCCGGGCCCAAGGTTCTTTGGTGAAATAACCTTTTGGGCCACTAACGTAAAATAAACTTACAAGAATACCAGAGAAAATGTCACCCTCCTTAAGCTCAGCTAGGCCCACAAGTCTCAACTGGGCCTCGGCCCTGGGGGATCTTCTATATGTGTATTTATCCTACAAAGTTAAGCGTAACTTTTTTTTTTTATAAGTAAGATATGTATTATTAACAAGAAAGGCGATAACAGTACAAAGATTGTACTGATATCACTCAGTACATACAAACAAAAAAGCTAAGGAAATCAAAATAGTCAAGAAAACGCCCCCCCAATACAACAGTAATCCAGGAAAAAAGAGATTGAAACACATCACTCTGCAGACTCCTTAGGGATCGAGCGGAATCCTCAAAACATCTTCTGTTCCGCTCCCTCCAAAGACACCACCAGATACACCCCGGAATCATCCTCCAAATCACCTTTGCAAAAGGGTCCGCAAACTTCCGCTCCCAGCAATAAAGCACATCCACCACCCTCTCTAGCATAACCCAATGAACATTCAAAATACCAAGGACATGCATCCAAAGGCCCCTAGCCACCGGACAGTGCAGTAAAAGATGATTAACAGATTCACCATCACCCTTGCACAGATAACACCAATCTGTAACACACACACCCCTTCTACGGAGATTGTCAATAGTGAGAATCCGGCCATGAGAAACCTCCCACACAAAAAAAGACACCCGTGAAGTGAAATAAGTTACGCTTAAATTCGAATAGCAGATAAAGGAACTCGAATATTCAACATGATAGGAGCCTGTAGCGGGATGGCTTTCTTTCGTAGTTTGGTGATTGAATCAAAGAATTTTCAGTTTTCTGTGAGTGTGTCTGGTACTGTTACGTTATCTGAACAGAGTAGGAAATCACAAAGTTTTATTCGCATTGGTAGATTTGGGGTGGTTTGGTTGGCGAATTTGTTTGGGAAACTTGTGGCGTCCAAGGATTTTGGTGATTTTTCGGAGAAATTCAATGAGTCACCGCGTGCGTTTCTTGCCCAAAAGTGTTCGAATAAGGGAGGGCAATACATTGCTCTTGCAGAATTCGGGGAGCGACGTCGTCGTGGGGTGGTGATGATTCCGGAGGGAAAGTTCAGTGCTGGGTGGCAGTCTTTCGTTCTGACTTGTGAAGAGATAATTTTGGCCATTGGCGAACTCAGACGAAAAAAAATGGGGAATGTGGCTTCTACAATAAGGCAAGGTGTATCCTTTGCCGATATGGTGAGGTCTGTCGTGCCGGAGAAGCAGCCGGAAGGGAAGAGAGAGTTTCGAAATTTCCGTGTTGGCGTGGTTGGTACGCAAAAGCAGACGTCGGATGGGATTGCCTTGGTGCCGCATGCAGGGTGTGGAGCGGGTGTTGTGTTTCCCCATAGTAATCGCGTTGAAGACTCTGCGTTGGCGGCTCAATCTGTCAGCGAACTGTGGCTTCATTTAATGCGCATGCAAGTTGAGTTGGAGGGCATTATGGGAATGGTGAAAGATCGGAAGTGGGATTCGGAGCACTCCAAGGCGCCCTCTTTTGGATTCAATTGCAGGGTGTGTGGGTTTAAACTGGCGGCCCAGCACCCGACACAGAAGGCCCATTGTGAGCCTCTCCACTTTGGTGGTGAAATAGAATCGGGCCCTGACCGGGGGCAGAATGGGAAAAACACGAGTAGTGGGCCTTTTATCGAGCCTGACCCAATTCACCCGCTGGACCTGGAGCCTGCTTTGGAGTTAGACGACGAGTCTGGTTCGCCTGGGCTATGCGTAATAGGATCGACTCGAGCCGAGGGAGCTCTGGGTGGCTCGGTGGAGGTCTTGCCGGCGCCGGGCATCACTTCCGATTGCCAAGTCGAGGCAGATCCGACTAGATACCTGCGTAGGAATCGTCGGGCAGGCTCTGGTCTTTCGGGTGGCTCGGGTCGTGACCCGGATCCTACGTTAGTTTCGCCGGGAAGACGCCTTAATGTATTGTTTGGATCAATCTTGGAACAAGAAAGTGACTTTGGAAGTCTCTTAGCACTATCTGTGGGTCTATGCAAGATGGCCAAAGGATCAGTCAAAAAGAAAGAAGCAGTGTGATAGCCTTGTTAAATATTCCGGGGCAACAAAGAAAGTGATAGCTAGTTAAGATTCAGACGCAATGGTACTTATCATGATAGGGTACTTCACAAACAACTTGAGGAGCCTTCTCCGAATCTCCAGAGTTGCGAGCATTGCATGAACTTTTAACAGCGCTAGCTTATCCAGAATTATTGGACACATGAGCGATATTTCGTTCAGTTTCTCGACTCAGGAATAGGAACTTGGAGCTAGATTATCCAGAAGTATTGGAGTACAAGTATGGACCAAACTAATGCTTTCGCCTTCATCTTAGGGTGGTCATCCCTTCACCAACAAAGAGACTTAGGGAAAGAAGTTTCTGTGTCTAAGGGTTTTGGTCATGTATAGGGTTTTGTATGTTTTCAAGCAGATCGCTAACTCGAAAATAACTTTGCTGTCAAGAATCGTACCTAACATGATAAAAGCGTTGGAAAAACAAGTTGATGTGCTTCCTCTTCATATTCATCATTCACTTGAAGGTGACTCGCCAAATTTACTGGGAAAAAAACTGCTTGCCAAACCTTGTTAGTTTATCATGCATGAATTAGGTTGAAGTTTCATAAAGTACCTGATCACAAGCCACATGCATCTCTCCATTTTAGGGTTTTGACTCTCCTCAGATCGACTTCAACCTGACACGAAATTGGCAAGTCGTTTAAACAATGCCTTCTAAGTTCTATGCTATGTCAGATCGACTTTGACCACGCAAAAAATTGATCGAGCATCTATCTATTAGGAAATTAAAAGGGCAAAACACTACTTGACTATACTATACGTATTTTGATAGCAGCAGCTTGGATCCACATTTTGCAAATTCTGATCGATCGGAAAGTACAATAGACCGAATGTAACATACTATATATTTTTATTTTACATAATATATTATCAATTTTTACAATCGTTTCAATAAGGTATTGAAAAGTATGGTATACCGGACATGCAAACTTTCATCGATATTACTTTTATATTGACAGGAGTTTTACAGATTCATTGAAGCTCGAGTTGATCTCAGCCAGGCCCAAATGTAGCTGCCTAAGCCAAATTTTTGACCCACCCTTCCACAAACTGCCATCTCCAACAGCGACGTTTACTTGCCACTCTTTGTTTTTTTATTTAGTGGGTCAACCTATCTTTTCCAATTCAACCATTTGACCACTGTCTTAGCCTTTTAGCAAAAAAAAAAAAGACTACTGTTTTAGCCATTGGGAGAGAGCAAGTGGTTCCAGCACTTCTGAAAACGATCCAAAATCGATCGCTTTCAACAACAAAAAAAAAACATGACGAAAGACAGAACTCTAGAACTTGGGGGTTCCAAAAATTGACCAAATATGTAAAACGTAGGAGACTTTTATAGTTGTTTCGGGGGCAAATGATCATTCACTTCAGAAAACCTTGTAGTATTGGCAATAAGATCTGCCATGAATACTTTGTTAGTTGTAATCCACTTACCCATTAATATATATTGCTCTGGACAAAGATGTTTCTTTCACAAAGATGTTTAGTCATTTAGTGGAGCTAGAGAAATACAAAATAAATCTTCAAGTTGGGTTACAAAAAAGGGAAACCCGAAGCTTTCCAACGGCCAATTCTGACTTTCCGAATAGTCAAGTACTCAGATGGGGCCTCCCTTGTTTTCGTCTATGAATGAAATACATAGCGCACCGGAACCACAAATATTCTTCTAATCATTCTTCCTTTTTACTATATCATTTCTTCAAGTTTCCCTTTTTCTTTTTTGGTTTTTAGGTAAGCGTCCATTCCATGAAAGTTAGGGACTAATCTTGTCGCCTAAACTGATAAATGAAAGATTAGCTGCGATCAATTGAGCTGGTGGGTCACTGGCCCCTGCTCTAGATAATCATCATAGCTTTATCAGTTTGAATTTACCCAATGAGCAACTCAGCCCAAAGAACTTCGAAAAGAACCAAACTTCAAAAATCAGAGCCTAAAAGGAACAGGTGTGTATATATATATATATATAGCCTATGTGTGTTGTTTATTGGGTACTGTTATATTGGGTGAACTTTAACTTGGATTCTTTGTCCGTCTCCTTCTCCCAAGGTTTTTCCTACTTTGTGGTAGGGCAGAAAATGGCAGGCCAGCAGTGGAGTGTGGAGATTTCGTAAACAGTAAATGCAATACATGAAGAGCTCGATGCAAGAGCCAGTTGGAATCGTGTAAAAAGGTTTGCATTAGTTTGGGCCACCAGCGAGAAGGTCCAAGCTACAGTTCAGCGTCCCCAATTGAAGTGGCCGCTCTCCAATACTACAGAGCGGAGAGGAACTCGACAATATTCCCCGTCCCGTAGCTTTGCAGCAGGAAAAGATACACACACATATAGAGTAGGCAAGTTGTTCGGTCGAACGACTCACACGTGTCAATGAAAACTTAACTTCCAAGCCATGATATTATGATCTCTAACACAAATAATTGAGCCAAATAAAGCCATAAATGTTATATGTTTGAATATACGTGTAGTCTTGACCAATTATGTCTTTTTGATCTAATTGTTCGATCAATTTTCTTTAATTTTTTGTTTAAATCATTTCAAATTGCAAGACACATGCAAGCCTATTAAGACTTTCGGCATTCTATTTGTAAAAGTCAAAGATTAAGATCTCGTTGAAGTAGAGGAAAAAAGAAATAGCTCCTTTGATATAATTAGGTCGCCTTATGTGGATTAGTTAAGGTTAGACCGTTGATATATATGACTATGAGCGTCGACGAGTAAAATGGAAAATCTCTGCTGATGGGGGTGGAGCGAAAGAAACACAGTTTTGGCGCGGAAATCTCTATGCCGTCTTCCAAAGTCGAAAAAAAAACAGTTGATCTTGTGTCATACGTCGGCCAGTCACGTCGTACGGTAGATACAGAGTAGCGGAAAATCATGCTCGAGGGACCCCACAAGCGGCGCGCATCCCAATTAAATTATTCTTTTTTGAAACTCGCGAAGTGGCTTATCGCTGGAAGCAACCGACGTGGCAGCAGTTTTTAAAACTTGCTTCCATTAGTGTGCAGGCCACGTCACTCGTTTTCAGACAGGTCGAGCGGGTGGCCCAGCCCCCAACCCACCTTCCGACGTGGCTGATTTCTGGTCATGATTTTTTTTTTCTCTTTAGCAAATTCTGGTCATGATTTAGCCGCGATTCCAGTATTCCACAACGCTAATCGGTGTGTCCACGTGGCAATCTACGGCACGCTAAAACACGTGGGCCCAAAACTCCAACCGACCCCATATAGACGAAACGCACGGGAAAAATATGGGCGTTTCTTTAAGTACTTGGCTACTTTGCTAGTTCTTGTGCCACATAGTGCGCAGTGCGCACCAATAATCCAAAGAGAGAGAGCTCGCCAAAAAAAAAATCACACATCTTCTTGAGTCTGGTCAAAGGGCACGTTTGTCGCCAATCCTTATAATATGTCCTAATTATTACATCTATGTTTCCAATAATTAAGCTATCTTATTAAAAAAAGGAAAAACAAAATTATCGAAGGAATGAATGTATATCAGTTGCTTTGAAAGCAGTTTTGTCCATTTACTTTTCTAGAGGAGAAAACGAAAAAAAAAACCTATGTTTTGATCTAGGGAATGATGTCAGAAAGCGAAAAACGCACAAATCACATGAGGAAATTCTCGTCTCATTCAGAATTAACGAATGCGTAAGTACAATGCCCTTTCTGAATATAGCTACCTCGTGACTTCAGCAAAATAAGAAAACTAACTGGGCTCAATGATCTATTGGACTTACCTAAATGCAAAGAGAAAATAATATATATGTACAGATGTGACAAAGAGAGGAAAACTGTGTTAAAGCTATACAGGATTAAATGAGTTGTAGTTTCACATTAAAATCTTGGAGCAATTCAAGTAACCAAATGACTTCAGATGTAGTGGAAGCAATTGCCCTGTATTCTTCCTCTGCAGAGGACTTGGATATCGTGCCTTGCTTTTTAGATCTCCAACTAATTAGCGAGTCACCAAGGAAGATGCAATATCCTGTGATAGATCTTCTTGTATCAGGACAAGATGCCCAATCAGAATCACTGTAGGCCTTAAGATGAAGAGATTAGTTGTTGGAAAAAAATAAACCTTGACCAAGTGATCCTTTGATGTATCTTAGAACTCGAATTGCTGAATCCATATGAACCTGACTAGGCTTATCCTTAAATTGGCTAAGCACATTTACAGCATAAGTTAAATCAGGTCGTGTGATGGTCAAGTAGATGAGTTTACCAATAAGTCTTTTGTAGCAGTTTTCCTTTACCCATGTTCTCCCCCTTATTGAGGAAACTCGGAGGAAGGTCCATGTATACCTCCTCATCTAGATCACCATGCAAGAAGGCATTGTGAACATCTAACTGAGATATGTGCCAATTTTGAATGGAAGCAAGGGCAAGAAAAAGTTTGACAGTGGTGAGCTTAGCTATAGGGCTAAAAGTTTCTTGGTAGTCCAACCCTTCCTTTTGAGTGGATCATTTTGCAACCAGCCGGGCTGTGTGTCTTTCTATTGTCTCATCAGATCTCAATTTGACTTTATACACTCACTTACAACCAGTGGATTTTTTGTGGGGAGGAATGACAGTGATAGTCCAGGTGTTGCTTTGCTAGAGGGCAGCAAGTTCAACATCCATGACTTGTTTCCAATGACCAAAAGCAACAATTTGCTCATAGGTTTTGGGTTCATTAGTCAACGAAAGGGAGAGGGCATAAGTTTTATGTGACTTGGACAACTTGTGATAAGACAAATAGTTTTCTAATGGGTGTTGCGGTGACTTAGGTACATGAGGAACAATGAACTGATTTTTAGATGTAGAAGAAGATGGAGGTGTGGACTGATGTGAGGAAGGACAGTGAAGTGATCTTCTGATGTGGAAGAAGATGTAGTTGTGGACTAATTTGATGGAGAATGAACAAGTTGACAATGATATTGCTGCAAATACCTTGGTGGCTATCTAGTTCTAATGGATCTCCTTAAAGGAATGAAAGGAGAGTTTTATGGAGATAGAGAGGAGGGGGTGAAGGACTAGGCAATGGTGGAGTGTCGGTGCTCTCTATTTGCTCTTCAGTTGAAGAGGAATGTTCTGGTGCTTTATCAAAAACTATAGGTTCAGTTATGGGAAAAGGAACGTCAAGCACAGGTGACACATTAGGAATGTCTAAATTCGACGGGAATGCAGAATTTCTAGAAGTCTCTTCAGGAAGTTCTTGGAAAGGAAATCTAACTCATGAAAGATCACATCCCTAGAGTTAAAAATAATGTGAGTGTCAAGATCATATAACTTGTATCCTTTCATCCAAAAGGATAACCAATAAAAACACATTTTCTAAACCGGGGATCAAATTTTGTGCGATTATGCTTCAATGTGGCAGCATAACATAAACACCCAAACATCCTTAAATGTGAGTATGATGGTGGTGCTGAGAAAAACATTCCATAAGGTGTTTTAATGCCTAAGAGGGGGAGTTGACATCTTGTTTATGAGGTATGCAGCAGTTAGAATGACATCCCCCCAAAACTTTAAAGGTAATGAGGCTTGAAAGAGAAGAGATCTAGCCACATTTAAAATATGTTGGTGTTTTCTTTCCACCACTACATTTTGTTGTGGAGTGGCAACACAAAGTGAGGCATGGAAAATTCAACACCATTATCAGATATGAGAGACTTGATTTTGGTGTTAAATTGAGTTTGTATGAGCTGGAAAAATGATTGTTACAGAGTTTGAGTTTCATATTTATGTTTCATAAGATAACTCTATGTCACTCGTATATAATCATCAACTATAGTCAAGAAATAACGAAAACCATTGATCGAAGGTTGTGAATATGGACCCCATATGTCACAATTAATCAACTCATAGGGAATGGAAGTAGATTTAACATTAATGGGAAAAAGAGATCTCTATTGTCTTGCCAAATGGCAGATTTTACATTGTAAATTTGGATTGGACTTTACATCGGGAAAACTTGAATGAATCAAACTCATTCTATTGACAGGTAAATGTCCTAATCTAAAATGCCATAGATCAAAGTCGCGCTGTAAAGCAGTATTTTTCACTCGAAAAAGACTTGAGGATGAAAGTAGATCCCTAGAAAGACAGCCATTAGAGGTGTGCAGCAGAACATAAGGACCAGCTTCAGCTCTAGCTAGTCCAATCATCATCCATGAAGATAGGGCCTGAATGAAACAAAATTTTTCCAAGAAGATCAGACAAGTGTTTTGATTTTGGGTGAGTTTACTGGCTGAGATAAGGTTGAATGTGAAAGATGAGACACATAGGACATTTGTTAAGATTAAATGTTCATAAATCTTAAAAGTGTCTATGTGTGTTACCTCAAACTTTTGTCCATTTGGTAATCGAACAAATGTGTTGAGGGGATGAGTGATTGATGTGAAAATGACAAGGAACAGACCATATGATCAGTGACGCCCGTGTTACTATCCAAGGAACTTGTAGTGAATCTGGTTCATTCCTTGTCATTAAGGAAACAAAGTGTTGATTATGTGCAGGAGACAAGACACAAGGTTTCGAAAATAGTGCAAGAACTTAAACTTGGAGATGAGGACAAAGATCTACCTCTAAAATTTGACATCACAACATTGCTGGAAGAGGGAGTTTCGTGGCTGGTGAGATTCATGATCTTTGGAGCTGTTGGATTGGAGTTGTTTGAACCTTTAACAAGCTGTATACCTTGTCCATTGAACAAGGCAAGAAGCTGTTGGTTTTAAGCCTGGGAGAAGGGGATTTCTAGGAAAGCAGGGGCAGTTTTCTCTTGGTTTGGGTTCTATGAGGCAACTTGGTTGGCTAAGTGGCCAGTTTCACCATTGGCATTAAAAATTCCCTTTGACTTTGTGATTTGAATCCAGGTGGAAAGCCTATGAGTCAGTAACATTTGTCTTTGGTATGCCCCGACTTTACACAATGACTACAACTGACCCCTGATTTTTCTTTTCTTTTGAAGCCCGATCCATAGGCAGCCAAGGCAGAGGGTTCTGGGCTAGGCATAATCAAGCTCCTGGTCTCCCTTTGCCTCTCGTCCTGCAGAACCATGGAAAAGACATGGTCTAATGAAGGTATTGGGTTCATTAAAATTATTTGACCTTTGATGGTAGAACAAGTTTCATTGAGCCCCATAAGGAATTTAAAAACATAGTCCTTCTCCTGAACTAGATCAAAATTTTTAAGGGCGTCACAATGACAATGCCCTAATGAACAGAATGGTAATGGACGATAATTTCTCATCTCCTTGTAGAAGCATACTGAGTTGATATTGCAGGTGAAAGATTCGAGCATCATCCAGTTGTGCAAAACGTGCCTTAAGTTTGTCCCAAACTTGTTTCGCTGAGTTATTGTAAAGCACGGTTGATGCAATCTCCTTTGAGATGGATTTCAAAATCCATGAGAGAAGAAGGTTGTTGCATTGCAGACAAGAGGGGTAAATCGCATCTGTTGGCTCTGGAGTTGGGATGGTGCCATCGAGAAATCCCAACTTGTTCTTCACAGAGATGGCAAGTGTAAAGGCACATCTCCAGAAGAGAAAATTGGAACCAATCAATTCGGGGGTAACGATGACTGTATTGGCGCTGTCGCTTAGGTGAAGAAAGTAGCAGGAATTTGAGTCTTCACATGAGGCTGATGAGGTCTTTGGGGGATTTCTTGAGGAAGAGGATGAAGATTCGGAGTCTGAGACGACATCCATTGATTAAATGAAAAGAAGGTTGATGATTATGTGAAGAGAAGATGAGAAGAGAGGTGAGATGAGGTCTCTAGGGTTTCGCTGGACACAGTATGAGGAAGATGAAGGCAGCGTATTTCCGCTCTGATACCATGTCAGAAAACGAAAACGCACACACCACCTTAGAAAATTCTCGTCTCATTCAGAATCAACGAATGCGTGTGTACAATGTCTTTTTTTGAATACAGCTGCCTTGTGGCTTCAGTAAAATAAGAAAACTAACTGGGCTCAATGGTCTATTGGGCTTACCTAAATGCAAAGAGAAAAGAATATATATGTACAGGTGTTACAAAGAGAGGAAAACAACGTCAAAGCTATACAAGATTAAATAAGTAGCAGTTTCGCATGACTTCACTAGATTAAATAAGTAGCAGTTTCGCATGACTTCACTGGAGTGGCTTGTCGTGAGCTTTATATTCTTGTGAAATGACATCAAGAGAATTTTATTCTATTTTCTAAGTCTTTCCTTTTTCCAAATGAATAAAATGGGGGGAAAACCATATAGAAGGGTTTGAATTTTTCTAGGGTAAAAAAAATCGTATTTCCAATTATTCGAGCCAACAACGATGCATGTAAATAACCAACGTTTGGATCTATACAGTGGTGTATCAGAAGTAGTTGAATTGTTTGCTTGAGAACGATGTATTAAAGTTCCCTATAAGCCTAGAGGGTGTAGCCTAGTGGTAAGGGACTATCCTTGTGATAAACTCTAGACTAGACGTCTTGGATTTGAATCTCAACTAGGTGTCTTCAGGTGCACAAGTCTTGCCGGAGGGTGTATATGTTACCATGCTTTTCAATTAGTCGCAATGTGCTCCCTACATCAAAGACGGTCTTAGATTAAATTCATGATTGATGCACAAATTTTCCTTGTTACAAAAAAAATACTGGTAAACTGAATATCTTATAGGTAAAGGCAAGTACCAACAAATTTAAGATAAAGCCTAAAAGTTGTTTAATGTCTAAGTAATATTTGAAAAATAAAAGAGTCCATTTTGGCAAGGAGATTATGGGAATAGGGCACTTGGGGCGCCAATCCCTAATATTCCATAAACTTGCAAGTTGCTTAGGTTATTAACAAATCAAAGCTGGAAACATTTTTCAAGAACAAAAGATCTGTGGCGCACCTGAGGATATTAAAAACCTCCTATTAATATTTTAAGGCTTATGATTCTAAGATTTGGCTAATGGTTACAATTGATTCTCTTTCGACCAAGTCGACCTAGCCACTAGGATTTGAAAAGCTAGTAGTTAGCACAATGGGGACCTGCCACATGAACCTAGATCGTTTCAACATCACTTGTTCATCAAAACTATGGGTTTGATAATTCGGATCTGACAGGGCCCTATGAAAATGCATCCCACTGCCCGGCCTCTTTCAATACCATGTGACTTGCCCCGGTTAAGAATCACATTCCTTAACCAATATTTTAATTACATGGTTATCCGAATTTTGGAGTACTTAAAAGTTGTACTTTTTCAGAAGTGTGTCCACTGACACCACCATGGCACCATCCATTGTCCCATAACAAAAATCACCAGTTGTGCAGCGCATAATTGTGCAGATCCGAGGCACAATGGTTGCAAAAAAGCCATGCAAGACCACAAGCGTCCCACCTTCGGGACCATTCTATGATTCGCGACACTTTTCATTCATGGAACATAGACACAAAAGACACAAAAGTTTCGAGAAGTAGCTGATTCATCCTCTGGGTCCACATATTGATTGATACGCTCTCTCCCTTGTTGATTGAAATTTATTTTTCTCATTGATTTGATGTTTTAATGATGATACACATATGATTTCAAAATTTGTTATGTACTCGTTAGGAATAGGACGCTAATTATCCGATGGTTACAAAAAAACCTCTTCATGGGAGTAGGTCTAAATCTTACCTCTTACGAACGACTACCGCCGGATTAACTATTACACATGTTATAGGGGCTGTAAGTGTAATACTATCTAAGTGAAGACTTTTATTCTCTAAGTCAAGAGTATGTCGCGAGGAAGATCTCTCTAGTAGTTAGTCTTTTTAGTTAGTTGATTCTCAGTTCCATACATGTTGAGGTGTTCTGTTCCCCAGTGATTCCAATTTTATTACCGTGGTGCGTGTGCAAATTATTCCCTGGCTCTTGGATTTTATAGCCGGTGGTGTTGTGATCCTCATGTGAGCTGCACTCGTGTGGTGGGGGGATAAGTCACGTGAGATCTTATTAAATGTGCTGGTACGGCTATAGGACAGGGTTTGGTTTGGGGATGGGTGCGCGTGGCAAATGAGAGTGGGTACGCACGGCAGGGAGGGAGTTCTATACAGCTGTTTCCCCGTAACGACTGCATCTCGAAGATAGGGAGGGACTCTTCCATATTTTTCTGCTTTCTGTTTTTGTTGCTTTCCTCTTCTCCTTTTTCCGTTTTTTCCGTTTTCTCTTCCCAATTGCATTGCGCGTGTCCATCAAGACCACTTGTTAATGTTTACAAATTTATATATTTTTTAAAACATTTTTTTCCTTTCAATTTTTATTTTATTACATGGGTTTCTCACTATTCATGGTTTATGCGAAATAAGTCCATGGTCCTCTGGCTGTCAGGTTTAGGCTTCCCCTCTTGAAACAAATCATTTCAAATGAAGGCGGGCACGAAGGCCGGTTTAGGCTGCGTTTGCGTCATAAAATTTTACACACTTTAAAATTTTAACACAATAAAAAATTACAATATAATCTCTCTCTCCCCCATCAAATCATTACTATTCACTACAAAAAATATAAAAAATTACCTCTCTCTTCACTTTTTCACTAAACCCAATACCTAAAATTTTAACAACACTAAAATTTTACAACACAAACACACCCTTACTGGAGTTTACGTGAATGGCACGTGGCGATTGGAGGGTAGTAGGCCGTTAGGGGTACTAGGTCTAGTGGGACTGGGTTAACAGGCTGGACTGACAAGATAGCAGTTCGGTTCGTCCCCCAATCCTGCCACTTGAATTTTGTCGTTTTACTCGCCAGCTCAGCAGTTCCGTGCGTCTGTTTTCTTCCCATAAAAATATCTCTCCCTTCCTCGAAATTGCTCTCCAGCCTGGCTCGGTCAAAGTAATCCCGCTCCCATCCAACTTCCAATCGTGTCTATTATTATTATTTGTTTTTTCTTTTATTTTTAAATATAATTTTTAGTCCCTTCGGGATAAAGTAATAAAAAAAAAATCCTCACATTAAACACACGTTTCTTCTTTTGAATTTAAACCTTCCCCTTACTTAACTTCCAAAACGGTATGTAAAATCTAAGAGCGGTTAAGCAAAATCTTCGGACTTTTTTGAATTCTCATTATATAAAAAATTATATAATTAAATATTATTTTTAATACTACATAAAAATAATTAAAATACACATATCAATAAAATTAATATCACCTAAAAATTCTCAAAACACAGAAAATTCTCAACCGAACACTCACTAAAGGGGGCGTTTGTCTTCGGAAAGTTCCACCCCTCAAAATTTCCAAACAATCATAAAATAATCTCTATCTCCTCGTTAAATTATAAAATAACATTATACTATTCAATTAAATCTTCTCTCCTCACTTTTCCATAAAATATTTATACTTTTCATAAACTCCAATACCCAAAATTTCTAAAATGCCGAAATTTCCACAAACAAACACCCCTAAATACCAAAATTTTAGTGTTGACCGAAAAAAAAAAAAGAGCCAACCGTTTGTAATTCACCGTTTAATTTTTTACGGAATAACTAATTTTTAAAAAAATTGTAGAGTAGATCTGTTTTCTTTTGAGTCAAAAATATTTTGGTACGCTGATAATGAATTGACGATTGAGGACCACTGGATCAGGGGGATCTGCGATCTTCTTGTAATTTTTTTTAAATAATGGTTGAAATGGTTTTGGTTTAATTTTGACGAAGCGTATAGTTTCAACAGTACGTACGCCAGCTTTCAGAATTCAGAGTGAGGGACTGATTATACGTGGAAGCTGGGAGGGTTACGAGGCGACGCATGTCAATTTGACAGCTGTATGCTAGTAACTGCCTTGCCTGGAAGAATCCTCAACTCTCAACGGCCATGACCGGTCACAGCCACCGGCTCAACCAGTCCTCCTTATCCTCTCTTATATATTCCCTCTCACTCTCGTGTATCAGCTCTCTCTCTATGAAGAAGGTGAGGCCCGCCTCTGCCACCTCCCCAACCTCTCCCTTCAAAGACCCTCTCGGTCAATTATTCGTATTTTCATTAAATCCAACAAAAGGAAAAAAAAATAAGAATCCTTTGATTTTGCTCTTCTTTTTTTTGTTCAAATTAAAGCTACTCGTGTTGATTCCATGGCGTCCACAAGGAAAGATGTGAATCGGATAAAAGGTCCATGGAGTCCCGAAGAGGACGAAGCGTTACAGAGACTAGTCCAGAACTACGGAGCAAGAAACTGGTCTTTGATCAGCAAGTCGATCCCTGGTCGATCCGGCAAGTCTTGCCGTCTACGCTGGTGCAACCAGCTATCACCGGACGTGGAGCACCGACCCTTCACTCCGGATGAGGACGAGACCATCATGAGCGCACACGCCATGTTCGGAAACAAGTGGGCCACCATCGCTCGACTCCTCATAGGTCGCACCGATAACGCCATCAAGAACCACTGGAACTCCACCCTCAAGCGCAAATGCTCCTCGATGACCGAAGATTCAAGCGACGACGCACATGCGCAGCAGCCTCTTAAGAGATCAGCTAGTGTGGGTGCTGGTACAGGTGTGGGCGCGGGCCCCGCCGTCTCGGGTCTCTTCCTCAACCCCAGTAGCCCATCAGGATCCGATTTGAGCGATTCGAGTTTGCCCGGTATGTCACCGTCGCACGTCTACCGACCACTGGCGAGAACGGCCTCTCTAGTTCCGCCAACTCAGCAGGTGGAGACTTCTTCAAATACGGATCCGCTTACCTCACTGAGTCTATCTCTGCCCGGATCCGATTTGTGCGAGACATCGAATCCTGGTGCGGTATCCAATCGGGCTTTGAGTCCCGCTCCAGTGCCGCAGCCACCGGTACCATCTCCCGTACCGGCGCACCACACTCCGGTGGCAGCGCAGAACGGGTTAGATAAGGAGTTTTTCAGCTCGGAGTTCTTGGCTGTAATGCAAGAGATGATCAGAAAGGAGGTGAGGAATTATATGTCCGGAGTTGAACCGAATGGCCTCTGTAATCTGCAGGCAGACGCGATTAGGAACACTGTGGTGAAGCGGATTGGGATTAGCAAGATCGAGTAGCCAAACAGACTAGTATTTAGTCCTAGTACCGATCGACTTTATTGGAAAATGATTTCGAACCATCAGGAACCTTGGCTTAAGCAGAGGAACTAGAGAGAAGAACGATGCAATCCTAGCCTTCTCTTTTTCCTTTTAATTTTCCATTTTAAGTTCCGATGTTTTTTTTTTTTGGGTGGGGGATTAGAATATAACTGAAAATAATTTTGGCAGTGTACAGTTGGGAAAGTGGGGCTTTGTTGAAAAGGGTCGAGATGAGATGCTTTTGTGTATGATGTTAGGATGGGAACAAATGGACAAGGCTCGAAAATCTGAGAAAAATATGTTCTAAAATCCCAAAATTTTCACAAACAAGCACCCCAAAACAAGCACCCCAATTGAATGCTCTAGAGTGACTCATTCAAAGGTTACATTGGATTGGCACTGATAGACAGAGAGGACATTTTGTTTGATAGTCAGCTATCTCAGAGATGTGATTGAATGGTAACTTGGAGATTTGTGGCACCTTAAAAAGGTGTGGGAATACAATTAACTGAGGGGAGAAGGTGGGATTTTGGAATTTTTTGGTTGGAATATCCATCCCAGTTGTCCCATAAATCCACGCTCTTATCTTCTTCATGACCAGATGTGATTAGAGAAACCAATAGATGCCTTCATGATTGTTGGGTCCACTGGTGTCCGTATAATGCTTTAGGGGAGTAAGAAATTTAATTTGAACAGTGGCTGGTTGTCAATTCTGCATCATTACTCAAAACAGAAACTGGCAAAATAGGAAGAAAAGTTTTCCTTTTATTAGTTTGGAATACATTTATGTGAACCCAGGTCTCACTGGTGAAAGATTGTGGGGTATAGGAGTTTCAATGCTTCCGGGATTTAATATTTCTGAAAGTCTTTTGAAGTTTAAATAATTTTTTCGGACCACTCCTTGGCAAAGCTAGACTAACGTAACCTGTCCAGGTTGCACTGACTTGTTAGATGAGTGAGTCCACTTTAATAAGCTGGTTGCTTCCAAAAATACTCATATTTTAATAGTTATTTTAAAACGGTATAATAATCTTTTAAAAAATAAAATAGAAACTAGACATACTCTAATAGTCATTCTAAAAACACATAATAATCATTTTAAAAAATATAATAGAAACCAAACATACTCTAATAGTCATTTTAAAAACGCATAATAATCATTGTAAAAAATAAAATAGAAACCAAACATTAAATTAAATTAAACAAACTCATACTCGAATTACTAAAACTAAAATTAAACATATTCATACTCTAATTGCTAAATAATTTTACAATCAATCAAGAAATTTTCAAACCCAATTTCAAACATATTCATAACTTTTTGAATAATTTCAAACAATTTCAAGAAAATTCAAATTGCATTAAAATACATACTCTAAAATATATACTCATACACAATCAAATAATCAATCAAGATTCAAGCCCACTGTCCATCCTCCAATTGCAAACAGATTCACAAATTCAAACAAAACCAAATCCTCCAATCAAGTCAATCTGTCATAACCTAATCTAATCTATACTCAACGATAAATAATTAACTAATTAACTACAATAAATAATTAACTAAATAAGTGAACAAAATTTTTACCCAATGCAATGCACTTATCACACATGACAGACTGCACAACACAAATTCACAAATCACAATTTGTCAATCTTGTAACCTACACTAAAAAAATTAATTAGTTAAAAAGTAATGAAATGAAGAACAACTGATTCTAATGAAAATGAAATTGAAAAAAAACTAAAAAAATAAACAGAGTGGCATAGGGAAAGATGTTCGAAAGAGATGGAGAGAGAGAGATTGAGAGAGAGGCCTATAGGCAGAGTTGAGAGAGGGGTAGAGAGGCTGTCAATGGCAGAGAGCAAGCAGCCTTGGCCCTTGGCCTTCGACGACATCACGACAGAGGGAGAGTTGCGTGAGGTGAGAGAGAGAGGTGCAGATTGAGGTGAGAGTGAGAGATTGAGAGTGAGAAAGACGGAAATCAAATGAAGAGGGGGGAGTTCGGGGGAGGCTGAGAGGGTTTTTTATAAAAAAAAAACCAAAGAACCAAAATTGTGCGCTTTTTTAACTGGTACCGGAATTCCGCCCTATTTCGACGGAATTACCGGTACCGGTACTGTTAATTTTATAATACTTATCCCGGCTTCGGTTCCAGGCGGTATACTGTGGACGGTAAGCGGAACCGATACCGAAATTCCTGTACCGGCGGAAGTTTTGTCCACCCATGTTGGCCAGTCATTAAATTGGACTTGTACTATTGCAACAACTTAGAGAGTTGAGCAATGAGAGTAATGTTCTGGTACTAGTGCTAGTCCTTAACAAACTATTATCTTGTGCGTTAGAGTGGTACTGAGAGTTGCTCTCTAAGTCTAAATCACACATCAATTTGGTTTTCTCTTTGTTCAGTCTTCATTTTGTTTGTAAACGGGTAGAATATTTTGAGCTATGAAGCCAACCGCGACACGTCATCAACAGGGGACCATGGCTGCATAGCTCCGTCCTTTTATCATATGTCTCCATCGAGTGGCATGATCCGTTCCATCCAAGATGGGGCCGGATATGAGAGAACAGAGCAATAATTTCAAGGAAGATGGAATTGCAGCTCCTTAACTGCCTTGTTCAGATTGATAACCTACTGCATTTTGTGGTATCGATTCAGTTAAACTTTGAAAAACATGTCAAAAAGATAACACGCAAGTCTTTTTCCTACTTTTTTTTGACAAATCAGGAATATGATGTTTTTGGAACAAGCAGATCATGACATTTAGAAATTTCAACGTCCCTGCCTTTCACAGAAACGCCGAATGAGCACTCAAACTCTGATTAATATAACTTGATTGGTTATTGTGTGGTTAAGTTTTAACTACTTAGAAATAGCTTCCATTCTTCGTCTAGCTGCGAGACGTTTCTGAAGTGCTCAAACGCAAAACCTTAGAAGCATAGTAAAAACAAGCTTGTTTGCAAGAAGCAAAAGCCATGAAGCCTACTGGACCCATCCAACCGGTGAATAGGAATTGCAAATTTTAAGGTGATGTTTGCAAGTATGAATTTTAAGAATTTTGAGTTTGTAGTAGAAAATTTTGAGGGTTTACTTTTATATTTGTAAAAAGTTATGAAAAAGTTGAAGAATGTTTGATTATAGAATGATTTTTATTGGAGTTTTTTAAAAAAGTAAATAGAGAATATTTCATATAATTTTATAATGAAAAAGTAACGAAATTTGTTAAAAAGTAAGAAAAAAGAATATTTGATGTAATTAATTTTTTTTTAAAAAGGTATTGAAATCGATGTGAAAAGGTGTTGAAATTTGTGTGAAAATTTTGATGATTTTTTGTTGTAAGAATATAGTTAGTGTGAAAAAGTAGGATGACGTCCTAAAATGGAAGTTTTTGCTCCCGAAATTTTTACTATTGAACAATCTCTTGGAGAAAAGAATTATTCTTCATGTTTCCCTTTTTCATCCTTTTTCGTAATTCTCAAAACGAACCCACATCAGCGTTCCCATTACTCTGCTTGAAGTTGAGCTTTGGATCCACAACACCTATATATCTTCTAGTAGATTTTCTATGAAGAGGCAACATCTGAATCATTCTATTCATGGCAGTTAGAATTGTATGAACTCTACGGAGTCACCTAAAACAATTTAGAGGACTCCTGATTATGCATACAATCCAAGAGACGAACCTCAATGAAAGAGCTTTTTACCCTCTCAAAATAAAAATAAAAAAAAAGTTTGGGGACGAAGTGGTAAAGGGAGCTTGCAGGCGGATTAATTACAAGGCGTTTGTGTACACTAAAATTTTAACATCATTACATTCTCATTCTCTCTCCTTACTTTTTCTCTAACTTTTTTTTTTTCACTTTTTCACTTTTTTATTATCTCTCACTTTTTCACAACTACTAAAATTTTAATTATACAAATGCCATGTTTCACTATCCAGGTGATTTGGCATCCAGGTGGCAAATTTTTAATGCCACACATCAGGCTGCCATTGCAGCTGAGCTTGCTTTTTATAATTCATTGGATACAATTCAGTCAGATGGCTAATGACAAATGGACGGGATAAATTTTTCTAACAGTCTTATCTCAAAGATCCGCCAATTGAAATCGATACTATGGAGACTAAAATGCAAAAATTGTAAAGCACGGGAACTCGTACAATAATTAAGCCTTAATTCTATAGACAAAATAATATCTTATGAGCTAACCAACTAATAATAATACATGATTTAAATCGACTACTACAGTAACTAATATTTGATTTACTCTTTATTATACAAGCTAGAGTATATGATGCAAAGGTACCATATACTCTACACCACAGTGTACGATATATCATGCTATAACAATGTCATAAGTGAGTGACATACTATGATATGATTTAGTAACTTCAATATAAAAGAAAATCATATACGCATTAATTAAATACACTTTAATACATATATAACGTATGATATATCATGCTATAACAAAATCATAATTAATATACAATGTCTTAATAACTTCAATATGGTAGAGCACCATACTTGTTTATTAAATACATTATAATACAAATGATGGGTTATGCATTATACTATCTTGTAAGCTAACCAACCACAAAGATACATGATTTAAGGACTATTGTGGTAACTAATTTTTTATCTACTTATTTATTTCTTAACCATGACTTATACTTTAGCTCTATATCATATATGATGCAAAGTGTCACACCCCTAATTTCATAATCCCTCGAATGAGGGCACGACTAGATATATAACATCAAACTGAGAAGTTTTTTTTGGGTATAACTTCAACTAAATGATAACAACTCAACTACGCACCGAAATCTAAAATCGTCATCCATAAGGATCATAGTCATAACTATCATTTAATACAAACCAGAGTTTAACTGTACTTGCTTATAATAAAATTTTCACACAATAATTATCACCACAATTATCATAATAAAGCCTAATATGAGTTTTTCTCCATTCATCCTTATTCTACTCCTGTATTTGGTCTCAGATCTGCACATCATCGATCATTGTGCAATCTATTTCTTATCTATCTGGAATGTATATTTAAAATGAGTGAGTTGTGAAACTCAGTAAGCTAATAGGACATGCACTCGTGCATGTGTGTAACATAACTTTTAACAATTAATGTCAAAATTTAATATGTAATCATTTAACTGTAGGCACCCACCTTCATATCAATAAACTTACTTTAGAAAATTATGTCGTTTTAGAAAAACGAACTTATACTTCACATAATTTAATATTTTCCATGGTAAACCATGTTACACTGTTTCACCTTAGAGACAAGGTTAGTCATTTCGTTCACCCCTTTCGTCGAGACCTGTCTCATTCACCCTTTTCGTTGGGACATTTATTTGTCTTGCCGGCTTACCCCGTGCTCAGGCTATTTCACATCATCACATGGTACAATACCAACCCTCTTGCATTTTCGTCAATTCAATAGTACTATCGAGGTCTCAAAAATACATCAATCGCATCAAATATATATATTTTTCATTTGTCAACAATACTCAATCAACATATATTTGTATTTTTCGCAAATATTATTACTTTTGCAACTGCCCAAATGCATTATCCATATGATAATAAGCAAAACATAAAACATAGTGTCATGATTCATCTTTTCTTGCTTGTAAAATTTATGCAGCATGTAACTATGAATTTATAAAATCATTTCATTCTTTATGTCATGCTAAATAAATGCAAGAACAATATTTTTTATACTTTAAATTTTCCTGGAAATTCATACGATTACTATTCACGTCAAAAACACTATTAAATCAGCAAAATACGTATTTTCTTTTAAAATATTAATTCATGCTAGTTTTGAAATAACAGTACAGTTCCCTTACATGATCCGTGAGCACTAGGAATAATGATTTCTTCTTAACTACAATACACAAATTCATCATAAGCCTAAGCTTAGAAAATACCAAACAAAACTTTACACTAAAGCTAAACTTAAAATTTTCTCTTCCGTCTTTCCTATTTTCTTTTTTTTTTCTTTAAATCTCTACTCTCCCCTAACGTCTCTCCTTTCTTTCTTTTTTCGCCACTTGTCATTCGACAATCCATCTCCTGCTATTTATAGTCGAGGATTGCCGACATGCATTTAATACAATCTCTCATCTTTTTTTTTTTTCATCTCAGACAATCGCTCACTTTTTTCTCTTTATGAGGCACAGGTCTTAAATTTTTTGCATGCACTTTCAACTCTCTCTCACTTTGCATTTTGTTTCTAAGGTTAGAAATAAAAGTCAAAAGTCACAAAGGGAACAGTTGCATTTAAAGGGGACTGTTAGTTGCCCCCTTTATTTTATTTGCTTGCTTTCTCTCTTAACCTACAGGCTAGGGGGCTATGACACAAAGGTACCAAAACTATATAGCATATTATAATATCATGCTATAACAATATCAAACTTAAGCGGGTTAGTATTCTCTGCTTTAATAACTTCAACCTGGTGGAGCACCATATAATAGTTACATACATTCTAATATCAAATATTATCCTACAATGTATTTTACCGTGAGATTATATATTATAATATCACACAATGAAAATATATTCCAACAACACAGTCAGTCAGTTATATCATGTCATAATTTCAATTTACAAAATAGTCCCTTAATTTATTACATCTTTTATTAACTGAGTTTTTGAGAATAAAAATTTTCAAATACATTACTAGACAAAAAATACATTATAAGGGATATCATAAGATGTAATAAAAATTAGGGGTAAAGTCACTTTGAGTCCTTAAACTATCAAACAAATTACAAATATCGTCCTAAACTACCAATCTTGACACATTAAACCTCCAACTTTCACAATTGATTAAAAATCTCCCTGAACTAAAATCAGACAGTCAAAATCAGCCACGTGGGTAGGGTGAGTAACAGACATGTCAGAAGCGGAATTTAACATTCCGACGTCCGATCTGCTAACTAGCTTCACCTTCCGACTCTTAGCGGAATTAGTGGAAGCAGATAGCGGAATTTTGATAATGTTTTGGGCCATATTTTTTTGCCTATTTAAGCATTTTTTTACAAACAAATAAACATGTTATTCATTCATCACAATTCGCAAAAAATGCAATTTACAACAAAATTCAGATTCACAACAAAATCCTAAAACATGCAATTCACAACATCCATATTAAATAAATCTCAATACAACATGCAAATAACAAAATTCAGATTTAATAAATCTCAAAACAACATGCAATTCACAAAATCCATAATCACAGATTCACAACGTCACCTAGTAAGTAGTAACTTAGACATCATCACAATTCCTAAAAAGCAAAAGAAATATTATGGGCTTTATAATAATAGTAGTCAAGTCTCAATGAAAACAATAACCGAAAAATATAGTATATGCTGACATAACTCGAAATAGAAGACTATTACAATATGAACTTAGAAGTTAGAAATATAAACTCAAGTAAGAAATTAATAACATAACAAACGCCAATCAATCACGAATCCACGATCGATGCAACATTAGAAATCATCTATGCAAAAAAAAACAAATTTATTAACAAGAAGCTCATAATTTTTTTAAAAAATATTGATGCGTAATATAACAGATCAAAATATTGGTGGTATCTAACAGATTTACTAAACAAATTACTTTTGGTTTTCAAATGAATGCAATCTAACAGTTAACAATATAACACTTAGCCACAATCATAGGTTCACAATGACTGGTTCACAATGACAGTTAGCCAAATCAAAGTTATAACAATTGGCTATAAATCATAAAGAATCTAATAGTGAGGCATAATGACTATGAATCTGATATTTATACAGTTAGCCAAATGACTCACAATGTAATATTGATGCATAACATAGACTTTAATGAAACATAATAGGTTCACAAGAATCACAACAATTCACATTTTCTGCTAGAAACCTCGAATAGAACTGTGTTCTTCGACAATCACAATCCAGAAGAATTATGATCCGTCCGGATGCTCTTGTTTTGTTCCAACGTGTTAATTATGCGTTTAAACGCATTATGTATGGTTCAGATGATTTTAACCCTGCCGAATGGTTTTTTTGTTGTTATGTTTCAGGCATTCATATAGTAGCCTTAGCCCCGTTTGAGAATTACATTGATTCAGACAACGAACTCGATGTAATTCTTTAATTGTCCGCGTTATGGACAGTTTGAGTTTACAATATCCGTAATGTGAGTAATTGTTTCCGTCATTGTGACAGATGTGTTTAGAAATTGCGATGCAAATCTTCTTTTGTCCTTCGGATACACATTCAACATTGAGCTTACACACTCGCCTTCAATGGTGGGTGTTCAAGCTCAATGTTGAAGGAGTGTATTTGGAGACTGAGGGGAAATACTGTCAAAATTTCTAAAACATCGGTCACAATGGTTGAGTCAATTACGTGCAATGTGTGATATTGTAACGTTGAATGTGATAAGACATATCACACGAAGAAATAGGAGTTGAGTGTTTATGTCATCATTGTTTGCATTATTATTTGTATTTTCATCTTTTAAGGAATAATATGGATAAGAGCTGGGTTTATGAGACTGATAGACTAATAAATGTGAAGTATAGTGAATGTATTTGAGATTTTATGAGTGTTGCATATAGTTATGCAGATAATTGTGGACTAATAAGGTGTCAATGTAAGAGATGTAAGTATTTTTTGTTCCAACGTGTAGAGGAGATGGACGATCATTTGTTCATAATTAAGTTTGACCAGAGTTACACTCAATGGGTATTTCGTAGAGAATCAATTTCAGAACCTTCTAATCAGGTAGCAACATTAGAACCTGAACCGAGTTGTGAAGATTCTGAGGGAAATAGAAACAATGATATGAGAGACATGTTAGAAGATTTTGTGGCGGGAGCAGCGGCTGATGGGAACGCTGGACAAAATATGTCGGGTCCCCAAATATTAAGATTTTGGTCTGGATCAGTGGACATTTTTTTATTCTAGGTCTGTAGTGAATGAAGTTAGATTTCACACAGTCCTTCGTGAACAAGAAATATGTGTTGTTGTTCCGGGGACCTTGCTAGGAAATACGTTGATTTTTATGGACAAGTCGTGGAGATTTACGCGTTGAATTATTTGCACCAGAATTTAGTTTGTTTACTCAAAATGTGACTTGTTTGACTTGAGTACTCAAAACTTAGGTCTTGATAAAAGTGGTCGGATTGTTAGTATTAACACATCCCAAAAGTGGTATAAAGACGACTTGTTCGTGCTAGCGTCTCAGGAGAATCAAGTGTTTTATATCGATGATATGAAGTTGGGCAGTCACTGGAAGATTGTTTAAAATATTACCCTAGAAACACGTATGAGATTCTACCTATTGAAGATGAAGCATGTGAAGATGGAGAAGGTTGTCGAACTGTGAAGCATACAAGGAGAATCAGTCTATTGAGCCTTTTGTGGTCTGTAGCTTTTGACATGATCCCGTTAACTAGAAATAATGTCGAGACTTATGTGCCGGTAACAGATGAGAGTGGTCCAATACAGCATGACATAAAAGAAAATAAGATTTATCGGACTCGTTCAATAATGATTGTAGAGATTAGGAAGAATATGACTCCGATGACTAAATTTACTTTATCATTTCAAATTACTTTGTGTTTGTATTTATATTCATTTTGAGTTACAAAATTAATTTGTTTTTTTTAATATTAATTTATTTGGTCACAGGACGACGTCATGCCAGCGGAAGGAAAACATCTTTGGTGCCTTGCTGAGAGTAAGTAGCAGCATCGGGTTCTACGCTTAGAGACTGGAATGAATTGTCATCCCCCACCACAGCCAAAGTAGTTATACGTGTACGTATCTTACCCTATCGATTTTGATTGAATATTATGACTTTTCAAATTGTATTCTAACTAATTTTCAAATGAATTATTCTTAATTTGTAGCGACGTCCAGGATCAAGCACGAAAGTGATAGTACGCGCAGCATGCATTACACAAGGCTTATCATCAAGGAAAACTGACTGTCCATATCCTTGATGGATGTACGGGTGGTGATGACAAGGCATCCTCGATGCTCTCAAGTCATATTAGTTTGCTAGTTCGACAGCATGTCCCATTTCAGACGACTAAGTGGATGGAAGTCCTCGATCAAGTTAAATCAAACGTGATGAACTGAGTGTTGGCAAGTATAATTTATTAAATTTTAATTGTGCAAACATTGATACGTACTAACTGCTATATATGTTAAGGATAACTTTAAACTGGATTATGATCGACCCAAGGTCGCATCACTGTGACGTCTACAATGAACACAACGTACATGATGCATTGGAATAGAATGTACTAATATTACTTGGTGTTAAATATCAAAGAAGAGGCGTTACAACACTTGTATCCCAAGACGAACAATAAAGAATTTTCTCGGGTCTGTGATTTATTTGCGAGCGAGGAATTTCAAGCTAAAAATTTTTATTCCGTCCATCCAACCTGTCCCAGTGGGCCCGAGGCGTTACAGATGGTATCAGAGCATATGTTTATGATTTTGTAGACTATTAGGAAGATTGTGATTGATTTCAGAGCATAGGTTGTAATATGTGGTAACTGTATATATTTTAGAAGGATTTCGATTGAAGTGAGATTATAACTTTAAATTTGAAAGAGATTTAAGTCTTGATCATTCTATTAAGGATAACAACTAAAGTTTTGGGCTTGATTTGAAGATATTGATGTTGATCTTAGTTTAGGCTTGGATATTGTATGAGTTTGGGTCTTAGGTTTGAATTGTGTTAATGGAAAAATTGTGAAGTGATTTTGTATGATCAGATTGCGCAGCAGAAGTGTGAATGATATGTGATTTGGTTTGTTAATGGATTTTTTCTTTATGGAAGGTACGACAAATTTCGGGGATGAAATTTCTTTTAAGGAGGGAAGATTGTAATATCTCGTCCCGAAAAAGGTGTTAAGTGAGTTATTTAAATTTTAAATGAAGAGATAAGGGCTTAATCATATTTTTTATTTTTTGATAGAAGTTGAATCGTATTTTCGAATTTAAATTTTTTGAGATGAAGATGTGATCTATATGTGAGTTTAAACGTAAAGATATGGATAAAGATTACTTTTATGTTTGAATTTGAAAGATATGGATAAAGATCATATGTTTGAATTTTAAAAGTGATGGATAGAGAATATGCTTGAATTTTAAAAATTGAAGAGATCAAAATTAATAAATGGACACAGAGAAAGTATACTGGAGACCAAAATTTGGATTGAGTTGGTGCTACTAGTTTTCGAGAGATTGTTCGGCAATTATTGGAGAAGCTTTAAAGATTAGTTAAACGTTTGAGGTAATTGGTTTTTCAATGAGATTTTTAAATGTGTACCATATTTTTATATGGTTTTGATGTATTATTTAAAAAACTTAACAAATTTTAGGTAAATGAGATTGTCGAGATTTCATAAAACTCAATTGAAATATTTATAACTTGTTTTGGTGAGCATACTGTGAAAATTGTCCTTGCGCAGGTGAAATATCTTTGTGGTCTGTGTGGCCAAATTGATACCCTTTGTGGTATTTGGAAGTCTTTGTAGCCGGGAAGTCTGTCTGACTGTCGATGATTTTCCTATATTCCATGATCTTGGATATTTTTGTTATAAACTTTTATTTTTGGGTTTGGTATGGCTCACGGTATTTTTCTGGATTTCGGTTATTGTGATAAAATTGTCTTTTCTCCAAACCTCATTGACTTGCTACTTATTAAACTAGTCGTAACTCATCATATTCTCATATTTTTCAAAGTTGGCAGAATTAGAACAGTTCGAGGAGTTTCAAATAGATTTGTGCTTCGAAGACGTGTTTTGTGTGAGTACTTTTGGAGATAAATTTTGGGAAAGTCGTTATTGCAATTCTTTTGTGTGATCTTCATCGATGTTAAAATATATCGGATATGCTAATGTAAATTTTAGGACTCGGATTGATTTTTTGGGTGTTTTATGGTTTATGAATATTTTGTTAAGGTTGTAATAATTAGTTTTAAAATATTGAGGCCTAGATAAATGATTAGCTACGGTGAAGAAGCCTTATTTTGTGCGAAAATCTATATATATGATGTTTTGACCCAGGGTGTTACAGATGATATCAGAGCATATGTTTATGATTTTGTAGACTATCAGGTACATTTTGATTGAATTTAGAGCATAAGTTGTAATATGTGATAACTCTATATATTTTTGAAGAGTTATTATTGAAGTGTGATTATAGCTTTAAATTTGAAAAACATCTATTATTGTACGGAGTAAGATAAAAGCTAAAATTGCGGGGTTGATTGGAACAAAAGTTAAGGATACGACTTTGAAAATTTGCACCTATCAAGGTCAAAGTCCGACTGTGTTTGTCGGAGAAAAATCAGTGATCGTAAAATCTTAAACATTACAGAATTTGGCTGGGTGTTTACTAAAATTACTGCTGCTTTAATTACAGCTGGTCTCTCTCGAAAGTTCTAATTTTCAGTATCCGTTCACATATCTGATCGGGATATGACAAAACAGAGCAAGAATCTTATGGAGGAATGAATTGCAACTCAATGACTACCTTGGACAGATTGAAGGTAACCTTTTATGTGAAGGAATTTGAAATTTGATGTTTTTGGATCGAGCAGACGGAATTTAGAAATTTCAAAGTCTTCGTCTTTCACAGAAAAGAGGACGAAAACTTCTATTTTTATTCGATTAGTTGTTGTGTAAAGTTATAACTTCTTAGAAACTGCTTCCACTCTTCTTCTTCTAGCCATTGGAGACGTTTTAGAAGTACACCCGCCACCAGCCAGAGAGCAAATGCAACGGCTTGCAGCTCCCATGGATACTTCATCTTTCTTCCTTCTTTTCTTGATGTTACACATTCCTACTCTCTGCTCATCCATAACATCTGATTACCTCCTCAAACGGTCATTTCTATCTGTTGAGAACCCAAGTGATGTATTGGTTTCCGCAAACGGTGATTTTAAGGCTGGATTCTTCTGTGTTGGGGAAAACGCTTTCAGCTTTGCCATATGGTTCACACAATCCTCAAATCCTACCCTAGTTTGGATGGCGAACCGCGACCAACCCGTCAATGGAAAAGCTTCAAGGCTTTCGCTCTTGGAAAATGGCAACCTCCTCTTGTCTGATGCTGGTCGAGTCACCATCTGGACCACGGCAACGGCCTCAGCCTCCCCAATACAACTACAGCTCCTCAACACCGGAAATCTTGTTCTCCGTATATCCGATAGTGTTTTCTTGTGGCAAAGCTTTGATTCACCTACGGATACCCTTCTTCCTCAACAGTTGCTACATGAAGATTCTAGCCTTATCTCATCGAGAAGCCCAAGCAACTATTTCTCTGGATACTATAAGCTTTACTTCGATAATGATAATGTCCTTCGCCTACTATATAAAGGTCCAAACATATCCAGCGTGTACTGGCCAGACCCATGGCTCCTACCCTGGGAAGCTGGAAGAACAACATACAACATCAGCAAAACGGCAGTAATAAATCCCTTCGGCCATTTCAGGTCATCTGACGATTTGGAGTTCAAAGCAGTAGACTTTGGCTCGAGGGGAAAAAGAAGGCTAACCCTTGATCCGGACGGTAACATCCGCTTGTACAGCCTAGATGTGATCGAGAGGACTTGGGTCGTCACATGGCAAGCCATCTCTGAACCATGCAAGATTCATGGCATCTGTTTTGGGCCGGACATGCTCTTGCTTGCAAGGATACAAGATTACAAATTCTAATGACTGGTCTAGTGGGTGCCAACCAGAATTCCAGATCTCTTGCAATTCAAGTGAGTTTCACTTTGTTCCACTTGCCAATGTTGAATTTTATGGGTATGACAAACACTACATAGAAAATTCTACGTTACGCGATTGTGAGGAGGAATGCTTGAGGATGTGCAACGATTGCAAAGGGTTCCAATTTAAATTTTCCAGTGAAAAGGGAGTTTTTTCTTGTTACCCCAAGGCATTATTACTTAATGGACACCATACGCCCAGTTTTAATGGAGATGTGTATTTGAAAGTGCCCAAATCAGATAGTTTCTCTGATAACGAACTGATGTTAGATTGCCAAGGGGAAGTCCATGTGTTGCTAAGTAGAACGTATCAAACGTCCCATAAGATTTGGTCGCTAAAGTTCTTGCTCTGGTATGCCGGTGCAGTGGGAGGCGTTGAGCTGACCTGTGTCTTCCTTGCATGGTGCGTCTTGTTTTGGGCTAGAAAGGACATAGCTGCACAAGGATACATCCTTGCTGCCACTGGATTTCGAAAATTCACCTATGCTGAGCTTAAGAAGGCAACACGAGGATTCAGTGAAGAGATCGGAAGAGGAGCTGGAGGGGTTATATACAAAGGTTTGTTATCCGATCAACGCGTTGCGGCAATCAAACGACTCAATGAAGCGGACCAAGGAGAAGCAGAATTCCTTGCAGAAGTAAACTTCATAGGGAGACTGAACCACATGAACTTGATAGAGATGTGGGGATATTGTGCGGAGGGAAGGCATAAGCTCTTGGTTTATCAGTACATGGAGCGTGGATCGTTAGCAGATAATCTCTCTTCTGGTGCACTTGACTGGGAGAAGAGGTTTGAAATTGCCCTAGCGCTGCCAAAGGATTGGCTTACTTGCACGAGGAGTGCTTGGAGTGGATTCTTCACTGCGATATAAAGCCACAAAATATTCTCTTGGACGCCAATTACAGGCCTAAGGTGGCAGATTTAGGCCTTTCCAAGCTCTTAAATAGAGGTAACCCGAACAATACGAGCTTCTCAAGGATTAGAGGGACTAGAGGTTACATGGCGCCTGAATGGGTATACAAACTCCCTATCACCTCAAAAGTGGACGTCTATAGCTATGGGATCGTAGTGTTGGAAATGTTAACCGGAAAGAGACAAACAAACATGCTTACAGTTGAGAGAGGAGGAGAAACAGAGCATGGGGCAGGGGTAGCATGGGTAAGAAACAAAGTGAATAAAGCCGCCACGAGTGACTCATGGATTGATGAACTTGTAGACCCCATGTTGGCCGGCAAATACGACATGGCTAAGATGGAAGTTCTTATTAAAGTTGCTCTGCAATGCGTGGAGGAAGACAGGGATGCAAGACCCACAATGAGTCGGGTAGTGGAGATGCTTTTGTGCCGTGAGGACGAACTTGCATGATCTTCTAGGCAAACTGACGACCTGCTTCAGCCAAGGAAAATATTCATGCTCGGAATTTTCACAGTGCTGTTCTTGTCCAAAATATGACTAGCTCGTGTTATCATTATGTTGTACCTATTTACCCAATCGCAGTTATACGACTCTTTTGTCTTAATAGGTTACTCATTAGGTTTGTCTATTTATTTGCTTGAGATATAGTAGCACCAGCTTATGGCTACTCATAATTACAATAAAAAGTTATCTTTGACCTTGAATTATTTTCTATCTTGCCCTCTGCTTCGAACATTCTTCTTTGAAAATTGATATATTTGTAACTAAAAGTCTAGCGAACCTCCAAATCTTCATGTGGAGCATCTTTTCTTCAATGTGGATTATAACTTTTAAGTAAAGAGTTTTGATACTCTTATCATTTTGAGAATCTCGTATCTCAATATAGTCAAATTTCTCATACAAAATAGGACTTTATATGACATACATCTTGGGACAGAGCTGCAATCGTCAAGTTGTCATTTGTGCTTGAGTCTTGAGGAAATTCTAGATAACATATCCATCATGGGTCATAAGTTTACAGTCAGCTGCCGCGTATACAGGTGCGGCTTAGATAGGTAAGCAGGTGAGGCAATCCCCTAAGATCTCTTAATTATAAGACTATATTATACCAAAATTAAAATTAAGAAGAAAAAAAAGCTTAATTTTTTTGTTAGCTCAAGGTTGTTTTTGTAAACAATTTGTATTTAATTTTGATGATAACAAAAATTACTAAGTGTTTTGAAGAATTTTAGTTTTTTTGTCAATCCAAAATTTCTAAAAAGTGTTTCAAAAGATCGAGGTTATCTATCTCAAATAGTCCTAATTGTACTTAAACACAATTGCACATTCTTATTGTAGGTGTTTAATGAAATTTTGGAATGAAATGACACTTTGAAGATGCTGAAAGTTCTCTCCAGCACTAATAGTGTCGACACATTGAGGAATGATGTCGACACATTGCACCGACACCGGAGAGCAGTTTTTTGTGGTTTCGAAACATTGATGAATGATGTCGACACATCGCCCTGACGCTCAAGAGAATGTTTGATGGTGTTGACACATTGAAGACTGGTGTTGACACATTGCACTGACACTCAAGATAACAATTTCAGATCACTTTGTGATGTCAGTACATGTCGATTATGTGTCGATACATGCTATAATTTTGTAGAAAATTTTGAAACATTGTCAACTCATTTAAAAGCTCTAAAAAGACTTGGGTACCCCTCCAATGGTACATTTAAGGGTTTTGAAGATCTTTGAAGACAAGAGGCTATGAATAAAAAAAGATCGAGAAATAAAGACAATACAATTACAATTATTTTATGACCTAACTTTCTAGAGAGACAAAAGCTTTGAAGAAGATAGAAGAACTCACCTCCCACTACTAGAAAAATGACTTTGGGTGTCAAAAAATTTGTCACCCAAAGTGCTAATTTCGTCAGCAAAGGTTTTGGGTGACAAAACTGAGTTGTCACCCGACTTATCACCTAAAGCCTGTCAGCAAAGGTTTTCGGTGACAATTTTCGTGTTCTGTTGCTTAAAATCGTTCAGACAGTTTATAATACCGCACGGTTTTGTATCATATTGATAAAATTGAAAATCGTCATGTCCAGTACTCTCCATACGTTCGTATGAGGAGTGCGAACGGTTGGTCCAATGTGACGAAATGCATTTCGTAATGGACAATATGTGCGCACTGTTACATAAAACCATCTGCCCAGTGATATATTTCCGTCGAACGCTAAAATAAAGACGTCTGCACTGTTGTTTCATTTATGACGAAATAGTTTTTTGTCACCTTAAAAAACCATTTGAACCCTTACATCGACAGTTCGGACGCTTGTGCTGTTGAACAAGTTGGAACGTGTTTTCTAAACGTGCGAACAATGACTAATTAAAAGACCATATGTATGCAAGAATAACCCTGCGGACGGGCATGTTTAATGCGAAGTGTGTGGATAGATAGTTAACCGTGCGATGTTATCATTTCACAAAGAGCATTTAGACGTATTTTTCAGTGTTCGAAACGTTTGTTACGTATTTGAATTAATTTAATTAAAATTTTAAAAATAATTAGCAAATAATATAAATAGAAATATATTCAATACTCATAATAAAATAAAATGTATACAAATATGCAATCGTCATTGAAAGTAAATAAAATACATAATCGATAAGTACTGATCAACTAGCGAAAATACATAAATCTATACAAATTTTTGTTTGGGTGTTGTACGAGATTCCAGCTATCTGATTTGCTCCATCAACTGCTCACGCACCTGCTCCGCCATTAGGTGCATCCTCCGTTCTTGTTGTTGACTAGGTTCCTTTGCTACGCGCGAATCATCTTTTGATGTTCTTCGCGTTTTTTCCGTTGCTGCTCTGCCATCATCTGCATCATAAATCTAGCTTTTATTCATATTTTGCATTCAAATACGAAAATATAAACAATAATGCAAACAAAAAAAACAATGATGACATTCACACTCCAACTCCAATTTCTTCGGGTGATAGGTCCTATCTCATTCAAGTTTACAATATCACGTATTGCACGTAATTGACCCAACCATTGTGACCAATACTTTAGAAATTTTGACAGTATTTCCTTCAGTCCCCAAATACACACCTACAACATTGAGCATATACACCCACCATTGAAGGTGAGTGTGTAAGCTCAATGCTGAATGTGTATCCGAAGGACAAAAAAAATATTTCCATCGAAATTTCTACACACATATGTTATAATATCATATACAATTAAGCACATTAAGCGTACTGTAAATTCAAACTGTCCATAACGTGGACAATTCAAGAATTACACCGAGTTCGTTATCCCAAACTTCGTGTAATTCTTAAACGGGTGCTAAAGCTACTAAATGAATGCATGAACATAATAGCAAAAACCGTTTCGACGTGTTCATAACTGTTTGAACCATACATATTAGCATTCAAACGTCTTTAACAAAGAGTCTGAACTAAAAAATAAAGTCCGGACAGACAATAACTCGTCCGCATTGCGATTGTTAAACAACACTATTCTTCGACGAACAGATGACTTTTTTAGCCCAAATTCATGCCAAAATCACCCAAAATCACAAAGACTTCAATATAAACATATTGCCACCAACCCCAAACTCCTTTGGTTTCATTTTAGAGTTGAAAAATTTGAAAAACACATGCTCTGATATCCTAAAATCCATGCTTTTATCCTAAAACAAACAAAAAAAAAAGATTTTAAAACTCACTAACCTCAATTGTAATCCAATGTGAAATCCCAAATGAGTTGCTCATTCCACACCATTTTAAATGACATTGACGTCCAAAATTAGCTGTCATCTTCTCTTCTCACTCAAATCTCTTAAATTTCTAAGTTTTTTACGTTTTCGCTATACTGTCTGCACTTTCCCATCCTTCAAACGAATAGAACCCGTTCGGACGTAGGTAATTTCGTGCGAACACCTACACGTATAAGTTTGGACGGGGTACATTTCACTTCCCCAAACGACAGCGTCTGATCTTACAAAAAATTTCTGGATGAGATACCTTCGTCCGCACGTTGGCTTACATTTCACGACACCGTTTTAAAAATCCCCAAACTACAACGTCTAATCATTAGCAAAAATGTTTGGACGGGGTGCCTACCGTCTGAACTCTAACTTACAGTTCAAGACACCGTTTCACAAATCCCCAAACACAGAGTCTCAATGAAACGTTCATAAACGAAATCGTCTGGACGAAGTATTATACTGTCTGGACGATTTTTTACGCAATACGACACCGATCGACCTTACAGAAAATAGTCCGAACGTTTTTCACGATCTGATTTTTTTAAAGCTCATACCATTAAATTTCTTGCCAAGTTTTAAATAACCAAAGTGCGTTAATAATATAAAGGCTTAAATGCACCCCATGCCCCTGGGGTATGCGGAAAGAGCAAATATGCCCCTAAGGTAAACAAAGTCATTTTCATACCCCTGAGGTATACTTTCAGGAGCAAATATGCCCTTCCGTTATGTGTCGTTTGAAACCCTAACGGTAAATGCTGACGTGTCAAAATTAGACACGTCAGCACCAATCACAACTTGACACCTGTCATTTTCGAAATTAAAAAAAAACAGAACACAACAGGGGGAGGCTCCATTCGCCGCCGCGAGGGGTGGCTGGCAGGGGCCACCCCATCGCGTGAGCGGCGGAGCCCAGATCTGGGCTCCCCCGCGTCGCGCACAGCGTTCGCGCGACAGGGTGGCCCCTGCCGGCCACCCCCGCACGGCGCGAGCCGCGGGGGGTGGCTGGCGGCCACCCCTCGCGGCGGCGAAGGGAGCTGGGCTCCCTTCGCCGCCCGGGGGTTCTCCCCCTGTTGTGTTCTTTTTTTTTTTAATTTCGAAAATGACAGGTGTCAAGTTGTGATTGGTGCTGATGTGTCTAATTTTGACACGTCAGCATTTACCATTAGGGTTTCAAACGGCACATAACGGAAGGGCATATTTGCTCCTGAAAGTATACCTCAAGGGTATGAAAATGACTTTGTTTACCTCAGGGGCATATTTGCTCTTTCCGCATACCTCAGGGGCATGGGGTGCATTTAAGCCTAATATAAATAACCTTAAGTGTGTTAGATAGAAATTTCAAAGTTAGAAAGAGTGTAACAAAATGAAAAATATAACATTAATTAACATGTTGCACTGAGGATGAATAAATAGAAATAACACAAATATATCAAATATCCTCAAAAGATAATATATACAAAATAACATCGCAATAGAAAACATCAAAACATGTCCTCAAAACATAACATAACAAAAAATAAGGGATAAATGCAAAATTAGGCCTTATGATATACGCCAAATTCAAATTAGTCCTCGTGATAAAAAAAACATAAAATTAGTCCATCTGATTTTAGAAAGGGATAAAATCAGTCCCTGATGGATGGACCAACGACAAACGAAAGTGAAATTACAGGGACTAATTTTATGTTTTTGTTATCACAAGGACTAATTCAATTTTGGCGTATATCATAGGGAGTAACTTAGCATTTATCCCTAAAATAAAAAACATAATGTAAAATAAATGTTATGAAAACATAATAAAATAACCACTGTTGTTTTGCATGTTGCTTCCATCCAGAATAGTCGTATCCATGCCAGCAAGATCCGAAAAACCTCAGCCTTAGTAGGTCGACCCTCATCGCTCCATGGTAGGTTATGGAACGTTGTAAAAGTCCTATCGTACCCCAAGAATCTCGCTATCTCGTCTAATGAGAATAGTAGCATAGAACTCCCGCACTAAGTACGCAAAGCCGATCCTCTGGAGGAACGGAAGCCATCCTGCCTGTTCCACCACCTCTGGAAGCGTCCGATCCTCAAATCGAAGATTGTAGAAATCCGACAACTGGATGTACCACTCGACAATGATAGAGCTGGAGCAAAAGATTGCTCGGTAACAGCGTAGCTGCTGGTACATGGACGCTTGCTCATTTTTAGAAATTTGCACAAAAGAGTTTGCACGGTTAGAAAAGTGTTCGCACAGTTGAAAAGACGTTTGCACGGTTTTAACATGCATCCGCACAGATAACGAGACCCATCCGAACGATGAATTAAAAAAAAGAAATATGCAAATTTAAGATAAAATGGCGTATGGACTGTTTGATAGAGCATTCGAACACAGGAACAACCACAACGTATCCCTCTTGGGATACTACAAGTCGTCCGAACATCGTCAGATAACTGTCCGAAACAAAAACAAAGAAATAAACTATTTAAATTTAATATAAAAGACATATGGACCACTTTCATATAGCGTTCGGACACAATCAAAATGACAATGTATCCTATTTGGGCTAATACCAAGCATGAGAACAACGTTAGATAGTTTTCCACACGAAAAACAGTGAAATAAACTATTTAAATTTAATATAAAACATGTTCGGACCACTGACACAGCGTCCGAACGATTGAACACTGCGACAACATATACCTCTTGGGATACTACAAGGCTTATGAACATTGTTAGATAGCTGTCAGAATGAAAAATAGAGAAATAAAATATTTAAAATTAATATAAAAGATGTCTAGATCGCTTTCATATAGAGTCCGGACAAAATCAAAATGACAACGTATCCTATTTGGGATCATACCAGGCATCAGAACAGCATTAGATAGTTGTTCAAACAGAAAATAGTGAAGTAAACTATTTAAATTTAATATAAAACACGTCCGAACCACTGAACACAGCGTCCCAACGACTAAATACAGCGACAACGTATTCCTCTCAGGATACTACAAGGCGTCCGAACATCGTTAGAAAGCTGTCCGAACTAAAATAGAGAAATAAACTATTTAAATTTAATATAAAAGACGTTTGGACCGCTTTCATGTAGCGTTAGATAGTTGTCCAAACGGAAACTATAAAACAAGTCCGGACGGCTGAACACAGCGTCTCGATACCTGAACACAACGTCCAGCCGTGACGGGGAAGACGAACGAGTTAACTCAGCCATGGCTTGCCCCCACCTCCCACACACTCCCAAAAATACAACCAAATAACAAACCAATAAACTTAAGACAATCCTAACACTTAACACAATCAATTTCTACATAATAATCAATAAAAAACACAATATACTATACGAAAAATTGGATTGAAATTCTATACGTAAAACTATAAAAAAAAAACTAAAATTTTTCACTAAAATCATGCTAAAACTCAATCAAACATACCTGGATATAATTAAAGCCTCAAAGGAATGAGTTTGAGTTAAGACTTATGAAGAAAATAAGTGAGGGTTGAGAGATTTTTTAGGATAATAATTTCGGTTAAAATGAAAATCGCGATCTGTTCGCGTTTTTTGACAAGCCGGGGACGCCACCCGTCTGGAAGATTTTCAGCACGCGTGGCGCAAAGAGAGTCATCTGCATTAAATTCCAAAATTTAAACTGTTTAAAATGGTTCGAAACATTAAAACCTTACGGAGGATGCCATAACGTCCGGACGAAAAGTCTCATCAGTTTGTGCGACGTGGAAGCACACATTTTGCTGAATAAACGGTTGTTCCCGTTCAGACGTTGTGCAGGTGGTTTGGACGGTGACAACTGCTTGTAACCGTCATCTAACGTAAACACATGTAAGTCATGCGACGGTTACACGGATGTCCGAACGGTTCTGTCATCTGTTCCAACAACGTCATTTCATCTTACACGTCCGGACTCTATGCTTCTATGTTCGAACTACTGCCTCATTAAACACATGTATTCCATGATGCTGCGAATAAGAGTGTCCGAACGACTTTTTCGTTCGTTCTAACGTAATCACTCAATTTAGCAGATTTATTTGACATTACTTTTTATTCTTTAATTGATAATGGATCCCGTTTAATTCACTCAATTTAATTTATTTAAATCATTTACCTAACACAATGTAATTTGGCTTATCATTTTAACTTAAGTTATTTTATTAAAGATACATAAAAATCGTTAAGCATACTTTTATATTAAACATCTGTTATAACTAATCACATATTTAATTGTAATTACACTTACCATTATATTAACATAGCACTCGTGCTAATCATGCATTTAATGGTACTAATTATCCGTTTAAATTGTAATATATTCAAACTAATGAAAAAAACATAATTAATATAAAATATCAAACAAAATCCAAATACCGAAAGAAAAACACAATCATAATGTCAAGTACAAGCCGAAGACGCTACTTCTAAGGATAAGTAAATAATAGCGATACAACATAAACAGAAGACTAGTAGTCATAATCACGAGCTGATGGGTCCAGATATATTCCGAAGAGGTCACAAACATGTGTCAAATGCGCCTTCATATTATCCACCCGACTGATGAGTGTCTTGAGCTGTATCGGAGCAGTATAGACAGATTAGGCTATTTGGACACTTATTCTCTCACAGAGAACAGTTTTATCCGCATAATATTCAGATCCTCCATCAGTGCCCTATCACTCGCAGCAAATTTGTTCTCCATACAAGTCAAGCGGCACTGGTACGCCATGCACAACGAATGTGTCGGCTTCAGTATCACCCAGATACTCCTCCTCAGCTCGAAAAGAAAAATGTCTACCCAAGCTAGTCACTATGTCTGTGCCCTGAAATTGGTGGTACTTTTCTCGGAGCAATCAATGGTCAACCTAAGAAAAACCGTCTGAACGACTATAGATAACCGTCTGGACGACTATAGATAACCGTTCGAAAGATACTTTGTTGAACACAAACCAAACAGTGAACTTTAATGACATAAAGAACGCAAAAAAATTCAAAAGTATTAAATTGAAATGCGTAAAATTGAAAAGCAAACTCACGAAGAAGGTTTTACCTGAAGTTGTTTGACAGATCTTGAAATAAATCTCGAACAGGTAGTGAAAATGTTTGAGAGAAGAGTTTGGGAGAAGAAAGTGAAAGTATGATTTTAAAAACGGTTAAATGACACAAGCCTGCGTCAGCACATTTTTACACGCGTTCGGATGCATCTTAACGTTTATATTCACACGTGGCCCAATCAAATTCAACGTCGTTAAATATACCCGATTTAAAAATCTTCTAGAAACTATATCGTCCGGACGGTTTCGACATCACTTGTGTGAAGTTTTCCAACGTGGAACCACACGATTCGCAGAAGAAGCATTCATACATGTGCGTACATGTGTTCAACGTCCGAACTATGTTATTTTTTGGAGTTGGAACACTCATTTTTATGTTCGGAGGGGATTGAGTGTTCATAATGATTTTTAATTTTGTCACTATGTGCTCACGATTAATATTCGTTAGGTAATGTCCATGTGGACTTTGTAAAAATGACGTCCGGACGGGATTGTAAAATTTGTGACAATTCTCATCGTCACTAAGTTACAACTATTTGGAATTTGTCACTCAGCAAAGCGTCCGAACGGTTTGTTTATGGGTCCTTACAGAAATTTAGTATTTGTGAAGATTTTTATCGTCACTCATTCATGACGAGGTGCATGTTGTCACACCAGAAATTCGTCCGAACGGTTTTGAAACATGTTTGGATGGTTTTGGCTTTTTTGAGTGATTTTGGGTGAAGAAATTAATATTTTGTCATGAAAGACTACTTTAGATGACAAAATTTGGTTTGACACCCAAAATTTTGTCACATAAAGCTAAATTTCTTGTAGTGTCCCAAGAAAGCTAGTTCTTACACTTGCCAAGACTAAAGCTTTCTACTCGAATCTTTTCTTCTTGTTCACTATTTTTCTTTTCACTTGTTTATTGTCTTAGAGAGTCTTTCTTTATTATTCATTTGTACCCATCTTTTGTAAAACACTTGAGTGTTGAGAAAACACTTAGTTCTACTCGTGAGGGTAGAAAAAATCCTCTACGTTTTGAGATTTGTGAAGAGAGTTGAAGCGTGAGCTCGTAAAATGCTTTATAATGGTTTCTTAGCACCAATGAAGTTAAGATGTACTTACTATTTGGAGAATAGTAGAGAAAGCACAAAGAAGTCAATAGCCTTGGGATGGACGTAGGCAAGTGGTTGTTGAGCCACCTAAAGATACTGGTGTCATCTCTCTAACCCTATATATCATTTATTTGCTTTATATTTGTATTTGTGGTGATTTTATCCTTATTGATTATTTGCTTGAATCATTATCGAAAATATTTTAATTTTTATTAAAATCTAATTCACCCCCTCTTGAGTTGTTATTTAGACTCACATTTTTTTAAATAAGCTTAATGAAATGCCTAAAAACTAGAAACATCTAAAAACTAGTTAACAAAAATTAATTTTAAATAAAAAAAATGGACATCTTAGAAGTAGCACTATCAACTAATAAGTCTTAACTCTATCATCTTTTACGTCTCTTTTCAAAATAATAGCATCATTCCCAATAAAATTTTATCCTAAAAACCTAACATCACAACTGTATGGCTACTTTATTGCTAATTAACTTAACTTAGGTTGACACACTAATGTCTAATTAGATTATTAGTAGTGATTTATTGACTGAACTTGAATACAAAAGTTTAAGTAGTAATTTTACATCTAAAAAAGTAACAAGAAAATTTATGGTTTAATTTTAAATTTATTACTTTTATTATTTTTTAAACTAAAAGGCCTCAATTTCGTGACTTGGCTAAGGTCCCCAAAAGTATTGAGTCACGCTTGCGCGTATAACACTTTTAATACGACTTATGAGATAACCTTCGAGATTCTTAGCCCCAATTCTCAACTCAGGGTGTGCAAAAATTCTGGTGACCGTCTTCCTTTTTGTACGTTCTAAGAAGACTGAAATTTTGCACCTATCAGGGTCACAGACCGACTCGGTTTGCCGGAGAAAAATCAGTCCTAATAAAATATTGAAAAATTCAATTTTTAATCCTTAAATTTTAACATTTTTTTAGGAATTAGAGACCAAGTTTTAAAATTTTATTTTTGAGTCATTGAGTTATTACTATTTTTAATAATTGGTGATTCTGCAAGTGACAGTTAACTCTTCTAAGGACAAAGCCCCCAACCTTTTTTTGCCCAGCTCATCTCATTAAAATCCATGTCAATAGCTGACTCAGCACACTTTGTCCAAAACAGTGCCGTCTCTCTTGCGAATTACATAGCCAAAACGATAGACTGAAGCTTTCAAATACACCTGACTGCTTATTAAAAAGGGTAATAACGAAAAATAAAATTTTGAAATTCAATTATTAATTCGTAAATAAAAACGTAAAACGTAAGGACTAAAAATGCAATTTGGCTAAAATCTTAAACATTACAGAATATGGCTGGGTGTTTACTGATTACTGCTGCTTCTCTCTCGAAAGTTATAAGTTTTGATAAAAGAACGTGAAAAGAAAATGGCAGAGGAGGATGAAGGTTGGACGAGATAATTCTCGTATGTATTGTCTATCTTAAAGAAGCTTTACAAAGGGGATATATATAGTTACAAAGAAGAAAAGACTACCACTACCGTAAGAATAGCAAAAACCAAAATAACCAACTCTGCTACGCATGGCAAAGGGAATAAGCAGAGGGAGAGGTGTCCTGAGGCGTCCTGAGGTGCAGCGTCACAGAGAGGACAGAAAGAGGTGCGGTAGCTAACGGGAAACATTTTGTCCTACGGAGGACAACTCAGCTATGACGTGGTGACCCCAAGTGACCAACAAATTCAACATTCTTCAATATCCCCCCGCAAGATGGAGCATAGATGTCAACGATGCCCATCTTGGAGAGATGCCTGTGGAGAGCATAGGAAGGCAGTGCCTTCGTAAAGATGTCTGCAAGCTGTGAGTGAGTGTCAACGTGGGCAGTGGAGATGAGACCAGACTGGATGAGGTCTCGAACAAGATGGCAATCCATTTCAATGTGTTTCGTGCGTTCATGAAACACTGGGTTTGCTGCAATATGCAGCGCTGCCTGATTATCACAATAAAGAATAGCTGCATGAGGATGATCAATCAGCAAATCAGAGAGAATGTAGCGCAACCAAGTAAGCTCACAACAGGTGGTGGCCATGGCACGGTACTCTGCCTCGGCTGATGAGCGAGAAACCACGGTTTGTTTCTTAGACCGCCAGGAGATGAGAGAATCTCCTAGGAAAATACAATACCCAGTGACTGATTTTCTGGTATCTGGACAAGCTCCCCAATCGGAGTCGCAATAAGCTCGCAGAGATAAGGAGGAAGTGCTGGAGAACAGAAGGCCTTGTCCTGGAGCAGCACGAAGATAGCGTAACACCTTGTGGGCTGCATCCAAATGCACAGTAGTGGGTTTATCCATATATTGACTCAACACTTGCAAACTGTAGGATAAATCTGGTCTGGTAATTGTGAGATAGAGGAGTCTCCCTATGAGTCTTCGGTAGTAGGTAGGATCAGATAATGGTGTTCCAGAAGTCTTGCTCAGCTTACAATTCTGATCGAGAGGAAGCCGTAAAGGCTTAGCACCTATTTTACCTGAATCTGTAAGAATATCTAAGGTGTATTTTCGTTGACAAATATGAATTCCTTTGTCATTTCTGGCCACTTCAATACCCAAGAAATATCTCAAAACACCTAAGTCTTTGATTTTGAAAGTAGTGTTCAGGAATTCTTTCAGAGCTTTGACAGTTGCAGGGCAATTGCTACCAACGATAACATCATCCACATATACCAGCAAGGCTGTAAATGAGTCTCCAGACACCATAGTAAAAAGACTATAATCGGCTTTGGATTGTGTGAAACCAAAAGAAATCAAGGAAGCTGAAAATTTTGCATACCATTGACGAGATGCTTGTTTCAACCCATACAAGCTCTTCAATAATTTGCAGACTTGATTAGGTCCACCCTTTGTATAACCAGGTGGTTTCTCCATGTAGATTTCTTCATGCAAATCTCCATGGAGAAAGGCGTTATTGACGTCAAATTGTTGTAAAACCCATCCTTTAATGGCAGCAATTGAAAGGAAACACTTAACTGTTGCCATCTTAGCTACTGGAGAGAATGTTTCATGATAATCCACTCCCTCTTGCTGCGTATATCCTTTGGCAACTAATCGTGCCTTGTAACGTTCCAATGTTCCATCAGATCGGTATTTGAGTTTATACACATACTTGCATCCAATTGCTGATTTTCCAATCGGCAAATCAGTGAGCTTCCAGGTTCGGTTTGCTTCTAAGGCTGTCAACTCTGTCTCCATAGCCTTGCACCAATTTGGATCTGTAGCTGCCTCTCGGTAAGTGCTTGGTTCAGTTTCAATGTCAATGGCAGCACTGAAAGCTAAGTAAGATGATGACATTCTATGAGAAGACAAAGATGCAGCTAAGGGAAAAGCCTTACCTGAATCGTTGTTGGACTTGTCATGAAGCAAGCATGAGAGTGAGTGAGTGGACCCGGTCTGATGGCATTGGTAATCTTGGAGATAGGCCGGTGGTTTTCTTTCTCGAGTAGACCTCCTTGGAGGTAAGTTGGAAGGGATGGTGGTGGCTGGAGATGTGGGAATGTCTGGAGTGTCAGTAGAATTGGTGGAATTAGGAGAAGGTGGAGGTGAAGCAATATCTGGGGTAGGATAGTTCAGTAGAGATTCTGAGGGCATAGGAGAAGAGTGCACGGTTTCAGATGTATTGGAAGGTTTAAGTATGGAAATGGGATAAAAAATATCATCACTAGCATCAGAAGTGGTAATGGGCTGTATGGAATGGAAGGGAAAAATTCCTTCATGGAAAACTACATCTCTGGACAAGAAAATGCTACTAGTGGCAAGATCCATTAGCTTATACCCCTTAACACCAAAAGGATAGCCTAGAAAAACACATTTTCTCCCTCTTGGATCAAATTTCAGACGACCATGCGAGAGAGTTGCAGCATAGGCCAAACATCCGAAAACTCTAAGGTGATTGTATTTGGGTTTGGTTTGGAACAAGAGCTCGAAAGGAGTTTTGTTCTTGAGCAAGGGAGTGGGTGTTCTATTTATTAGATAAACAGCAGTTAAAATACAATCAGACCAATATGATAAAGGGATGTTGGATTGAAATTTCAGGGCCCTGGCTACATTGAGAAGGTGTTGGTGCTTTCTCTCAACAATTCCATTTTGTTGTGGACATTCTACACAAGTTTTCTGATGTATTATGCCATGATCATTATAGAAGTCCACCATCCTAAACTCGGCACCATTATCACTTCTTAAAAACTTAATATTCACTTCAAATTGGGTTGCCACCAGATTATAGAAAGCCTTTAAACAAGTTCGAACTTCAGATTTGGCCTTGAGGAGATACACCCATGTACTCCTAGAAAAGTCATCAACTATAGTTAAGAAAAAACGAGATCCATCGTGGGCAGTAACTGAGAGAGGGCCCCATATATCACAGTGGATAAGTTCAAAAATGCGAGAAGATTTATGCTGACTTTCAGTAAAAGGAAGCTTGTGCAATTTTGACAAAGGGCAAACAGAACAAGGTATTTCATTGTCATGAGAAAGAGTGTCTATTACAATAGGATCATCAATTAATTGTAATCTAGACTCAGAGGCATGTCCTAGGCGGCAATGCCACAGATTTGAGGAACTAACAGCATGAGTAGCAGCAGAAGTAGCTAAAACTGAACAGTTGATAAAGGTGGAGAGTTTGCTGGTCAAGGCAGTGGAAGGAACATCAGTTTTCTGGAGCTGGTACAGTCCATGGTGCACTCTACCCATCCCAATCGTGCTCCACGACAGAAGGTCCTGTACAAAACAACAATCAGAGAAGAAAACCACACAGCAAGTGAGATTTTCTGCTAACTTCTTTGCCGAAATTAAATTGAATGAAAATTTTGGAACACAAAGTGCATTCTGCAGCACCAAAGAATCTGTTAATTTGACTGAACCAATGTGAGTGGCTGGCACATCAGTACCATTGGGAAGCTTCACCTTGCAATTGACGTGGGATGGGGTTGTAGTAAAAAATGAGGTGCTGCAGATTATGTGATCTGTAGCACCGGTATCTATGATCCAAGGCACATTGGAGTTGCAGAATATCATACCAGACATCTTGGAGGCCTTGAGCATGCTAGGTGAAGGCAATGCTTGAGCTTGGTTGACAGAATGCATGTTATCACTGAGAGTATCTTTACTCTGAATCAATGCAAGTATCTGATGATACTGCCCTTTGGTAAAAGCAATAGGTTCTTCTTCAGTGTCTTCCGATTCTGTTATAACAGAGTTTGCACTGCCTTTCGATTTTCCATACAGTTTATGTCCAGGAGGGTAGCCATGGAGCTTGTAACATTTCTCCATAACGTGACCAGTCATGTGACAGTGGGTGCAAGTCGGTGGATCTGCATTTCCAGCCTTAAAGCAAGTCTCAAGTGTGTGTCCAGATATACGACAGTGTGTGCAAAAAGGGTTGATGCCTTTGTAGTTCCTTTGAAATTTCCCTCTGGGTTTGGTGTCACTGAAGCCCTTACGAGTAGCTAATGCCATAGAATCAGTGGTTGGGCAAGCAGAATACATCTTATGTTGGATTTCTTGTTGCTGGATTAAAGAGAAAATTCGATTCACAGCAGGCAAGGGGTCTAATAGCATGATTTGGTCTCGAATGTTAGAATAAGTTTCATTAAGGCCCATTAGGAACTGAATCACATGATCCCTTTGTTGACGTTCTATCAGAATTTTCAGCTTCCCACAAGTACACTCTGGTAATGGATCATAAATAGAAAACTCATCCCAAAGAACTTTGAGCTTACCATAATATAAGCTTACCGTGTCCTGTCCTTGAACTAGTCCAGCCAACTCCTTCTTTAACTGAAAAATCCTGGGTCCATTCAGCTGTGAATGTCGTTCCCGTAACTCATCCCATAAATCCTTTGCACTATCAACAAATATGAGGCTGGACTTGACAGTGGAATGGACAGAGTTTTGAATCCAAGACACAACGAGGTCGTTACAACGCACCCAAGCATCATGGAGAGGGTCACTCGAGTCATTAGGCTTCAAGAACTCACCAGTAACGAAGCCCATTTTGTTCTTTGCTCTAAGAGCTCGCTGCATAGCTCTAGACCAGGGGATGTAGTTCTCACTGGTGAGGAGGTCAGAGACCAGTATAGTGGCTGGGTTGTCGCCATTATCAAGGCGATAGGGGTTGGAAAGGTCATTAAAGTTGAGGTAGCGAGATTTGGGTTCAGCAAAAGGGTTCTCGACATCATGGGTTACTACTGCATCGACCATTTTCTTTCACACTGCTCTGATACCATATAAGTTTTGATAAAAGAACGTGAAAAGAAAATGGCAGAGGAGGATGAAGGTTGGACGAGATAATTCTCGTATGTATTGTCTATCTTAAAGAAGCTTTACAAAGGGGATATATATAGTTACAAAGAAGAAAAGACTACCACTACCGTAAGAATAGCAAAAACCAAAATAACCAACTCTGCTACGCATGGCAAAGGGAATAAGCAGAGGGAGAGGTGTCCTGAGGCGTCCTGAGGTGCAGCGTCACAGAGAGGACAGAAAGAGGTGCGGTAGCTAACGGGAAACATTTTGTCCTACGGAGGACAACTCAGCTATGACGTGGTGACCCCAAGTGACCAACAAATTCAACATTCTTCAATAAAAGTTCTAATTTTCAGCTACGTAAAAATAATGACGCTTATCACCTGGTGATCCGTTCACATCCGAGATCGGGAACTCCATGACTGCCTTGTACAGATGTTATCCTCTACAAGCGTAACATTTTTACAGAATTGTGGTTTTGGGACATTGTCCTTTAGTGGGAGCTGAAGATAAATCTTACGAGGCCGTGGTGATCCCCACCTCTGAAAAGTTTTTCCGGGTGGTGGATGTGAGCGAAAGAACACGAGGAAGATGTGGGTGTTTGGGCCTTGGGGGGAGGGCATCAGTTTCGAAAATGGCTGGAGTGGCTTTCTTTCGTTCTTTCCTACGCACTAAAGCGTTCAAAAACAGGGTGAGGCAAAAGTTGAGACCGACCGAACTTTACGTAAAGAACAAGACTTCTTGGTGCCACTGCTCCTCTAACTCCAACTGCAAGGATAATTCCAAGTCGAAATTATATTGATCAGCCGCGCTACGTTGACAGATCTCCAACTGCACTTTTACTAGATGAATGGCCTCTTCTATTTTACCAAAATGTCTTGTATTCCATCTTCTTAGTGCATAACATGCAGAACGGATTCTCTTGAACAAACATTGAGCTGGATGACTATCACCACCCCAAGTCCAAGCCTCCGCCGCCACCCCGTAGCAAGTAGTGTCTTTTGTCCATAACATCTCGAACTTGAAAGGCTTTGGAGCTCTCTGCACATTGCCAAACAAACACAAGATCAATGGGATATGATCCAAATTAGTGAGAGGGTAATGATGTACCACAACATTAGGACACAATGTCCACCATGCCAGATTTTATATGCCCCTATCCAACTTGTCTCTAATATTTGTCATTCCCGGTCTCTTGTTACACCAAGTAAACTTTGAGCCAACAAACCCCAAATCCACAAATCCCGCCATTTGCATGGACTATTGTAATCCACCCCGAGAGCCTGACGCTGAAACTCCTGCCCCCTTGCTTTTCCTGTTGCCTAACAATATCATTAAAATCCCCCAGATACAACCAAGGGGTATTATCACTCGGAGCAAAATGAAGCAACTATTGCCAAAAACCTGCCTTCTGCCTCCACACCGAAGGACAATGCACCAACGAACACAGAAAACCAAGATCTCCCCCTCCCCCCGGGAACCATTTCCATATGAAGAATATTCTTAGACTGCCACAACACCTTAAAACATAAACCCGGACGCCAACAAAACACTAGCCCCCTTTCCTACCAATAGGAGGCACAGTGAGAAAATACGAGAAACCTAACTTCTTCATAATACGAGACACACAACCACAATTCACCTTGGACTCCAACAGAAAATACCCATCGGATCAATGGTTTTCACCAAATCATAGAGGGCACAAACTGTCGAAGGTCGCCCTAACCCTCGGCAGTTCCACGCTATCAGCTTCATGGAGAGGTTGGGAGCATGGATTGGCCTCCCTCCTCAAACTTAGAGAGAACATTGTTGACAATCGTACCTGAAGCTTGACCAGCAACCCCACCTTTCCTCTTGATCCACTGGTCTTGGGGGTTCTTTTCTGTAGTGATGTTTTGGGATTGCCTGCTTCGCCCAACTTAAATAGATATGCCAGGATAATCTCGTATTGGAGTTCGGGCAATAGTCTTCCATCTTTCCCACGCTTAGGCAACAAGCCCATCTGCATCTCGGGTTGTTCTAAAGAGCGTTTAACTCCACTGCCCCCACTATTCACATGGGCCTCCTCCTATCGGTCCAACTAAACTGTCTCAACGGAATTTCCATATGAATTAATTGGATGGGGCCCACGGCCCACTGCCCAATCTCAGTATACTTAGTCGGGTGGATCTCATTTGGTCCTGCCTGCCCCAGTTTTAAAATTCCCACTGTCTCCAGCGTAACCTCAAGCTGACTTCGACTAGGCTCCAAAAATTTCAGACATTTTATTTGATTCTCCCCAAGATCATTAGGAGATTTAAAAAAGCAATCAAGCCCGTACTTTTTTCCCCTGACTATAGGAAAATCTCGCATTCCTCCATCATCCCACCTTCGGCGCCTTCAATTTATCACTTGCCATAGAGATCTCCTTACCCTCTGGGATTTGCATCGATGATCGCTCATGGTCTAAGGATGCCCCATCCGCCATCTCCTCGGCCTGACGATGGGGTGCAAGATATGGTTTATTTCTTTCTTCTAAAGCGCAAAACGAGCACATGTTCATGGGGGCCTTCCACCTACTATCCTGCCATGTCTCTCGAGGACCCGATTGAAACACTAGATCAACATTCGGGGCTAGTGTGAATCCTCTTATCTTATCAGTAAGAGCATAATTTTGAGGATGAGCCAGGTTTTGGTAACATATCCCAATTGTATGATCCATTAATCCACAATGTATACAAAATGGTGATAATTTTTCATACTTAAACCCGATCCAAAGATCATCATCTTCATCCCACGGAAAATAGAAATCGGGTTCTAATGGTGTTTAAGTGGGAAATCGAATCTTGAGTCGAATGAAAGAAGCATGCTCTTCAACCGGATCCAAGTTTAAAACCTCACCCAACTTGCACCCAATCAATTGGGTATTATCCTCATCAACCAGTTCCAGCGGTAAACCATGTATCTGCACCCAAAACTCCACAATACATAAATCCACTTCATCAAGGGTGTCCTTGGGATTCCATTCTTTCATAAGCATATATGAGCCCTTAAAATTCACAGCCCCTCTCAAAGAATACGCTTTTTATCTTCCATCGACGAGAAAGAAAAGAGGAAATGATTGAGCATGCTTCTTCGAAACTAACCTTCCCACCAACGAGGCTTTGTTGATAAGATTAGCCCGACTCCAATTCGGTTTTAGCATCCCCGATAAATCATTCCATGACAACGATTTAGTTTTCTAGATAATCTCCTCCATAAGACAAGGACAAAAGAAATCACAATAGAAACAGACGAAAACATAAGCAAACCTCACAAACACTGGGAAAAGGACAAAGGAACAAGATCGAAAGAGATGAAGAAGGATGTGCAGCACGCAGTAGAGTAACTAGGAAAGGAAAAGGGAGAACATAGTGCTCAAGGGCTCACAAGGAGTGGCGCGTTTATACACATGAAGAGGCTTTACTTTTCAATTGACAGTAAGAAAAGAGTTCGAGTATGCTACAACTACTTATAAGTTCTTGTTTTTTTTGGCAAACAAGAAATTTATTGTAAAACAAATTAAAGATACAAAAAGAAAACTTAAACTTAACACAGAGTGATCCTAAAATCCCACACCCACAATAAAAACAAGAGAAATTAATGGGAAATTTAAATTCACTCACTAGGTTTTAACCCTATTTCAAAAAACTCAATGGGTTTTTTTTAAAAAAAAAATTGAAGCCCACTGAATTTTCATATTGGTACGAAAACTCACTCAAGCCAACTTCGTTACTGGAGATAATGGAGCCCAGTCCACTTAAGCTAAATGACAGGAGATTAACCCAATTGTATGCGACATTTGGTCTCCAGCCTGAAACGCTGTATGCCACATTGTTAGGGACCCCGGTTTAGGAACCTAAAACAAGCACCAACTTCTCCGGTACCCGATCTACTCCAATCTATAACGATCCTCCCGACCAGCTTTAAGTAACACACGAGCTGTAATTTAGGATCTAACACACAAAAGAAGAGAACACTGAGATTTTATTGATGAGAACGAAGAACGTGGTTAAAGGTTAATTAGTCCAAAGACCACAAGAACAATCCCTATCAAGGGTTAATTATCCCAAGAACGGGTACCCAATCTAGGTTTTTAGCCTAGAATGAATCCCATGTGACAAAGTTATTAGCCCTGACACTGACTTACCATATACGTGCCTATACCAAAACACTCATAAAGCACTCAAGCTCTTAAGATACTATTCTCTCGATGATTTTCTTCCTAATGCTCCTAAGGGTGTTTATATAAACATCCTTAGGAGCTTACAGACCCTAACAGACTCCAAACAAATCAATTTAAATCTAAATAAAATCAGTTCCTTAAATCAAGGAGATTTGATATTACAAGCCTAATAAACCGAATTCAAAAAGCAAAGGATTAGTTTCTAGATATTCGGAGAAAAGTCCGAATCTAGACTATACGAGTCACTGTATCTCTACAAAAAGGAAACCAAGCGCGGAAGACATTTCCATAAAAGCGTGGTCGCGCGGCCACTACTCCCCGATCTGGTCTTGAGCTCCGAGATGGTCCTGATAGTTCTGCGATCGGCTGGCTGGCATGCCGGACATAAGTTTCGCTGGGATCCTGGTCGGTCATCACGCTTGGGCTGTCCTGGTCAGTCGTAACGCCTGGGCTGTCCTGGTCGATCGACATGACTTAACTTCCCTGGCCAGTCAGTTTGCCTAGGCGGTCCTAGACGGTCGGCATGCTTCGGCTGCTCTGGTCGGCCATCCTGCCCCGATCGATCTTTATTGTTTCTGGTGTACGCACTCGGGCTGTGTCAGGAGCACACTGGTCGTTCACTGGCGCTGCTTCTTGCCATTCATCCTCCCACTCGTGGTAGTCCAGGTCGTGATCTGAACTGGGGATCCTGTCACGCATCTCCACCCACCACGTCATTATCCTCTCCACAGACACGATCGTAGAAACAGAAACTACTGATCTCAAAATCCCCAAATTTGGTGCAGTTTGTGAAATTCTAAAATCCCTAGAATCCTCAAAGACAGCTTGTTGCACTGTTTTTCCATGGAGGTTATTGTAAGCCACGGATAACACCCGCTCCCAATTCTACCGTGTGGGTCTTCCTTAACAATGTCTTCCTTGAGCTCATCATCCGTTGTTATAGATGCTCTAAATGTGTAGGTGTGGGTTGAAGGCAATGTTTAGGACTTCATGGACTGATTTGAACCTTGGTAGAAGGTTCTACAACTGTGCTATGTATGGGAGACAAGTAAGTGACTAAGTTGTTCAATGAAATGTCTAAACCAATGTGGATTCATTTAATAACTTCATTTGCTTTTCTGTTGTAGAGGCAACGTCAGTGTGGATTTTTTGAATGGGTGGATGTGGGAACTTTCCAACGTGGGAGATAGATTCTACCTGAGATTTTGAATACGTTAAAGATTACGTAGAAGGAACTAAACATGTACAAAGCAAGTGAGAAGTATCTCATATACCTACTTGTTGTTTCCTAGGTGATCATCATCCTGTTGGTGATATTCTACTTGAAGTTTTTGACCTACCCGAATAACATCGCTCAGTTGGCCTATACTGATTCAATTTCTTATAACAACAAAACTTGCGACCTAAATGAAATGTGTTGTGAGGGACCGTTGCATGTGTTTAATGTTTGTCACGTCATTAGTTAGCCTTTTAATACGATCAAATTGGGTTAGGTTCATCTGAACTCGGTGCATAGGGGTGTAGCGGATATAACTAATCATAAAATTTGCACAATTGTCAAGTTACTTCAAAGCATAATCCCATACCATATACAGTGGCGGAGGGACGGGGGTGCGAAGGGTATCGGCCGATACCCTTCACCCCCCAAAAAAAATTTTTTACTTGGTATTTTTATTTTTATTTTTATTTTTTTAAAATAAGTTGGCCTGGGCCGACACCCATCAGGTTCAGGCCCAGGCCAACTACAATCATTTGAGTTCACAGTTCCCCGTTCTGAACTTAAGAGCTAGTGATCTGAGACTCCATCTGGTAGGAATAGAAGACCCGTTCTGCTGTACACTGCCAAATTTATAGAAAATGTTTGTCTTCGGCGGTCTTCTGCGGTTTGGGCGAAACATCTTGTGTACCCAATGTCATAATGTCCTTAATGTACATCAAGGACATTATCGTCGATTGGCTTATAAAAAAAAATAAAAAATAAAAATTCCAAGGTCACAATGTGTCAGAGAAATGTCCTTAGAAGATGTCGATGCTCTAGTTGTCGTCCATCTCTGCTTTCCACTCGCAATATGCCCTGAATCTTATTACTCAGAGCCATAAAGAGATGAAGTGGGGGCTAAGTGCAGTTCTTAAAATCAAAATTATGAATAGAAATTAAAATTCTCTTTTAACAAAGAAATATTCTGTCCAAGGGAAGGCTGCAGAGTTTTATCTCTGGGCAGTGGACTCCCAACAGGGATGAGTAGATAGGAGATTTCTGGCTGTTGGTAGAAAATCCTTCTTTTTTTCTTTTCTTCAGATATTGTAGAACTCTCTGTTGACTCCTACCAATTTGTCCCGGTAGATGTAGATGTTGTAAAAGAAGGAAGAAAAATACCTAAATTCCCTAATGGCAACTAGTAAACATGAAAAAGATCCACATTCAGAAGTATATTTCTAAAATGATAAATTCCTTCAACACACCAAAATCCACATCCGCTTTTGCATACATGAAAAAAGATCAGGTACCAAAAGTATGCCAATGGACGAGTTTGCCGTTCCACATAGAGAATCAAAAAATAGACCAAAGGAACTAATGAGTAATGATGGTCTACATTCCCAACTAAAATAAAAAATCTGTGCCAAAACTAAAAATCTTAGGATGCAGGTCCTTCGTGATTACTCTGGCAGGGGGATCAAAACTAAAAATATTTTCAGAAGTCAGCAGACATAATTGCTGATTTGATTACTCTGGCAATGGATCAAATTGAAGAATTTCACTTCAAAGTGACAAAGCAACTATAGAAATAACAAGTCGTTACACAGAAAGAGTTGCTCAAATTTTCTATGTTCATCCTCAAATAATAGTACTTTTAGAAACTAGGGTCTTTCGATTTTTTATAGTATGTGGCAATGAAAGCAATTAATTTTGTGGATTGATGTTATTTCTAATGTATTATAATTGAAATTGATTTGAATTTTTTGAAATGATTGAATATTTGAATAATTGAATTTGTTAGGACTTATTTGGAAATTATGAGTTGATATATTTTCGAATATGTTTTGTTTTGTTTAGATAATGGAAAGATATTTCACAAAAAAACATGAAGGAAATTTTTGTTATTGTAATTCTAAGACAATTTTTGTATTACTGAAGGATTTTTTTTTTGTTATTTTGTCTTTAAAGTTTGACACCCTTGAATATTAATCCTGGTTCCGCCACTGACCATATATATACATCAACAAGAAGGAATTGTGAGATTTTTTTTTTTTTGGAATTTATCTTTCCGGATTCAAATAACACCAACACAAGTTGACTGACAAGTACCGCCTCCTCTCTTTTTTAGGAGAGTGCTCCCCGTTATAATGAGTTTTTTTTTTAATTATTCTTCAGTATATATGGGTCCGACCCCTTGAATTTGATTATTCTCCCATGATTAATGAGATATTGCTTTTAAAAAAACAACTTGACTAAGAAGTAAAAGTAGTCACTGACAGATATCTAGGCCGAGATCGACGGAAGAAAAGAAAAGCAAAGCAAAGGATATCAAACCACCTGCTGATCACACCGCCACCATCCCCCACACGCACTACACTCCCTTTGCAAAGGCAGACTCGATCCACTTTGCTCTGTAGCAACCAAAGTTTCCAAAAGACAATATACGTGGAACAAGCCTGCGAAAAAACAGAATGTCCCAACGCATTGAAAAATTGAAAAGTCTTATACTATTTCCATGCTGCATTAACTACGAATAGTCTTAGGGCAAAGAAATATTTTTTCGCATATTATAGAAAAAATATGAGTCATAAGATGGTCAATATATATATATTAGGCAAATCCTTAATTTTAAACCCTTAATTTTTAATCAAATATTAATTACATAACATTATCACATTTAACCTCCAAACTATCAAAATGTATCAATGTTCGCTCTCTAATAAGATCATACTGTTAAAATATACAGAAAATAGGTTAGATAGAAAAATATTGACGGTTGAATCCTATGATAGGGCGAACGTCGATAAATATTGATAGTTTGGAAACTAAATGTGATGATTTTCATAATTTAGACATGTAATTGACATTTGGTTGAAAATTAGGGGACTAAAAGTGAATATTGTCGTATATATGTTTAAGAAGAATTACATTTTTTACTCTCTAATTCTAACTTTTGAAAAATATTTTGTTATATAAATACAGACAAAACTAGAGGCTAAAAACTTATCCCAAATAGGTTAAAAAATATATGGAACAAATTTTGCTAATTTATGTAGATACTTTTTTTTTGCCAATAATACATCACTATGAGATATTCCTTGCTTACTATTTGTCATGTTGATTAAAAAAAAGGGAAATATGATATTTGGTCATTAGGTTTACAGCACTTTTACGATTCAATCACTAGGTTTCATTTTTTTTTACAAAATTGTTACTGAGAATATATAGTTGTGACGATTTGATCTTTCCGTCGAACATCCGTTAATTTTTAACGGAATAGAATGCGGTCTACCGCTACATGATACGGTCAACCGCTACAATTTACCGTTGCCGCAACAGTAAACAAACCGGTCGACCGCTATTCCGGTTAAAAATTTAACGGAAGTTTGACGGAAAGACCAGATTGTCACAACTATATATTCTCAGTGACCATTTTGTAAAAAAATGAAACCTAGTGACTAAATCGTAAAAGTGTTGTAAACCTAGTGACCAAATATCATATTTCCCTAAAAAAAAATTCAAACCTTTTTCTCAGTCTCTCAGATCCATTGAGAGACAAAAAGAAAAAACTGAAAACGGGTTAGAGAGTATAATTTTTTTGTTTGTTCTTCTGAAAGGTAGTTGTTTTCTGGACTAAGGAAAATAAGTTAGCTCTAATATGAATTTGGTTGTTACTATATATATATATAAAGTTTGCATGACCTATCTGATTCATTGGCCAAATTGGATAGTATAATTCTGAAAGAGAGAGATAATATGAGTGAGACTTGCAACATTTAATGTTGTCCCTATTAATTGTCGGGCAGTTTGGGCCTATTGAATGCTGTATGTTTTTTTTCGTGAATTGGACTATCAAATTCGAGTAGGAAAATACAAAGAGTTTTTAAGTAGCTTTTCTTTTGTTTTTATTTGGATGTCGTTTAGCTTTCTATACTCGCAGATATTTTTGTGTATTCTTTAAGAAAATTAATTCAGTTAAAATCCGCGGAAGATCAGTTTTCGTCTTTGCATTTCTAGATAAAAAAAATAGTGGGGCTTTCCATGACTTCCTGCTTTCCTGACTCGGATAAACATTTGGTGAAGCCTCTGGGTTGGGCACCATTCATTCTGTTCCGGGTCCTGTAATCACTTCATTCCCCGTATCATCCCCACAGTTTATCCTAACAATTCGTTTTGTTCTCACTCACTCATCTCCACCTGATGCTGATGTGCTATTTGGGTTAGATTGGGCCAGAATATTTTCCTATCTTCCTTATGGGTTTGAATTGGATCTTTTCTGTGGGCCCATTAGGTTGAGAGCCCAATGATTTTCTAGCCTAGGATGGCTCCTTTTTTTGGTGTGATTAAGGTCTTTTGTGAATCAAAATTTTGAATAGTTAAAATTTTAGTAAATGAAAATTGATAAAAAAAATTAAAAGAGATAATTTGAATGATTTTTAGCACTTAAACACCCCAACGACTCAAGGCACTGCCTCAACATTCTTCACCACTGACACCAATTAAAAGAGTTTGATGGGCTAATCAAGAGCCACTTTCATTCCCTCTGAGACTAAATAGTTCTTCTTTCAGGAGGCTTCGAACTTCCGTTCCGCTTCTAATTGGTCCCAAGAATATGAATCGGCAGCCTGTCCCAATGAACATTTCTCCTTCCAGTCTATTATCAACTCTGTTTGCATTAACTAAAGGCTCTAGAATCCCCCTTACTATGTAAATTAACCCTGATAATCAACTTTTTGTGCAGCAAAATACTCAGGATTGAAATAAAGAAAAGCACCCAATGAGCAAAATTATTGGACATCCAACTATCCTAACACAGACGTCTCCCCAGTAATTACCCGCTTTCATTCAAGATATTTCCTATAGTAAAGTATAGCTGTTCATGCAGTTCCTATCCAAGGTTGTTGGATATAAATACTAGCCTAGGGTACAGGGGTACAGAACCTTACAGAGCAAGCAGTGGCATGCTTCTCCCATAAATGTTTCCCGCAAGGTCCCTGTCATTTACAAAGGAAATGAAAAGACATACATACATCTGATCTAATAATTTCGAAATCCCGGAAGATTGCGGATTCTAGAAAAAGGCGTACTTCCTGGGTACCTATGTACAATATTTTTGGTGCCCAAACCGGCAAACCCTTCTGACCTAGCCATCTTACTTGTTGGAGCTTCTTTCAGTATCTTCAGGAACATGATAAGTTGAGAGGAAATATGCACTCTGATGCTTTTGTAAGAACCTGCATCACAAGTACACTCTCAGTATTAGTAAAATGATGATACATTCTCACTACAAAGTTTTTGATAAATGACACGTTTAAGGCACACATTATCCTGCCTTGTCCCCTGTTAGAGACATGCGGACATAAATGAACGAACACGCTTCACTCTAAGGTACTGTTTAATTGGATTTACAAGAAGTGCAACACTTCCTACGCACCAGACTCAACCAAGCCATCACAAACTTCCAACACATCAACAACATCAAGTGCGTCAGTTGTTTTATAAATGTCAGCTTATCAAACAGATTTTTTGAATGAGTAGCATACATCATCAACGATTCAGAGCATATATATACACATATAACATGTATTTTTATTTCTCGATTCTCTCACATGAAAATATATGGGAACATAACGGTAAGATGTTATACTTGAGCAACCGTACTAATTTTTGCATAAACTCCATCAATGTCTCCTCTTCAATGCTGGCCTGGTACAATAACTCAGGCAACTTAACTGCATATTCCAAAAAGATTACATTAGAGGAACAAAGTAGTAATGTAGTAATATCTCACTTTTTATAACAAAAATGCATAACACAAGCCAAAAGAATGCAACTTTAAGCAGTATGAATATTAACAATTAGAAAGAATAGTCACATGTACAGAGACAAGAGCAATCCACTTTAACAGCAGTAGCTTACTCAGTAAATACAAAAATCATTGGCATATAAACAACCAAACTGTCATTGAATTAGCCAAAACTATGTAACATGTCACAAAAATATAGGCTAATTGCTCATAAACACTAGTAATTTTTTTATGCTTCTCTGATGTCCGAGTAAAGAGAAAAACACCACCTTTCAATGAGTCAACATCTACATCTTTGATGTAGCCCGAGAAAATATTTGAAGTAGTGTTTTTTTAATATAAAAATATTGAAGTTTGTGTGAAAAAAGGTGTTGGAATTTGTTTAAATTTTTTGAGATTTGGATGTTTGGTTGTAATAATTTTGAGTTTTTGAAAAGATTTGAAAAGATTTGGTATCAACACATCATCTAACATACAAAAACAACATTCATTTCACAATTGGCGCTAAATCATTGTCTCCCTAATTCATGCAGACCCCACGAAATCAAGATTTAGATTTTACATACATACTTCGTTAGGTAGGTATATATGAAGCAGGCCAGTTTGAGATGACCACAAAACATAACGTGGTACCAAATCTGTTGGCCAGTCTCGATAGGCACATACAATGTGTTCCGCACTTCTGCCTCCCTATAGGCACATACAATGTGTTCCGCACTTCTGCCTCCCTAAAGGCCAACCTGTTCAGGCTTATTTTTGTAAGCTCATATTCAGGATACACTCCGTCTTTTACATCTTTTGTCAACACCATCTGTCGCTTTTCCTTTTCGAAGAAATTGAATGATTTAAGTAACTGAACTTTCTGCATGGATAGTTGGATTCAGTAACATTCGTGCTTTCGTAGAGGAAGTTACTAATGGAACAGCAGAAAAATTAAGTATTCAACTAAGTCATTGCTTCGTGCCTGTGTATAGAGATTAATTCAACTGTCTTTCATCTAAATGTGCAGGTTTGCTTTATTGCTTTAATGCTTGGTTTTACAGTTGAATCATTGGATAGTTTGAAAAGCAAAATAACATACACGAGCTCTACCATCATTCATGGACAGGGATTCGACAACAAAAAAACTAGGGTTTGCTGTAAAAGCTTGACAACTAATCATAAACAAACTATAGATATTGCATTTCGTTTAGAGTTTATTCTATAATTTAATATTTGACACAATTGTTTGGCACCCTATTATAGAGTTACTTATTATGCCACCAGAACAACAGCCATCCACATGCTCACTGATTGTCAGAATGGCAACATTTTACAGATCTATTACATGGTTGGTTTCATAACAAGCCGCATCAGTAATATTATGTAAATAAACAAGAAGCGTCCTACCAAAGAGGCGTAATAGATGTTCAGCACCATATATAGTCGAAGGACGGACATCATCTGAAATTGCTTCTTTATATTGCTGGCGCTCATTTTTGTATAGAAGCATCACTGGCAATACTTTCTCAGTACGCCCATCAGAACTTCCATCTCTGAAGAAGTTTTCCTACATCCACTAATTATGTTACCACGAAACAATAACAACAAGATATAGCAACAGACACACATGGACACTGCAATGGCTAATTCCTAAGCAAACATGCATCACTTAAAAGACCATGATACTAAGCACTTCACTCACAGACAAAAAATTGCATATGCAAAGTGGAATCTCTGAAGTAAAGAAGTCGCAAGGTGCATCATAGTAAGTTCAACACTACATTAACAAACTCTCTTTGAACACTTCGATGGATATAATTATAGAATGAACAGCTATTACAAGAGCCAACTGGTGTAGAACATCACAAGCATTACATGCAGATGCTGCAATGACTGCTTGGCTAACACTGTAAAGAAAAAGGATAAGCATCATTACTTATCAAAAAAAGAAATACGATAAGCATCATCATCACCAAGGATGTGATAATTTTTGGTTGACTAGTTTGCCCAAGTAGAATATGGAAACAAAGAATGATAGATAGTAACTTGCAGACAGATGCCAAGCACAAATTTTCTTCATACAATGGTACAGCTAGTGACCTTATCATTCATTGAGTAAATCAATTGAAAACAACAGTTTTTTTTTCGTTAGAATTTCTAAGTGAAAACATCTAGCGACATTACACTTCAACAAGCCTCCGTTTTAGTCAAAAACATTTCAAGATACCATAATCAGCGGGAATTTGATATACTTCAAACATCATAAATAAAAAAAATTTACCAAAAAAGAGACCTTTATTTTCTTGAGCAACAAGCCCCCGTTTTAACTCAACGGCAGGTACCATTTTTTAAAAAAAAAAAACTAATTGGTTACATACGCATCCAGTGCAGTTTTGAAAGCACATCGCCTTTAAGGTGAAAAGGCACCATTGAAGCCAGAGACAAAAGTGTCTCAAAAACACATTATATCAAAAAGTTTTTGCACAATGGTAAAACCTTGTCATGCTCACAAAAGTCGTAGCAACTAACAATCTATGTTTTTCTGGTTCTTTCTTTGTTCAATTTCAGCAATATAGCCCAAGTGTGGTACAACTCACATTCAGGCAGAAGTTGAGTACCAAATACACGATATTCCACCTTAACAGAAACCAAAGGAATTGTTTGTTCGAGTGGCTTTGAAAAAGGGGGGGGGGGGGGAACAGCTACACAAACTTAGGTCATGTTTTTCCAATGAAAATCTTCCAAATTTTTCATTAAGCAAACATAAAGTAGGAGAAAATTTTCAGACATTTTGAAGCCGACATTTTTATCTCTGACTTTTACTTGTATTTTGATGTTTCTACCCCCATTTTTTTAATTTCCATAAATTAAAAAAAAACTTCAAAATCATCTCTATTTACAATCTCTATCCATCAAAATAAACATAAAAAATAAAATCAATCATCTCTCTCCTCACTTTTTCACCAACTCCAATCTCCCTATATTTTCACACCACATCCAAATTTTTTGAAAATTTCCTATGTTTTCAGTTGGCAAACATGCCCTTAGTGTCCCATCCATTAGATATCTAGCATTCAATAGATAATAACTTTTGCTGTGTCATAGAAGCTACTAGTATCAAGGGCGGGGGGGGGGGGGGGAAGTACTTTGCAAGAATGAGTTGATGGGACAATTTGCAGCAAAAAATATCAATCTGGTTATACCAGCAGGATAAACTCTCCACAAAATGATGGTCCTCAAAACAAGGCTACATCTTAAATTAGCAAGACAATGAGGAAAAGACTCAAGGGCGGCCAAAAAAGCAGTGGATGAACTTACGAGCCATCCTTTTTCATCCTGTAGTCCCCATAATTCATTATTATGTCATCAACAGTCGGGGTACGTGGAAGTTTAACAAGCTGCAAGAGAGAAATAAACAAAAAAAACTTTCACAAGTTATAAATAAATCACAACATACATCTCCTCTGGAGATTAAGAATGAACTATGGTTGATAATGCAGACAGCTTTAAAAAAGAAAAGAAAAAACAGGTGGGCAAGACGTTCATACCCCAATTAGGATTCTTATAGTTATGTTACATTTGGTAATTGACTATCAATTGTAAAACATAAACTATTTACATGAGCCTTTGAAACATTGAATGTAAGCATAGACATTGAAGAAAAATGCATGGATGGCATGCTGAGGCATGCTCCTTGTAAATAAAGCCCCACAAAACCACATCAGTTACACCCAGAAGTATAGGCTATTTACACCAGAGGAACAGGACAGAAATACAGCAAATTTACAAACCGAGAACAGAAACAAGCACATCAAGATAACAAAGAAAAAGGAACCTATTTTATTTAACGGCAAGTCTACTGGAAAATTTTATAGCTACTATGATCAAACATTGCATTATTTGAAAAACCTTAAAGAGGCTTTTTTTCTGGTTCACTACTTAGAAACCAAAGGGACTCTAATGAACAGAAGAAGTCATTACCTTGCCTAAATGAGTAATAAATTCACAATCATCGACCAATTGCTTCTTCAACGGTGGCGGAAGTTGGATGTTCACAAGCTTGTCCAAGGGTATTAGGCCTTGCTCCTACCAATTGGCAGGCAATTAGCCAAGTAAAAGATACCAAAATATCAATGGAAGACCCATACCATCATCATTATAAACAACAAAATTAAGCAGATTTGAATTACATATGCAACTAATGCATCTGAATTAATCAGAAGTACACAAAAAGAACAAGATCACAGATGGGAAAATTGGAAATGCTTTAGGCAATACCTTACCAACAGAGTCATTGTTTCGCTTCTTGGCTCTTGCCACTGCATATAAATTTCCAGAATAGCTCAGGAAGAGAAGAACAATCTCTTATTTGCAAATATAAATGATCGAAAAATTTAACAAAAACAGATATTTGTGATATGCAGTCAAGAACTTTTCATTGAATAACACCAAATCTACCTGCTGACTGGTGAGAAGAATGATGTCTAAGTCCCATTGACAAATTCGAAATTACAAGAACAAAAATTTTCTCAGACTGGTGTTAAGTACTCGGAATATCAACCGAGTCTCTCGAAAGACTCAACGATACATCAGATTGATAGTATCCTTGGTTAAATACCAGTTGAAAAGCCTAGCATGCAGCTAACTATCCTTGATAGTATGCTTGGTTTCTCTCCAAGTTCTTTTCTCCAGAAAATGTGCTTTACTACAAGTTGCTACTATGCACTATTCATTCTCACTCAACAAGTTGTTCTGAAATGTAAGTACCTAGACATGTGAATTTTCAAGGATATTTGCATCCCACAAATATCAAATGTGCACAAGTATCATCAGACGTACCAAAAATGTGTTGACAACTATAAAAAGTACATTATCCAATATTTAAGGGTAAAATATGGGAGCAATTTCTTACCAACAAACAACTCTACCCCTGCCCCTCTTTCTTTGGTAAGCTATATAGGAAGAACCCGCAACCTCACTCTCCATCTCATTCTTATCACACGAAGTAGTACCATTTGAGTTAGGACTCCCTTAAAACCATAAAATATTGATCCTGTATGTTTTATCTGAAGGAGATCCTTTTATGTTTAAGAAAAAAACATTCGAACTTTCAGTTATGTTAGCCGTGCATAATCAAGGTCAACAATAACCTACAGCACCTCAATAATTATGTTGTTCCCTTCCCACCATAAGTGATTATACATAGTATCTCCTTTTAAGGTTTAAATAGAGCTACGCTAAACCCAGCCCATTCCATTGCCACCTAACCTTATGCCAAAGGGCAATAATGATCACTGGTCCGAATTCAAAAGTTAACCTCCACACTCCCATCCTAGAAGGAGAAAGGAAAACATTAGCGGACATTGATGGTTCTATGGAAAGATTAAAAACAAAATTTCAATATTGAAGTTAATAGTAATTAAGAAAGAGGAAAAATCTAACGATTGGAACCTCTTGGTTTAACTGGTGATGGGCGTGGTAATTTTGTATTTCTTCCCAGAGAACTGCTCCTTATTGCGGGCCGACTGCTTCTGCACATTCTCCTCAGTGAACTTCATCAGACGATCCACGCATACCCATTCATCCCATCTGTTTAAAAACAAAACCTAAGGAAATCAGGAGTTCCCAAATGAGATCCTATATGGTTGGAGTTAAATGATATCACCAAGAATCAAAATGGTGAAGTGTTGGACCATTATCAATTGACTAAAATGGGAAACATAATGAATAAAAAAACTTAAAGAACTTAAAAAACAAAAAAGAACAAGGGCTTTCGTATTGAGATTGGAGATCCAAAAAACACATACATAGATACAAAAAGTGAATGAGATGTGTTGGTATCTGCCAAAAACAAAAAATTCAGTGCAACTATATGGGTGGGAGGAAAAAGAGCCAGACTTCCAATGGCAATTACCAACCGCCTGCCACATGAAAATTGCATCAGAATTCACAGATTTTCAGATGTCAGGTAACTTATAGTCATACTCACTTTTTGCTCCAGCCCTGCGCAAGAATACGATCAGGATTTTTATTAGTATCATCTACTTTCGCATAAACATGCATAAAGTTGTTGAGATAAACAAAAAAACAGAGAGAAACAGAAGATCAATTAAGCATTAAGGAACCCAAAAGATGGACATAGTACCATGGCACAACACATTCATGATGAATAACAGATCAAAAATAATTAAAATGTTAGTACGAGATAGTGAACAAAAAAACTCCACGCTTTCAGTCAAAATTCAATCTTTCTCACCTTCCAAATAAAACATATAGCATATTAGACTAACCAAATAAAGGAGCATTAACAATCATAAAACACCAGGTCAACAAAGTCTGAAGATGCAGCACATCAACCAGTTGAGACTTACTCATCCCAGGAAAATTACTTATCATAACATAAATGAAAGAGTCTATGTGTATGCTTAGAAAAGGGGGGGGGGATTAAGTAAAGGATGACAAAAATAAAATGTACATGGAAGCCTATGCAAAATGCTTAAGGCTATGGGTTTTATTAAGTGATCCCCACGGTGGAGGAGAACTACTTGAATGCATGCGTAAAGCCTTTCCAACTTCTCTTTTGCTCAAAAAAAAAAAGAAGGGAAAACTTCACTTTTCACACCCTAACTATTAGACAAATTTCATTTCAGGGTCCAAACTACCAATTTCATTACATTTTGCCCTCGAACTATTGTAATTCATCAATTTATGCCCCTTAATCAGATCTTACAGTTGAAATGAGTGAAAAATGGGTTATGTAGCATAATCTTAATGGTCAAATCATATCAAAGGACGTAAATTGATGAATTTCGATAGTTCAATGGCGGAATATGATGAAACTGGTAGTTTGGACCCTAAATGACATTTGTCCAATAATTACGAGGCGAAAAGTGAAGTTTCCCCAAAAAAGAAAAGCCTTTCCAACTGACAACGGATGAAGTGTACATTGCCCGAAAGCAACGATGAAGGTAGTAACCATCACTATATTCCGATCAGCAAATCAGTATGACTCATTAGATAAACATACCACCCTGATCAAAGCGACAAGGACATGAGTAGCTTCCCAAAAGGTCTAGTTTGTCTTCTTCACAACCCTGGTGCAAATTGAATTATCTAAATAGGATAGCTGGTTCAAGAAATGTACTTCCTCCTTTCAATCTATACAAGCCCCAGACAAAAGTTGTATGCTAAGAACTCTAAAAGCATATCATTTATGTGCTTGCCTCTTCCGTAATCAGAAAGAGCAATTAGAGACTACAAACAACATCCTTATTCCCACATATGGCACGTTTAGGGATAAGCCATATGCATGCACTCAACAGATCTTCGACAATGCAATAATACGAAACAAAGGAAGTTGAGGCCCTTGAGAAAACTTGAAAGCTGGAGACAACAAGTCTCCAAATACTAGAAAGATGTCAATATATTACCCATGCCATGCAGTTTGCAGATACTAGTAGTTGCAGTCTTGTCAGGCTATACGAGTACCGAAAGAGTGAAGGTAAACATATTTGAAGGGACGTGCTTTAAGTGATTTTGGTACAGTTCTTTGTACTGTTCTCACATTCTTCTAATAAAACTTGCTTATTTATCAAAAAAAAAAACTCATGGATTTCTACTGTTTTATATAACAGAGACTTTCTAAAGATCCAAATTGTAGCAATATTAAGATCCTACGTCGACAAACTTAAAATGTGGCTTGTATATATGTCACTACCCTGGAAAAGTGTAATGTCTGATGCCCACTGATGGGTTCATCATCAGTGGCAGAGACAGGGGGCGAGTAGGGGCCACCGCCCCCCCAAAATTTTTTTAGATTTCCTGTTTATCAAGGGTCTGCCCCCAAGTTCCCCCATTTCTAGGCCAAACACGTGAAGTCTGCAACCCCTGCTCTTAAATTGCGAATTTGCTTTCTTCCTTACATTAACTAATTACATAAAAAAAATGAAGAAATTGATTGTTTTAACCACCCGCAAACAAACAAAGGAACTTAGCAGGCCAAGATAATTAATTACAGGATTGAATTTAGAAAGAAACTTTGCACTTGAATCCTTATATCGTTCCATATAGGGCTATTCTAAACATGTTTTCTTAAGACTATCCAAAAAATCTTTTTTTTTTTTGATAAGTTGACTATCCAAAAAATCTTAACTGTCATTTTCTCACAGACAAGCATTTAAAACATTAGCTGTCCAAATATATACAAAATTTAAAACATTTAAAATTTGACTTATGTATAAAATTACTTGCTAAACAAAGACAAGTACTCATAAACATAGAACATTGACCATTTTTGTCTTAAATGATATTCCAAAAATTAAATTTTATGTTTATGTGTATTTTCTCTTTGTTTAGTACATTATTTTAAAGCTCGAAAGTTAAATTCCAAAAATATGTAAAAGCTAAATGCTGTTTTTTTTTTAGTACATGAATTTATTATATCCTTAAATCTACTCAAATTCTCATTGTTCACTCTAGTTTCTCTAATTCCTAAAATCGCCATTTCAGGGGAAAGAATTCTTGAGCTAACACCTACTATTTCAACTGAGAAAATATTGAGTGTGTAATTAAAAAGAAAGATTCTTCTATGTTTATTTATGATTTATGACTTTTTTTGTATGAGATTTATGATGTTTTATTACTAGAGACATTGTCACTTTCTAGGTCAAAAAACATATTCATTTTTTTATGTACTTTTTGTATCTTGCATTATATTTATAAAATTACGATTACTATTACTATAAATGAAACAACATAAACAATCAAATAATATATATATATAATTATAATTATTATAATATCCGCCCCCCTAAGACAAATTCCTAGCTCCGCCAATAAAAATCATCATAGAACATGATAAAATGTAATCGCAATGTAACATCTAAGCTGGTTCTGGAAGAAGATAAAAAGGAAAAAAAAAATATTAATCCGACTGAAAGAAGAGCAGTTAAGTTCTTTCTCCCTTTTACTTGGTGCTTCTTTATATAAATACTGGGCCTCGGGGAAAAGAAAATAAAGCAGAAATGCCATAATCCATTTTCTAAATTTTGAACTTTTGAAAAGCAGACTGGAAGGTTAAAAACAAAAGAGATAGGAAGAGAGAGAGAGAGAGACATAGAAGCAAAGGAAAGAAAGAGAGTACCTTGGCTTCGTAAATGCGGCTGCTATGAAAAGCAAGGACGAAACCCTTCGGAGAGGGGCAAGAGTCGGTGTCATGAGGGTAATCGCGGTCGTCGTCATCAATGTCCATGTCGGAGTCGGTCTCGGTGATGGCATCGTCGGAGTCGGTGGCCCCAGTATTTGAGCTGCTCATTTTTGTGATTGTTCGAATTGGGAACTCGTGAGATTAGTATTAACCAAAATTCGATTGGAGCAGCTGAGTCTGGAGCAATGGAGGACTGTGGCGATTCTTTTCCGGAAGGACCAGTGTATCCAACGAGGGTTTTTCTTCTGGTTGTAAATTAAAATTTGTAGATATATGTTTGTTTTTTTATTATAAAAATAAATTTATAAAAAAATATTTGTTTTATTAAGTTAAAATTTTTGATCATTTTAAAATTCAACGGCAAACAAAAAGCACCTCCTACATAAGCAATGCGTTTTTTTATGTATTATTCTTTTCTTCTGGCTGCCATGATGCCATCAAACTTTCTTACCTCTCAGTTTTAGGATTTTGTAAAAATTTCAATTTTTCACCTCTTAATTATATAATTTTAAGGTATATATTACTAATTTTTTTCACATTTCACCTTTTAATTATGAAAATTTATCACATATATCATTTTTTCCCACCATAATGAAAATCTTAGACTTCAACCATGTTTGGGGAGGAAAATTGTTGTAAGAGTAATTCTTTATGAGTTTTTTTATTTTATTTTGGTCATGAAAAATAAGATTAATTTTGCAGTTGGCATGCTTGGTCGTTATCAAAGTAATCAAGGGATGTATCACTGGAAAGCTGCGAAAAGAGTGCTACGCTATTTGTAAGGAACTGAGGATCATCTACTCACCTTTAGAAGAATTGAAAATCCTGAGGTGATAGGATATTCAGACTCTGATTTCCTGGTTGCACAAATAACAGGAAATCCACTTCATGTTATGTGTTTTTGCTACCTAGTGGCGTCATTTCATGGAAAAGTATGAAGCAAACTATAATTGTTACTTCAACGATGGAGGCTGAATTTGTGGCGTGCTTTGAAGCCACAATATAAAGTTTATGGGTTAGGAACTTTATCTCAGGGCTTAGATTTATTGATTATATGGCCAAGCAGCTGAGAATTTATTGTGACAATTCCTCTACAATGTTTTTCTCCAAGAACGATAGGTATTCTAATGGTGCAAAACTCATGGAGCTTAAATACTTTAGTGTCAAGGAGGAAGTCCATAAACAAACAGTGTCCATTGAATACATCAAAACTTCACTTATGGTTGTTAATCATTTGACGAAAGGATTGACAGGAGAGCAATTTAAAGAACATGTTGAATGGATGGGCCTTATGAGTTCGCTCATGAAGTGAACATGTTAGTGAAGTCGGATGACATCACCAATTATGGGCCTTATGTTAATATATATATATATATTATAATCTTGTCATTAAAATCATTAAAAAATACTGTTCATAATTGATGATGTCAAAATCACCAAGAGCCGGAGCCGATCAGACCTGAAAGAGAATAAGAAGATGAGTGACGTCGGATGTGAGGACTCTGATGCTAAAGTTAGACATTGAGAAGAGTTTAGTCTAAATAAGTACTTAAGTTCGATAAAATATAAATGGGTGCTAGAGTCTTAAAGGGATTCTAACGATATGGACTTCAGAACTTCTTGTCTCACTTGCAGTCCTGAAACCTTTTGAGTCATGAAGTGATTAACTTACCTGGGTTTGTAGATCTAGAAGGCGTTTGTGGTCTTAGATGAGACTACTGATGAGCTAGTGTGTCTCAATAGACTGAACCGATCATATTATGACCCATCAATAGTCTTAATAATTAAAATGTAACATCACTGCATGTATTCAAGATATTAACATATATTAGTAGTTTAGGTTTATTATGTCAAATTTCTTGCTTTGGAGTGCAAATTGCGAAAACAGCGGTTGTTATAAAATGTGGTAGTTTATAAGGTGAAATACTTTTTAATTTTAATTTTCTTGGTTTCAACCTTTGATAATTATTTTCTCAATTATTCCATATTTCCATTTAAGTTCTCCTGGGGTGGTCAAATCATTCGGATAACAAATACAATAACTCGACAAGATGTATACAACACGTTGTATGTGTAGGGTCTCTTTCAGTCTACATGTCGACTGTCTTGACCCTTGGAAATTGGAGAACATACACGAGGAACGCAGCCAGGTTTAAGGTCCAAGCTGCTTTGTAGCAGACCCAACCCCCCCCTCTGCGTTTTTTTAATTTTGTTCCTCTGATCAGATGTTCATCTACGGGAAATGATACAGCTCCCGAAAGTTATCCCGAATTCGATCCCGAAAGTGACGTGTCAAATTTTTAAATGGGGATCCCGGTTCTCTCCTTCCCTCCCGGTTCATTCTCCCTCTCCCCCATTTGAACCCGATGATGCCCAAATAGGGATTTCAAAATTGAAATCCCTACTCTCTCTCCCACGACAACCTCTCTCTCTCTCCCACGACAACCCCTCTCTCAGACCGAAGCTCCCAACCCCCTTTCTCTATCCGGTGAGCTCCTCATCCCGATCGGCCGGTAAGACTCATCTTCTCCCTATTTGCGTTTGATTGGCTTGTTGTTCTGGTTTTTGGATCTGAAATATCTTTGCAATGGTAGACTGATTTCCACCATTCTTACACGGAGAGACGAAGATGACAACGAGGAAGATTCCTGAGAGCTTCGGGTCCCCTCACTTCTGTTGTTTTGGGTACAGTTTCGGGTCCCCTCATCTTCCATTTATTATGCTCATCCTATGTATGACGCTGGGCACATTAGTGAGGTTGCAGGAATTGAACCTAATTGTTTGGCACAGCTCGCAATAAATCTAATTGTTTTTTTGAACCTAATTGTTTGGCACAGCTCGCAATGCTCATCCTAATTGTTTTTTGTACTAGTCAACATAACGCCTTGAACGTAATTGTTTGGCACAGCTCGCAATAAATCTTTTAGCAACCATCATGGGTTTTTAATATTATTTTTGTTATTTGGAATATCTGTGTTGAATGTGATTAGTTCTCTGTAAGTTGAACTACGACATGATTATTGCTGCTGTATATGTTGCCTGGTTAAGAATCTTGCATTGTATCTTGACTGAAAATTACTGGCTTTTAGGCAGCTCATCTACACCTAAAATTAGATTTCTTTCAAGTACATAGCTATAATTGCCAATGGATGCCAGGTTTCGGGTCCTGTGGAAAAGTGTGCATTCTTCAAGTCCCATGTCCAAACAAGAAAAAGAGTCATATTCAAGTATCTTGTCTTTTTATGAATAGTTTCTATGTTTCTGTAGTGATTGAAATTTCTAAAGTTTGATATTTACTTTTTGCTTGAAAATGGTATGCACCAGCTTGAGGGATTTTCCAGTAAATTCCATCGTTTGCAGTGATCGAATATGATGAATATCGTTTGGTCTGTTGTATTCTGGTTGTTTTCCTTTCTCAATTAGATTGAAAGTGAGCTGTTGTAGTGATTGGTCTGTTGTTTCTGTAGTGATTGGTCTGTTGTAGTGATTGGTCTGTTGTTTCTGTAGTAGTCTGTTGTATCTTGTCTTCAAGTCCCATGGGTGCATGTTGTCATGATGAATTAGGACAGTAGGATTAGTTTAGAAAAAAATAATAAGGAGAGATTATAGGGTGGGTATCATGTGTGCTTCATGAGACCAACTAGGCAGTACTCCCCCTCTTTTAGGAGCATAATTTTTGCTTTGGATGCACCTTGACTTGTGGAGAGAGTTTCTTTCTTTTTTATTTACCTTTGCTTCCATTCAATAAAGTTGTACTGTTATGCTACATATCAGGTTCAGTTATCATTATCTCTTTGCGTTGGAAACATACCTTACTTCTTCTTAGGAGAAAAGTGTTTAGGCCTTAGTTGTTATAGTTGCGCCCTGAGCATATGGTTCTCCCAATCTAAGAAAGAACGTCGTGGACAGCGCAAAATCCCGGTCGACGATATTTTACATGCGGGCTAGACGCCGAACATTCGGTGAGTATATGGTGAATCTGCACTTATATTGAACATGTAGTCTGCTTTACTTAAACCGTCAATTGATGATGTCACAATCTATCCATTTGTCTTATGTAGGGGACAACGCCTTGTGGTTTTTTCCAGTGGATAGATCTTGAGATGGATAAGCGGGACCCGGCCGAATATGTCCCCTTATTGAACCGCAAGATACAGCGGCTGCTGTCCGAGTTGAAGATGAAGGATGATGAGCTACTAAGGGTCAGAGCGGAGAACCATATGCTCAGGGCAGAAAACCAGATTCTCAAGAAGGATCCTGAGTTGGAGAGGATGAGGGAGGAACTGGTGTTGGGATTAGCTGCCTTTGGTTTGGCAGAAAAAACCAAACCCTCGTCCTCATCTTCAAGCTCCAGTGACCTTTAATGTATTTAATATATCACGACCAACACCCTTTGGCAGGATCTACTACTTTGTAATCTAGGGTTTTTATTTTATTTTTCATGTTGTTTTGGCCTTACTCAGATATTTATATGCTATGTTATGACATAAATGGCGACATATATCAAAAGAGAGAGATAGAGAGAGAGAGCAACATACCTTTCGGCTCAAGATTGCCTAAAATCGTTACCAATTCTTAAAAGAAGTCAGAAGACGTGGAGGAGTGACCAAAAATTGCCTACAGGCTCAGTTAGTCCTCAAAATAAAATAGGACGACGATCCTTTAAAATTTTAATAACTGATGCCACTCAGCGGCAAGCAATTGGTGAGTCAACAAAAATGATTTTGGGGGCAGTATTGATGCCAAAGCACAGCGCCACAACATTCCCTTCGAGGAGAGAAAAAAGGCAAATTTTTGTGGATGTGGGATGTTGGCGTGGACCTATACATTGTTGGCAGATTTTATACACATACACTTGTTCAATTCTATCTTTTCCGTCCTTGTACCAGAAAATAAGCCTCCTTTATCTGCACAGTGCACTCGTAGCTCTTCTTCTTACAAGTAATAGAGTAACAAAAATATACTTTCTTTGAAAAGAAACCGATACAACAAGTGAGGCAGGGAGTAGTAACAATTACATGACGCCAGTCTAGGCCCAAGTTATTGGAAAAGTGACAGCGAAAATGCCCATAAATGAACAAGTGTGAACTGGTGAAAGTAAAAAGCCAAACCAAGACCCCGCCAGCAACGATCTCCAGCCACAACCATCTCCTTCTGCTGCAACAACCATCATTCTTGTCTTTACTGCTAGCGGAACTCCCTCCAACTGCACCCACAAACATTGTCAATAGCTATAGTTCTACAATTGAACAACAATCAAAGGAATGACGACTTGTGTATGTAACATTACCAAGTGTAGAAGCTCTGCATCCATGGCCATGGTGGTCAATTCAAATATGAATGATGCAAATACACGCTATGAACACAATTTAGTTGCCTTTTTCCGTGTAAGGGTAGTAAAATGTACAATATATAACGCGTACCAGGACACTTGGAGACATTAGCAGAGGCATGACAGATAGAAGGCAAGCCTAAAGCAAGTGTTACATTAATCTGTAATCCCAGGTTTGGATTATTACGATCTCTGATGATGACACACAAGCAAGTCCTATTGTCCTTGAGGACTTGTTTAAGCACAGTACTTGCATAAAATTTCCTATACCAGTTTTCCTATACCTGGTACTAAAACAGTACTTGCATAAATACAATGAGCAATAAACAACAAGTTGTCCTGATAAAGGTGCCACTAGTTAGAAGTATGATAGCAACATAAATACAAGTACGAACGTAACATGGTCATGTTAAAAGTACAAAGCCACTAGATGACGATGTTGTCATCAGTTAACCGAGCACCACGAGCATAGAATTGATGGAATGCAGCAAAATACGGATACTTGACATCTTCCCAGTAGTGATTGTAGGCGATGTACAATGATGGTTGAGTAGGGCATGAACTTGGAAAAGGATGGGCTTGACATGTATTGCAATTCCAGAGTCGGTAGGAATCATGGAATGGGTCGCGACAGTCATCCAAGCGAGTTTCTGTGGTGAGTCGTTCTTCATATCACAGGCTAACTGCGACAAAAGGTTCAGCAGTACCCCTTGACTCACAGGGAGAGGAACTAACGACAATACCCACCGTAGATCAACCTTGATAAAATGGGAGTAACGGTTAAATTGTTGTTAAAGGTAAATGAATGCGTACGCCATGAAAAGAAATATTTGTGCACAATAATTAGCATGAGATATTTTACCGCTGAGAGGAACCAGGATACAATGTACATATCATTACTCTGGAGGGCTACATTGAAAGCTTTTTCAAAATTGTGTTGAAGTACCAGGTTTGACAACTCCATTGTTATATCAATTGGCACCACAACCTAATGCACACATGTAACAACAAATGTTGGCAAATAATTTCATAAAAAACCAAGTAAAGTGAGACACTTGTCTTCAAAGGGATGTATGTGTGTACCTGAGTACGAGTTACACGACCTGGCACATCAGGAAGCACACACAATGGCATTGGGCCTTGAGAAGCATTTGAGATCTTGCGTTGCTTTTAAGGCCTACAAAACGGAACCCATGGTTATCGAAAGGAGTGTCAAACCAATCCCAAGAAAAAATCAAGTTAAGCAAGGAATTATATTTGCCACCTTTTGTTGTGACTTCTTCACCGCTTTTTCCATTTCAGACACCATTCTTGATGACCTTGGTCTCCCTTTCCTTGTAACCTTAACAGGACTAAGGACCATATTACTTTGCGTCGCCGAAACATCATTACTCTTAATGACTTCATTACAGCTAGAAGACGCAATTGCGACAATAGGTTGTTGGGAGCCACTAATGGGCTCAAATAGACGGAATTCATCTATCAACTGATTAAAATTTCCCATCACCTTTTCGTATTTGCCCACATCCATCGAGGCGATCGATGCTAGTTCATTAAACTTCTTGCACAGGCGGTCATATCTTTCGTCATTAGGGTCACCGTGAAAAGCATCGTACGCACTTTTAATAAAAGTGTAATGTCGCCTTATGTCCTTCCTCCATCTCGCAAGATAATATTTCCAGGGCAACTTTGACACTTTCTTTGATAGCAGCACAGAAATGGCATGGCAGCACAAGATACCGCTCGTTTCAAACAATGCACAGTTGCACTTCACCTCCATTTCTTCATCATTGTAGTAAAGACAATGTGATTTTTCTTTTATAGTTTGGTTTAAAACCCCTAGCTGGATCACTTCGTACGTAGAAATTGTACCTTCTACTTTAAGACAAAAGTGATTACACTGCATAACTTTCTGAAACTCCCCCTGAACTTCGCGTTGGTATAGACATCTTGAAAGCTCTTCTCTAAAGGAAAGGGACTCGAACACGAAATTATACGATTGAAAGAATCGAAATCAACATTTGTCTCCTTCTCAACCATTTTCCTCAAAGCACAGTCAAACTGATCAACAAATTCCTTTAGTGTGGTCTGTGAGTGCACATAACCATCAAAAAACGCATTCATACTTTCACTCCGCTGAGTTGTATTCATTCCCGCTCAAAATGTATTTTTCACATATGTCGGGACCCAAAAAGTCTTCTCACTGTATAACCCATCCAACCATGTGTTATGTTCTAATTGGTAAGTCTCAATTAGAAAATTCCAATTTTCCTCGAACTGTTCACAGGTTTCAGATTCATACACACAATGATTCAAAGCAACCTTAATACCATGGAAATCAAGACTTGATGCAAATTTTTCTGGTAGTTTTCTCATAATGTGCCACAAACAATATCTATGTTGTGTCTTGTCGCCGAAAACTATTTCAATTGCATTCTTCATGGCCCTTGCCTGATCTGTTAATATTGCACCTGGAGTTTTACAGTTCATGCAACCCAACCAAGTTTCAAACAACCACACAAAGGTGTCTGTATCCTCATTTGATATAAGTGCTGCCCCAAAAAGCATTGACTGACCGTGGTGATTCACACCTACGAAAGGAGCGAATGACATGTCATATCTATTGGTCAAGTACGTCGTGTCAAAAGAAATGACATCCCCAAAGTCCTCATATGCTGCTCTACTTCGTGCATCACACCAAAACACATTTCGCAACCGACAATCGTCATTCATGTCCATCACATAGTAGAAGCCAGGATTTTTCTTTTGCATTCTACTGAAATAGTCACTAAGTGCTTGACCACCTCCTTTACCCAGCCGAAGCTCTCTTGCCTTGTTAATAAAATTTCGACAATCTCTCTCTCCGAAGGAAATATTTTCATACCTCCCCATTTCAACAACAAGAGATCCAAAATTCTTATTTGTACGGATTCCAGCTCTGTCATTTATATCTAGCCTTCTTTTCACAAAAGCTTCAATCTGCCTATGACATTTCATTAACCTTGCTTTGCCTGGGCTTAGACTATGGTTATGTTCAATCACAACTTTTTTCAACATCCACTGTCCAGTGGCACGTAACACTGCACAAATCCTGGCTGGGCAATTGGTTTTAATTGTTGTTGGCGCAACATCAGTTTTGGCTTTCCTTTGTTTGCCTTCACGAATACATGTATAAGTTACGTGGGTGAGAACCCACTCACTTCTTCTATTGCCTCTTTTCACCACTGCAAAACCCTCTTGCTTAGCATACTTTATGTAGTACAGGAAAACTTCGTCCGCCGAATCAAAGAGCATTGATGTCTTAGGTTCTTCAATTTTCTCATCCTCATTTATCATCTCGGATACCACAACATTCATTGCTTTATCATCCCCGTCTTCTTTATCTTCCAACTCTAAATTACGTTAAAAAAATTTAATAAGAAATGTAATTTTCAAAGTCATACTTGGGTCAAAGAAAAATAATTTCACACAAAATTATCAAAGCCTAATCAATTTCAGGTTCATCTTCGTCAGTCACATCATGGTCGCTATATTCGGATTCAACTTCTCTCTCATTCTCCAAACATGAACTTGAACAGTCCATATATAATAACATAAGCTAGCCACAATGAGTAACTGAAAAGGAAAATAAAGCCCAAATTTACACTGAACTCAAAAATTCTCAAACCAATCAACTTGCCTATGACTGGGAATCGCTGTTTTTGAGAATCCACTATCAACAACAAAGAGCTAAGGGATGACCTTCTAGCCCTTGGAGCAACATCACGAAGTGGCTTCCTGTTTTGTAAAGATTGAATAACAATTACAGCACAAGATAGATATAAACTGGGTAAAAACATGCTATAACAAACCAATAAACAAAAAACGCCTGACAAATAAAACCACTTAAAAGTATTTTCCTTTCCATATCCTTCAGTTTCCAAGTTGTCAACATTACATAATGCTAAGAGTTAATTTTCGTTGGATACAAATAGATATATATATTCTTTCTGATTGACTAACAGATTAAATTTCATCCCTAGGTGTTTTCAGAGCAGCATTCCTTCTGTTCAATGGCTTCTGATTTGGTGACCAACAACATGAGAACAGAACAAAAACTAACCTGTTGGGACTTTTGCTAGCTTCTACAGTGACCCCCTCTGCATCGCCATGCGAATCAGAAATGAAAAATCATCTGCGTTCTAAAACCCTCAAATGAGGGAGAACGCGTGTTTTAATTGCTCCACGAACCGACTTTTTCCATTTGAACCGGCATGCTATTTTAAGTGGTGAACGACCCATGTCAACCCGGTCATAGCCTCTTTATCTCAAATATACTGGCCACGTCACTTTCAAGACCGAATTCGGGATAACTTTCGGGAGCTGTATCATTTCCCTTCATCTACCTCTCTTTTATTTGCTTGTCTTCTATATTTTGTACTTTGTACCTTTACCTGCTCATCAATTTAGCCAAAAAAAAAACAAAGAAACATCTGATAGTGGCGTTGGAAAATATTTCCTCAACCAAAATTTGAATTACCTTCTTCAATCCTCTCTCGTTCTCTTTCTATTTTTTTTCCTGCGATAGCATGAGAAAAAATATGAGATCACTGGTCTACACAGGAAATGTACTTCCGGTTAAAGATAATATCATAATCAAATCTTAAAGATTTGATATGATATTACGGTTATTACGATATTTTCCTATTATGCATTGTATTGTCTTTATAAATAAAGACCTTCGATTTGAGCCTGTGATTTCAAGGTCCGATCTAACTCTTCAAAGTTGTGTGTCTATTATATGATTCAAGATCCAATAAAAAAAAGCCATATGTTCAGCAAGGGAGCAAGTATTGTGTGCATATTGTGTTTGAGGGAGGATGTTAAAGATAATATCATAATCAAATCATAAAGATTTGATATGATATTACTGTTATCACGATATTAAAGATTTGATATCGTTTTCAAGATTCAAATTTTGAAAAGTTGAGATTCAAATTTAAATTATTTTCCTATGTTTTGTATTGTCTTTTTAAATAGAGATCGGTTAGAAATAATATCATAATCAAATCTACAAGATTTGATATGATATTGTTGTTATCACGATATCAAGTTTACATGTGATATAGTTATCAAATCTCAAAGATCCAAGTTTAAATGTAGATATCCAAGTTTAAATGTATGAATATTTTTCTATCATGCTTTGTATTGTTTCTATAAATAGAGACATTTAACTTGTAGTTTGTATGCACTCATATACAAAATACAGTCATAAAAGAGCTTTCACAAACCGAACCACTTAAAATCTCTTGTCTCTTATTATTATTTTTTTGTTCCAAGTTTGGTGGTCGGAGCAATGACAGTAAGCTTATCTAGCAATTTTTCTTTTCTTTTTCTCATCCACTCTCTTTTTCTTTTGAATGTATTGCTTAATACTTGGTTTCTGAGAAAAACAAAGGGAAATAAAGGAAATTATCTTGCGCATTATGTCAGATTTGTAGCTTCCTATCTTTTTCTACCTTCATGTAATTGGCAACCCAGAGCATTTCTAGTAATTTCTGTCACGGGACGTTGATATTGTCCGCAAGTAGAAGTCGCAATCTTTTATTTAGATCTTCAAATGGTATATGCGCTCTGGGTTTTTTTTCGGTGGGTTTTTGGTTTTAAATGGTTTGTAAAGGTTACAGAGAATAATCATTGGTGTCCTCCCTCCCGCGAATCTCGATTGCAAGTTTTGTTTTCAGTCTCCCCCTCTCTCTCTCTCTTCCTCGTGCCTTTTTCACATTTCATTGTTACCAATTTCAGCCGAGATGGAGTGGCGGCCATATTAAAATCAAAGGGGTTGAATTTTAAAAGTGAAATAACAATTTTTTTTTCTTTTTTTAATGTAAAAAAATTGTCATTATAATATTAAAAATTAAGGATTAAAAATATTAAAATATTGGAATACATGTACCTTAATATGAGAGCGTTTGTTTCTTAAAATTTCGGCACCTAAATTTTCAGGCCAGATTAAACAATTATAAAATAAACTATATTTCTCCCTTTAATAATTCTTTTTTTATTATAATATTAATTCAAATTTCCTCTCTCTTCACTTTTTACCGACTCTCATAAAATATCTTCACTCATGTATCTTACTATGAGAGCGTTTGTTTCTTAAAATTTCGGCACCTAAATTTTTGAGTCAGATTAAACAATTATAAAATAAACTATCTTTATCCCTCAAATAATTCTTTTTTATTATAATATTCATTCAAATCTCTCATCTCTTCACTTTTTCACCAAACTCTCATAAAATATCTTAACTTTTACATCAACCTAAATACTCCAAAATTTCAACTACCCCAAAGTTTCAACAAACAAACACCACCTATGTACTACGACTTAGAGGTGACAATTTGATTCTACGAGTTTGCATCTTCTGAAAATGTTACAAAATAAATTCGTTCTCAAATAGTTTTAAAAACTTATTGCTCAATGTACACTACTATGCAATCATTCATTCAATCATCTCTCATCTTATTACGCAAATAACTCTTGATGATCTAATTCGAGTTAATTCTCTACTTAATACTAAAACTTTGGAACAAATTGCAAATGATTTTGATGGTTGTGGTCTTGATGCCATTAGGTGTTGTCTTTATTACTTTTTTGGTTACTACCACAACTGGGCTTGTCTTTTTTTTTCTTCCACTTTTTCTTTTGACAAGAGGATATTGAGGAAGCATTTGCAATTTACTTTCTTTAGGTTCTATAGATTTGGAATTGACACATTCTCCAAAACAACTTTTACACACAAAATAACAATTGAGGGCAAATCATGCTCCGAATAATAAAAACAAAAACCATTTTGTCTACGGAAGATTACCAGAAAGACCAATTTTTCTATTATGCACAAAGACCATTTTGCCGTGATGCACTATGGGCTTTTCAGGATATAATAGTCTAGATTTTTCAGATTCCATTGTATCCTAAACCCAAAAGTTGGTGGGGGAGAAATATCCTTTTAAGCAAAGTATCTGTGAGACCCCGATTTTCTCCTACGTAATTGCTTATGTATTATTTTATTTTTCCAATGTAATAGCTTTTATTTCTTAATGGGGCTATGTTTTGGCCAATGTATGGCCTAATTTTTATGTTATGGTATTTCGATTAAAATGAGATTTTATTTCATAAAATCTCTTTAAATAATTTAAATGCCATTTTATGCAAGTATAAATTATATTATATTAAGAGCCGAAATTTGCAAGTAAGTTCCTCTTTTACAAATTGATATTTTTCATTTACCTAATATGATTCATGGACCATATAATTTGAATTATGATTTAATAATTTCCTTGTATAAGCCGAAATTATTAATAGATTAAATAATGAAATTCTTTTGAATACATGGATTAAATATTGTATGTGACATGTAATATTATAATGTGTTCTATATTATTAATAGAATTTCCATTTGAATATTCAATGATAAGCTATGTAGTTATGTGATAAGTTTAGAAATGATTTAATTGATAAGCACACTTGCTTATCATAGTGATAAGCAAGCATGATAAGTTAGGAAACTTTTAGAGTGATAAGACCTTGTGATTATTGTAGAGATAGGCTAAGGCCATTATCACATGATAAGATATCATACTTGTAAGATGATAAGCTATTGGAATGGATAGATAAGTAAGAGAGCTTATAAAGTGATAAGTTAGGAGAGAATGAAACTAAGTTGAAAGTTGGTTGCCATTTAATGTGGAAGTAACTAGGTTGGTTGAAAAGCAACCAAACTAAGTGAGATACAAGCCATCTACGTAAATGCTATGGGATGAATTTGAAAAGCCAAAGCAAGGCCATGTGAAGTGTAAGAGATGTGTAAGTGGTGTAAGGGAGATGAAAAGCCATAAAGCAAGGCCATGTGAAGAGTAAGAGATGTGTAAGTTGTGTAAGATGATGAGACAACTCATGGAAGTAAAAAGAGAAGAGAAAAGCAAGAGAGAGAGGGAGTGATTTACGTTGGAGCATATGAGGAGAGAAAGAGAAGAATTTAAATGCAAGCCAATTTTGAAGACATGTGATGTGAGAGTGAGAGAAGTGAAAGGAAATAAAAGAGAGAGAGAAGGATGTAGACATAGCCTTGGTCGGCCAACTCCTCCATTCATCCCCTATCCCTCTTTCAAATTCTCTCATGACCATTCTCTCTCTCAAACCCTATGTCATAGCCTTAGGGTTGCATTGGGAGACTCAATCTCACACAACCCCCTTGCAAATGCCATGACCGAATCCCTCATTTCACTCAACTCTCTCCCATTTTCAAGCCTTGACCGAACCTCACACTCAAGAGTTCAAGGTTTGTTCATTTCATCTTGCACCTAAACCACTTCCTTCTAGCTTGCCAAAACTCATTCTAAAAGCCAAGATAAATCTCTCTTGTTGTTGACAAAAATCCTCCCTTGAAAACCCTAGTCATTTGACACCATTTCTCTTCAAACTTACCATATTCTCTTAACCACCAAAGAACTTCCTTTAAATCAAGCTTGGTCATTTCTAAGGAGGGTGGACCGAATCTTTGAAGGAAGAAAGGATAGGAAGAGTTGGTAAAGGTTGAAGGTGAGTTTAGTTTCATTGATGATTTTGCCTTGAGCTTCACAAGTACTAACCAAAGATACCTTATTTTCTAGGTGCTCAAGCTTGGACAAACAACAAGGTAAGGCTAAAATGATTTTGTTGGGTATAGCATAAGTGACCGAATAGGTTATGTATGAATCTTGAAGCTTAGATCATAATATGTCTTGATGTTGTTGGATCCTTAATGTCTAAGAACCCTAGGATGATTTCATGCTAGATCTAACCATGGAAACCCTAGATCTAAGGTTGTATGTAAAGAAAAAGGCAAATGAAGAACAATGTATGCTAAAGGAAGTTAGATCTAAGCTTTGATGTGTTGGGTTGATGAAAGTTGATTTCTTTGTTTAGATCCATGGGTGTGAATGTGTATAATGAATGGATCTCATGTTGATGAAATTAATTGATGGAAAGATTAAGTGTATGCATGCTAGTTGGTCACAAATGCAAAGGATATGCATGATATGATTTTTAGCATGAAAAGGGTAACATTTTGGGGTATGGTCGAAAATGAGCTATGTGGATTTTCATGTATAGTTTTGAATATGTGTAGATCTGGACATTGGCCTTAACATGTGCAAGATTTATGACCTTAATGCATAGTAGATGATTATGTTAAGTATTGGAAGCATGCATATTGAAGGCAATGAAGGAAACTAATCATTTGGGTAAAAACATGTGTTGGCCGAATGCCATGAGTATGGTGTATGGTGTTGGTGCTTTGATTTATAGATATTAGGTTGTGAAATTGTTGATTGGAGGATGGGATCACCCTTGGAGAAAAAGTTGTGATTAATTGGTGCATAAATGGTAGTGGCCGAATGTTGTAAGAAAAGGTAACCCTAAGTGCAATTCATGATTTATGGATTTTCATTTGTTGTGTGGGATAAGAAAATTGGGTTAGGCTAGTTGGAATAATATTGTAGAGCCATGATCTTTTATTAAATATTATTGGAACCCTAGTTAAGTTTTACTCGGGTTTTATTCGAGGTTTAAAGTCTAAGTTAAGATTTAATCATGAATAATTTATTAATAGTTAGATATAAGGTTTAATGTAGTACGTGTAATAAAAAGAGACTTAGGTTTAAGTCTAAACCTATGAGTATTATTTAACCCTAATCGAGACATGTACATGGATAAATATATTTTTATTTCAATAAAAATATTAATGATTTAATAAGCTAAGTTTTGAATATTTGTTAAGGAAAAGAATAAAATAATTATTTTGTAATTAAATGAATTTCAGTGATATGTATATATATATATATATATCTTCGATTGATGACTGATTTCAAAAAGAAATGATTTCATATTCTTAAAGTCTAAAGGATATTTGAATCGCTTGTAGGCGATCCACGTGTCTGTATACACGAACAAGGAGACCAAGTGTAAGTGGATACTGTAAGTGGACAGTAAGTATTTCTTTTCAAAACTGGAATGACACACTGCATCGTTTCATGAACAAGTATGGGTTTTAAGAAAGCATGACATGATATGAATTTCATGAACAAGCATGAATTTTAAGCAAGTATGAATTTTAAGCAAGCATGACATGACATGTGCATTGCATGAATTTTTCAAGAAGAAAGTTATGCAATGATTTTTATGGAAAAAATATGAGAAGTTTTATGAAACGATAAGTTAAGATAAGGGGCACCGGTCGGTACCGTACCATCAAGTTGGACTCCCATACCGAAGGACATTTATGAGAAGGATGGGTGAATCCAAGAGGCTGTGCAAGCCACACTGAATGACAGTGAGAAGGTGTGGTGCCTCCAAGGGTCGTGTCTAGCCATCAGGCCTGAGGCCACTTCAAGGGCTAGCTCGACCAGATGTTAAGGTCTCCAAGGGAATTCGGGGACGGTTCCGAAGGGAACGCACAACCCTGACTTCAGGGGTCAAATGAAGCGAGCCCACAAGTAAAAGATATGAAATAATTATGAAAAGGCCAATAAGGGCACAAGTACGAATAAGCGATTTTTAAGGGCCAAGGGCCAGTTTACAAGCAAGTATGAAAGAAAGTGGTTTTCAAGGGCCTGGGGCCGAAAACACTAAGCAAGAGCATATGCATAATTCATGAGCATGCATATGCATCAATTATCAAGTTTTCTTTCTTTCATGATTAAGCGGGCATAAGTCAAGAGCATGATTTAAGTTTTATGTTTTTCCCTTACTGAATCTTTTTGACTCACATTTTTAAAATTGTGTCATTCCAGATGTATCAGGTGAAGAGAGTCAGGAGGACTACCTGACCTAGTTGCCCAAGATATTATGTTTCGCATTTTGTTGATAGTGACACGAGCGTCACTAATTGGGTTCTAATATGTTAATTATATGTTTTGTATGAACTTAATGAGAACCCTGTTTATGTAAGAATATACTCGAACTCCTCGCGATCCTGTACGTTTCCGCCGTAATCAAGTAAAACAATAAGTAAGAACGCTGGAGTCATCCGGGGGATAGCTCGCGGCTGTCACGGTCCCTGCGGGATGCCGTTCGGGGCGTGACAGTATCGTTGTTTTGCCTTAGTAGCATTTTCTTCTATCTCCAACACAGTAGGTTTTTCAGGTACATTTTCATGCGAAATCAGAGAGTTTCCAAAGCTTTTCCAAACTGAATTGCGGTGGCAATGTTCTGCTTTCTACTTTGTAAGTCGAGGTAATTACCGTCTTACGTAGTACTCTCCTCGCTCGCTGAAACCGACAGTTCTAGGAGCACAGGACGAGGAAAAATTGGCAAACAAAAGAATACGTCTGTAAATTTTTGTGCAAATAAATAACTCGAAAATTCGAAATTGTACAAAGAAGCATGGCAATTGGCAGGGTACAGCAGAACTGGAGCTCTGGGACCAAAACAGCACAAAGAAAGCAATTTTTGATGGAGGGACTATTGTAGAACTGCATTTAGGGAAGCTTAACGCCACGTGGTGCAGGAGATACCAAATGAGAGAAAATAAAGAAATACACTTGTCACACAATGATTGGTCATGAGCTAATAGACAGTAACATGTAGTACAATTAAGCTAATCTATTTAAAAACTAGAAAAAATAAAAAGGAATTTTTTTTTGACTTATGACAATCCCTTCTCCCTCAGTGTCCGAGATCTCTCGTTGGGGTGAGTTTTTTTATGTAGGGGGAGCGGGGAGGCTTGGAGGCTTCGTTCATCACGAAATGAACTAGTGGTAGTATCCTCCCACAAAGCCCCATGAAAATAGGAAAGCCAACCACCTCAAGGGCCTCTAAGAATCCTCCCATAAACCCTCACGAAAACTAGAAAGCCAACCACTTCATGAACGAGTGGATGCCACTTCTGAGATGTCAAATGAATTCAAAGCAAGGAACCAAACCAAACCAAATCAAATAAATATGCAAGGGTTAACATGAGGCATGAATAGAAAGCACTGGGATCAAGGAGGGCCCAGTTTAATCCCTAGCCTAAACAAAATCTTGGGTGGTAATTCAGTTCAACTTGTAAGGTAGTTAACAAACATACTCTTGACTCTAAGCTCCAGCTGATATGGCTGAGAAATGGTGAACAATGGAGGTGGATAAGCACCCCTGCGCCCAGCCAAACTGCGTTCTTACTTGTAACAAAAATCATTATGCAAGCATCACAGTCCCCCAAAATAAAAGGATCGCATGCGAAATATATATGCTTTCCTTTCTGCACACTCCGCAATCACAGCAGAGGCAATGTTCGACCCGACATACGTTACTATAATGAAACAAATCCAGTAGCAGGGAAAGCTTAGAAAAGTCCGACCCTGCTAAGCAACGAGAGAACAAAGTGCTCAAGATGTATACTATAAAACAAAGTTCCAATCCATACAGATACGGCCATGCCTGCTAGTCTGTCCAATGCCGATCCTTTTCTCAAAGGATACAGACTAACAATAAGACAACTTCGTATACCCAAGTATTTTGGTTTTATACAGACCTAATCTAAGACCAACCCTTCTGTGTCCTTAGCAAATCAGACAGTGGGAAAGGTCAGAAAGCGTGGTACTGGGTAAGTTCCGGACATTTTACTGCAACTGGACCTTTTGTTTCTGTCTCTTTGTGTTTATTCGGAATAAGTATCCACCACAAACCCCCACCCACCTCTATCTACTCTGTCCAGTTTCGCTAAGGTTCTTCCCCTTTTTTCCTCGCTTCCAAACACGAATTTTTAAGCAACCAATCAGCACAGAAAAAGAAAAAGAAAAAAAAGACACTATTAGATGATAATACTTGCTATATTACATTATTTTGCACAAATTTCACAATCCCATTTCCTTTTTATACAAAAAGATCAAAAAGTCAACAAGAGACACCAGAACATAATAAGCATACATATTTGGATATCAATATACGAATCCAAACCATCAAAGCAATCAAATGCTACACTTAACGGAACGAGGGGGGCAAAAAAAAGTCAAAATTAAAAATATCCCATGGAAAAAGAAATCATCTGCCTCCCTTATTGAAATTCATCTTCTCGTAGTAGCGAATAGAGAGAAGTGATAGCCAGAGATTGACCTCGTCTTTTCCCCATCGAGGCGACGGCTTCGAACCGATCACCGGAGCTAACGGAGCCCAGGACGTCGACGACGAAGAAGCCGATGAAGAAGAAGAAGAAGAGGACCCGGACGTCTGGGGCTTAGAGAGAGGCCAGATGTAAAGGGAGTGGAGACGACGGAACCCCCCGAGAGCGAGGACAACAGATCGGAGCTGCTGATTGGCGCAGCCGATGTTGGCCCAGTGCCTGGTACAGATCAGCTCCCAAAGCCGCTCGTCCTGCGCCGTCCTATGCCACAGCTTGCTCACGCACGACGCGGACGCCAGCGTCCTCGAGTCCACATGCTTGAACACCTCGTACAGCAGATTCTCATCCAGATTCACGAACCCAGTTCCTCTTTCCCCTTCCTCTCCCTCCTCCTCTTCTTTCTCAACTCTAATGCTCTTCATCTTCTTGTCAGCCCCACTCTCCGTTTCTTCATCAATGGCCAGCCCACGTTTCATAGCTGTCGGTTTGTGCGGCTTCGTAAGTTGGGGGTGAAGAAGTGAAAGGAAAATCTGGTGGTAAATTGAGAATTAGTAGATGATGTTTGATTAGAAAAAAAGAAGTAAAGTAGATAATCAATGTTTTTGTGTGGGTAGGGAGGGACAAGCTGTTGTGGGCAAGCGAAGAAGAAATAATGGAGTTAGGGGGGAGATGGTTTATAGGGGAGTAGGCATATGTTTGGGTTTTGGTTGGTTTCGAATACGACAAGATGAGAAATGAATGCGGTTTGATTCCTTCTCGAATTGGACGATTTTGTCCTGGCGTTAGCTTTTACGGTGGGGATGTGTTTGTTTTCGCAACCCCACTTTGGCTTTTTTCATTGCTTTGCTTTTGTTTTTTACCTCCTTGTTTCGAGGATTCTACAACTTGTTTGGCTGCGGCTGCACTCACACTCTTGCTTGCGAATAAGACCTTAATCCCATTCAAGGACTCGTTTGGCTACCGGTTGGTTGTCGTGTTGCGTTAGACTTGAACGTGTCTCATGAGTGGATTTCACAACTAATCGTTGATTTTAATTCTCTGATACTTTTGACTTTATAAAGTCGACAATTATGCCTACGTGCATATTGTAATTGGTAATAGATATGACATTGACAAACAAAAATTAAAAGCCTCTTCTCTTCCTAGTACACTTAACCCTGTTCTCGCCCTTAGCAACCATGCTAACTCTGCCTAATATTCCTCCCACCATTTGTCTCAGAAGTGACTGACTACTTTCACTTTAGAGATAACTTTAAAAACTAGTTAAAAATGATGAGATCATTATACATCACGTGAGCACTGAAAAAATATTGGATGCAAATCAAATTTTTGTACTCAAATAAGATGGAACCTCTTTAAAAGGCTTAATTGCCTTACAGGTATATCTGGTATAACGTTTTTATAAATTAGTCCATGTGGTATCATTTTATATAAATAAATCCACGTGGTATCACTTCTTGGTAAAAGTTAGTCCCTCCGTCCATCAGACGTTAACATACTAACGACGAGTCAGTAGACCGCTATATTAACCACATCAGAAACGAATGAGATGATGCGGTCGACTGCTACATTAATCGGTTGACCGCTACATGAACCGGTCGACTGCTGCAAGTTGCCTCTTTGTAGCGGTCGACCGGCTCTCATTCTGTTAACGCTTGATAAACATATGTACTAACTTTTACCTATAAGTGATACTACAAGACTTGTTTGTATAAAGCGATACCACATAGACGAATTTGTAAAAACGTTATACCACATGAACCTGTAATGCCACTAAGCCTTATTTAAATAAAGAGCTAACTTTTCGTAATAAGAAAGTACATTACCTTCTCTTATAATTTTAAGAGCTTCGTACTCGTAAGCTGTCGTGAAACTAAGGAAGCAATACTATCTTGAAAGTGTAGTAAAAAAAAATAAGCAAGAGAAATGAGTGGAATAATTGATCTCCATGAACTACAATATATTCTAAATTTTGTTATATTTCTACAATACATTTTAATACTCTTATATTAGCCATATGATCATAATGAGATATATAAGAATGCAAAATACATGCACATGAATGTTGCAAACTTCAAAGTACTTTGCGAAAAATCAAGATTAACATAGAACTTTTCCGAAGATCTCCCGGATAGAGAATCAATCCATTTATACCTATACGTAACTCTGAGGAGTTATGGCCTACAAAGATTTTGACATGATATATACCTGATTATGTGCCTATACAAGAGAGGTTTTTGGAACTTAAATGGATTTCTTCGAGGACCAATACCTTTTGAATTTGTTTAATTTGAGAAAAAACAGGCCTCTTAAATAGGCAAAAACCATTTTGTTAGTAATCTTTTGTCTATTGTGCTTCAATGTTTCATAATTGATTGCCTTAATTAAGATTTACAATTAATTAAAATTATATACTTCACCTATTATCTCAAAGATGTCTAACATTAGTAAGAGTCAAGATGATAATTTCCATCCAAAGTAATAATTACCAATCTAATCCTTTTTCCCGACTGACAACTAATTAATATAATTGTTTTCATGCGGAGAATAACAAGCGGTCGTTTCCTATTGGGAAAATTAACAAACAGTGATTGCAGAACAACAACTCACTTTTCTACCGCTGCCTTTCTATTTAGAATTTAACTTATGGGTAAAAATTAAGAAAAAATTACTTATGCTCCTAAATTATAGGGTTGATACGTCACTTTAAAAGTCTGGACTACTAAGTTGATTCCATTGAATTTTCTAGCTATCAAAATTTATTTACGTGAGTTCTCAAATAATATTTGACCCTAAAAATCATGACATATATGTAGTGGCGGAACCAAGAATGAAAACCAACCCGGACGAACTTTTAAAGCAAAATGACTGAATTTTTTTTTTTCATACGTAATGTAAAAAATTGTCTTAGAGTTACAATATCAAAACATTAAAGACTAAAAACATTAAAAATATTGAATTACACATACCGTACTATGTACTACGACTGAGAGGGGACAATTGGATCCTTCGGTTGTGCATCTTCTGAAAACGTTGCAAAATGACTTCGTTCTCAATAGTTTTAAAAATTTCCCACTCGGTGTACACTACCTTGCAATCATTCATCTAATCACCTCTCATCCTATTACGCAAATTAGTCTTGATAATTTTCATCGCAGAGAACACTCTCTCAACGGCTGCAGTCGTAACCGGTAAGACCAATGCCAACGTAATAAGAAGATAAACCAATGGATACAAAATTCTTTCTGGTCTCAACCATCTTCACAGCAAGAACTCCAATATCTTGAAGCCCAGAAAAACATTAGTTCTTCTAACATCTCTAATGTAGGTGTCAAGCTGATGTCTAAGTACTACGTGATCAATTGTTGAGAAACCTTCCCCCGATTTCCTTCACAATCCAGCCTAGAGTTAAGCAAGAAATGAAAAAAAGTTTTAAAGAAAGGAGATTACCTACCGCAAAATCCTAAATTCACTTTTCCCCTACTTTTTTTATTCATTTTCCAAAAATTCTACAACAATCAGAACACAACCAAAATGTTGCATTCAAAACTCTGACTTCTTTCCTTTCCCACATTTTCTTAGCAACCAACTCTACATCAAAGCCACAACGCAATTAAAATCTACACCAAAATTTAAGAGAAACAAATCCTTAAAAAAAATTGGTAAAAACTTAAAAAATAGACATTTTTTACATCCATTCCTTTTATTTCTACCTACTTCTCTCAGCAACCGAAGAAAGGATAGTCAATCATGAATCATCCCCACTACCACAGACATGTTTGATGAAATCCCTCACCAAAAAAAAGAAGAAGAAAAAATGGAAGCTAATATTCCCGTGCCGGTACCTCGAGAGATCGAAGGCTGAAGGCGGTGAGTTGAAGGCTGAAGAGAGAGAGCCTGAGAGGTGAGTCGGCTCAGTCGGGAGAATGAAGATTGCATAGGGAAGAGATGAGAGATTTTTTTGGTTCAAAACATAGGGGGGAATATCGTCATTTCACCCCTTGTTTAAAAAAAATAAAATGCGGCCTGAGCCTGATGGGATCAGTCTCAGTCCGCATTTTTTAATCACCCGGACAGGCTTATGTTGGACTGGGCCAACCAGGGCGGCCCAGGCCAACTTTTTTTTTTAAAAAATATACATGAAAAAAAAATTCAGGGGCGGACCTCAGGCGACCGCCCAGGTTCGCCCGGGCCTGGGTCCGCCCCTGCATATATGTATTATAAATAGGTCACATGATATAATTTTGACGGTTTGATCTTATTTGAGGACACATATTAATAAATTCTGGCGGTCGCCTGAGGTCCGCCCCTGCATATATGTATTATAAATAGGTCACGTGATATAATTTTGACGGTTTGATCTTATTTGAGGACACATATTAATAAATTCTGATAATTTAAGAGATTAATATGATAAGTGATATAATTTGTATCCCGAGTGATATTTACCGGTACAAGGATGCAAAAAGAAAATTTCGCGTATAAATTTGTTTGGCAGATGTGTCATGGCGGGAGACAAAAATTAGCGGCTGCCAACGTTACGCAATTGTCATGGCCGGTGGCCTAAAAGGCTTCAGCTTATCTGCGGAGGATGTCAAAGAATGGTTTATTAATTTGCAATACAGCAAGGCAACCGGCCTATTAGCTCAGTTGGTTAGAGCGTCGTGCTAATAACGCGAAGGTCGCAGGTTCGAGACCTGCATGGGCCACTTTGAAGTGATATTTGTTCCTTTCTGGAACTGGACTCCGGATCAAACAGTGGAAGTGAAACGGAGACTTTTGGTCCAGCGAACCATTTCTGGGCCGATGCCAACTTGCGAACTCTTTTTTGTTTTGAGTAAATGAGCCTTTCCCTCCCATAAACAGATCATTTCCGCGTCGGTCTGTTATATTATTATTCTAGCCAAACTATTATGAAACTCTTTCTATTCCAAACATGCTGGTTTGCTGAAAATCTTCAGTACTATATGAATCTACGAACATCTCATCAACTTTTGCACTTTATCTTGCTCTCTCAGCAGCTACACATACGTTTTGTACTTGCAACACATTACCTTCGTGAAGTCCGTCATCGTGATCATGAATTTGAAGAAGACGTGTATTATCAAACCTAAAAATTAGACCAAGTCCGTATCCGATTCCGATCCCATTTGAAATTTGAGAAGAAAACTAATTAACTTGTTGTGGATCGAAAACTAGAGTTTCTGCATGTGACTCGCCAAGTTTTTAAATGTAGGGAACGTCGAGGCCTTCTATGTTGCAAACTAAGGATGGAATTTCACACAACACGTAGCATACTAATCAGTTTTACAACCTCGCGCAGCAGTTCTTCAAATGTCTCATTTTTCCAAATAGAACTCTGCAAGACTGCAACATGTAACTTGCCACAATCACAGCAAAAGGGAAGAGTAATTGATACCTACCAGGCTACCACACTATATATATTTTCTTGTACAATCTGAGATTCTGATACAACATTAGTCTGTAATACAAAGAACGCATTTCTGCACCTCAACTATATATATATATGGTATGTCAACTTGCTGAAAATGAAGAAAATGGAAAATGGAAACAGTAAGCACTCAGGCTTAAGGAAATTGAAAAAAATAAGGGAACTCTACAGACAAGTTTACCCGGAGAAGATGATCGTTGAATCATTAGTGTCCGATTCCTCTTCCACTAGGGCCAGTATACGCCTCAGCTGTGTACGTCATGTTGGCTGTCTTAGTAGAAGGATGAAACATGAACGGCCTGAGGGCCTCCCCATCTACGTCACACGAAAGGAGGACGAAGAGAATTACAACGAGGATGGAATTCAGGGAAAAGACACGGCGGCAACGCGGGTGCTTCATTGTCGTTTTGCTCGTTCTGAGACTTATTTTGTTGCAGTCGCTGCTTGTGATGCGCCTTAAAGGATGCGAGTGTGTTGGAGGGGAATACAACCTGCTTTGTGCGTATTTATAGTTGAAGAGGCAACGGGGAACATATCTTTCGATTCTCTGCTAAAGGAATTAATTAAAGAATATTATGGACCCTTGTGGGGAAGAATTTCGATGAAGACTTTTGGACTCTTGTGGGATTCTGCCAGTCTTTTATCGTGGTGGGTGTGGTAACAATATTGTGTAGAGTACTTGAGTGCAATCCGGCCACCATTTTAATGGTGAAAAATGGGCTTTGGGTGCGGTGGCTAAAGTACCGAATGAGGACGTTGGGCCTTATTTCCTCTACAGTAGCAACAGCAATATTATTAACCTCGTGTCTTTTTATTTTATTATTTTTTTTTATCGTTGCTTAGAGGGGGAACAAAATGAAGAAAAGAACTATATTGCCTTCAGAAATTAAGGTTTAGTGATAACGACTTGAATAGGCCCGAGACTTTTAAGATCAGATGAAGATGGGTCGTTGTAATTGAAATTTACCCTTTGTTTGGCCCTACTAGCAAAATCCCATTTTATGAGTCACTTGCACTCTATTACTGGAAGTCATATCATGGCTCCTGGCTTTTACAACAGATTTCAATTAATGATTTCCTGTTAAGATTAGGCACTCTATATCATATTCCAGTGCACGTTTTATATATAATTTAATTAGGCAATGAACCGTATTAGAGCTTCCAATAGAGTTCAATTGGAGATTAAAATATCAATATCGAATTCCAGAAAGATATTATATTGAGTGAGATTTTGCATGTATGCATAAAGTATCTCAATTCGAATAAAATAAGTAGTATTGTTGTTTGAGCCCGTATGCCCGTGAATTGGAGATACAAGCTTCTTGTAGCACGCCGTGAAACCGCAAATAGGCATGCTTGTCAAACTGGCAAGTAGTATTGTTGTTTGAGCCCGTATGCCCGTGAATTGGAGATACAAGCTTCTTGTAGCACGCCGTGAAACCGCAAATAGGCATGCTTGTCAAACTGGCAAAGTTCCGCCTTAGGCGGCTCTTGCCGGATGGTCCAGGGCCCTGTTCTACTGTACCCACCCACTATCCTTGCTGGATTTATCAGCCGTTGGTTGCAACCTGAGCATGGAAAGGAAGATCAAAGCTCACGAGCAGCTTTTAGAATTGATACCCAGATTTTGCGCACACTACAAAAATAATATTTAAGCAAGTTAACCACTTCAGAAAAGGACAAAATTAACATCATTAGGATTAATGTTGCCATGGTAAGGTATCGTTTTGGAACTAACCAAATGGGACCATATATATGACATGTTCTGATCAAAGAGATTTAAAGTTAAACAGATTTAGGGGAATAAAGTATTGTTTTTTTCTAGGAGGTGACTTGTGATTATCGTTAGATTATTTTGCTAGGGATCGTAGAAAAGTTCCCCGAAAATTTGGACCAATCACCGCGCACGACAAAGAAGGAGCTATGGTAAGCAATCACAACACATCTGGTCGCGGATTGTGTACCTCGGAAAGAGTTGGTCAACCAAAAACATTCAATGTGTATAAAATAAAATCAGAAGAAAGGACAGCAGTAGAAACAATGTGTTACGCATTTTGTCGTATATAGCAAAGAAATAAAGACTTTTTGATCAATTTGATGTTTAATATGCTGAAATAGGATGAAGAGAATCATCTTAAGCTCTGGAAATCAGCTGGCAAGTAGGATGGAAGGCTGCAACTTGGAGGAGTTAGTTTGGTAGAAACTAGAGCTGGGGATCGATGCGATCTTTGTAAAAAGCCCGGAAAAATCATGCTGATTTCGACATGGTTTGAAAAATTTGATGGATCGATCACAACCCATTTAGGATACGATATCCAAAAGATCTGTGAGCTAGAATGTTTTCATCCAGATCTTTCGGTACGAATTCCTTTTAGCGTAAACAATCTTCACACGGATTTTGCTTAAATACTTTTAGCTATCAAGGTCAAAGTATATCGTTAGGACCATGATTGTACATACCCACAGCGCATTCTACTCTGATTTATGGTACCCATATGTACCAGATCATTAGGGATCCAAGAAAAGAGAAAAGACGGATCCTCGAAACATGACTGCGACTAACATGTACAGGTGCGGTCAGCACCAAGATTTGAGATTGAAATTAACGTATGGAATGATTTAAGAAGATGTTTTATTCTAATTATGGATTGTGGTAAAGTTCTACGAGTCTAGTTTCCAACACATCAAATTACATTCGATTTGGAGTTTTCTTGACAAAGTTATGATTAAATTACTCCAAATTGGTTAGGCTGACAGCTAGTTATGAGGTCTAGCGAATTTTGGACGATTTTCCTATTTTTAGCAAGCCTTTTTGTATTTTTAATATGTCTTCATTTTCCTAAGAGTTTTTTTTTATGTTTCTGGCCTAAGTCTCAATTAATGTTTTGGAAGTTCTATTTCTCATTTACTCATGCTTGGGAGTTGTTACAAGCTCAGCTATTTAAACCCTTCTCAAGCAATGGAAAAGTACAGATTTTAAGTGTTTATACAACTTAAGCCTTAGGTTTCTTTAAAGAAGGATTTCTTCTTATCAACTTTTATCCTTTGGTGGATTTCGATAAGTAGCGAGTTCAACTCTTATCCTTCGGTGGATTTTCGATAGGTGGCGAGTTTTTGTTATGTATCCTATGTTGGATTACATTGAGTGGTGATTTCTGTATTCTTTTGTGTTTCTACTTAAGTGGTGAGCTTATTTATCCATATGTGTGAGTTAGAGTGTGATACCAAATACTTTCCCTACCTTCCAAGTTTCCAACAAAAATCCCGATGATTCCCATCACTATCCCAAGAGCCCATGAGGCGTCCCGCACTTTCCCTAGCTAGTTAACCCCGGTATCAGCAACTAGACTTGATCAGTTTGTTTTTTTGCCAAAAAAACTGCTTTTACGTTTGAAGTTTTATGCAAAGGATCCAAAGGATTAAATTTTGACTTAATTAGTCTTTTGTGTATTGATTTTTAACAAATTAGTTCTTTAGGTATAACTTTGAACGCGCAAGTCCCTATAGCCTATTTTTCAAACATATGAGTCTTCTCGTCCACTAAAAATTAGCTGACAAACGGAAAATCGACATTGGGTTAGGGTCGGGATTTCCATTGTCGATTATTGCTTTCGGGTTCTTTCCCCAGTCCCAACCCCATGTCGATCTTCCGTTAGTCTACTAATTTTTGGTGGATGAGAGAATCCATGTCTAAAAAATGAACTACATGGATCGGCTTATTCAAAGTTATACTCCAGAGACTAATTTGTTAAAATTCAATAACAAAGGAACTGTATCGAAATTAAACCTTAAATTTTTTAGGTGGATTTCAGGAAAAGCATAGAATCCAAGGCAAGTGCAAATTAATGAATCCAATGAAATAACATTTCTAATGTTATTGTAATAGGAATAAATACCCTTTTCACCTTCTAACTATGCGAGTTTTCACACTCTTCACCTACAATTATTATTTTTATTATATTGCACATACCAACTATTAATTACATACACTTTACACCCTCAATAAAATTTTTCAAATGATCTTTTAACACGTGAAATGACAATTTAATCTCCATAAAGTTTTTGGTAATTACAGTTTCACGAGGGTAAAATCATAATTTTAGATGCCAAAAGATTAATTTCCGTCAAAATTTAACGAAGAGTGTAAAGCATCTAAAATCAATAGTTGGTCAACTGGTGCAAAGTAGCATAAATAGTAGTTGTTAGTGTAAAGTAAGAAAAAATAGTTGTTGGTGGTGCCCCAAAGTATCAATACCCTTGTAATTTGGAGCACAAAGTGTGTATTGATCCGTATTTATAAACCCTCAATATTTACTACTATATTATGGGAACCAAAAACTTGAACTTCCATATTGTCACCCAGACTAAATGTATATGAGATGCAAGGAAATTAATTAGGTGTATTCTGGACCCTTTTTTCCTCGTGTTGAGGAAAATTATCACTAACCCAAGGAAGAAAATATTCGACAATGTACTAAAAAGTAAACCTCACTACAACAATTTTGATCTTTAGTGGCGAAATCCATTTCGTCACTAAAAATACATCTTTAGCGGTACAATTATCGATTCGTCGCTCAAGAGTCTTTTTAGCGACGAAAATTAATTTCGCATCTAAAGATGAATTTTTTAGTGACAAATTTATTAGTCACAAAAGTGATTTCGTCACTAAAAGTACTTTTAGAGACGAACATATTGATTCGTCGCTATAATGTTAAAATACATGTTTTTTAGCAACAAGTATCAATTTCGTCGCTAAAAGTATCTTCTGCGACGATTTTGTTTCATCGCTAAACTACTTTTTGCGATGAAAATATTGGCTCGTCGCTAAAAATTTAAAATACATGTATTTTTAGCGACGAATGTTTATTATAAATTAATCATATTAATATGCTTATCCTTATAAGTCATATTAATATTAATTATTCTATATATTATGTTATTCTTTATAATATATTATTTTAAAATACCCACTTAATAAAATTTGAAATTAGAGGGAGTGTTATGAAAATTGAAGCTATTATATAATATAACTTGATGACTTAGTTGTTGTTGTTTATTTTGTTATATACAATAGCTTATTGACATGTATGTTATATATTATTATGTCACATACATAATGATATATTATATAATATAGATGTATACCATGTTAAATACCTTGTAACATAATATTTGATATATTATAATCTGTTTAACTGTTATGTAGTGCTCCACTGTATTTAAGTTATTAAGGCATAGCATAGTATGTCACTCAAGTAGGATAGTAGGTGTAAAATCATAGTTAGCCCAATATGTTTGGGCAAAAATCAAATAGCTACCCATAACTTTCAAAATGCCTCTCCAAGATAAAATTACTAAAAATATTAAAAAATAAAAAATGATATTTTTTTAAAAAGTAATATTTTTAAATAAAACTATTGAATGTCTATTTCAATAATCTATTTATTTTTAATTTATTTCTTAAATTTTTATTATTTTATTTATTTTTTAATATTTAGCCTTAGAGGGGCGTTTCGGTATTTTGTATGATTTTCCGTTGAACTTAATGCCTAATTTGGATGGAGGACGAAAATTGATAGGTTTTGAAACTTATGGGTCTCAAATTGTGGGATTGAAAGTTAGGGGTAGCTATTTGATTTTTGCCCAAACATAGGGGGCTAACTATAACTTTACCCCAAGATATTATTATAGCATGATAAATCGTATTATATTATAGCATATGAGTAAATCAAATATTGATTACATCAATAGTTCATTAATCATGTATCTTATTTGTTTGTTAGCTTACAAGATACTATAAAAATATTATAATGTATAGATGTATGTCCCATTGTATATGTATTAGAATGTATTAAATTAAAGAGTATATGGTAGTCCATCATACTGAAGTTATTAAGGTATAATATAGTATGTCACTCAAGTATAATATTATTATAGCATGATATATCATATTATATTATGGCATATTATGACATCATATATGATATAGGACTAATCATTGAGAAAAAAATGAGTAAATCAAATATTGGTTATCACACTTGTCCATAAATCAAGTATCTTATTGGTTGGTTAGCTTATAGCATATTATAACGCATTAGAATGTATTTAATTAACTGAGTATATAGTACCTCACCCTATTAAAGTTATTAAGACATTATATATTATCACTTTATTGTACATAGTGTAAGGTACATTTGCATTATATATGCTACATAATATAAAGTTAAAGTAAAAAAATAAATAAGTAAATCAAATATTGATTAATTACCGTAATAGTCATATATCATGTAGGTTGGCGAGTTTATAGTATATTTATCAGTATCATTTAAAAATCTCATCAAACAAAAGAAAGTACAATACTTAATACACGCAGCGATGAAGTTAGGATAGTAATACAGTAAGCTAAAACAATTTTTTTGTGAACTTTATTTTATCAAAACGACGATGTTTCCCTTTAGAAACAATGTCGTAACTGTCGTTTGAGGGGCCCCTAAACCCTAAAAGTTTTGAGGCCCCTTTCTCCTTCCCCCATTTTTCACAGACAGCCCCTCCCCTAAATTTTTCTTCAGTCTCCTCTCCCCCTCCCGAACGGTGCCTGTCTTGTCTCCTCCTCTAAGATCGAAGATCTCCACGGCGACTCCACGACAGGTCTCTCTGCTCTCTCTCTCTCTCTTTGGCCTCTGCGTTGCTTTGTATCTCTCTTTTCTCTCTCTGTGTTGCTTTGATTTTGAATGCGATTTGAATTTGGTTTGAGATTTTGTTGAGTTCGATTAGGATTTGCAGATTTGGTAGATTTTTTTGTTGGTTGATTTTGAATTCGATTTGAATTTCGTTTGGGGTTTCGTTGAGTTCGATTGGAATTTGTAGATTTTGGATATTTGATTGAGATTTTTTATTTTTTATTTTTTTCCTGATTTTGGTAGATTTTTGCAGGAGTTTTTGAAAGTTTTTCCCTCTGTTAAACAAAGGGCTTTTCTTTTCGTTTGCAAAGTTTTTGACTTGGTCTTCCACCACAAAGTAGGATGGACAAGGGTGCATATTTCTCAGTTGTTTTGATCCTTCTCCTTTTTCCATCTCAAGTTATTTCTCTACTTGTTTGAATAAATGTTTGATTTCGTACAAATCATTAAATGTATGGGCGATGTGGGGTTTTAATTTTCATTATCAGTTTTGTTGTACTCTGTACTGAAATTATTTTGTTTTTCAGTTTCATCATCTTCTTCCCGATGTTCTTTATCGTCAGTTAAAACAGATTATACTTCTCCACTATAAAGGTCTGCTAAGGGTGGTGTGGGTTTGGGGTCCAATTTAGTTGCTATTTAAGAGCTCAAAAGTGAGCCTTCATCTTTGGTATTGAAGGAGATGTTACAGGTATATTGAGCTTGTGTTGCTCTGTTGAGTAAATAATCTTGCGATGTTCAGCTGGATTTTGTTGGGCAGGTATTGGTTTTCATTTTTTTTGTATTCACTGCTTTGGTGATAAATTTCACGATAAATGTTGGTTCATATTGTGCTTTATTGTTATAGGTTAATCTTTTTGTATCTTGTTGATCTTTTCTGCATTTGGAGCAATAAAGCTATGATTGATGTAGAGCTAGCATAAAATTCATAGCACTGGAATCATGCCTTGATGCGTTAAAAAACCAATGGCTTAACACTAGTCGTTATATAGTCTATGTTTGTGCATATGGATATCAAATCCCTTGTTTTGCTTCAAATTTGTTTCGGGTTGTTTTGTTTTACTCATTTTTAAACTTGCACATGGATCCTAGATCTAGAGTTTTATAGAAGTGCTTTGTAAACTAAGAAACTTCACGATTCAAGTCTGATTGATGTGATTAGGATGAATCTGTAATTGGTTGGTTGATTGCTTTGCATTGAACATAAATGATGGAAATATGCGGGAAGTTTATACTACTTGATTATTGTAATATGATGTATATTTTATTATTATAAAATATTAGGAATTATCTATTAATGCTTTGTCTTTATTTTTCTATTTTAACTTTCTGTCTTTGTTGTTTAGATTTTATATACGGGATATGACAATCTTAAAAATAAGAGGTTTCTGGGGCAATCTTAGAAGATTCCAATACTTCAATATGTGATAGTTTCTGGGGCTGAGGTTTGTTGTCACCCGCTGTTTCTCTTTTCTTTTAATTTTTTTTTTTAGTGGGTGATGATGTTAAATTACTTTATTGTTTAACAGTTAAATGACCAACAATATGGTTTTCCTAAGCCAGAAGAATAGCTACAATTTCTGAGTTGAATTTGTGTTTGTTTATTTGATTTTATCATATTTATTTATTATTTGAATTTGTGTTTGTTTGTTTGATTTTATTATAGTTATAAATTCTTTCGGAAAGAATGTTTTGATTGTGAGAATATTTTGGTCTTTTCCAGAGGAATTATCAAGAGGATAAAGAAAAAAAAGGATGAAAAGAAGCTAAGAGAGCAGATGAAGTAATGGCTAGCAAAGCTTTATATACCTATTTCTTTTTTGTATTCATTAAATTTGTTTATCGTGCAAATTGAACAATAGTTTCCTTGTATTTTGAATAATATCTATTCAATATATTTCATTTCATTTTATTAATCATGAAATGTTTTTACATTTTCTCTATAAATTGTAGTACCTTATTTAAAATACAATTAAAACATAAGTATTCTGATGCACTTTAAAATTAGATAAAAATAATTTTTTAGAAAATCAAATTGGTCAATCAAAAAGTAACGTTTCTTAAAACATTCATGTTCGAATGAATCATTCTTGTTCGAACATAAGTATGCTATATGACAAACAAAAGTAGACAAACTGGGAAGAAATTACTTTGTTCAAACATATTTTCTTGTTTTAACATAATTTAGTTCGAACAGATATTCTTGTTCGAACAAATATACTCAACGAAGAATTTGAAATTTCGTCACAAATGAGCATTTGCGACGACACTTCAGCGACTGACGATTTTTTTTGGTCGCTCATGAGCATTTGCTGATTTTGACTAGCTATGAAATTGTATACTTAATTATCCTCTCTGTACGAGGATTCATACGCGGTGGTTGGGACAACAAAGCAATATATATATGTGTGTGTGCGCGCGAATTCCGACAAATGTGTGAAAGAGAAATAAATCTGCAAGTTGGGGTCATACGGGGTGAATGGAAAGAATAATATGAGTGGTTGAAAGATACTTCTCTAAACAAAACTGAATTTTAATTATATAGACAAAAATTTGAAGAGTCAGCGACTATTTCACACCAAGTGACCCTGATTTGAAATTGTTAAGAATAAGGCTTTTGGTAGAACCACAAGAGAAAGTTTACATAAAACCTATTTATATTTAAATTAATATTCTATACTCAATGTGCGATTAATTTACTGAACCTAATATCCCAGATTCAATGGGGGACTAATTAGTGTCCTTGTTGATCAATCAAGTGGAAGCAAGAGCAAGGTGCTAGTCCACCCCTTCCTCCGACTATTAGAATCGTCGTACATGGAGTGGGTTAGATTAGATCTGAGTCTTTGGACCTGAGTAGAAATTATGGGTCTTATGGCCCGGTTGTATGAGGTATATAATCATTTGGAACGAGGCATTTGAGGTAATTTGTTGCCATAAATACTATTGTAATGGGCTGTGTGCCCCTGTGTGTTCGGCCTTGAAGGTCTGTCTGTATATAGACATTATGTAACACCTCTCTCTTGTTAAATGAATTTCACTATTGCCAAGAAATAAAAAGTGGTAATGATCACTCGCGTATTATTGGTTAGGATTGTATCAATTAATGAAAATATTATGTCAAAAGACTGAAAGCTTCAACTAAATGATAAGAACATATACACACGAAAAGATTACCTCAATACCTCACCATTAAAAGAAAACCACGACATAATACAAACTACTCAATATAACCCAACATGAGATACATAATAAAAACTCTCATCGATCGAAATTTGCTCAACGATATGAGTTTTTAAAAGGAATCTTTCTTCCAAAGCCAAACGCTTAATTCTTGAAGATACACTCTAATATATTTTTTCTTTAATAACATGGGATGTAAATAATGTAACTTTGTATTAATAACCCATAGGTAAATATATGTTAAGGCTCACATCTCCAGAAAACAAAGATATTAAACCAAAATACATGACTAATTAAAGCTTAACACCCATGATAGACTCGTGGAGAATTGATATTGAATAAACCAAAAGACATGACTAAAAGATCGATTATAGACAATCGTCAAAATTTATAACAATTTCTAACTTGCCATGCCAGCCCAACCTCATGCAGTAAATTTACCAACCTTCTCATGCGTTGGAAACTAGAAATCCACCTAGAATTAATCATTTGGATTTTAACTCTTGTTTTTTACCCCTCTTATGTCAATAACTATACGAACAATGAGAGCGGAATAAATCGGGAGAAATTAGGTGGGAGGAATATGACAGTGTGGGTGAAATTGGTTTTCCCGATACTGCACTTTCCAAATGATAGACCACCGGAGTCAGATCTTGTACTACCGACGGAAGTGCGAGACCTTACACACTCGACGTCGTAGGTGTGTGTCATTAGGAGAGAGCACTGACTTATTAAGCAACAGTAGTCGATGTCAATTTGGTAGAGCGCTTTGGGTGGTCATCAGTTTATTGGGGGAGGTCATTTGGCAATTGGCATAGCTGGCTGGCACTTGTGGCAACAATCAACAATGGTCTGAGATGATCGACACTCAACCCTAATTCAAATGGCTTCAAGGGAACAATCAAGTTATCAACATACTCACTACTAGAATTTTGACTTTTAGTGCAAGTATATTTTTAGTAACAAAAATTGATTTCATCACAAAAATTGTCACAATAGTCGGTATTTGTGATGAAATTAAATTTCTTCACGAAAGATAAAGTTATTGTGACGAATGATTCGTCACTAAAAAGTATAAAAATATTAAAATAATTTTGGCAAAAGTTGTCGTCACATGAAACATAGCTCTTTTGTGACGAAACTTTTTGTCACCTTACCGTTCGATATTTTGATTGCTGACTTGCACTAGGGCTGTTCAGTGCCATCGGAAAATTCCGGTGGCACCGGGTTGTCGGTGCAGAAATTTGGGGGAAACCCGGTGGTATTCCCTGTTCCCGGGTTCCCCGGCACCGGGAACCTGGGGACCGGGAACCAGGTTTCCCACCCTTTTTTTTAATAAAACCATCTTCCAGGCTTCCAGCGGCAGCAAATCCCCCCGCCTGCGTCACCCCCTCCCCCCACTCTCCATTTTCCTTTCCCCATTCATACCCTAAAATCTAATTGCTCTGCATCACCCCCTCCCCCCTGCGAGCATCTCTCCCCCTCCCCTCCCTCTCCATGTTTGGAATCTTCCTAGCCAAGAGCAAGTTTTTATTTGCGCTTCCATCGAAGTCTGCTGAAAACCTCTTCAAGTAAGTGGGATTCACTCTTTTTCTTTTTCTGTTTTTGTTTCGTGATCAATCAGCCTATGTCTCTTTTGCCGGCTGATGAAACCGTGATCTCTAACAGCTTCAGAGGTGGTGAGCAAGGCAAGGTGGTCCTTCACTTTGATAACCAAAGCTCCAAGAAGAAGAAGCTCCTCTACGGGTTCAAGACCAAACCCTCCTCTGATTAAGATTAATTAAGCAACAGCTTTGTGGTCCTGTGGGTGTAAATTTCCAGTCAATTGGGGTTCATTTGAATTGCAGAGGAGGCTTCTTTCTTCTCAATACAAGATTTACTCTTTTGTTTCGTTGGTTGAAAATTACATTCGCTTAAAAATTGGGGGTTGGGGGATTTATTTATATATTGTTTCTATGAAGTTTTGTTGGGGGTGGAGACGTCTGTAATGCAACAAGTTTTATTCTGTTTTAGAGAAGTTGATGATTGTGAGGGAACATCCGGCTGCCACTCTTGGGGTGGCTGGAACCGCCACTTTCCTTCTTTTGCCAGGTATCACTTCCATTAACTTTTGGGCCTCCTCGTAAATCTATTAGTGTCACTATGGAAAATATTTTAGATGCCCGTATGCAAGTTGCAGAAGAATTACGATAGTGCCTGGTTCCCTGCATCTCCAACTCATTAACCAATCTTTTTATTGCTTTAGACATACCTTTCATACTTCAAATTAGTAACATTCACTATTGTTGTCTCCAAAGTTTCACTTGAACTGATCCTTATGAGACTCCTCTCCTTTGCAGGCCCAAGAAGATTTTTGTTTCGCCAGACATTGAATCGACTACGAAGCGAGGAGGTATCTTGGTGTTTACGTCTGGAGATGCTTCCCTCTCCTATGATTTGATCGGAAACAGTTGTTTCTTTTTCTTTCTGGCTTAAAGCTACAATTGTAACTTGTTTTAAAACTGAATATCAATAATCCCAGGTCCTAGGTTTCATGTATTTTGATTCTCTGGATTATACTCTTCCATGCTTTTGATATATTTTCCTTTATTTTGCTCCATTTTCTACATTGTATGTATGCAGTCATAGGTTGTTAGAGCTGAGAAGAATATAAAGGAGTTTGACCTTTCTGTCGATCTTATGATGAAGGAGAGCAAAAAATTGCTTCAAAGGACATAAAACAGAGTCTTAGACATATGTGTTTTATTACATTCTCTCATAGTAGATTTAGGAAGGTTTGGTAATTATTTGTCATCTCTTCTACTGAGAAGAAGTATTTTGTCATCTAACTGTATTTTTGTAGGAATTAACTGCATCTTCAAAGTGGGAGGACTGCAAAAAATTGTTTGAAGATAGTAGAGAGTTCAGGTATTGTTTATTAGAAATTGTAACAAGGATACTTTCTCTTTAACAATCTCTGTATCTGGATATATATTATTGTTTAATAGATGTCATCACATTAACTAGTCTGTGCTTGGTTGGATTGTATTAGTTTGGATTAGATTATTGATTTTGGATTGGATTGTATTGTATTAGTTTAGATTATATTATTGATTTTGGATTTGATTGTATTAGTGTAGAGTTTATATTTTTTATGTACCTAATATGTTAAAAAAATGATTCAATATGAATGTAGGATTACAGGAAACCACCACCGCTAAAACCGCCACCGGTACGGGCCGGTTTTTGCCCTTAACGGTGTAGGTGTAGGTGACATTTTTTAAAAACCGACATATCCGGTGTAGGTGCCGGTTTTGGACCGGGGTTGAACAGCCCTAGATTGCACAACATTAAAAATTAAATAAACACATTTTTTTTTTCACTTTGTGACAGTCTTTATCACACTCTCTCATGAAGTAGGCTGCCTCTTGTCTTCTCACATTCTCTCTCGCCAATCTGTCCAAGCCTGAAGCCCTCTCTCTCACTCTCGACGAGTACTTTTCTGCCGGCCGCCGCACCAGTAGCAGCCTCACGATCTCCCTCTCTTTCTGTCTGGTATTTCTCTCTCGCTCACTCTTTCTTTTTCCAATTTCATCCCTTTCTCTTCCACCCTTCCCTTCCCCTCCACGAAATATTCTAGCCTCTTTTTCTCCTTAAAGCAGGTATGCTTTTCTTTCCTCTACATTTGAGACAATGAGCTAGCTATCTTTGCTTTTTTTTTATTCAAGATTTAGAGTTTTGGACATGGTACGTTTTGAGGGTTTCAAATTGATTGAAGGGATTTTGTGCTTTGAGAGGTCAGATAATATCCTAAATTATCTTTGGAAAAAGGTTATGCGCTTTTGTAAATTTTTACTTGCATTCCTAGAAATCAAACATTTGGATTTCCTGTTATTGGGGACTGGGTGAATTAAATGATGTTATTTCATTATTTTGCAGCAGAGTGAGAGGTTAGATGACAAGTTTTGTGATGATATTTTTGGAGAGACACCAACAGGAGTTCGCAAATCAATAAGTTTCAATTATTTGCCCCCCATTTTTTTCTAAGTTGTTATTTGCCCCCTATCTTTTTCTAAGTTGTTATTTGCCCCTTATTTAGCTATGGCAGCGTCCCCTGTAGGTGTTCAATTGGTGGGAAATAATTTGGTATGAAATTTTCCTCCGCTGTTGTTGTGGCCTTGGAATGGGCGGGGTCCTGTAAGTTCTTTCATATTGATGATTCTTAACTATCTCATTTTCAATTTAATTGTCTTAGATGCAACAACATGAGTTGCAGATTCAGAGAGAAGGAAAAAACAGTTTTTGCAGTTTCTAGCTAGTGGCTGCTATGAGTTAATGACTTGAATGGTTGCTAGAAGAAGATTTAGAGATGTGTGCATTTTCTTCTCAGTATACTCCATATAGATTTGATAAAATCATATGACGATCAATGACTACTGAGTCACTTTGGGAGATCTTCGGTTTTCTTGTCCCTCACATGTCTGCCATACGTTTGATTGCCTTTGAGCTTTCTTATACAAGCAATATTGTCTTGCCATTAAATTACTGGGTTGTGCTTCTTGGATATCTTGTAAGTTGCAAGTGTTTTATGTCTCTGAGTCAATGGCTCTACTACACCCAGTTGTGTGTCACCTCAAAGTTGCATGTCTTTAGCCTAGACATATAATTGCCTTAGCTTCCAATTATATCCCGACATGATGCAAGAGTTGCATAAGTGAAGCATTTTGGTAATAGAATGACTGTTTACTACAACAAATTGCTAAACTCTAAAGATCATTAAGTCATGCTAGAATAACATATTAATCGAACGTATTTCGTTGCCCAGTAAAAAGTAAATACAAACTCTTAGCTAGAATATCTATTTCACTTGGAGAAAATATAACTAGGGCTAAGTTGGGGGAATTTCGCTATCTGTCACCATTCTTGAACGGTGTCCTAATTGTGAGCATGTGACCTCGTAGCAGAATTTGATAAGCATTTCTTTGGCTAGTTTTAATAGCTGATTATTGCTTCACTTTCTTTCGTGTTTTTTCTAGGTTTATAACTGGTTTCTTTCTTGGTGACATTTCTTGGTATATTGGAGCCTTCATTCTACTTTGTGTCCAAGTGGATCGCAGAGAAAAACCAGGATATGTTGCATGCACGGTAGCTGTAAGTGTTTCTATTGTTCAGTATATCATTTTTCTGTTAGTTCAAGCAGTAGACGAAAAATCATAATAGCTATGGAAGTTTGGGTGAGCTGTATGTAAGAGTTCCTTGGCTAACCTACATGCCAGCAATATGGTCTTTTGGCCGGAAAGCTTTCTTGCCTAGGATATGTCGTGGCATGAATATGTAGAAACAGAGAGAGGGAGAAGTCGGGAGATATTAGAGAGAAGAGAAGAAAGAGCAACAGCAAAGAATGCTGGGATTCATGCTTCAAGTATGTTCAGTGTATATGTTTGTGAATAATCATTTCTTTTTCTTGTAATTGCAATGTGACGGGGTTGGTGATGCAATTATTGAGACTTTGGTTGGTTTTTGATGTAATTTTGCAGTTGCGTAGCTGCTTCTTTTTTTGCTTGAAGGATGATAGTGTTGAAGGTATATATAACACCTTGATGGAATGTGCTGTTATCAGTTATGTGACAGGGTTGGTGATACAGTTATTGAGCCATTGGCATGCTGACATATTTGAGTTTCTAGATTTGAGGAAGGCTAACAAATATGGAAGGAAGAAGCGAAAAAAGGGAAGAGAGCTAAAGCTTCATATAGAACACAATCTATGGTCATGTGATTTAAAGGATGAAATTTTAAAGTTATGCTTCTATGAGCTATAATTGTTCAATCAGAACATTAAAATGCTCACCTTTTTTTTTTCGTTTTATTATGTTTGTTATTTTAGTTTTAGAATGTATTGATGTAAAACTATTATGAATTTTAGTATTTTATTTGAAAGTAATTCAATATTTTCTTCCATTATGGTTTTAATTTTAATTTTATTGTTCTAAATAAACACTTTGGACATTCTATAATCAAATAAATCGTTCTATTGTCAACAACGCATATGTGGACGATCTATCAACAAATAAATTGTTCTATCATCAAATAAACCGTTTGATCGTCTACGAAATTGCCGATCGATCGCCTACGATGTAGCCAATCGATTGTCTATTTTTGGCCGATTGAGCGCCTACGAAATTGCCGATCCATCGTCTACTTTTTGCCGATCGATCAGCTAGTTCGTGTTGAAATTTTTCGTCATGAAAAGATATCGTGACGGAAAAAATTTCGTCACTAAAAATTTTTGTGACAAAATTCGGGTTTTGCCAAAAAAAAAACTAATTAGTGACGCTTTTTCGCTAACGGTGCTCATGATAAAAAAAAGTTCTACACTAAAAGTCAATTTTTTTTTTGCAGTGATTGAAACACATACCCCTGTAGAGTATGTGTACTTTTTTCCCCCTCTTTTCTTCTTGTTTATAAATCAGGATTACGTTTGGCTTGAAAAGCGAAACATGGAGACGTCTTCTCCAGGACCTCTCTAGCTTGCAACAAGGAGACATCAAAGACGTCCATCCTTTTTGCCTGTCGCCAATTTTCAGCATCGAACTCAATGCAGTAAGTTGATTAGAATTTGCATTCACCCGAGAAAGGAAAAAAGGTGCCTTCTCTAAGCCCCGAAGAAAAGGAAACATAGTGGAAGGAGAAATCCTTGCCGACCAGGTCCAACCTGACCCAAAATTTTCAGGAATCGATGCTTGTTGGATGGGACGTGGCAGCACGTCAGTGTGAGATGCAATACTTCTAAGCCCTTGGGACAATAGCAAAAAACTCAATGTCGGGAAATTGTCTTAATTTGGAACCCCAAAAAGACAAAAGATGAGTTTGTAAGCCACAAATTACGAAGGCCGAGTTTATTGTTTGGGAAAAGCTTGAGACATTTTGTATGTATCAAAATCTTCTCGCCATTGGCCCACTTATATATGCACCGTCTTCCTTTGGGCACGGTTCATAAAGAAGACGGAGAAAAATGAAGTGTGACAGAGAGAGATGCATCTCGTATCCATGCACATACGCGGCACGCGGCTTTGGATTCGAAACCGTGTGAAACCAACCGTCCGGGCGCGCGGAACGTGTGATCAGGCAAAAAAGCAAATAATAAAAACCCGATATGCACTTATTGTCGGCTTTTCTTACTTTCTTTCCATGTTCTTTTCTTCATTTCGAGCATCTAATTCCTGGTGACTTCATCAAGTATGTAATATTATGCCCTTGACTTCATGTACGTATAGTCAAATTCGAAAAGCATGAAGAATTTCAAAGTAAAAGACCTCCTCCTTCCTACCAATTCACCCCTCCACCAATCCCCATCTTACAAAATGCTCAAAAGGAAAAAGAAAAAAAATTGAGCCAAGTCAAATAAATACTGTAAAGGTCCCACGTCTCGGCCACGCGAGGTTCACCGTCTTTCGCAAGGAAAACTCTTTGAGTATAAATATGTAGTACCAGTTCACAAGCTAAAGACAGCTTGAAAGGCCTTTACAGAGTGAAAGATAGATACAACAGAGAAGATTACGAAAGAGATGTCGATGAGGAAGAGCCTAAAAACATGGGCACAAAGTCGTCTGTTTGTGCTGGGTATAACCATATTGGTCATATCGGCACAATTTAGTGTTGGTGCGTGCAGAGCCCTTCGATCCCCGTCGGGCACTGCCATGGCAACATGCGAACAAGTAGATGGAGCTGATCAATCAGCTGCGGGAATGGCTTCGTTTGTGGTTTCCGCTAACAACGTCTCGAGCAGTAGTCGTCCGTCGTTGAGGAGCTTGGCGTCTACGTTGGCGTCTGGACCGAGCAAAAGGGGCGGTGGTCATTAGCCCTTTGCATCCCTTCAACTCATTTGTTTTTTTAGTTAATTTTTTGGTGTTCATGTTGCTCATAGACACAGAATGTGATTTGAGTTGATAATTTTTTCTTCTCCACGACTTAGATACTCTACAGGCGCATGTAGTAGACGTTTTTTAGCCTTATTTTGCTTGTATCAATAGGCAATTGTGGAAATCATACCTTACATCAACCATGTATTTTCTTCCTACAAATACATATACCAACATGGATCATCTATATGTACACCTCTCTCTCTCTCGTCCTGGTATATGTGATGGATTTTGCTGTTAGTCGTTGCACTTATGGAAGGATTGTTTATTTGAATTCTAATGGATGTTTGACTTTCTCAACATGAATAAAAAAGGATCATGAGGTTTATGCAATTACGAAAAATAAGTTAAACTTTCAAATGGAATCATATAATGTTTTTGCAGTGAATTCATAAATCTCTGCATATATTAGCCACTTCAAATTTCAAAACAAGGAGGATCTATCTCGGCAACTTTTTTGTTGTACTTATGTTTATTATTATTATTCGGGTTTCCTTTTCCCAGAGCTAAGACAAAGATCTTACGCAGAAATTTACAAATGTAAACAACTTCTCCAATATTGCAAGTCAAAAGATCACAAAGGACATGGAGGAACAGATGTCCCCCCACCTAACGTTGTATTCCTACACAGTTCTTAGCTTCTCTTTGATCACCAGAGCTCGTGATAAAATAGGAGTTTTTCTTTTTAATTTACGAAGAGTAATAATTTATCATGTAGTTTGATGTGTCCTTTCCTTTTGATCCAACTTCGCTTGATCCCCCAGGGTGTTTAGCTCCAGACCTTGGATTGTCGATACAACGACGATATCATTGAATAGTTAGGTTCATCATTTGTCACCTGTGGTTAAATAATAGTTTATCAACTAAAAAGTTACAAGCACCTTGGGTGAACAAATACATCCTTTACTGGGCCTACTCGATCTTTTTGAAAAGTCTAGAGGAAAAGGTAATTTGTCTTCTCTCTAGACTTTTCTACCCTTTTTGCAGCGTTCCCTCGAGGAGCTTCGCCACCTCCGGTCCGCCCAACCCCTGGCTGGCCACTGGTCGGTCAGCGGTGGTTTCTTTGGTACTTCGTTCCCTTCTTCTCTATTTTTGATGTACCTTTTCGTTTGTTGGTTTGCTGTTTCATTTTGCTAATGAGCGACGACCTCCATGTCTTGGTGATCTCCGGCGGACACGCTTTACAGGGTCAGATGCATCGACATAACGTCGATAGTGTTCGGCAGCAAGGGGATGACGCCTGTGGTCCCACGCACCACTTCCAATGCACGTGGATGACACAAGCGCAAACCACCATGCGCTTCAACTCGCTCCTCCGCCATTTTTGCTGTGCACCACCTCTGTGTGGCCTCTTTTGTTGGTATGGACGCTCCTTCGGAGAAGTGGCAGTAAAGTGCTTGACCACTCCTTTGACGACTGAAACTGCCGTTTCACGCTAGGGCTGCACAACCCGGTCCGGTTTTTCGGACCGCATTGCGGTCCTTAAATAATATAGGACCGGACCGGACCACTTATAAGTGGTCCGGTCCGGTCCGGTTTCACTAAATGCGGTCCGGTCCGGACCACTTAAGTGGTCCGGACCGGTTTTAATTTTTTTTTAATTTTTTTCAATTTTTTTAATTTTTTAAATTTTTTTCAAAATTTTTTTTAGGTTAATTTCAAATGGGAAGTGTATATAAAAATGTTAAGTTTTAGTTTAGATAAAAATTAAACGTTTTATGTTTATAATTTGTATTAAAAATATAAAAAATATATATTTTTTTATTTTTTTAATAAATGCGGTCCGGTCCGGTCCGGACCGCATTTATTATTAAAGAGGACCGGACCGGACCGGATAACCGGATTTATCCGATCCGGTCCGGACCGGACCGCATTTTAAAAAAAAGGACCGGACCGGAAATCCGGTCCGGTTTTCCGGTCCGGTCCGGTTCTGTTCACCCCTATTTCACGCCGTGGTTTAGATTCAAAACGGGTCGTTGGACTCAAGTAGGAATTATGGGACTCGTGGCCCGGTTGTATGGCCCATTCGGTCTTTTAAATATAGCTGGAATGGGTTTTATGCCCTTAATCTTTGTAAATGGCCTTGGAGGCCAGTCTGTATGCAACCCTCATGTGAGCCACCTTTATGTGAAATGAATTTCATTATTGCCGAGCGGAAACAAGAACAAATACCTCCTTTTCTGAATTCTTTCTGTCAAAGGCAATCTAAGAGACTAGAAAGTGTGCTTTTATGAGAGATCCTCTCCTTTTTGTGGGTGGATATCTTAGTTGTACAAAGCCTTTGGCCTTCACCGTAAAGAACAGACTCGTACCTAACCGATCCTAAATGCTATGGATGCGGGTGTGAATAGTTATATGCTTCATGAGCATCTGAAATTCATGCTGGAGTCAGAGATGTTTGGTGGCAGTCATAAAAGTTGAAATTCCCAGTGAAACCACGAGGTATGCCTCTCGGAGGGGCCGAAAACTAGCCGTACATGTCAAACGAACGAGTCACCGTTGATATAGGACACACTGAGTTTAGGTCGCCTAAAGCATGCGAACGAGTCAAGCCAACGTGTGAAACGCTGAATCAGAACACTCCAGTCACCACCTACCTAAAGCATGATGACATGGTAGATGGTAGAAAGTTTGACCGTCACTGAACAAAGAACTAAAATGCAAAGTGGAACTTTAACAGGTGAAAAGGGCTCTTAATGCGTTCAGAGCCAGAGATGGGTAAGCAGGAATGCAGCCCAAAACGAATATTCAAGCCCCTTTTCAGATCAAATCCTTGTGTCCCACCACAGCCTGTATTCCCAGTCGGCCAATAAACCCTGCCAATGGGGAGAAAGAAAACTTAGGAAGGGTTTGGGTGACGAGAGCTCAGCTTGCTCCCGTGTTATATTTCAAATGCTGAACTTATTGCAATGTACTTCTTGACACAGGTACACTTTTTAAACAAAGAAAAATAAAAGAAAAAAATACACTTTTCACAACTATTATAAATTTACATTTTACACATTAAACTACCATGTCTAAAATATTACAATAATATAATGTGTAGCGGTGCGATGTGGGATTGGGATACGACTTGGGGGGGACTCATTTGAACTGGGGAAGAGGAGTACAATAAAAACCTTATGGGGAAGAGAGAGAGCTACTTGCACTGATTGAGATACCTTGTAAAGTCCGGTCCAGGGAATAACGGGCATGTTTGAGCCCCAATTAATTGGGTTCAAAATTTTAGGTTTATTACTAAAAAATTTACCACATAATTTTTTATTATTATAATATTTATTAAAAATCTTCTCTCTCTTCACTTTTTCATCAACTCTCATAACATTTTTTACTTTATAATATTTCCCAAACTTCAATACCCAAAATTTTCACTCTCAAACATTCCCAATGTCTAGGGAGTTTAAAAAGTAATATAACCAGCAATCAAAGATATATCGGCTAAGATTGCAACTGAATGGCTTATATGCTTGATTGTTAAAATTTTGAGGTAGTATAAATTTTGATGTCTTCGATTTGATGAAAAAGTGAAGAGATAAATAATTTGAATGAATTTTTTATATTTATTTAGCTTAAAAAGTGGTGTTTCGATGGAAAGAGAGAATTTCGTGAAGTTATTTTATTGGGACCAAGATTTTGGATCCCAAACATCTCCTAACGTATCTGGTACAAGCAAGAATGTGACAATAAGACACAAAAATAGAAATAAATATAAAAACCTAAGTATGCAACATATATTATAAAAGCTAAGCTTTATGCTAGAAGCATGAAAATAAAGCTCTAATTTCAAGCACAAGAGAACTGAAATCCCTCAAGGGGAGTCTTAAACAGCTGCAGCTGTCAAGGTTCCAAGGTCCAAAATCAACCTGCCAAGATCTCCACATACCTTCGCATCAAAAGGCCAATCTAGAGGGGTATATTTCACTGTACGCTCTGAGCTCTAGTGCCCAAGTGAAAATGCGGCGCCATCCATACAGGTTAAAAAGACGCAAATACAAGAAATAAGTACTAAAAAGTGGCAGTAGTTGGAGGAAGACAGATAGTAAAATGCCTCCCTGTACAAGGATAACAGGGAAAGCCAAACTACTCATTGGATAAAAAGGATAGAAGATATATGGTACCATCCATATGCAAGGGAATTGAAGTAGGATCAAGCAACAACTAAGCAACGGGCAGAAAGCTTATGGTGCTAGTCCATGCAAAGACTTGGAGACTGGCACAAGGATCAGAAGTGGTATAGTGCAATCATCGAGGGATGAAGAGAGCTAGCGAAACAGTTTTACGTCAAATAACATCCTCAATTATAAGAACTTAAAAACCATTAAGAATTCAACCTGTAGCATACCGAAGCACTGTATCTACATAGAACTGATTAGAGCTCAAACATATTCATCCTAGATGTACGTACAGATATGGAATTAGTTCTGAAACAAAAGTTCAGATCTTTCCTGTAACTGATCACGTTCTCTCCCAAGAATACTTCCAATCAGATCCTACCTCCAAGAATAGTGTGTTCCCAAAATCTTGTGTCAGATTTCAACCATATTATGACACAGGAATAGCATATAGACATGCACAAACACAGGGAATATGATTATGCAAGTTGCTAATGTCCTGCATTTTATTTGAAGGATTTCAATGTGTCCATTGATATGTACTCATATAATCACAAATTTGAAGCAGTAAATATATGCTAACAATACTGTAATTAAGCCAAAACAAAAAGGCCACATATACACTCATCATAAGACCAGTAGAAGATCTTAAGCAATTACGTCGGTGATGAATATAGAACATAACTTTTGTAGATTTTTTATTTCATATGGAAACCAAAAGCCAGATAACTATCGAAAATTTGAATTCACATGAGAACCTCAAAAAGACAAGACAAGATGTAATCACGAGTACAGACTACAAGGAAAAATACAACGGAAGCCATAGTCTGAAGGGAGAAAAAACCAAAGAACTACTGTATGAGATTAACATCAAAGAAAATATAATGAATAAGAATGCTCAACGTTATATCAAATGCGGTACCGACTAGCTGTTCTCGCCACAGAGGATGTACCATAAGGTCACTTGGTAGTTTTTGCGTTTATGAAGAAAGTAAAAGTATAGCCAACTAGTTTTTGCCAAACAAAGCTCCAACATAAAATTATTATAGCACAAACTCTATCCAACACAAATTAATGAACCAAGAAAGGTATTAGTACGGAAGGAATTTTGAGATTCAATCCATTAGGTATCATTTTATATCCTTCAAGCATAGATAGCTCACACAAAAACAATCTGAGGCAGTTCCAAAATTTTCTATCAAGATACCTTTAACTTCCATGATCCTGCCAGTTTATATCTTCCAATATCCCAATGATATTATGCATTCAATTCCCCATTCTTAATTATATTGCCAGCTATATGACCCAGCAACAGCACACTGACCTCCTAATTCCTAAACAGATTTCTTGTTTATAATGCAAAATGCGGAAAGTGGTGTGGTGGGTGGAAGCTGCTAAGGTGATACACAAATACAATACAACACAAGGGCACCAAGGGTGGATACCGGGGTTCTTGACATTGCGTTTTCCTCCACTTTCCACAGTATCAAGCCATCCGCTCTTGTTCAACGCACCTAAACTACGACATTAACAACATGGAATTCCCTATTTCCTAGCAAAATTTAGTAAGACAGTGGCAGACACATTTTATTTTTTATTTTTATTTTTTGATGACGAGGAAATTCTCCAAAGCCGGACCCTTTTGGCCCAACCTTGAAGTACAAACCCCGGCCCACTGGACCGACCCCACAACCTAGGGAGCAGATAAGTCAAGGGCGATAATGGGGATGTTGGGGCTCGAACTTGGGACATGTTAGAACCCAAGCCGAATCCTTACCACCACACCAAACCCTTGGGGGTACACATTTTATTTTTTAATTCGAAGTACAACGACTCAGAGCCCACATAATATAAAGAAAAAAAAAATGAGCCGCATTTCATCATAGTAAAGGGTAATCATATCAGAGAAGTATCAAAATCCATAAACAGGACAAACAGATCTGAATGTAGCACATAATATCCCCAAATACTAAAAACCCTTATGTAATAGACGCTCCAAAACCTAGAGATAGATCAAGAGTCAGTCTCCACGGACAAGTTCTCCTCACTAGTAGGGGTGGCGGTGGGCTCCACGGACGGACTCGGAGTCTGCGTCGCAGTAGTGTCGGCCGTAGAGCCCGAAACGGCGCGGTTCTTGACGGTCTCGAGCATGCGGCGGCTGATCTCCCTGGAGTAGACCTGGAGGATCTCGATGCCGTCGTCCTCAGTCGAGGAGGAGCCGGAGGCAGAGGAAAACGCCTCGTCCTCGATGAGGCGGGCGGCAGCGGAGGCCTCGTCTTGTGGCAGGGTTCCGTAGCGCTTCGAAAGAACGGAGACGGTAGAGAGCGTCTCGATGAGGCGGTTCACCACGGCCTCGCGGGTGCGCTGCGTCGGGGGCCAAATGCTGAAAGTGAGAGTGTTGTTGCTCGGCCTTTTGGTTGGCTCCTGAAGGCCTTTTTCCTGGGACTGAGCTTCCATCTCTGGCAGTGGTGGTGGCGGCAGGGTTGAGCCCTGGTCTGGCGGTGATACGGTGGTGATCTCTGAGTCGGACATAATGTGTAGCGGTGCGATGTGGGATTGGGATACGACTTGGGGGGACTTATTTGAACTGGGGAAGAGGAGTACAATAAAAACCTTCTGGGGAAGAGAGCGAGCTGCTCGGATGAAGGGTTACCTTAGAAGTTAAAAGTTAGAATGTTAGATCTGACGTTTGATGTAGGACTGCCCACCTTTTTGTTCTTTTTTTTCATTTCCAACCATTTGCAGTAGTTCAGCGGTTGGGATCATGGGGCAAACGTAGCTCGTGTCAATGTGTGTGATACGGCATGTTTCTTATCCTTTTTTTTCCGTCGAAGGAAATGGTAATTTTATTTATCGTGGGGAAGACGATTAAAAATTAAAATTCAATATGCACACTGACACAGCAGAGAAAGGCCCAACAAACACCCTCCAAGGGCTTAGCCAGCTTGTGCAGAGCAGATCCTCCATCAGCCGGCTTCATGTGCTCCATCTCCTTCCCAGGCCTTTCCAAATCAAAGCATTGAATGAGTGCACCCATTATCAATGAAATTATCAGCTGCACTATGCCAGCACCTGGGCACGACCTCCTTCCTATTCCAAATGGCACGAATTTGAAGTCGTCTGTTTCCTGTTGGTTGCTTCAAATCTCTCTGGCTTGAACCTAGTTGGCTCCTCCCACAGCTTGGATCCCTGTGCATGAACCAGGCGTTGACTAACAAAGTCATCCCCTGGGTATTTGAAAATCCCCAACCACGCAATCTTCCGTCTTTGAGTGTTAAAATTTTAGAGAATTGGAATTGGTAAAAAATTGAAGAGAGAGATGATTTGAATTAATTTTTAATATTTATTATAGTAAAAAATAATTATTTGATGGGAGAGATAAATTATATTATAATTATTTTATTATGTTAAAATTTTATTAACAAATCCACCTCTAATTGTATCGTTTATGACACATGTCCATTCAGCAAGCGCCCATGTCCAACATGAGAAATGATACACCTCCCGAATTCGGTCCCGAAATCAGTCCCGAATGCCGACGTGACAAATTTTTTAACTGGGCCAGTCACTAATTAAAAGAGCAAGCCGGTTCAAAGAGCAATTAAAACGCGCATTCTCCCTCATTTGGGGGTTTTAGAACGCGCAGGGGCTCATTTCAAGACAACTCTCCTCAGACCGCTGAAGCTCATTTTGCATGGCCGCACGCCTCTCCGTGTAAGCGAATCTCTCTTATTTTTGCACTTCATTTGTTTCGCATGGCCGCACGAGAAATTTTAATTTTTCTTTCTGATTCGTTAATTGCCCATTTCTGATTTCTGATTTGCATCAAGTAGTGTTGTTATCTTATCTGTAAGGTAAAATTAGAGATATTTCAATATCTATCAGAACACGTCTATTTTAATATCTGACAAACTTGTCTTCACAAAGGAATAAACAAAGTTTATGAAGATGCCTATTTTAATATCTATCAGAACATGCCTATTTTAATATTTGTCAATGCCTATGATCACCCTGGCTTAATGTAACAGGACAATACCAAGTTGTCTTTGGGTGTTATAACGCATACTTGGGTCAAATCTTGGGAAAATTTAATATCATATCTAGTTGCAAAAAAAGAAATGATTTTTGTTGAGTTTTAGAATCTCAAATTTGTGATTTATTGACTACCTTCTTGCTTTCTTTTCAGGAACAAGTTATTTTCTCCAACTTGTTGAGGCAAGAGGAAAGTAGTGATATCAACAAATATTGGGGAGACATCATTGACTTAGGAGGTAACCTCTCGGCACTCTAGAGCAACTTTTGATGGGCGTGGTTAGTTAAAAGGAACCAGACAGTGCATGTTTCTCCAACCTTTTTCTTCTACTGCTTGCAGGGAGTAGTTTGTGTTGTTGATAGTGGATTCTCAAAAACAGCAATTCCCAGTCATAGGCAAGTTGATTGGTTTGAGAATTTTTGAGATCAGTGTAAATTTAGGTTGCAAAAATGAATTTAACTTATTGTTGCTGCTAACCAAGTTTGTTTGCCTTTTCAGTTACTCATTGTGGCTAGCTTATGTTATTATAAATGGACTGTTCAAGTTCACGTTTGAAGAATGAGAGAGAAGTTGAATCCGAATATAACGACCATGATTTGACTGACGAAGATGAACCTGAAATTGGTTAGGCTTGTTGTGGCTTTGATAATTTTGCGTGAAATTATTTTTCTTTCACCCAAGTATGGCTTTGAAAATTGCATTTCTTATTAAATTTTTTAACGTAATTTAAAGTTGAATGATAAGAAGACGGGGATGATAAAGCAACGAATGCTGTGGTATCCGAGATGATAAATGAGGATGAGAAAATTGAAGAACCTAAGACATCAATGCTCTTTTATTCGGCGGACGAAGTTTTCCTGTACTGCGTAAAGTATGCTAAGCAAGAGGGTTTTGCAGTGGTGAAAAGAGGCAACAGAAGAAGTGAGGGGGTTCTCTCCCACGTAACTTATACATGTATTCGTGAAGGCAAACAAAGGAAAGCAAAAACTGATGTTGTGCCAACAATAATTAAAACCAATTGCCCAGCCAGGATTTGTGCAGTGTTACGTGCCACTGGACAGTGGATGTTGAGAAAAGTTGTGATTGAACATAACCATAGTCTAAGCCCAGGCAAAGCAAGGTTAATGAAATGCCATAAGCAGATAGAAGCTTCTGTGAAAATAAGGCTAGATATAAATGACAGAGCTGGAATCCGTACAAATAAGAATTTTGGATCTCTTGTTGTTGAAATGGGGGGTATGAAAATCTTTCATTCAGAGAGAGAGATTGTCGAAATTTTATTAACAAGGCAAGAGAGCTTCGACTGGGTAAAGGAGGTGATCAAGCACTTAGTGACTATTTCAGTAGAATGCAAAAGAAAAATCCTGGCTTCTACTATGTGATGGACATGAATGACGATTGTCGATTGCGAAATGTGTTTTGGTGTGATGCACGAATTAGAACAGCATATGAGGACTTTGGGGATGTCATTTCTTTTGACACGACGTACTTGACCAATAGATATGACATGTCATTTGCTCCTTTCGTAGGTGAATCACCAAGGTCAGTCAATGCTTTTTGGGGCAGCACTTATATCAAATGAGGATACAGACACCTTTGTGTGGTTGTTTGAAACTTGGCTGGGTTGCATGAACGGTAAAGCTCTAGGTGCAATATTAACAGATAAGGCCAGAGCCATGAAGAATGCAATTGAAATAGTTTTCGGCAACAAGACACAACATAGATATTGTTTGTGGCACATTATGAGAAAACTACCAGAAAAGTTTGCATCAAGTCTTGATTTCCATGGTATAAAGGTTGCCTTGAATAATTGTGTGTATGAATCTGAAACCTGTGAACAATTCGAGGAAAATTGGAAGTTTCTAATTGAGACTTACCAATTAGAAGATAACACATGCTTGGATGGGTTATACGGTGAGAAGACTTTTTGGGTCCCGGCATATGTGAAAAATACATTTTGGGCGGGAATGAATACAACTCAGCGGAGTGAAAGTATGAATGCGTTTTTTGATGGTTATGTGCACTCACAGACCACACTAAAGGAATTTGTTGATCAGTTTGACAGTGCTTTGAGGAAAATGGTTGAGAAGGAGACAAATGCTGATTTCGATTCCTTCAATCGTATAATTCCGTGTTTGAGTCCCTTTCCTTTTGAGAAGAACTTTCAAGCTGTCTATACCAACGCGAAGTTCAAAGAAGTTCAGGGGAGTTTCGGAAAGTTATGCAGTGTAATCACTCTTGTCTTAAAGTAGAAGATGCAATTTCTATGTACGAAGTGATCCAGCTAGGGGTTGCCCTGAAAATATTATCTTGCGAGATGGAGGAAGGACATAAGACGACATTACACTGTTATTAAAAGTACGTACGATGCTTTTTACGGTGACCTTAATGACGAAAGATATGACCGCCTGTGCAAAAAGTTTAATGAACTAGCATCGATCGCCTCGATGGATGTGGGCAAATACGAAAAGGTGCTGGGAAATTTTAATCAGTTGATAGATGAATTCCATGTACTTGAGCCCATTAGTGGCTCCCAGCAACCTATTGTCGCAATTGCGTCTTCTAGCTGTAATGAAGCCATTCAAAGTAATGATGTTTCGGCAACGCAAAATAATATGGTCCTTAGTCCTGTTAAGGTTACAAGGAAAGGGAGACCAAGGTCATCAAAAATGGTGTCTGAAATTGAAAAAGCGGTGAAGAAGTCACAACGAAAGGTGGCAAACACAATTTGTTGCTTAACTTGATTTTTTTCTTGGGATTGGTTAGACACTCATTTGGATAACCATGGGTTGTGTTTTGTAGGCCTTAAAAGCAACGCAAGATCAATCAAACGCTTCTCAAGGCCCGATGCCACTGTGTGTGCTTCTTGATCAGCCAGGTCGTGTAACTCGTACTCAGGTACACACATACATCCCTTTGAAGACAAGTGTCTCACTTTACTTGGGTTTTTATGAAATTATTTGCCAACATTGGTTGTAACATGTGTGCATTAGGTTGTGGTTTTAGCAGGCTCCTACAACATTTTCCAGCATTAATTTAGCCAACTTGAGAGAGAAAGAGAGAGACGTTTTAGCGAATTTTAAAATATTCACAATGCAATCCAAACAGGAGTCATAAAAAAGCTACCAAAATCTTCCACATAAGACAGGGCAACATCAGGATAAGCAACTCAATAATGTAATGTCAAACAAAACCCAATTCCAATTCCATTGCAATACAAGATCAAAAGCTAGCAACATTAATGTAGCAAAAAATGTCCAAAACTTTTCCTAAATTACATATTTCGAAACAAACTCATGGGGCTCGAGTCAACTCTACTAGCAAATACCCAACAAAGAATTAATCTCCCTTCCTTCTAAAAGAGCAACCCTCGGTAAGACTAGGACGACAACCAGTCGGCCGGCACATCACCGTCTAACAGTTCCCACACACCACCACAGTTTGCGAGTGACTGAACACCGTAGTTCTGCATTCATTTTCATTCCATTTGTGTTTTCAATTTTTGTTTTGTTTATAAAGATAAACATACAGCCAGTTTTCAATTTTACATAGAAATCAAATAAAAGAAAAATCACCAATCAGCAAAACAAAGAATCGAAGGCACAAATGAATTATCCAAATCTTAGCAACTTACAGGCCGATCGGGATGAGGAGCTCACCGGATAGAGAAAGGGGGTCGGGAGCTTCGGTCTGAGAGAGGGGTTGTCGTGGGAGACAGAGGTTGTCGTGAGCCATTGCCTAGGGTTTTCTCGGAGTGAGGAGTTCTCGGAGGAGAGAGACTAGGGCTTCCAATTTCTAAATCCCTATTTGGGGCATCATCGGGTTCAAATGGGGGGGGTCATCGTGACTTACACGAACTGGCTTGCTATTTTAATTGGTGACCGGCCCAGTTTAAAAATTTGCCACGTCGGCATTTGGGACTGATTTCGGGACCGAATTCGGGAGGTGTATCATTTCTCTGTCCAACATGGTCGTCAATTTCCACTCTAACCTTTTGCAATACATCTGAATGATTCAGAAGAAGCGACACTGCCCATTCCAAGGTTGCAGTTGTGTCAGTTCCTGCAACATACATCATCAAGAGCAGTGTACACACAAAGTGAAAAAGGCTAACCCAGTACTCCTTAATTTATTGATGCAAAAGGGGATCTATAAGCTCATAGATCGAACCACAAAGCTAACATCTCCTGTAAAGAAAGTTTTAAGCAGTATCTTGTGTAAAATGCACTTTTTTTATTGGAGAAAAGTTATACTTAGTCTCATATTTATAGGGCAAAATCAATTTCGTACTGGCAATTATCAAAACGACGATTTGAACCCTTTATCTTTTGAAAGTCATTTAGGTACTTCTCATCCAACAGCGGAAGGAGAAGATACAACAAGAAGGGATTGGACAATATTGCAAAGAGAGTGTCTCCAGTGGTAGAACCATGATTAAAATCTAAGCATGATGAACTTTAAAGACGCAATGACAAAAAAAATTTCCTTAGTAATGCAAAAAATTGTCTTAGAGTTACAATGTCAAAAATTAAGAACTAAAAGCATTAAAAATATTGTAATACATGTACTGTACTATGTATTGCAACTGAGATGTAACAATTGGATCTTACGACTTTGCATCTTCTAAAAATATTGTAAAATAGCTTCGTTTTCAATAGTTTTAAAAACTTCTTGCTCGATGTACACTACCATGCAATCATTCATCTAGTCATCTCCCATCATATTACGCAAATCACTCTTGATGATCTTCATCGCATAAAACACTCTTTCAACGGTTGCAGTCGCAACTGGAAAGATCAATGTCAACTCAATAAGAAGTATTACAAATAGCTTCTTAAGTGCATCAATTCCAGTCTTCCCAAATGAAAATGAATTGAATAAACATTAGTCTTTCTTTTTAAGATAATTTTTCCCACTATAACCAATTACTCGCAGGCTATATCACACAAAAAATGGCAAAAGACACCCAAAGTGAAACGTTAAATACACAATCAATGCAGGTAACAAACAATATAAGAAAGAAAAGAAACACCGATTGCGCACCCACAAAACGACACTGCATTGCATTCAATTGGTATTACAATCTAATTAATTGAAAAGGATAGTACCAAAGAAATCCCCAATTTCACAAAATCCCCAATTCCCAAATCCTCACAATTTAATAAAAGGGAAATTTATTTTTTAATCCCTAGGTTTTGGGCACTTTTTCATTTTAGTCCTTCAGTTTCAACTTTCAACTTTCAAATTTTTAGTTATTGAGTTTTCATTGTTTGAAGAAATGGTCTTTTCGTCAGTCTGCCGTCCATATACTTAACGGAGTTCTATGACACGTCATCAATTTTGACCCGGTCGACCGCTCACTTTTAACACATATAACCGGTCGACCGCTACATGTGCCGTTAAGCATATGAACGACAGACTGACGGAAGAACCATTTCGTCAAAACAAGAAAACTCAAGGACTAAAAATTTGAAAGTTGAAACTGAAGGACTAAAATGAAAAAGTGTCCAAAACCTAAGGACTAAAATGCCAATTTCCATTAATAAAATTGTTTACCTGTGAATGAGAGAGAGAGAGAGAGAGAGAGAAGTGGTTGGGCGGCCGGCGGCGGGTGGCTGACGCTGGCTGAGAAACAGGGAAAGAGAGAGATAAGTGAGAAGATGACACTTGACAGAGGAGAGAAAGTGAGAAAATTAGAAACGAGAAACCGATTATACCTGGTGCGGCAGTGGGGCAACTAGGCTATGGGCAACGACGGCTCACGAGTCACAACTGAGAAGTGTGAAACTGTTAGAGAGAGGGAGAGAGATTGCGCAGAAGAGAAGAGTCGAATAAGGGACATAATTTTTAAAAATAGGGTGAAACACACTATTTCACCTTGTTTTAATTTTTTTTAAGTAGAGGGTGAAATGATGTTGTTTCACCCTCTACTTATAAAAAAATAAAAAAGGTTTGGGCCTAATGGAGATCGAGCCCAGGCAAGCAGGACAAAATGACATTGGGGCCACTGGGCTCTAATTGGCCTGGGCCTAATAGATGTTGGGCCCAAGCCAATTTATGAAAAAAACGAAAAACAAAACACATGTAAATTGTTTTTGAGGGAGCAATGGGTGGCGTCCGCCCTGGTTCGCTACCCCTGCATCCGCCACTGAGTGTCTCTAGTGCCTTGTAGAGTGGTGGTTGACTAAGGAGGTGGAGGTGGCCGATTATTGGCCAATAGAATGAACTCGGTGGTGAATGTAGGTTCCAGTGGCGTAGAAGTTTGATGATGAAAACAACGGTGAGGAAGAGAGCAATGTAAGAGTAGCAGTACTCCATGGTTAAGCAAGAAATTAAGCACTTCTTGATTATGAGGGAAAGAAAGGTAAGGAGAGATATCAGGCATGTGAAGGTCGAAGAAAGATATCAGTTTGGTTAATGATCTTAATTTTTTTGTTTTAAAAAACATATTTTTCAATCCAAACATGATTTTATCACACAAAAAAGATTTCAATATTCCATAAAATTTATTATCTAATCATTGATCTCAATTTCTGAGAAAAAACACAAAAATATTTTTTTTTACAAAAATCCAAAAAAATTCAACTCATAAATATCTTCTTCCAAACATAATTTTTACTTTCACATTTTTCAAAAGAATAAATTTCAAAAACTTTCTTTTTCTAAAATTCATTTTTGTGAACCATCATCATTACAAGCACTTAAAAAAAAGGGAAATTTACAAATAACGCACTGAGTTTTAGCGTCTTTTTCAAAAGCTCACTAGGATTTAAAAAATTTCAAAACGCTCACTGGGTTTACAATTTTAAAATCAAAACTCACTGGACCCAACGCCGTTAGACCTATTTGACGGAAAATCCATCTCGTGCAATCACAATGTGACGCGTGTCATTAAATAAATAAAAATAAAAATAAAATATTTTTTTAAAAAATAAAAATAAATATAAATTAATAAAACAACGTAATTTAAAAAACAATTTACAAATAACTCATTATGTTTCAGCTCCTTTTTAAAAAATTGTCTGGGTTTTAAATATTTCAAAATGCTCATTGGGTTTGTCATTTTAGTATCAAAACTCACTGGACCCAACGGTGTTAGAACTATTTAACGGAAAATTCATCTCGTTCAATCACAATGTGATACATGTCATTCAAAAAATAAAAAATAAATCTAAAATAAATAAAAACATAATTATTTATTTATTTATATTATTTTTTAAAAAAGATCTGGGACCCCTAATCCTTTCACGGTGGAGGGGGAATCTGCCCTCCACCTCTGGCTGCCCAAAGGGGGGCTCCTCTGATAGTCCTAGATTTCAGGATTAAGGCAACCCAAGAAGGGGGTGAATTGGTTTTCTAAACCTTTCGATATTAACCCCCCAAAACCGTGTTTGCAAAGTAAATACTAATTTAGCACAAGTATAATGATATAACAAGTATGTAAGTGCTAAATGTAAAGAGTAGGGATAGAGAAAGCAAACACGTGATTTTTAGGTGGTTCGGCAAACTCGCCTACATCCACCCCTCAAGTTCCTTCACCGAGCCTTGAGATTTTCCACTATCTTCCAATAGCTTTTAAACACTAGCTTCCGGGTGCTAGTGAACCGTACAAGCGTTTTCCCGGGATCACCACTCAAACCCAAGTGGTTTTTCGGGCTCACCACTCACAACCTAACAAGCTTGAGATATACCCTCTCTAAGCTTCTTCTTTAGTGAACAACCTCACTAAAGGAAACACCTCTCTTGGATATGAAGATAGAAGAACAAAAACTCTCTTGATAGAGTAGATATGAAAATGGAAGACTCTATCTCTTGATTTACACAAAGACAAGGATATGAAAGTGTGTTTTGTGTGAATGCTATGAGAAATATAGAATAGGAAGGTTTAGAATATTTCTCAAACTATAGAAATGATATGCGGTCATTGGTTTATGATTTTAGACGTTTTGGATGTATATTTATAGGCCACATATGAAAACTAGCCGTTGGGGGTCGATTTGACAATTTTACCGTTGTACCGGTCGACCGCTTCAAGTAACCGTTGCCCAACGGTCATAAATTTGAATGCTGTCAATGATCGACCGCTTCATGTAGAGGTCGACCGCTACAAAAAGTTCATCGACCGGTTCATTTAAAAACATGTTTTTGACCACTTTTAAACACCCAAATTTAAAGACTTAATTCCCATAAGTATACGAAGGGTTTAGGAATATATTTGGGGTGTTTTGAAACCTTTAAAAAAATTTTAATCTTTCAAACAAAAGGTAAAATGGTTTATGGACGTTTTGAAAGATATGCAAGTGCGTGATTCAAATCCTTTTCAAATGTGGAATAAAGAGTTACAAGGATTATACCCTAAGGTCTTGAAACTTCACTTTTAGCTCATTGCATCTTCTTGTTCTTCTTTCTTCAAGGTTTGACTTTATTCGTCAAGTTGTCTTTGTCTTTCAAGATGTCCAATTTGTAAATTCATCCATTTATTGTAATCATCAAAATCTCGATTGTGCACAAAAGCCAAAATCCTCTACCTCGAGCGGTGGTCTCTATGGGTTGCAGGATAGGGGGAGGTCCCACAACCCCCACCTAGACGCCGATGGGTGGAGGGGGTCCACCCATGGCAACCCATAACTGGGTAGCCAACAGAGGGTTGATACTAAAATGATAAATCCAGTGAGTGTTTTGAAATTTTTTAAAACCTAGTGAGTTTTTTAAAAACTCGCTAAAACTTTGTGAGTTATTTGTAAATTATTTTTTAAATTACATTTTTTATATTAATTTTATTTTTTATTTATTTAATGATAATTGTCATATTGTGATTGGACGAGATGAATTTTCCGTTAAATAGGTCTAACGGCGTTGGGACTAGTGAGTTTTGATTCTAAAATTGTAAACCCAGTGAGCATTTTGAAATTTTTTAAAACTCAGTAAATTTTTAAAAAAGGCGCTAAAACTCAATGAGTTATTTATAAATTTCCAAAAAAAAAGGAAACCAAACATAGACAAAGTTCCCCATTATTGCCCTGTCCGTCTTCGAATCATTTCTATTGCTTGGGGCCCACCAACCCGTGCCTAGTCTTCCATTCTAAATTTAACAGATAACAACGTCTATAAAATTACATCACGTGTCCACTCAATTAATCATATTAATATATATGGCATGTCTGATAAAATATAAATTATTAATAATATAATCAAACAAAAATAAAATAATCAAAATAATACAATTAAAGGCAACTCTATCCCAGGTGCGGCCTCAAGCTACCCCTGCCTATCCCACTCGACACTTGTATAATAATAATAAGACTAAATTACGGTTATGTTATTCACTTTTAACAAATTAGTCCCTGTAGTATAACTTTGAATGAATTGGTCCCAATGGTCCATTTTTAGATATATAGGTCCTTTCATTTACCAAAACTTACCCACTAACGAAGATAGAGTCTGGATTAAGCTATCCGACCACAAAAATAGACATGCTGACCTCAAACTCATGATGAACTTTCGTTAGACGGCTAATTTTTTGTGGACAAAAGGACCCATATGTGTAAAAAATAGACCATAGAGACCAGTCTATTCAAAGTTATACCTTAGAGACTGATTTGTTAAAAGTAAATACCACAGAGACTGTATGAGTAGTTAAACCTAATAATAATATGTATTGTTTAATTTAATTTAATAAAATATATAATAAAAATATTTATCATTTAACTTTATTTTTAATTTAATACATAATAGTATTATTAAAAAATTATGGAGTTAGAGAAATACTTTTACAATAGTCTTAACAAAAATCATGAATTATAAATAATAGTTTCATACTTGAAACTCAAAATTGTAATTCTTAGGATTAAGGCAATCCAAAAGGGAGGAGTGAATTGAGTTTTCAAATTTTTTCGCTTTTAACCCTCAAAATCATGTGTCAAAGAAGATGATAATTTGACACAAGTATTGATGCGATAAGTAAATAAGTGCTAAATGTAAAAAATATGGTTATATAAGCAAACATGAGATTTTTACGTGGTTTGGCAAACCCGCCTTCATCCACCCTTCAAGCTCTTTTACCGAGCCTTTAGGTTTTCCAACTATCTTCCAAATAGTGTAAACTCTAGCTTCTTTGTGTAGTGCTTTCTCTGGCTCAACACTCACAACCAAAGTGATTTTTCGGGCTCACCCCACTCACAATCCAACCAAGCTTGAGATATACCCTGTCTAAATTTATTCTTTAATGAACAACCTCATGTGAAGTCGAAGAATAATTTAATTGTAAAGGCGTTTGAAGATGTGTTGGGCTTAATAAAAGAACCACTGCCGGACACTTACTAAATCTTATTATGAGGCGAAAAAGTTAAGAAAGAATTTAGGCTTTAGCTATGATAACATACATGCATAATTAAATAACTGTGTATTATTTTGGAAGGAGTATAGTGAGTTACAAGAGTGTCCGGTGTGTGGGGCATCGAGGTGAAAGTATAGTCAGAATACCCAATCAAAGGTCCCTCATAAAGTGCTGCGACATTTCCCTTTAAACCGAGGTTACAGAGATTGTTTCTATCAAGGTAAACGACAACGGATATACGATGGCACCAAGAGAAGCTCGTGGTTGAAGATGGGGTGATGAGGCATCCTGCAGACTCTGGGGTATGGAAAGACCTCGATAAGAAGTATATGGACAATGGTACTAATTCCATACAATTTGCCGCTATGAAAATGTATGAAAGATTCTAGTTTCATGTTGTCGGTGTTTATTCCGGGTCTAAGAAGTCCCGGGAATGACATCGACATCTACTTGTAGCCATTGATAGATGAGTTGAATGAATTGTGGGAAAATGGAGTGCAGACGTACGACACAGTCGTGTCAAGTCCATTCAAGTTACATGATACTTTACTTTGGACAATAAATGATTTTTTGGCTTATGGTAATCTCTCGGGTTGGAGTACTAAAGAACGGTTAGCATGCCCTAATTGCAATACGAACACAATGTCGTTTTGGTAGAAACATGGGGACAAACATCATGAGTGGAGGCATGATGTCGACATATTTGACGGGAAAAAAGAGTGTAGAGCAGCGCCTAAAAAAGTCACTGGAGAGGAGATACTTCAACAACTTGAATCGGTACCATTATATTCGTTTGGGAAGACTCAAAAGAAGAGAAAACTGGCTGAGAATTAGTTAAGTTGGACGAAGCGCAACATATTGTTTGAGTTGCCGTACTGGTAAAATTTGAAACATTGACATAATTTGGATGTTATTCATATAGACAAGAATATTTGTAACAAAGTGTTGGGAACTTTAATGAACGTCGATGGTAAGACTAAGGACAATGCTAGTGCTTGGAGAGACTTGGCATTAATGGGAATTCAAGAGGATTTGCATTTGCAAGTTTGGGGTCAGCAGGAGGTGATGCCTCCAGCATTATTTACTTTAACAAATTATGAGTGTAAGAAGTGTTGTGAATGGATGAAGGGTGTCAAGTTTTTGGATGGATACGCCTCTAACATATCTTAGTGTGTAAATATATAAGAAGGGAAGATAATGGGTATGAAAAGTCATGACTCACATGTCTTGTTGCAGCGACTGTTACCGGCAATGATACACAGGTTGTTAGGAAACAAAGTATGTACATCATTGACTGAGTTGATCTTATTCTTTAGAGACTTGTGCAAAAGGACAATACATTTAGACGTTGTCGACCAGTTAGAGAAGGACATCAGAATGATTCTTTACAAGTTGGAAGGCATTTTCCCTCCATCATTTTTTACTATGATGGTTCATTTAGCATTTCATTTATCTCGGGAGAAACACGTATGATATTCCACCTATTGAGGAGGAAGTTAGTGAAGATGGAGAAGGACCGTGAAACCGTGAAACATACCAGGTGAATGAGTATATTGAGCTTTTTGTGGACTTTAACTCATTTGATATGATCCCATTGACTAGAAATGCAATCGACGCGTATGTGCAAGTAACCGATGATGGTGTTCCACAACAGCGTGAAGTAGAAGGAAGCGATGATTCCTCGAAATCGTTCAGTGAAGATTGTAGTGATTTTGAAGAATATGACTTTGAGGACTAAAGTAACTTTATCGTTTCGATTTACTTTGCGTTTCTATTTTATATTCATTTTGGGTAACATAATTCATTGTCATTTTTCTCTAATATTGATTTATTTGGTCACAGGACGACGTCATGTTAGCGGGAGGGAAACACATTCGGTGCAATTCATCAGTTCATGCTAAGACTAGTCCCGGTAGACTCGCAGTGTCGGGTCCTTCACTTAGGGACATGGACGAATTACCGTCCCCTACAACAGCCAGTCCAGTAGGCACCCAAATTAGTTGTGCGTGTAAATATCTTACCCAGTCAATCTTGATTAAATATTATGACTTTTAAATTTATATGCTTAACTGAATTTGAAATTTATTGTTCTTCTTTTGTAGCGACGTCCGAAATTAAACACGTTCGAGGTGGTAAGCATGGGATTGCCTTACTCAAGGCTCACATCGGAGGAAAGCTGACTATCCATATCCCTGATTGACGTACGGGTGGCGATGACAAAGCGTCTTCAATGCTCTAGAGTCATATTGGTACGCTCGTTCGACAACATGTCCCATTTGAGAAGAGTAAGTGGAAGGAGGTCCCCGACGAGATTAAATCGTACGTAATGAACTGAGTGTTGGTAAGTATAATTCATTAAAGTCTAATTGTTGAAACTTTTATACGTACTAAATGTTATATATGTTAAGGATGAATTCCACCTATATTACGATCGAACCGTGGACCACGTAACTGTGACGTCTACGATGAACACAGCGTACATGACGCACAAAAAATAGAATGTTCTAACATTACTCGGTGTTCAATTCCAAAGAAGAGGCGTTAGAACACCCATATCTCTATATGAACAAAGAAGAATGAACTCGTGTCTGTGATTTATTCGCGAGCGGAAAATTTCAGGTTAAACATTATTATTTCATCCTGAACATTTATTTTATTTTATTATTAATTGTGATAACAACTGTAAATGTACAATGTAGAGGAGTAGTGCAATCAACAAGGAGAATAGAGCTAAGTTAAAGATTGTACACACATCTGAATCAAGGTATTTTCAACGCGCGAGAGCGTTGTAAGTAAGTAATAAATTTATATTTATATTATTTATTATTTAAATAAACTACTTATGTATTTTAATATGTACGTTCTATATTTCTTTTGATATACAGAAAAATCCAAAATCTTATGAGATTAGTCCTGCGTTGCTGTATAAAAACATACATACTAATAAGGATGACATGTGGACATCAGGAGATGCACGTAAAAATTTTGTAAGCTGTAACGTTAGATTTAATGATGCATTCATATGCGTTTATGTTTAATATATGCTAATTTTATCTTCTTTTTTAATTTTGAAGGAAAAATGGAGGCGTTACAGTTGCAGCACGAGTCAGAGGGAAATTCATACACCGAAACAAAAATGTTTGAGCAGCTGATGGAGCAGATTAGACAGTTGCAATCTTGTACGACACCCAAACGAAAATTCGGATAGATTTATGTATTTTCACTACTTTGTCAGTACTTAATGATTATGCATTTTATTTACTTTTAAGGACGATTACGTATTTGTAGATATTTTATTATACTACGAGTAATGAATATATTTTTATTTATATTATTTTTAAAATTTTAATTAAATTAATTCAAATATGTGGAAAACAGCTGGAACGCTAACAAAAGTCGTTCGAACGTTGTAACGTGCGCACGCTTACAAAACAAGTCTGAACCCTTACTCCGTCCAAACGATATTTTTAGCATGCACACGGCTTTTTTTAGGAAACCGTTTGCACAGTAATAAAACACGTTCCAACGTGTTCTACGGAAATTGCGTCCGAACTTCATTTGTAAAAGTTCGAACAGTTTTTGAAGCTGACAAAAAATAATTCGTCATAATGAAACAACGAAGCGGGCGTCTTCACAAGTGCATCCGGACAAATTTACATTATCGTTCCGACGTTTTTATAGAATGATGCGGACATTTATTAAGTGACAATATGTATTTTGTCACATTGGACTAGAACGTTCGCACAGCTCATGCGAACGGTTGGATTGTACTGGGCATGACGATTTTCAATTTCATTAGTATGACACCAAACCGTTCGGACGATTTCGAGAGATAGAACATGAAAATAGTCACCAAAAACATTGGTTGACGAGCTTTAGATGACAAACCGGGTGACAACTCGGTTTTGTCACCCAAAACCTTAGTTGAGGAAATTAGTACTTTCGGTGACAAATTTTTTTATCATCCAAAGTATTTTTTCTTATACTTATACAATACGTAAAAAATATATTCCAACCTCATTCCAAAAGAGGTAAAGAAGAAGATAAATTAAAACCAAAGGACTGACCCTATACCAACTGTTTCTCTCTCTCGATTTTTTTCTCTCTATTTCTTCAAAACTGCAGCTGGTCCGGAGGAGGAGGGAGCTTCGGCTCCCTCTTCCCCCTCCTACTTCTCCCTTTCTTTTCCCCCTTCTTCCTCTTTCGTTTGCTTTCTCCCCCTCTCTGGTTAGTCTTGGTAGATCTGCTATTTGGTTTTTTTGGCTGGTTGTGTTTTCTTTGCAGGTGGGTTCGGTCGCCGTTCAACTGCTTCCGCTCAGTTACCCCCCATACGCGCCATATGGCTGGACTCGGCCTGCCGTGAACTCCTTCTCCATCCCCCGCATCTGCTCAGGCGATCTCACGCGCCTATCGCCCATCGCCACCCGTTTTCCCTTCCATGGTCTGGATTGTGTGGCTTCTGGCCTCTTTTCCTGCTGTGGATTTGTCCTGACCACTCCCACGCGCCGTCGTTGCAGATCTGTCCCGAGCCTTCCCGGTCATCGCCGGGGATTATGTTCCGCTTTATAGCAATAAACCTGTTTGGGTCTGCCCATATGTTTAGGGCTTGTTTTATGTTCTGTTTTTGTCCGTTTGGGCTTGCCTCTCTGTTTAAGGCTCATTTAAGTTTATTTATGTGTTTTTGCAATTACAGCTGGGTTTGCAAGTTTAGCGCTCGTCTGGAGCCGGCTCGTCAACTTTGTTGGCGGTCCTTCAACGATAGTTCTTTCACGGTTCTTTCGTGTTTCCTCGGACCCTCGGGTCCTTTCGCTTCGGACTCAAGTCCACCATCCCTGAGGACCTAGTGTCCTCTTTTAAAGCCACTTTACTGTTGGCCCTTTCACTGTCGCTTGTAACGCCCTTTTGGGTTCTGTTCTTTCTTTCTTAGCTTGTAATTTTTGTTTGTGTTTTTTAATATATCATTATGAGTTTCAACAAAAAAAAAACAAAGGACTGGATTAATATACTTCGGAGGGAGAGGACTAGTACTAGAAAGAAAGAAAGAAGCTTGGGTGGGTTTGTGTTGGAAAATTTTTGGGTTGTTAAAATATTTGGTATTGAGTTTAGTGAAAAAGTGAAGAGAGGTAATTTTTTATATTTTTGTAGTGAAAAGTTATGATTTGATGGAAGAGAGAGATATTATATTGTAATATTTTATTGTGAGAGAGTGAAAAATTTTGTAAAATTTTTGAGTGCAAACACAACCTTATTGTTATATGCTACATATATTCCAGCACAGGTAACTCAAAGTTGAGAAAGGACAGTAGTCATGGAAAGGCGTGGACTACAAACAGCCTCCAAAGGCTTAGCCTTATTCATAATAAATCCTCCACCCGGAGTCATGTCTACCATCCCCTTCTCTGGCCTTTCCCAATCAAAGCATTGAATGAGTGCACCCAGTGTCAACGAAATTATTCGTTGGCCCATGCCAGCCCCGGGGCATGACCTCCTTCCTATTCCGAATGGCACGAATTTGAAGCCGTCTGTTTCTCTGCTGAACGTTGCTTCAAATCTCTCGGGCTTGAACCTGGTTGGCTCCTCCCACAGCTCGGGATCCCTGTGCATGAACCATGCGTTGACTAACAAAGTCGTCCCTCTTGGTATTTGAAACCCCCCAACAGTGCAATCTTCAGTAGAAAAATGAGGTAGTAAAAGTGGCACTGTGGGAAAAAGCCTAAGTGTCTCGTTTATTACACAAAGTAGATAGGGAAGCTTGGCAAGATCAAGTTCATTCAACAAGCGCTCGTGTCCAACTTGGTCGTCAATTTCTGCTCTAACCTTCTGCAATACATCTGGATGATTCAGAAGAAGTGACATCGCCCATTCCAAGGTTGTTGCAGTTGTATCAGTTCCTGCAACATACATCATCTGGAGCACACGTAAAATTAGAAGAAATCTCAAAGTGAAGAGCTGACCCAGTACTTCTTAATTTATTGATGCCAGAAACTCGATCTAATGCTCAAAGATCGAACCACAAAGCTATATATAAGCAAACATCTCATGCAAAGGAAGTTTTAAGCAACATCCTATAAAGAAACATTGAGAATTGAGAGGTACTTCATACATCGTGTCTAGATATTCTGTTCAACAGTGGTACGTGAGTGGTGAAAATAAGAAAATGTTCATATTTTTGCAATTATCAAATCCCAAGAAGCTGTTTCAGGACAGCATTGCAAAAGGGTAATCATTTTTTTTTTCTAAGAACAAATGGGTAATAGCTCAAGAGTGTAACGTGCACGTACATCCTATTTTATTTTACACCGGCACTTCTCGTTCGATTTCCAATTTTCCAATATGGGCTGTTACAAATAGAATCTACAGTAAATTTAAAGCTACAAGTTAGAAGAGACGAATAGCTGAAATCATGTGAGAATTACTCTGGATACGAGATAGGTGTCTTTGATCTCGCTCCCTAATTAGCTTTGCATATATATACTGTAGCTCAATACCATCCTTTCCTGCAGAAAAGTTTCTATAATATTTTTCTTTTTAGAATATTCACCTGTAATTCTCTAACTTTCAATCAATGTTAATTACAAGTCTTAATAACCATAATTGTCACATTTAAAATTCAAATTATCAAAATTCATCAATATTAACTCTCTCATAATACCTAACTGTCATTGTAACTTATAACATATTTTCTACATATTTCAACATAGGATCTTACTAGATTGAGAACCTTCATGAAATATATGATAGTTTGAGAATTAAATATGACTATTTTTGTAAATTGAAATTGACAATCGGTGAAAATTTAAGGACAAAAAGTTAAGTTTTAGGTTTTCTTTACCATTATACTTATCAATAATCTCAAGTTAGTATCCAAACTAAAATTTACGTACGCATTGAGCTTTTAGATTATTATTTCTATATTAAAGTACATCATTATCTACGAGCTAAGATCGTGCAGCGAGACATGTTCCGTCTATTTTAACAAATTTTTATAATGTAAAAGGTTCAACATATAAAAAATTTCTGCAGAGACAATAATTTGTTCAGAGCGACTATTCCTAAAATTTCTTTGTTTACAAAAAGTAATTTAGCCGAACGACCGTTGATGTAACACAGATATATTTCGTACTTACTAATATCATGCTTTTGATGACATCATTGGAGTAAAATTCTGGTTCTGATTCACGGAGGGACAATAGACTTTCAATCATTGTCCTCTTCTTTACCACATCCAACAGGGTAGAGGTGCTCAAAGAACTGTTTTTCTTCTGCTTACTGTCTTCTATCAAACGCTGCAACAATTCATCTCTCTTCGCCTGCAACTTCATCATACTTTTCTCCAACCCTTTGTAACCAATCCACCTCAAAACTGGAAAAAAATCACATATATTCATCATCAATCTCGGAAGGTAAATGTCCTTTAAATCTTTGAGATGTTGCTTTCCCACATCCGTTCCTGCAGCCTCCTCACCAACACATGGCTCACCAGTGACCATCCTCGTCACTATGTTGAACGCCAAAAGAGAGAATAAGTACCTGAACTCCACATTAATCTTGGGTTTCCCTCTTGAGGCTTTGAATACTTGGCGGAGAAGGGAGTTAACCTGTTCCCGTCGGATGATGGAAGACTTTTGGAGGCTCATCTGGGAGAAGATCTCAACCGCAGCGAAGCGTCGGAGGTTCCGCCACGAGTGGCCATATGGAGCTACCACTGGATTAGTTAAGTTGTATGCTAAACGTTCCCCAGCCATGGTGCGGGGACGATTTGCAAATACTATGTCATTCTTGGTGAAACATTCTTCAACAGCGGAAGGAGAAGATACAACGATAAAAGACCGGCAACCTAATTTAAGAGAGAGGATTGGACCATACCGCAAAGATAGTGTCTCCAGTGCCTTGTAGAGTGGTGATCTAAGGAGGTGGAGGTGGCCGATTATCGGCCAACAGAATGGACTCGGAGGTGAATTTAGGTTCCGGCGGCGCAGAAGTTTGATGATGAAAACAACGGTGAGGAGGAAAGCAAGGTAGGAGTAGTATTTCTCCATGGCGAAGCAACAAATTAAGCTGTTCTCGATTAAGAGAGAAAGAAAGGTAGAGAGAGATATCTAGGTAGCATGAAGGTCGAAGAAAAGGTGGTGGTTTGTCCTAACACGGCAGTGCTCTGTTGCCCGGTCTGTATTTTGAGGACAACAGCCATTCACTGTCCTTGCTACGGGCCCACGAACCCCGGGGCTTATTTTCAGCCAGATGAATCAGGTTTCAAAGCTAAGCCACAGAGAGCTAGCTTATGCCGTTGCCACGCACAAAGACATATTGTTGCTTTTGTCCTGGACCACGGACTCCGTTGAATTCAATTTTGGGGTACACTTTTTTTCGTAATTTCTCGTTCGTTTTTTATACTATGTTTAAGGAACTTTCAAACTAAAATTCTTAGTCCTCATTGATGGGCGATGAATTACCAGACCCATATGAGACCAGACCACTCTTGGTTTGGCTCGCCATGGGAATTATCACCTGGCCATATAAGGGCTTGTTTGGAAATGGGTCCTGGTTCTGGGGTTCTAACCATGGTTTAAACCCAGATTTTTGATTGCGCGTTTGGCTTAGTTCATCCCGCTTTTTATCCGCTTACGTGCTGATTGGACAACATCATCGAAAAGAATTGTAACGTATTACTGTGGCGCTGACAACTTACCTCAACTGAAGCCTGAGTTTTGTCTTTCACTAGTATTGCAGGGGCTACAATTCACTAAATCCTAGCCGTTAGTTTTAAATAGAAGGTTAAGATTCTTACACGTTAGCAATTGGCGAGAAACCCAAGAATTTTGTTTTGAAAAGTTATCTGCGTTTTAACGCTGTTACTTGCTACCCCATTCTTCTTCTTCTTTTTGTTTTCATTTTCGTCCCTTTTTCTGTATGACCAGTAAAACCTTCATGCTTCACGAAAAGACCAAAGTCTTTCTTGTTACCTCCATTCTTCTTCTTCTTTTCCAAAGAAAGCCCTTTCTTCCTGTAGCTTTTTTTTTGTTGATTTATTTTTTCCCACTTATTCTTCTCACAACCATTGGAGTACGTGATCCTTTTTGCATGTGAATTTGGATTTCCCCTTGAAGTGGAACAAGTGGGAGTCAAGGTGCATCCAGTGCTTGCTTGCATTGCTGAAGTTCTAATTATCTTCAGAATTACGTTTTATTTCCTAATTGTATCCTTAACAGTGAGAAAAAACCATGAATTCTATGCGTGAAGTTACTATTCTTTCAATTGCCAGGACACAAGACAGTTTGTTCAAAAGCTGTGTTTTAATCTGTTTTGCTGAAGACATGTACGTCGTTAGAAATTATCTAAATATTGGAGAGGTGTTCCTCTAACTATCTGGTACAAAACACTTCCGAAACCACAGGGCGAGCCAACGAGGAAGACGAAGATGCTAGATTTGTGAAAATGCACTGCGAATGAACCTGGATTTTGGGTTGTGGGGTCTGGGTTAGTGTTGGAAGTGGTGTTCTTGTTGGCATGACCTTGACGGCGTAGTGAAGCTGCTGTGGCTGAGGAGTCCGATTCTGCAGTGGCAACGGTGCCAAAACGAGTGATCCGAACACGTGGTGTTGATCCACATTGGAAACGCATGGGGTTGCTCATCTTTGACTTTTCTTGGGTTGCGTGTTGGTGGAAGTGTGCAATTCAAATCATGTGACATCTAATTATTTGGCTGGAACCTCGTTGTAATTGGGCTACACGCGAAATCAGAACCCAGGGTCCAGCTTGTGGAACCGGGACCAGAACCAGGACCCAAAATCAGAACCTGGACCCATTTCCAAACAAGCCCTAGTCTCCCAAGAAAAGTCCTCGAGGGAATTTAGACTGATAACCGAACAGGTGATACGGATCTATATGAGTGGATCTGAACAAGACTAATAAGATCGGGATCTGATAAAGACCTATGTATTCTGAAGCTCCATCTCTCTTAATAAAATTTCATGATCTATCTCAGAGAGAAGTTTGACTTATAAAAGGTTTGTGATTCTTAGATCTATATAAAAATTAAGGTACTCATCTGAAGGACCCTATGCTTAAATCTATTCTCTAAACATAAAAACACTTGATTCCATGTTCGTGGTGATTCATGAAATCATCAGTTGGCGCTGTCTGTGGGAAACTTCTCGAAAAAAGTCACCTCCCAGACACTTGACTTTTTTTTTCCTTGACACCTTGTTCTTTATTTCCTTCACTATGACTTCCACACTAGATGACCAGAATGGTGTTGTGCAATCCTCCGTTGTTGTTGGCACGCCTCACGTGGATGAAACTTTATTGGTCTATATGACCAAAAACGTAGAGAGCCTTGTTCGTAGGCTCGATGCACCACCTCCGCCTCAGCCACCCCCTTCTCCCAAGTCTTGGGCGTCAGCCATTCGTCGAGAAGGGTCGGCTGAGTCTCGCTCTATTTCTAGATCAACTGCTCTATCTTCTCCTCGGCGGTCCAACGACAGAGGTTGGCTTGTCGTGATTTGGGAGCAGATGTTCGTGCAGGCTAAGCAAATCCGCCTGCTCGAGCAAAAACTAGACAATGCAGAGTTCTTCAAGACCCGTGATTCGACCTCCCTCTTACATATTGGTAGATTCCCGGTTACATTAAAGGTGTTCACATATCCGCTGCCTCAACGATTTCGACCACCAACTATCGACCTTTTCGACAGGTCAGGAGATCCCTGCGATGATATAGAGATCTTCCGCCTATACATGCACGTACAATCCTACACCGACTCGGTTCTTTGCTGCGCATTCTCTCTAACCCTAAAGGGACCAACCCAACAATGCTTCTCTAGTCTGCCTCTAGGAGCCATCGAGGACTTCGATACCTTTAGCACGCTTTTAGTGAGCCATTTCATCTCTAAAAGAAGACTCAAGCACCTGTCTTCTATCTCTTCAGTGTTAAACAAGCTCCCAAGGAATGTTTGCGTATATATCTCGCTCGGTTCAACCTTGAAGCTGTCATCATCTCGCACACCACAGGCGAGACCAAGCTCATGACCCTGACAACCGGCCTACAGCCTAGTGACTTTTTGAAGTACCTTCTTAAGAAGAACCTGACCATCTTTGGGGAGGCCATGAGAGAAACTCAGAAGCACATGGACTGCGGATACATGTTCTCCACTCGGATTAACCAACCTCCACTTGAGTAGTTCCGACCTGAGAAGCGTGATCGGGAGCCTGATCATTCATGCTTCAGGGATCAACGCCAACGATCGACCAGAGACCATTCTCCCCGACCTCGGACCGACCTTTGGCCACCACGTGACAATTGGGTGGCGCCCGTGTTCACTGCTCTCAATATGACTTCTCGAGAAATACTCATGTAGATCAAACATGACCTGGACATCAAGTGGCCTCAAAAGCTTCGAGCACCCCCGAAAGAAGAAGTCGCGGGAAACACTGTGAGTTTCATGAAGACAAGGGTCATACCACTGATGATTGTTGGGAGCTGAAGAGGCAGATTGAATACCTCTTGCAGGAGGGCAAACTTTGTCGTTTCATTTTGGAACATGGTGCTCCTCACTTAGGTCGGGCTAGAGGAAGGGATCGAGAGTGAAGCCCACGACAAAAATAAGGGTGAGTACCGGAACGGATGGAACCGAAATGGACTATTTTGGTTCCGGTACTCACCGGAATAGAAATTTCCATTCCGGAATTTACAGGAATGGAACGGGAACGGAACCGGAATTTTCTGGAAACAGAACCGGAAATTCCGGTTCCCTAAATGGGCCTAAAGGCTTTGATGGTCCCTGCATTGATAGGACCACGAAAAAAAAAGAAGTGAAAAGGAAAAAAGGAACAGAGCTTTGTAAATATGTTCAATAAAAATAGAGACGAAGGAGTGAACACTGTGTGACAGGATCCTTACAATGACTTCGTCAAGTAACTCATACACAAGCACAAAATTTTTCCGCAACGAATCTTCATTAAGGACCCCAAGGTAATCCTTGATGACACGGGCAGTTCTTTGTAGAAGCTCCAAGACAAGAGAAGGCGATACATTAATTCTTGTGGTTGCAACAAACAACAATCCAACCACCTTCACATGGAAGTAGTTTACGCCATCCATATCAATAGAAAAATACATCAAACAGAAAAATTAGCAGACTGCACCAGATGGATTATAGACAAGATAATTTACTTGAAATAAACTGGCAATCACAGAGAAAACATACGAGCAAATTTAACCGAATAATTACTTTCTGCACAAAGTTTTTGATTTTGCTATGTTATGGGGCGAAAGCTCTCAATAATCTGACAGAACAATATAAAAAAAAAACCAACCAACAACAAAAAGTAACAAATAAATATGTAAAGAAGCTTAAGAAACTTCACTAATACATTATTTTTGAAAGACTCCCGTACACAGCATACCATCCTTTCAGGACTCATACAAAAATGTGAAGTGTAAAGAAGGCCGACAACTATCTTTCAACTTCGAATGCAAAAATTAACATACACAGCTACATAAAGCAATTGTACAGACTCTTCCACATCTCATAAACCCACATCTCAGAGCCTAAGTACATTGCCTGATTCTTTGGTAAGATAATACCTATAAAGACAGGTGGTGCTTTGTGAGACCCCGATTTTCTCCTACATAATTGCTTATGTATTATTTTATTTCCGATGTAATAGTTTTTATTTCTTAATGGGGCTATGTTTTGGCCAATGTATGACCTAATTTTTATGTTATGGTATTTCGATTTAAATGGGATTTTATTTCATAAAATCTCTTTAAATAATTAATATGCCATTTTATGCAAGTAAGTTCCTCTTTTACAAATTAATATTTTTACCTAATATGATTCATGGACCATATAATTTGAATTATGCTTAAATAATTTCCTAGTATAAGCCGAAATTATTAATAGATTGAATAATGAAATTCTTTTGAATACATGGATTAAATGTTTTATGTGACATGTAATATCATGATGTGTTCTATATTATTAATAGAATTTCCATATGAATATTCAAATGATAAGCTATGTAGTTATGTGATAAGTTTAGAAATGATTTAATTGATAAGCACACTTGCTTATCATAGTGATAAGCAAGCATGATAAGCTAGGAAACCTTTAGAGTGATAAGGCCTTGTGATTATTGTAGAGATAGGCTAAGGTCATTATCACATGATAAGAGAACATGCTTATGAGATGATAAGCTATTGGAATGAATTAGATAAGCAAGAGAGCTTATGAAGTGATAAGTTAGGTGAGAATGAAACTAAGTTGAAAGTTGGATGCCATTTAATGTGGAAGTAACTAGGTTGGTTGAAAAGCAACCAAACTAAGTAAAATACAAGCCATTTACGTGAAAGGCTAGGGGATGAATTTGAAAAGCCATGAAGCAAGGCCATGTGAAGTGTAAGAGATGTGTAAGTGGTGTAAGGTGATGAGACAACTCATGGAAGTAAAAAGAGAAGAGAAAAGCAAGTGAGAGAGGGAGTGATTTACGTTGGAACTCATGAGGAGAGAGAGAAGAATTCAAATGCAAGCCAAGCTTTGGAGACAAGTGATGTGAGAGTGAGAGAAGTGAAAAGAAATAAAAGAGAGAGAGGGAGAAAAGGACATAGGCTTGGTCGGCCAACACTCCCATTCATCCCCCTCTTCCTCTTTCAAATTCTCTCATGTCAATTCACTCTCTCAAACCCTATGTCATAGCCTTAGGTTGCATGGGGAGACTCAAACTCACACAAACCCTTTGCAAATGCCATGACCGAAATTCACATCTCACCCCACACTCCAATTCTTCCTCATTTGGCCGAACCCCTCATTGCTCTCAACTCTCTCCCATTTTCAAGTCTTGACCGAATCTTACACTCAAGAGTTCAAGGTTTGTGCATTTCATCTTGCCTCTAAACCATTTCCATCTAGCTTGCCAAAACCCATTCCAAAAGCCAAGTAAATCTCTCCTTTTTGTTGACAAATCCTACCATGAAAACCTAGCCATTTGACACCATTATTCTTCAACTTACCATGTCCTCTTCACCACCATAGAGTTTCTTTTAAACCAAGTTTGGTCATTTCTAAGGAGGGTGGACCGAATCTTTGGAGGAGGAAAAGGATAGGAAGATTTGGTAAAGGTTGAAGGTGCTCAAGCTTGGACAAACAACAAGGTAAGACTAAAATGATTTTTGTTGGGTTAGCATGAGTGGCCGAATGGCCTATGTGTAAGATTTTGGAGTTATATTTTGATAGATGCCTTGATGTTGTTAGATCTTGGATGCTTAGGAACCCTAGGTTGTTTACATGTTAGATCTAACCATGAAAGCCCTAGATCTAAGGTTGTATGTGAAGAAAAAGGCAAATGAAGAACAATGTATGCTAAAGGAAGTTAGATCTAAGTTTTGATATGTTGGGTTGATGAAAAATGATATCTTTGTTTAGATCTATGGATATTAGTGTGAATAAAGAGTAGATCTATTGTTGATGGAATTGTTTGATAAAAAGGATTAAGTGTATGCATGCTAGTTAGGTCACAAATGCAAAGGATATGCATGATATGATTTTTAGCATGAAAAAGGTAACATTTTGGGTATGGCCGAAAATAAGCTATGTGGATTTTCATGTATAGTTTTGAATATGTGTAGATTTGGACATTGGCCTTAACATGTGCAAGATTTATGACCTTAAATGCATAGTGGATGATTATGTTAAGTATTGGGAGCATGCATATTGAAGGAAATAAAAGAAAACTAATCATTGGGTAAAAACTTGAGTTGGCCGAATGCCTTGAGTATGGTGTATGGTATTGGTGTTTTGATTTGTAGATATTAGGTTGTGAAATTTGTTGATTGGAGGATGGGATCACCCTTGGAGAAAAAGTTGTGATTTAATTGGTGCATAAATGGTAGTGGCCGAAAGTTACAAGAAGTTAACCCTAAGTGTAAATTTATAATTTATGTATTTTCATTGTTGTGTTGGATAAGAAAAATTAGAGTTAGGCTAGTTGGAATAATATTATATAGCCATGATCTTTATTAAATATTATGGGAACCCTAGTTAAGTTTTACTCGGGTTTTATTTGAGGTTTAAAGTCTAAGTTAAGATTTAATCATGAATAAATTATTAATAGTTAGATATAAGGTTTAATGTAGTACGTGTAATAAAAAGAGACTTAGGTTTAAGTCTAAACCTATGAGTATTATTTAACCCTAATCGAGACACGTACATGGATAAATATATTTTTATTTCAATAAAAATATTAATTTAATAAGTTAAGTTTTGAATATTGTTAAGGAAAAGAATAAAATAATTATTTTGTAATTAAATGAATTTCTGTGATATGTATATATAAATATATATATATATCTTCGATTTCAAAAGAAATGATTTCATAATTCTTAAAGTCTAAAAGAATATTTGAATCGCTTGTAGGCGATCCACGTGTCTGTATACACGAACAAGAAGAGCAAGAGTAAGTGGAATAGTAAGTGGATACTGTAAGTGTACAGTAAGTATTTCTTTTCAAAACTGGAATGACACACTGCATCGTTTCATGAATAAGCATGAATTTTAAGAAAGCATGACATGATATGAATTTCATGAACAAGCATGAATTTTAAGCAAGCATGACATGACATGTGCATTGCATGAATTTTTCAAGAAGAAAATTATGCAATGATTTTTATGGAAAGAATACGAGAAGTTTTATGAAACGATAAGTTAATATAAGGGGCACCGGTCGGTACCGTACCATCAAGTTGGACTCCCATACCGAAGGACATTTATGAGAAGGATGGGTGAATCCAAGAGGCTGTGCAAGCCACACTGAAGGACATTGAGAAGGTGTGGTGCCTCCAAGGGTCGTGTCTAGCCATCAGGCCCGGGGCCACTTCAAGGGCTAGCTCGACCAGATGTAAGGTCTCTAAGGGAATTCGGGGACGGTTCCGAAGGGAACGCACAACCCTGACTTCAGGGGTCAAATGGAGCGAGCCCACAAGTAAAAGACATGAAACAATTATGATAAGGCCAACAAGGGCACAAGTACGAATGAATGATTTTTTTAAGGGCCAAGGGCCAGTTTTACAAGCGAGTATGAAAGAAAGTGGTTTTCAAGGGCCTGGGGCCGAAAACACTAAGCAAGAGCATATGCATAATTCATGAGCACGCATATGCATCAGTTATCAAGTTTTCTTTCTTTCATGATTAAGCAAGCATGAGTCAAGAGCATGATTTAAGTTTTACGTTTTTCCCTTACTGAGTCTTTTTGACTCACGTTTTTAAAACTGTGTTATTCCAGATGTATCAGGTGAAGAGAGTCAGGAGGACTACCTGACCTAGATGCCCAAGATGTTAAGTTCCGCATTTTGTTGATAGTGACATGAGCGTCACTAATTGGGTTCTAATATGTTTTAAATATTTGTTTTGTATAAATTTAATGAGAACCCTGATTATGTAAGTATTTGCTCAAACCCCTCGCGATCCTGTACGTTTCCGCCGTAATCAAGTAAGAAAATAAGTAAGAACGCTGGAGCCATCCGGGGGATAGCTCGCGGCTGTCACGGTCCCTGCGGGATGCCGTTCGGGGCGTGACATGCTTCCTCTTGCCCATCCTCTTTCCAAAACTTCACTTTCCGGAAAAATATTTTCGCACTGCCCTTTTGTACTTCACCACGATCTGCAAGATAGGTTCACATATTCTCATACGATTTGACAACGAGCAAAGAAAAAAAAGTAATAGAACTCAAATTCTCTTGAAACAGCTTTGACGGTCAAATCTATCCAAGAAAAAAAACCTACCCTTTTTGCAGCAACCAACACAACTGACTAAGGAAAATAACCTACCCTTAGAGGAAAACAGAGACCCAACAACAAGTACACAAATACACAAACACACTAAAACACAATTGATGGCAGCCCACAAGAGAGAGGGGGAGAGAGATTTCGGGAGGGTCGACCGGTCGGAAGAGAGCTGAGAGATCTGTGAGAGTGAGAGAGAGAGAGATGAAGATTTCGGGAGGGAAGGCTGGGAGGGATGGAGGCCGGACTCATAGGTGTGGGGTGGGGGGGCTGTTGCTGGCGGCTCTGCGGCTGAGAGCTGAGAGATCTGTGAGGTAAGTGAGAGAGATGAAGATTTCGGCGAGAGAGAGGGAGTGTCGAGCGAGAGAGATGAAGTCGGCTGAGAGGAAAAAACCTAGAGGTTTCGTGAACTTCTGTGGACTGTGTGGTGACCAAGGTCGTTTTGACCCAGGTCACGCAACTTTTTTTTTTTTTAACAGAACCAAAAAATTCCAGCATTTCCACCGGAATTTCCGGTTCCGGAAATTCCTAAAAAAGGGTTCCGGTTCCGGAATATGCCGGAACCGGAGCCGGAAATTCCGGTTTCCAGCGGATGATTTCATCACCCTTAGATAAAATCGGCAGTTGGCATACAACGACAGTATACGCCTCGAAGACTTACCCACACCTCCACCGTTACAATGTGGAACCGTTCTTCCACCGCCTCTACACCTTCCGGCCCAATAAAATCCCTCAACTCGACGGATGGGAGTGAGTCAGTGGACAAGCGGGACGATACCTGAAATGGTTGTTGTAGCCCACCGCCACCTTGGTCATGAAAAATCTGTCATTTTTCATGATAGAGGGTGGATGTTACAGTTCTGTTGCTTTTCCTCCTCAACAAGAGAAGGTCGTTCACCCAATGTAGTGCCAGTCGACCTCTCAGGGGACTCCACGACTATCGCTAGCGATTCCTCGAGCTCTTGCAGCTTATAACTACCTTCGGAGTCTGGTCTGTTTGTTCGCTTGCTGACGATTGCCCTTGTCACCCGAACAGGGAGACTCGTTCCTTTTGTGGGTAAACTAGAAGGAGAGGCCCCCGATGAAGCAGTAGCCCATGCAGCAACATGCTTCACCCGGGTAGTCATCGCCTTCTTTGATGGTCCCCTTGCCTTGGATGGCAGCCGACGTTTCAATGGTCCGCCTGGGATTATCGCAAACCAAGAGACCAATTGCCAAAGGCATGTGAGGTACCGAGCTATTCTTTTTGAAGACCGGCCAACATCAAAACACAAGACCAATTATCAAAGACATTTGCTAGGCCTAATAGCATTTACAACAATAATAGAATACGACCAGCACGACCACCAAACTGACCACGACGCTAAGCAGACCAATTACCAAGACGTAGACCACCGATCACAAGCATCAAAAGACACAGCAAGAACACTTAACCAATAATGGGGTATTCAAGAGCCTAACCTGTTAGGGATTTGTATCTAATACAAATGGACCCAATAAGATTTGGGTACCAAAGATCAAGAGCTGATCCTTTTTGTAGGAATGCTTGGAGTCCAAGGACATCAAGGAACATTGGGTACTTGATAGTGGATGCTCCAAGCACATGACCGGAGACAAAAATTGGTTCACCTCCTTTTGTCTTAAGAATAAGGGGTCTGTTACCTTTGGTGATAATGGAAAAGGAAAGATACTTGGTGTGGGAAACATTGATACGTATCCTAATCCCATCATTGAAAATGTGCTTCTTGTCAAAGGTTTAAAGCATAATCTCTTAAGCATTAGCCAATTATGTGACAAGGGAAACCGAGTCGTTTTTGAATCATCAATGTGCCTTGTTGAAAATATTGAAAGCAAGAAAGTTTTGTTTGTTGGACATAGATAAGAAAATGTGTACACTGTTCATTTAGAGTGTATCTCTTCAGAAAATATAAAATGTCTTTCAGCTCTAAATGATAAAGACAGTTGGTTGTGACATAGGAGACTTGCTCATGCAAGCATTGACCTTATTTCTAAACTTGCTAAACGAAATCTTGTTTCGGGTTTGCCTAATCTCTCTTTTGAAAAGGATAAAATTTGTGCAGCATGTCAAAAGGGCAAACAAACCAAAATATGTTTTAAACCAATAAACATTGTGTCCACCTCTAGACCACTCCAACTCCTACACATGGACTTATTTGGTCCAACCCGAACTCTAAGTTTGGGTGGCAAACGTTATGGCTTTGTTGTTGTTGATGACTTCAGTAGATTTACATGGGTTATATTTCTAGCTCATAAAGATGAAGCCTTTCATGCTTTTGAAAAACTTAGCAAGAGAATTCAAAATGAAAAATGTTTTGCTATTTCTAGCATAAGGAGTGACCATGGTAAAAAAAATTGAAAATTCCTCCTTTGAAAAGTTTTGTGGAGAAAACGGTATTAGTCATAACTTCTCAGCTCCTAGAACTCCTCAACAAAATGGTGTTGTGGAGAGGAAAAATAGGACTCTTGAAGAAATGGCTAGAACTTTGCTATGTGAAAACAACTTGCCTGATTACTTCTGGGCTGAAACAGTTAGCACAAGTTGTTATGTTATGAACCGCTGCATGATTAGGCCTATTATCAAGAAAACCCCTTATGAGCTATGGAATGATAGAAAACCCAACATTGGATACTTTCACGTTTTCGGTTGTAAATGTTTTGTGCTCAACAACAACAAGGACAACTTGGGTAAGTTTGATGCAAAAGCAGATGAAGATATATTTCTTGGGTATTCAACTTCTAGTAAAGCTTATCGCGTCTTTAATAAACGCACCTTAGTTGTTGAAGAATCAGTTCATGTTGTTTTTGATGAATCTAACAATTTCATAAGAAAAGATGATGAAGATGGTATAGATCCTAATAAAGAGGTTGATAAGCTCACAATTGTCAATGATATTGAGAAGACACTTCTGCAAAAAGAAGAACCTCAAGGGCATCAAGAGGAGGCATCACAAGATGATGATGATCTACCAAAATCCTGGAAGTACGTCAAAAGTCACCCTCTCCAACAAATTATTGGTAATGTTGAAAAAGGGGTAAGGACTCGATCTTCTGTTCATCAATCTATTAATCTTGCTTTACTTTCTCAACTTGAGCCTAAGAACTTTTCTGAGGCTAAAGATGATGAAAGTTGGATCCATGCTAAGGAAGATGAATTAAAAAAATTTGAGAAAAACCAAGTATGACATCTAGTTCTTATACCCAAGGATTATCCAATCATTGGCACAAAATGGGTTTTTAGAAACAAGATGGATGAATCCGGGGTTGTAGTGAGGAACAAAGCAAGATTAGTAGCCCAAGGTTATAATCAAGAAGAAGGGATTGATTTTGATGAAACCTTTGCTCCTGTTGCTCGTTTAGAATCCATACGCATGCTTCTCGCTTTTGCATGTTATAAAGATTTCAAACTTTTTCAAATGGATGTAAAAAGTGCTTTTCTAAATGGATTTCTTACTGAAGAAGTTTAAGTTGAGCAACCACCGGGATTTGAAGATAAAAATCTTTCAAATCATGTGTACAAGCTTACAAAAGCGCTTTATGGATTAAAACAAGCACCTCGAGCATGGTATGAAAGACTAAGCTCTTTTCTCATTGAAGATGGTTTTTCAAGAGGTAAAATTGATACTACCCTCTTCACTAAAGAAAAAGACAATGAATTGTTAATAGTTCAAATATATGTAGATGACATTATTTTCGGGTCTACTAATGAATCTCTATGTCAAGATTTCTCTCAAGTTATGCAAAGTGAATTCGAGATGAGTCTCATGGGAGAATTAAATTACTTCCTCGGCCTTCAAATAAAACAAAGCAATGAGGGAATCTTCATCAATCAAGCAAAATACACTAAAGATCTTCTCAAGCGTTTTTGCATGGAAAACTCAAAACCTATGAGTACTCCTATGAGTCCATCCACAAAAATAGAAAAAGATGATAAAGGTAAAGATGTGGATCAAACTAAATACCGAGGTATGATTGGCTCACTTCTCTATCTTACCGCTAGTAGACCAGACATAATGCTTAGCGTTTGCATGTGTGCTAGATATCAATCATGTCCAAAGGAATCTCATTTACTTGCTGTCAAACGTATTTTCAGATATCTTGTTGGCACTCAAAATCTTGGCTTGTTTTATCCTAAGAGTGTTGAGTTTAATTTGCAAGGATACTCGGATGCGGATTATGCCGGTTGTAAAATAGATAGAAAGAGTACTAGTGGTGCGTGCCAATTTCTTGGATCCTCACTAGTCCCTTGGTGTTGTAAAAAACAAAATTCCGTAGCTTTATCAACTACGGAAGCCGAGTACATTGCCATAGGCAATTGTTGTGCACAAATATTGTGGATGAAAAAACAATTAGAAGATTTTAATCTTCACTTCTCACTTATCCCAATAAAATGTGACAATACTAGTGCGATAAATCTTACTAAAAATCCAATTAAGCACTCTAGGACAAAACACATTGAGATAAAACATCATTTCATTCGTGATCATGCTCAAAGAGGGGATATTGTTCTTGAGTTTGTAAATACCGACCTTCAGTTGGCGAACATTTTCACAAAACCCCTTAATGAGGATAGATTTTTTTTTATTCGCCAAGAGATTGGAATGAAATTTTCCTTGGATTGATTTATTCTCTTTCTCTTGTTTTATCTCTTGAATTGCAATTCTAATTGCATTATACATGTTTCTGAATGATGATTGCTCGTTTATGCGTAAGTTTTTGGCCTTAAAAACTAATTTTCAAAATTGAGTTTTTCTTATGTGTCAACACTTGGTGAAACAAGTGTCAGCACTTCTGGTTTTATGGCTTTTCACCAATGAAGAAGCATGTGTCGACACATTATCTCATGGTGTCGACACATCAGCCTTTTTCGCGAGAGCATGTTTTAAGAATTCTTCGGGAGCATGACCAATGTGTCGACACATGGTCAATGTGTCGACACATTGCTTGTGTTTACCTTTTTTAAAAAGGGGAAAGGGCAAGGGTGGAATATTCATTTCTTTTCAGTTAGGGTTCAGCATTATGGCATTCTCTCTCTCTCTCTCCTTCTCCCAAACCGTGCGGCTGAATCTCTCTCTCACTCATTTCAGTTACCCATTCTCTCTCTCTAGAAACCCACCGACCGACAGCCCCTTCTTTCTCTAAACCCTGCATACCATGTCTTCCAGCCGACAAACTCGCTCCTCTCAATGCACTCTATCCTCTGCGGGCTCAAAAGGGAAGAAGAAAGCAAGGGTATCCGAAAAGACTCCTCTCACACCTGAAGGTTATATTTACAGGTTAGGTTTATGCAAAAATCGCTTTACTCAAGATTTTCGTGATAGGAAAGTTCTTCCTGGACGTTGGATTGATTTTGAATGGTTTAATGCTAGTGGATTTGATTTCCAAGATATGTTTGAGTTTCAAGGTTGGGAAACTATTGTGTCCATTTAAGAGAACTGTTATGTGTACCTAGTCAAGTTAGTATATGCAAATTTTCAGTTCTCTAAGTCAGAGGATGCTGATAGCTATGTGAATGGAAAAATATTGGATTTATCTACTTCCTCTTTGAATTCATTGGCAAATGCCCCTGATCATGGGAAGAAATTCTTTGAGAATCATGGGTGGGTCGGTATGTCTGAAGTGGACCCTCTAGATATTCTCAGAGTTGTTTTGGATAATCCAGCCCTTGATGAAATCTTTAAACCCACAGCCAGTGATTTAAGCATCCCTAGATGAATTCTCCATCATATGGTTTGTAATATTATTCTACCAAGAACGGGAAAATTTGAGTACATAACCTTCTTGGACTTGTTTGTTATGTACTGTTTAATCACTCGTACTCCCATGAATCTTGGTCATCTTATGATCAACCACATGAAGGCTGCCAATGAGAAGAAAAACCAAGGGCTGCCATATGGGATGTTCTTCACCCGTGTGTTTCAAATTCTTGAGGTTTACTTAGAGGGTGAAGTAAGAGTACCACTAATGGATACAAGAGAGTACAATAAAAAAACGTTGAAGTTGATGGGCTTCCAGCAAAATGAGGATGGTTTATGGGTTAAGAAAGCTGATGTCACTCCTCAAAAGAAAAGTCATAGGAGGTCGGGTTCTGATGCTTTTAGTGACGATGAAGAGGAAGACACTTTCAACCAAACTCCTGCTACCCGCACTCCGAGACTGCCCCTCTCCCTTCCTCCCCTTCCTTCCCCCAATATAGAGTCCTCCTCTTGACTTCCTCCTTCACACCCTCATGAGCCTAACTATCCATCTCTTGATGCTTCATTTGGAGATATCAAAGAGGAACAACGGAAGTTGGGGCAGCAATTGGAGAAATTATCTCTGGATATGAAGACGGGCTTCGATGATATCATGCTGCTCATGATGAGCGCTTCAAGCTCCTCGATAAAGATGTGAGGCTTCTCAAACATCAAGTCCACAACAGCATCGGTCAGGCCAGTACTGTGATTCAAAGCACTATGAATGAATTAAAAACCTCTGCTCAAGATGTCATAGATGCTACCGAGGTTCGTATGGAAGAGGATCGATATCTGCGTCCTAAGGTCGAAAAATGGACTTATTGGTTCTCAACGACTTGGATGAATTGGTTGAAGAAATTTGACGTTGATCATCCTCCCCCTTCTCCTCCTGGTTCTCCCTAGCCTCCTCTCTTCACCTTCACCCCTTGCCCTGTTATTTTTGATGATGCCAAAGGGGGAGAAAAGTGCCTAACTTATATGCTGACATCCTAGTTGTATTTTGAGAACATTTCTTGTTATTATTCTCTTTTCATCAGAACACATTATCTGCTTATTAGTAATGTACTGTGACATTATGCTCTTATATTGAATGATCATATTTTTTGAAGTAAATGTGTTCTAAGGGAACACTTGTGAAGTGTAAGTGCCTTGCACTTGATTACGTTTGCCTAAATCTCGCTTCAGGTAGTTGATTCTATCTTTCAACTATTCGTTATATGAAATCTTGTGTTCTAATTGGAATTTTGTAGTTGGGACGTTTGAAGAATGCTCATAGAAGTGTTGTACTTACTTTTTAGTTTTTGGGAAACCTCGTTTTACAAAGGGAACTCTTGCAAAATTTTTGTAAAATCTCAAAGTTCCTTTTTGCTAAATATATTATGAAAAACTCCAGCTTGTTCTCAGGGGGAGCTTTTCTATATGTTAGCAAATTGTCATTTTCTTTAAAAATGGTTTTGTCATCATCAAAAAGGGGCAATTGTTAGCCCAAGGTTGTTTTGAAAACAATCTATAAATGATTTTGATGATAACAAAGTTTCTATGTTTTGAAGGACTTTAGATTTTACATTTTACATCCTTCTCTTAAAATGAATTTCTTCTAGTATCAAGGTTCTCTCTATACAAAAACTCTCCAATCTTTGCGATCCTTTTTATTCTCATTAAAAGATCATCTTTCATTTTTGCAAATGGTTTTGAGAATCTTTGATTTGGAATAGATGTTGTTAAAGAACAATTTTTTATGGCTAAGTGTTGAAGGTGTCGACACATAGGACCATGGTGTCGACACATTGCACTAACACCCGAGACTTTGCATTTCAACCTTTCAACTTGATTTTGTGGCTAAGTGTTGGAGGTGTCGACACATAGGACCATGGTGTCGACACATTGCACTAACACCCGGAACTTTACATTTCAAACATTTCAAGTTGATTTTTGACTAAGTGTTGGAGGTGTCGACACATAGGACCATGGTGTCGACACATTGCACTAGCACCCGAAACATAACATTTCAAACATTTCAAGTTGATTTTTGTCTAAGTGTTGAAGGTGTCGACACATTGAACCTTAGTGTCGACACATTGAACTAACACCCGAAACTCTATTTTCAGATCTAGTTTAATGTGTCAGCACATACAACCTATGTGTCGACACATTGTGTTATTTTGCAGAATTTCTGGAAACGTCGTCATCGCTTCTAAACTTCCACAAAAGGTCTCAAATGACCTCAAACGGCTCCAAAGCTTTACCAGAAGACCCTTGGTGCCCTAGACGCTTTAAATTGAGGAAGATGGAGAGAGAAATCAGGGTGGTTGTGCGACATTTACTCTGCCCTATCTTTCTAGAGAGAGAAACGCTTTAAAGAAGATACATCATCCAAGAAAGCTTGTCCTCACCTGCAATTAACTGTTGTCTTTCTTATATATCTTGTCTCTTTGCACACCTCAGTACTTCACACTTGCTTATTCAGCTTAAAGAGCTATTTCATTAGATTCCCTTTTGTACCCATCCTTGAAAAACACTTATCCTACTTGTTGGGTAGAAGAAATCCTCTAGGTTGTGAGGATTTGTGAGAGTGAGTTAAAGCATAAGCTCAGAAAACACTTTGTAACGGTTCCTTAGCACCCCGAAAGCTAAGGTGTATTTACTATTTGGAGAATAGTGAAGGAAGCCCAAGAAAGTCAATTGCCTTGGGGGTGGACGTAGGCAAGTGTTAGCCGAACCACCTAAAAGTCGAGGTGTTATCTCTCTAACCCTATCTCCTTTTACTGTTGCTTTCTTTTGTTGTGATTGTTTATATAATTTGTTCAATTTCTTGCTCTTTAGATAGGGGATCTTTGAGTTTTCGGTTTTATTCTTAAAAGTAGACAAAAGTTTTTATAAAACCCAATTCACCCCCCTCTTGGGTTGTTAGTATCCTTTCACAAGTGAATAAGAATAATACTAAGGAGATAAGGGTCGGAGAGAAGACACAGTAATTTTTAGGTGGTTCGGCCAAACTCTTGCCTACATCCACCCCCAAGGCTATTGACTTCTTTGGGCTTTCTCCACTATCTTTCAAATAGCAAGTACACCTTAGCTTCTTGGGTGCTAAGGAACCTTAACAAACCATTTTTCGAGCTAATGCTTCAACTCTTCTTCTCAAATCCCAAAACCTAGGGATTTCTTGTACTCACAAGGGTTGGACCCAGTGTTTACCCAACACACACAGGGTTTAACTTGAATGAGTACAAAATGAAACTCACGAAATGACTCTTAAAGCTGGATATACAATTATGAAGCACAAAGTGTAGGAAAAGGATAAAAATTATAATATAAGGCTCAAATGTGGCAGCGAAATAACAAGCCTTCTCGGTAGGTGCAGAGCTTCTCTATTCTCCAAAACTTTCTCACTTTCTCAGGAAGTTAGGTCAGGAAGTTATTGCAAATTCGTGCGTGCAGGTTCTAGTCTTGTATTTAAGCCAATTTGTCTTCAACGGTCGTCGGGGTAGGTGAGAATAGTCGTTGAAAAGTTGCCCTTAAAATAAAGAGCGATTTGATGCCTCTGATGACTTTCTGAAAAATCTTCAAAAAAGTGTCATGTGCTGACACATGAAATTTGAACTGAAAATGAGCGCTCGGGAGTCAGTGCAATGTGTCGACACCATAAGGTCAATGTGTCGACACATGTTTTTGTCTGAAAAACATGTCTCGGGTGTAAGTGCAATGTGTCGACACATGTCTTGTATGTGTCGACACATGTCTTGTATGTGTCGACACATGTCTTGTATGTGTCGATACCCAAAAGACCTGGAGACAAAAAATAATATATTTGATGTTTTCATTTCACTCCAAGACCTTTTTAAGTGTCTTATAACTTGAAAAAAATTTATCTTTTCAGCATCAGCAAAGGTTTTCAAGTATATAGAAAAGACTATTGTGAGACAAAAGTAAATCCTTTTTAAGATACAACTTGGAAATTATGGATTGACAATATAAAATCTAAAGTCTTCAAAACTTAGAATATTTTGTTATCATTAAAATCATTTATAGATTGTTTGTAGAACAACCTTGCATAGTATGCTTGATCCAAATGGATCTCGGTAGCCTTGATCACATCTTCAGCAGCGGATTGCACAACATGCTTGAGAATATCATATGTAGAGGCAAACTCATCTAGTGAAACGTTGAATCACATTGCTGGCCACTTTGTTAACTTGATGCTTAAGATTCCTCATATCCTTAGAGACAATCCCAAGATGTCTAGTGTGATCAGCAAGCATATTCTTGATGTCTTCAAACCCAGTCTTCATTCAGATGGCCAAATCCTCCATATCCTTCCCCAATTTCTTCTGTTCTTTCTTTATCTCATCTATGAAGACCTCAAAGGAGTTTAATCGAGGCTTATGAGAGCAACCAGCAGCAGCCTTCCGGGAGGTATACCCAAAAGGTGCAGAGGAGACAGAAATAGGGGTATGCTCCTCTATAGGAGTCCTAACAGTGGTTTCAACGTCTTCATCATCATCACTATCTTCTTCAGATTCGGAACCCTTGTCACCAATTTTCTGAGGTGTCACCACACTTTTCTTCACCCATTCCCCATCCTTATTTGCATCATCAATTTAAGAGTTTTCTGGTTATACTCTTGAGAAGCTTTGAGTTTTTCTCTAATCTCCCTAGATAGTTCAATCTCAAGGGCATGAAATAGGTGAGTGAAAACATCCCATAAGGTAGTCCTTGCCTTTTCTTTTTAGAGGCAGCCTTCATGTGATTAATCATCAAATGACCAAGATTCATTTGGGTACAGGTCACTAAACAGTACATGATAAATAACTCCAAGAAGGTAATATACTCAAATTTATCAGTTCTTGGTAAAATAACATGGCACACCATGTGATGTAATATAAGTCGATGGACTGTTAAGTCACTTGCAGTGGGTTTAAACACTTTGTTTAAGATTGGATTATTCAACACAACCCTAAGTATATTTAGAGGTTCTACCTTATACATTCCCATCCAAGTATAAGCATTATAAAATTTCTTTCCACCATTGGGAGCAGTGATTATTGAATTTAAAGATGTTACAGACAAATTCAAGATTTTCCTATTCACATAACTAGTGACAGATTCGGATGTAGTGTGCTGAAGGTTTGCATATACCAATTTCACAAGATATACATAAAAATCTACCTTCAAGTTAACAAAAATTCTTCATCCTTGATACTCAAACATATCCTTAAAATCAAAACCACTTTCACTAAACCATTTGAAATCAACCCATCTCCCAACAATAACTTTTCTACCCCTAAAAACTTGAAGAAACCGATTCTTACAGGGACCTGACTTGTAGATGTAGGCTTCGGTAGAGTCTAAGGCTTCCTCAACATTTTTCCTTTTTTTCTTGCTCGGGAACTGGAAGAAAATGGCGTCTGAGGATTGGTGCGCTTGGGGCGACTGTAGGACATCTCGGCAGAGACAAGAGAGGCTGTCGGCGGTAGGATTTTGAGAAGTGGCCAGTAGGTGAGAGGATTTCGTGGGGAAGAGAGAAAACGACCCGACTTGGGTGAGAGAGAGAGGTCTGCGAAAAGGAGAGGAAGTAATGTGCTGACTCTTGCCCTAAAGAGGTTTAATAGGACACGCACGTGCCCAGTTTTAAAAAAACTGTGCTCGAAAAATGTGGCGACACATTGGATCAATGTGTCGCCACATTACATATGTACCCGAGAGCATTTTTAAGGGGCTTAAGAAATTGAAGCTAATGTGTTGACACATAGGCTCATAAGTGTCGACACATACCCTTGGTGCAAAAGGCCATGAAAACCAGAAGTGTTGACACTTGAATTACCAAGTGTTGACACATCCTATGCAAAAAAAATTTCTTCAGTGAATTTTCAAACAGTAATTGAAAACAAACTAACATGAAGCACTTAACACATAGATCAAACTATGTTCTAAGTAGTCAATGATGCATGATAAAAAACAACAAATCAAGTATATTTTATCATATTAATCCAATGAAAATTTCATTCCTATCTCTTGGCCAATAAAACAAAATCTATCCTCATTTAGGGGTTTTGTGAATATGTCCGCCAATTGAAGGTCAGTATTTACAAACTCAAGAACAACGTCCCCTTTTTGAGTATGATCACAAATAAAGTGATGTTTTATTTCAATGTGTTTTGTCCTAGAGTGCTGAATTGGATTTTTAGTAAGGTTTATAGCACTAGTGTTGTCACATTTTATTGGGATGAGCGAGTAATGAAGATTAAAATCTTCCAATTGTTGTTTCATCCATAATACTTGTGCATAACAATTGTCCACGAAAATATACTCGGCTTCTGTAGTTGAAAGAGCTACAGAGTTTTGTTTCTTGTAACACCAAGAGACTAGTGAGGGGCCAAGAAATTGGCAAGCACCACTAGTACTCTTTCTATCAATTTTACAACCAGCATAATCCGCATCCGAGTATCCTTGTAAATTAAATTCAACACTCTTAGGATAAAACAATTCAAGATTTTGAGTGCCAACAAGATATCTAAAAATTCGTTTAACTGCAAGGAGATAAGATTCCTTAGGACATGATTGATATCTAGCACACATGCAAACACTAAACATTATGTCCGGTCTATTAGCGGTAAGATAGAATAAGGATCCAATCATAACTCGGTATTTGGTTTGGTCCACATCCTTACCTTTCTCATCTTTTTCCATTTTTGTTGATGGACTCATAGGTGTGTTCATTGGTTTTGAATTGTCCATAGAAAATCGCTTGAGAAGATCTTTAGTATACTTTGCTTGATTGATGAAGATTCCTTCGTTGCTTTGTTTGATTTTAAGTCCAAGGAAATAGTTCAATTCCCCCATGAGGCTCATCTCAAATTCACCTTGCATTACTTGAGAAAACTCTTGACACAAGAATTTATTAGTAGATCCAAAAATGATATCATCAACATAAATTTGAACAATCAACAAATCATTATATTTTTCTTTAGTGAAAAGAGTAGTATCAATTTTGTCTCGTGAAAAACCATTTTCAATGATAAATGAACTTAACCTTCCTACCATGCACGAGGAGCTTGTTTTAATCCATAAAGAGCCTTTGTGAGCTTATACACATGATTATAAGGATTTTCATTTTCAAAATCCGATGGTTGCTCAACATATACTTCATCATAGAGGAATTCATTTAAAAGACACTTTTTACATCCATTTGAAAATGTTTAAAATCCTTAAAACAAGCAAAAGCATGTAACGTATGAATGGATTCTAATCGAGCACCGGGAGCAAATATTTCATCAAAATCAATTAATTCTTATTGATTACAACCTTGGGCTACTAATCTTGCCTTGTTCCTTGCAACAACCCCGGATTCATCCATTTTGTTTCTAAAAACCCATTTTGTACCAATAATTGGATAATCCTTGGGTCTAGGGATTAGATGCTATACTTGTTTTTTCTCAAATTGTTTCAATTATTTTTTCATAGCATTGATCCAACTTTCATCATCTTTTGCCTCAAGAAAATTTTTAGGCTCAAGTTGTGAAAGTAAAGCAAAATTATTAGCTTGGTTTAAAGAGGAACGAGTGCTTACCCCTTTTTCCACATTACCAATAATATGCTGAAGAGGATGACTTTTGATGTCTTTTCATGATTTTGGTAGATCATCTTTATCTTGTTGAGACTCTTCTTGAAGCTCTCGAGGTTCTTGTTCTTTCTCAAGAATCTCTTCCTTGTCTTTGTCGATTGTAAGCTTTTTGACCTCTTTGTTAAGATCTACAATATCTTCATCATCTTTTCTCACATGTCAGATTCATAAAAAACAACATGAATTCATTCTTCAACAACCAAGGTACGCTTATTGAAAACATGAAAGGTTTTACTGGAAGTTGAGTAGCCAAGAAATATACCTATATCCGTCTTGGTATCGAACTTACACAAATTATCTTTGTTGTTGTTGAGCATAAAACATTTGCATCTAAAAACATGAAAGTAGTGAATGTTGGGTTTTCTTTCATTCCATAGCTCATATGGAGTTTTTTTAAGAATAGGTCTAATCATGCAATGATTCATAACATAACAAGTTGTGCTTACTGCCTCAGCCCAGAAATAGTTAGGCAAGTTGCTTTCACATAGCAAGGTTCTAGCCATCTCTTCAAGAGTCCTATTCTTCCTCTCTACAACACCATTTTGTTGAGGAGTTCTAGGAGCCGAGAAGTTATGGTTAATGTCATTTTCACTACAGAATTTTTCAAAGGAGGAATTTTCAAATCCTTTTCCATGATCACTCCTTATGCTAGAAATATCAAAGCCCTTTTCATTTTGAATTCTCTTGCTAAGTTTTTCAAAATAATGAAAGGCCTCATCTTTATGAGCTAGAAATATAAACCATGTGAATCTACTGAAGTCATCAACTATAGCAAAGTCATAGCGTTTGCCACTCAAACTTAATATTCGGGTTGGACCAAATAGATCCATGTGTAAGTTGAAGTGGTCTAGAAGTGGACACTATATTATTGGGTTTAAAAGATGTTTTGGTTTGTTTACCTTTTTGACAAGTTGCACAAATTTTGTCTTTTTCAAAAGTGAGATTAGGCAAACCTGAAACAAGATTCTTTTTGCCCAGTTTTGAAATCAAGTTCATGCTTGCATGAGCAAGCCTTCTATTCTACAACCAACTATCCTTGTCATTTAGAGCTGAAAAACATTTTATATTTTCTAAGGAAATGTTCTCTAAATGGACAATGTATACATTTTCAGATCTAAGTCCAACAAACAAGACTTTCTTGCTTTCAATGTTCTCAACAAGACACATTGATGATTAAAATATGAGTCGGTTTTCCTTGTAACATAATTGACTAATACTTAAGAGATTATGCTTTAACCCATCAACAAGAAGTACATTTTCAATTATGGGTTAGGATACGTACCAATGCAATACCAAGTATCTTCCCTTTGCCATTCTCACCAAAGGTAACCGAACCCTTTCCTTTGAGACAAAGAGAGCTAAACCAACTCTTGTCTCCGGTCATGTGCTTGGAGCATCCATTATCAAGGACCCAATGTTCCTTTGTTTTATTGGACTTCAAGCACACCTGCAAAATGAATCAATTCTTGATCTTTGGTACCCAAATATTTTTGGGTCCTTTGGTGTTAGAATTAAATTCCTTCACCCTGTCTTTTTGAATCCATACAAATTTGATACCTTGGGTGGATTTCTTTCTAGTTGGACAAGTGTGTGAAATGTATCCATTCTTTCCACAAAAGTTGCACATTTTAAATGGTAAAGAAGATTTTGTAATCATATAGGAGTAAGATTTTTTATCTTTGAAGGAATCATATCCAATGCCACTTTTGTTAAAGCAACATCTTTGTGAAACAAGAAGAACTTCAAGGTTTTTCTTTCCTTGAGTGAATCTTGCAAGATCTTGAGTAAGAGAGTCAACTTTCCTTTTTAAGATATTGTTTTCAGATTTCAAATCTTTTGACTATTCTTGAATGAAATTTTCATTTTCATTTGTAACTCTTGCGAGATTCTCTCCAAGTGAAAAAAACTTGACATTTCAAAGTCTCATTTTCTTGTATAAGTATTTCATGGTTCTTTTTAAGACAACAATACTTTGAAAATAAACTCTTCAATTCAAGATATTGCTCATTAAAAGCATCTTGTAAATCATCAAAGGAGAACAAAGAAGTTGAAGATTCTTGTACCTCTTCTTCATCATCTTTTGCCATGAAGTATAGATTTGCAACCTCTTCAACATCACTATCGCAATCACTATCATCGGATTCTCCCCATACAGCCAAGAATGCTTTCTTCTTGTCTTTGAAATTCTTGGGTTTATTATGAGATTCAAGGTTGGGGCAATCAGTCTTTATATGTCCCGACATTTTGCATCCAAAACAAATGATATCATTCTTCTTGCTACTATCTCCTTTGTAGCTTGTCTTTCTTTGAAATCTTCTAACTCCTTGTTTTCTCCGAAAGAACTTTTTGAATCTCTTGGTGAATAACGTCATTTCTTCATCATCTTCGAAAGACTCACCCATCACTAGGGCTTGAGGCTTTCAAGGCTATTTCTCATTTTCCTTTACCTTCTTCCTCATCTCCCTTTACTTGGTTCATCTCATGTGTCATGAGAGAACCCATGAGCTCATCCAAAGAGAGCTTTGTCAAATCTTTTGCTTCTTGAATGGCAGTGACCTTGGGTTCCCAATCTTTTGGTAAGCACGTAAGACTTTTCTTCACCATTTCATCATTAGTATAATAATTTCCAAGAGATTTAAGACCATTTATAATATCAGTAAAGCGAGTGAACATAGATGAGATAGATTCATCGGATTTCATCTTAAAAAGCTCATAACTATGAACAAGCATACTGATTTTTGATTTCTTTGACTTGATTCCTACATTCATGAGCCACTTGGAGTTTATCCCTAATTTGCTTTGCGGTCTCAAAACCGGAAATATGGTTACATTTATTTGAATCTAGAGCACAATATAATACATTCATAGCTTTTGAGTTTAAAGACATGAGTTTTAAATCATCATCATCAAATTCTTTTTCATTCTTCAATATACCTTCCTTGTTTCTAGGAAATCTAGGGTCATTAGAGATTATTCTCCATAAATCATAATCTACAGCTTGGATATAGATTCTCATTCTTGCTTTCCAATAGTTATAACAAGTCTCATTAAAGAGAGGTGTTTTATTTGTGGATTGACCTTCAGCTAAGAAGGTACTAACTAGGGCTGTTATTTAAAGAGTGAAACCTCAGCTCCGATACGAATTGAAAGTTTATGAGCAATCTAAGAGGGGGGTGAATTGGGTTTTAAAAAAATTAACCTTTAAAAAAAAAGATTTAAAAACACAAACACAATAAACACAAGAACAAGAAACAAGTGAATAAGAATAATACTAAGGAGATAAGGGTTGGAGAGAAGACACCGTAATTCTTAGGTGGTTCGGCCAAACTCTTGCCTACATCCACCCCCAGGGCTATTGACTTCCTTAAGCTTTCTCCACTATCTTTCAAATAACAAGTACACCTTAGCTTCTCGGGTGCTAAGGAACCTTCACAAAGCATTTTTCGAGCTTATGCTTCAACTCTTCATCTCAAATCCCAAAACCTAGGGATTTCTTCTACTCACAAGGGTATACCCAGTATTTATCGAACACTCACAAGGTTTAACTTGGATGGGTACAAAATGAAACTCACGAAATGGCTCTTAAAGCCGAATATATAATTATGAACCACAAAGTGTAGGAAGAGGATAAAAATTACAATAGAAGGCTGAAATGTGGTAGATAAATTACAGGCCTTCTCGCTAGGTGCAGATCTACTCTCTTCTTCAAAGCTTTCTCACTTTCTCAAGAAGTTAGGTCAGGAAGTTATTGCAAATTCGTGAGAACATGTGAGAGTTCTTCTGTTCTCCAGCTTCTAGTCTTGTATTTAAGCCAATTTGTCTTCAACGGTCATCGGGGCAGGTGAGAATAGCAGTTGGAAAGTTGCCCATAAAATAAGGAGCGATTTGATGCCTTTGATGACTTTCCGGAAAATTTCAAAATGTGGCATGTGCTGACACATGAAATTTGAACTGAAAATGAGCGCTTGGGAGTCAGTGCAATGTGTCGACACCATAAGGTCAATGTGTCAACACATATTTTTGTCTGAAAAACATGTCTCGGGTGTAAGTGCAATGTGTCGACTCATGTCCTGTATGTGTCGACACCCAAAAGACCTGGAGACAAAAAATAGTATCATTGAAGTTTTCATTTCACTCCAACACCTTTTTAAGTGTCTTATAACTTGAAAAAATTGATCTTATCAACATGAGGAAAGGTTTTCAAGTATATAGAGAAGACTATTGTGAGACAAAACTAAATCCTTTTTAAGATACAACTTGAAAATTGTGGATTGACAATATAAAATCTAAAGTCTTCAAAACTTAAAATATTTTGTTATCATCAAAATCATTTACGGATTGTTTGTAGAACAACCTTGGGCGAACATTAATGTTTTGCAGGCTATATTTTTTTGTGAATGCCTCAATATATATAGTGAAAAACACTCTATTATTTCCTAGTACATTTCTATTAGTTAGTCATATTATTTTTTATTTTACTAAGCAATAGATTAGATCATTTAGTTATTACTGTTGTGATATATAATCACGAATAAGTCATTGAGTATTAAAAAATTTGGGGTGGTTAAAATTTTGAGGTAAAAGAGTTAGTAAAAAAAAGAAAAAATAGTTTATGTGAGCTGGTAAAAAAGTAAAGAGATAGAATATTTGAATGAATATTATAATAAAAAATAATAATTTGATGAGGAGAGAGAGATGGTAATTTCGAATCTTAAAAAGGTTCTCCCTAATTTTAAAAATACAAAACGAGCTTGAGTCTAGCTGAGTTTGTTTGTTTGTTTTGTGTCGAGCTCGGTTCGGGTTTTCAGGCTTTATTCGAGCTCGAGCCGATCTCAAGCTCTTATATGTGTTAAATGAGTCGAGTTCGAGCTCTTCTGTGTGTCACTACTCGGCTCGGCTCAACTTGTTTACAGCCCTATCCTCGAGGGTTTAGAATCTTAACCGAACAGGTGATATGGATCTATATGAGCGGATCTGATCAAGACCTATAAGATCGGGATCCGATACCGACCTATGTATTCATAAGCTCCATCGCTCCGTATAAAATTCCATGATTTATCTCGGAGAGGAGTTTGACTTCTAAAAGGTTTGTGATTCTTAGATCTAAGGTACTCCTCTCAAGGATCATGCATATGCTTGATTCCAACCTAACTTGGAAGTCGGAGATTAGATCAAAGGCCAACCTCGTCGGTTATTTTTGCAGGATTGAACGATTCCAAGTTCGTGGTGATTCCTGACATCATCATTTTTCTCTCTTAAAAAATAAATTCCTTTTATCATCACATTTTTAATTTCAATTGTAGCGAGTCTCCGTAAGGCTTTGTCAGTTTGACTACAATGTTCATAATCCACCTCGCATCTTTGATGTCATGTAACATACTTCTTAACAGTGTAGCCTATAAGAATCGATGTTGTTTGTTTGCCCAAAATTTTGGGAGCCCAAAATTTCCAACAAAACAAATACACTTTAAAATTTCCAACTTGTACACATACACTTCAAACTTTTCACAAACCCTAATAAACTTGAACATTCAAAATATTTCCAAAATTTTGGGAATATTCCCCAATATTTCGGTAAACAAACAACACCGATGTTGTTTCGCTGCCCGGAGCATCTTCCCCTCACTCTTTAAGGACACTACAATAGATTCGCTCTTTAGCGACCAATTTATCAGCGGTGAAACCAATTTTGTCGCTTATAATACCTCTTTCGCGACAAAATTATTTATTTCGTCCCTAAAGAGTTAAAACACAAGTTTTTAGCGACGAATTTATGAGTGCCAAAATCAATTTCATCTCTAAAAATACTCTTTAGCGACGAAAATATTGGTTCTTCGCTAAATAGTTAAAACACATGTGTTTTAGCAATGAATATCTACTTCGTCGCTAAAGGTACTCTTTTGCAACAATATTGTTTCGTTGCTAAAGAGAACATATGTTTTTAGCGACAAATATCAACTTTGTCGCTAAAAGGACTCTTCTACGACATTATTGTTTCATTGCTAAAGAGTTGAAACATATGTTTTTAGCGACAAATATCAACTTCGTCGCTAACATGCCTCTTTTGCGACGAATCTATTAGGGTCAAAATCAATTTCGTCATTAAAAATACTCTTTAGCGGCGAAAATATTGGTTTGTCGCTAAATAGTTAAAACACGTTTTGTAGTCACAAATATCAACTTCGTCACTAAAAGTACTTTTCTTCGAAAGTATTGTTTCGTCACTCAAGAGTTAAAACACATGTTTTTAGCGATGAATATCAGCTTCGTCACTAAAATGCCTCATTTGAGATGAATCTATTAGCGTCAAAATCAATTTTGTTTTTAAAATACTCTTTAGCGACGAAAATATCGGTTCGTCGCCAAATAGTTAAAACACATGTGTTGTTGGAGGCGTTTGTGTTCCCGAAATGTTGGGCATCCAATATTTCGGGCATTTGTTAAAAAATTATAAACTAATAATTTTTTAGATCAAACAATTCTTTATCATTATAATATTCACACAAATCTTCTCTCTCCTTACTTTTTTACCAACCCTAATAAAATATTTTTACTTTTTCACCAAACTCAATACCCAAAAATTTCCACCACCCCAACATTTCCACAAACAAACACCACCGTTGCAACGAATTTCAACGGTGGTGTTTATTTTATTATTTTTTTAACAAAAATTTGAGTTAATTGACGTTTGCAAACCAAAATTATGAAATCATAAGAAATTTTGACCATATTTTTGGTTTGAAAACATGCCATAAATGTAGGGTCTTTTGGTCTCGGTCTTAACCCAAAATACCCGGAGCAAAACGAGTATATATTCTATATACAATAAGTGAAATTTTTATTCCAACCTCATTCCAAAAGCGGTAAAGAAGAAGACAAATTAAAACCAAACTAACACTGGCGATTAATATTTTTCGGAGGGAGCGGAGTACACGAAAGAAAATTAGAAGCTTATTGTTATATATAATCTACCTTTTTTTTCTTGAAATACCTCATCTCATTAAAATAAAACCATTAAGCCAAAACAGAGTTTGAATCACAAAAAGCAATAAAAGGAGGAACAACCGAAATATTATTAAAACCAGAACGTTTAGAACGAGCAGCCCACTGGGTAAAGCAAGTGAGCTTGCTGATACAAGCGCCTAGGAGCACAGTGAAGCGCCCAAGCAAACTACCCTTTGAAAGCCACCCAAAGAGAAAAAACCAAGTCTTCGATTTTCTAACGAGGACAAAGAGGTTGAGAAATGTCTTGAGCACAGCAGCTTCAAGTCGGATTGGAAGATCACACGCAACCATCCCTTAGAGAGAGCAAGTTTCACCGCTCCGGGAGCAGCCATCGCTTCCCCCACACACAGGCGGATCCAGCTAGGGGCAATGGGGGGCAGCCGCCCCCCATTGCCTGAAAAATCTCTTAAAATTTTTTTTTTTGATTTTTTTATATGGGCTGCCCCCCTTCAAACCCAGGCGCCCAGGCCAGCCTAGCCGGTCTATTTTTTGTTTTAAAAATCAACAGAGGGTAAAATACGCATTTCACCCTGGCCTTTTTTTTAGTTAATTCGGCGTCATCCTCCCCTCCCTCTCTAACAACTTCAATTTCCCCCCTTTTCTCCCTGACGCCCACAGCCCAGCCTCTCTCACTCTGCTCCCCACCTCCCGATGCTAGCCTCCGTCTCTCTCTCTCCTCTCACTCTGCCTCCACAGAACGCCAGCCTCTAGTCCTCTATCACTCTACCGACTGCCTCTCCTCCTCCGAACCTCCACAGTCGACAGAATGCCGGCTGAGCTCTCTCTCTCCCTCTCCGTCCCTCTCTCCTCCTCCACAGGACCACAACTCTTTCTCTCTCTCCATCTCCAGCTCTCTCTCTCCAGCCTCCAAGTACTCTCTCAACTCAAGTCTCTTTGTAACTCTGTTTATTTTTCAATTAGTGATGAAATTTATTTTAAATTTTGATGAATTATGTGATGAAATTTAATTAGCAGATTAGGATTATTGAATTTATTGTGAACCAGATAGAGAATTCATGAATTTGTGATGAAATTTAATTAGTAGATTAGGATTATTGAATATATTGTGAACCGGATAGAAAATTCATGAATTTGTGATGAAATTTTAATTGAATTCATGTGATGAAATTTTGATGAATTAAGTACTGATAGAGAATTCTTGAATTTGCAATCTTTCTAAGCAGAAGATATTTGTTGTAAAAACCTAGATACAGTCAATACAATCACTCACATACAAACTCGAATCAAATTTCTGAATTCTGATTCGTGTAAGTAAAAAGGGAAACACGATTTGATCTTTTGGGGCTTATAGAAGGCAAAAGGAGAATTGGGCTATCTTACTCATCAAGATTAGAAGGAGACCATCGTTTTTTGCTCTTTTTATTTCCTATAAGTACTTGATCTGTGCTTTTGAATATTTAAGCTATGTTTCATTTTCCTAGTAGAATTGTCTTAATAAGCTTATAATATACTTAGTTCCTTTTAATTTGCTATTAGGTCTTAGTATCTTTGAATTGTCATGTAGGCCTTCAATTCAAAAATGTTATGTGCTTAGTTCCTTTCAATTGGTAATTTTTTCTTAGCTTTTATTCATTATTCTACTATGTAGTGCAGTATGGAATTTATAGAAATTTTGCTAATTTTAATTTTAGTTTCTTCTTGTTTGAAAAATAAATCTGTTGCGAGATCATGTTATTTTTATTCACACAAAGTGGTAAATATTTCAGTCCTCGTGTTAGTCTTTCTAGGATTCTTTTTTTTTAACTTTTAAGACATTTTTTTGCATTACATAGTAAAAAAAAAATTTGTCATTTTTCATTAAGAGTTTACCCCCCTTCCATTACATTCCTGGATCCGCCACTGCCCCCACAAGAGGGTCTATAGCTCGAATTCGCTCCATGTACACCGTACAGAGATAGCTAAATGAGTCTCGACAAGAGATGACTAAGTACGATCCATCATGACATTAAACTTACGTCAAAGATGATCTTCAACCAATCTGATTCTGGAGGAGACCAGGATTTAGCAAAAGCAGAGCAACGAGAAGTCCATGCGAGGTAGTGTTCAGAAAATCGAGGGAAGACTTAGAAGACGTAAAAGTTATATATAAGCTACCTACCTACGTATTCTAGCACATGTAATCAAAGTTGAGAGAGGACAGTAGTCATGGAATGGCGTGGACTACAAACAGCCTCCAAAGGCTTAGCCTTGTGCATAGTAAGTCCTCCACTCGAATTCATGTCCACCATCTCCTTCCCTTGCCTTTCCCAATCAAAGCATTGAATGAGTGCACCCAGTGTCAATGAAACTATTCGCTGGCCCATGCCAGCACCTGGGCACGACCTCCTTCCTATTCCAAATGGCACGAATTTGAAGCCGTCTGTTTCTCCGTTGGTTGTTTCAAATCTCTCAGGCTTGAACCTGGTTGGCTCCTCCCAGAGCTTCGGATCTCTGTGCATGAACCATGCGTTGACTAACAAAGTCGTTCCTCTTGGTATTTTAAACCCCCCAACAGTGCAATCTTCAGTGGAAAAATGAGGTAGTAGAAATGGCACTGTGGGATACAATCTAAGTGTCTCATTTATGACACAACGTAGATAGGGAAGCTTGGCAAGATCAAGTTCATTCAGCAAGCGCTCGTGTCGTACTTGGTCGTCAATTTCTGCTCTAACCTTCTGCAATACATCTGGATGATTCAGAAGAAGCGACATTGCCCATTCCAAGGTTGTTGCAGTTGTATCAGTTCCTGCAACATACGTCATCTGGAGCACACGTAAAATTAGAAGAAATCTCGAAGTGAAAGCTAGCCAAACCAGTACTTCTTAATTTATTCATGCCAGAAACTGGATCTAATATTGCTCAGAACCGCAAAGCTATAAGCTAACATCTCCTGTAAAGGAAGTTTTAAGCAATATCCTATAAAGGAACATTGAGAATTGAGAGATTCACATCGTGTCTAGATATTCTGTTCAAAGTACGCGAGTGGTGAAAATATGAAAATATTTATATTTTTGCAATTATCAAAACCCAATTAAAAACCTGTTTTAGAACAGAATTTCAAAAGGGTAATAATTTTTTTTTTCTAAGAACAAATGTGTAATAGCTCAACAGTGTAAAGTGCACATTTATGTTACTTTATACCGCCACTTCTCATTTTATTTCCAATTGGGCTGCTTCAAATAGTATCTACAGTGAATTTAAAGCTACCAGTGAGAAGAGACAAATGACTGAAATCATGTGGGAATTTATCTGGATATATATAAGATAATTGTCTTTGATCTCGCTTCGTAACTGGTTTGCAAATATATACTCAATCCCAACGACATTCGTACAGAAAGTTTCTGTAATATATTTTTTAGAATATTTAAATTTCTAACTATCAAACTATGTTAATTTTTAGAGACATATATTTTTTTTTCTAAGTACAGAGACATATTTCGTACTTACCAATATCATGCTTTTGATTACATCATCAGAGTAGAATTCTGGTTCTGATTCATGGAGGGACAGTAGACTTTCTATCATTGTCCTCTCCTTCTCCAATTCCACCAGGGTAGAGGTGCTCAACGAACTGGTTTTCTTCTGCTTAATCTCTTCTATCAAACGCTGCAACAATTCATCTCTCTTCGCCTGCAACCTTATGATACTTTTCTCCAACCCTTTGTAACCAATCCACCTCAAAGCTGGGAAAAAATCACATATATTCATCATCAAGCTTGGAAAGTAAATCACCTTTAAATCTTTGAGATGTTGCTTTCCCACATCCGTTCCTGCAGCCTCCTCACCAACACATGGCTCGCCAGTGACCATCCTCGTCACTATGTTGAACGCCAAAAGCGAGAACAAGTACCTGAACTCCACATTAATCTTGGGTTTCCCGCTTGAGGCTTTGAATACTTGGCGGAGAAGGGACTCAACCTCTTCACGTCGGACGATGGAAGACTTTTGGAGGCTCATCTGAGAGAAGATCTCAACCGCCGCGAAGCGTCGAAGTTTCCGCCACGAGTGGCCATATGGAGCTACCACTGGATTAGTTAAGTTGTAAGTTAAATGTTCCCCAGCCATGGTGCGGGGACGATTTGCAAATACTATGTCATTCTTGGTGAAGCATTCTTCAATAGCCGAAGGAGAAGATACAACGAGAAAAGACCGGCAACCTAATTTAAGAGAGATGATCGGACCATACCGGAAAGAGAGTTTCTCCAGTGCCTTGTGGAGGGGTGGTCTAAGGAGGTGGAGGTGGCCGATTATCGGCCAACAAAATGGACTCGGAGGTGAATTTAGGTTCCGGCGGCGTAGAAGTTTGATGACGAAAACAACGGTGAGGAGGAAAGCAAGGTAAGAGTAGTATTTCTCCATGGCGAAGCAACAAGTTAAGCAGTTCTCGATCAAGAGAGAAAGAAAGGTAAAGAGAGATATCCAGGTAGCATGAAGGTCGGAGAAAAGGTAGAAGAAAGAGGGCATGGCGGTTTGTCCTAACACGTCGCCCGGTTTGTATTTTAAGGGCAACAACCAATTCACTGTCCTTGCTACGGGCCCACGAACCCCGTGGCTTATTTTCAGCCGGATGTATCAGGTTTCGAGCTAAGCCACATAGAGCTTCTCGACAAGATGCAAGGTATTTAGGCTGTGTTTGCGTGGTAAAATTTTACTCCTCCTAAAATTTTAACACAATATAATATTACAATATAATCTCTCTCTCATCAAATCATTACTTTTAACTACAAAAAATATAAAAAATTACCTATCTCTTCACTTTTTCACTAAACCCAATACCTAAAATTTTAACAATACTAAAATTTTATAAAACAAACCCACCTAATAGCCCTCAACCAAAACTTTAACGTTTGATACGTCAATTCACAATGTTCGAGTGGTTAACGAGTTGAGAGTCATGTATTTTTTTTAAATTTCAATTTTACTTTTTGATATTTATTTCTTCAAAGTACTATTAAAGAGTATGTTGGTAATTTTTTATAATTATGATCATAATAAAAATAGAAAATAATTAACTGCATCCTAAATTTTAATATGTTTATTTTAAATGGGTAGTAAATTGAATGCGAATTTTGAAAATATCCCTCAAACAAATCAGCTCTAAAATTTTTAGTTTAAAAATTTAAAGACCTACTATGAAATGAAACTGTATAAAATTTAAGGAATAAAATTTTTAATTTGAAAACTCAACGAGCTAGTACAAAACTGGTGAAAGCTCAGGCACTCAAATTGATTTTTCCCTTCAAATTTCGTGCAATACACGGCTAGTTCGTCTGGTCAACAGTGAGCCTCGAAGCGAAGGTTATAGTGCTTTCTAACTTGCATCCTTTTTTCTTAGGCTACTGGATAGGTCTTTATAAAATGTGATGAGGCTCGGCTGAGCCACTCAAAACGTACACATCGACTTTACAAGGCCAAGGCCCCGCCCGGCCCATTGCATAGGGAATATTATTAGAACGTTGACCCTTTTTTTTTGGATGGTGGTCTTTTATGTTTCTCCATTTCGTTTAATGTTTTCTCTTAATTGAAGCCCTCGTGTTTCTTTCTGTTGCACATAAGAAATCACAGGAATCCCCACCCTAACAAAACAGAGGACTCATTTGGTTTGGATCACTGAGCCAACCGAACCAAAACAAAAACCAGAATATTACAATATTCAATTTGATTACAACATTTATTGGGGTCCACCGGGGGGAGAGAGAGAAGAAATGGAGTTTATCATCAAAGGTTAAAAGGACACAAGTAATCAAGGATGAGAGTTTAGTGGGGGATCTTATATGTGCCGATTCTCATACTTGGAAGGAGCGTCTCATTCGCTCTCTATTTATAGAAGAGTCGGCAGATGCCATTTTACAGATCTCTCTACCTGCCTCTCGACTTCCAGATCTTCCTCGCTGGCTTCTTAGTGCTTCTGGAGATTATTCGGTTAAGGATGCCTACTTGTATGTTCAACAGAGCCGTATGATGGACTCGGGAGCCTTTTCTTCCCAGGAGTGGAAGAAAATTTGGAAAATAAAAGCTCAACATCGGTTGAAATTGATGGTTTGGAAAGTGGCAGCAAACGCCCTTCCTATGCGTCGCTACTCTGTCGAAGCTTGTCCTCTTTGTGACGCTGAGTCTGAATCTCCGGAACACTTATTTTTGCGATGCCCCATTAGTTTGGCTCTTTGGCGACAAGGTCCGTGGCCACTTATAGTTGATGCATCTCCAAACAATTCTATTCAGTTATGGCTGAAATTTCTCCTCAACCCATCCAATCTTCCACACGCGCAGCAGCACAATTGGAACTTTATGATGTTGTCAGTTGCAATCACTCTTGACTCTATTTGGTGCACTAGGAACAAAATTATCCACGATCATTGTTCTCTGGACTTACCCTGTCTCATTCAACTTATTCATCGACGATATGATGTTCATAAGTCCGCTTGGCTAGAAACGATTCTCAATCGCCAACTGCGATGGTTTCCCCCTGATGAGGGAGCTGTTAAAATCAATTTTGATGTGGCTGTGCGTGGGCATATATTATGTGCTGCAGCTGTCTCTCGTGATAGCCTGGGAAATTTACTTCGTGTCCGCATCAGTCGTACGCAGGGTACCTCTCCTTTAAAAGGGGAGGCCCGGGCTGCTCGTGTGGCTTTTTTGTTGGCAGAAGCTCATGAGGATCTCCAGGTGACAATTGAAGGCGATTCTCTACAGTTGCTTAATCAAGTCCTTGCCATTGACTCCACGCCTGACTGGCTGATCGAAGGTGAAGTCCTTGGATATTAACTTACGGGACCTTCCTGCCCGATGTCTTCGTTGTGATAGCACTGCCTCTGGCAGAGTAATGCTGTAATTGTCTGTTTTTATGTTACGTAGAAAAAGAAAAAATCAAGGATGAGAGAGGATGTTAGTCATCAAATTAAAAGACGGAGACGACAAACTGCCTGCAAAGGCTTTGCCTTGGACAGAAGAAATCCTTTACCTGGGTTCATTTCTACCATCTCCTTACCAGCTCTTTCCCAATCAAAGCACTGAATGAGAGCACCCAGTGTTAATAAAATTATCCGTTGGCCCATGCCAGCACCTGGGCACGACCTCCTTCCTATTCCAAATGGGAGGAACTTGAACCCGTCTCTTTCTACGCTGGCTGCTTCAAATCTCTCTGGCTTAAACCTGGTGGGGTCCTCCCAGAGTTTGGAATCTCTATGCGTACCCCATGCATTCACTAACAAAACCGTCCCTATTGGTATCTGAAAACCTCCAACAGTGCAGTCTTTAATTAGTGGAATAATGTGGTAGTAAAATTGGGACTATAGGATACAGTCTATTAGTCTAAGTACTGTCCCATTCTTGACAACGAAGATAGCGTAGCTTAGCAAGATCAGATTCATTTACCATGTGCCCGTGTCCAACCTCATTGTCGATTTCTTCTCTAATTAACCTTCTGCAATACATCCGGTGTTGAATTTTTAATGCAGTTTCTTAAACTCTATTTTCTTTAATACATTTTGTCTTTTCAGATTCCTAGAACGACTCTAGAACTTTTTGTGTTTTGCAATGTCTTTTCAGTTTTCTAGAAGATCTCTAGAATTATCTGATGGTCATTTAAATGAGTGAGATTGTAAAAGCATATCTGCAAGAGAGAACAATTATAATAAAATCAAGCTCTGCAGTAGCAACTCAGCTCCTCTTTTTACAAATACTCTATGCTCTCCTCATCAAAATCTTTGATGGTATCATAACCAAGTTTCAGTGATTTTATTTGGGCGTTTGTTATGTTTAAAGCTTGAAACTGATGGCGTCTCATGCTAGTCAAGTTCTAGTGTTTCTCTCTCTCATTACAATCTTTGATGGAAAGAACTATGAGTTTTGGAAGGTGAAAATGAAGACTTTGCTGCTGTTTGAAGGGTTGTGGACTATTGTAGACAAAGCTTTTGATGAACCTGATGATGAGAGTCAACTTACAGATGCAGGAAAGGAGAAACTTGAAGCAAATAAAATGAAAGATGCCAAAGCACTATCCAAATTGCATAATGGAGTTTAATCTACTATTTTTCCCAGAATAATTCGAGCCAACACGTCCAAGCAAGCTTGGGAAATTTTGCAAAGGGAATTTCAAGGAGATCACAAGGCCATTGTGGTAAGGCTCCAATCCTTACTTTATCTACTATTAGAAGGATGTATAATGGGAAAGCAACATCGATGGCCATTCAAGCAAAGGAGCCTTTGGAACTTATCCATACTGACATTTGCGGAAACAAGCAAACTCCTTCTCTTGGCCAGTATAGGTATTTTCTTACCTTCATTGACGATTATTCTAGAATGACTTGGGTATATTTTTTTAAGGAAAATCAGAAGCTTTTCAAGTATTGAAACAATTCAAAGCTTTTGTTGAAAAGCAAGTCAGCAACCATATCAAGATCCTTCGAAGTGATAGAGGAGGAGAGTACACTTCAGAAAAGTTTGAAGAATATTGCAAAGAAGAAGACATATGGAAGCAACTCACTGCTGGATATAGTCCCCAACAGAATGGGCATGCTGAAAGAAAGAATCGAACTATTGCGGAGATGGCAAGATCGATGCTAAATGAGAAGGGATTGCCGAAGAGTTTTTGGGCAGAAGCTGTCCATACAGTTGTTTACATTCTCAATAGATGTCCAACCAAGGCGATGAAGAACAAGACTCCAATTGAAGTGTGGAGTGGGGTCACACCATCTGTAAGGCATTTTAAAATTTTTGGCAGCATATGTTATGCGCATATTCCTCATGAAAAAATAAGCAAATTTGATGAGAAAAGTGAAAAAAAAAACATTTTTGTTTGGTATAGGTATATGACGAAGGGCTTCAGACTTTATAATGTTGAAACTAAGAAGTTGATTGTTAGTCGTGATGTGATTTTCAATGAGAAAGCTTCATGGGATTGGAAAGAAAAGAAAGTGTAGGAAACTCCTTGTTTAATTTAAATGCAGAATAATTTTCCAACCATTGGATGAGGTGATGAAGCTCTTCTAGAGTCACAAATGGCTCCATCAACAAGTTCAAGTTATGGTACAGAAAGTTCACCACCAGAAACGCCTCCAAGAAGGACACGAAGGTTAAGTGAGATATACGAATCTTGCAACTTCTCTGTAGTTGAACCAAATAATTTTGAAGAAGCTGAAAAGCAAGAAGTCTGGACAAAAGCGATGGAAGATGAGATAGTATGATCGAAAAAAATCAAACTTGGGAGCTTGTTGATCGACCAAAAGGACGAGATGTCATTGGAGTCAAATGGATCTACAAGAATAAACTGAATCAAGATAGAAGCATCCAGAAGCACAAGGCAATGCTGGTTGCAAGAGGCTTCACACAAAAGCCAGGTATCGATTTTTTCGAAACCTTTGCTCCCGTTTCAAAACTTGAAACTATAAGAACTATTATTGCTCTTGCTACTCAAAAGAGTTGGAAAATTTTTCAGCTTGATGTTAAATCAGCGTTTCTTAATGGAGTTTTAAAAGAAGAAATATATGTTTGTGGTGAAAGGGGGAGAAGACCTAGTTTATAAGTTAAACAAGGCTCTATATGGGCCGAAACAAGCTCCACGAGCTGGGTATGGAGAGATTGATAAGTATTTCCTCTCAAGAGGATTTGAAAGAAGCCAAAGTGAGCCTACACTCTATGTCTTGAAGAAAGCATTTTGTGTTCTTATTGTTTCAATTTACGTTGATGATTTAATCTATACTGGAAATGATTAGAGAATGTTTCAAGAGTTTAAACAAGATATGGTGTAGACTTATGAGATGACTGATTTGGGTCTACTTCATTATTTTTTTGGGATTAAAGTATCGCAAGCGAAGTCAGGAATCTTCATTTCTCAAAAGAAATATGCAGAGAGCATTTTGAAGAAGTTCAAAATGATGGGATGTAAATCAGCTTCTACTCCTTTGGCAGCAAATAAAAAGCTGAAGAAAGAAGATGGTGCAGACAAGGCAAATGTACAAAACTTATCGAAGTTTGGTTGGTAGTTTGTTGTATCTTACAGCTACCTGACCAGACATCATGTTTGCTACAAGTTTACTCTCTCGGTACATGGAAGATCCAAGTCAGAATCATTTTGGAGCAGGAAAAAGAGTTATAAGATACTTTTCTGGAACTCTTGATTACAGAATTCTCTACAAGGTTGGGAAAGAAACATGTTTGATTGGCTACACTGACAGTGATTGGGCAGGCTGCTTAGATGACATGAAAAGTACTGGTGGCTATCATATTTTCTCTCTTGGCTTAGGAATAACTTCATGGATTTCAAAGAAACAAAAGATTGTGGCTCAATCTTCGGCAGAAACAGAGTATGTAACTGCTGTTGCAGCTACTTTACAGGCAATATGGCTAAGAAGAATTCTTGAAGATAGTGGAGAAAGACAAGAAAATGCAACAACGTTGTTCTGTGACAACAAGTTAGTAATCCCTATTGGAAAGAATCCCATTAACAATGAGCGAACCAAACATATTTCCATCAAATACCACTTTATAAGAGAAGCAATTGGCAAAGGTGAGGTTGAAATGAAGTATTGCAGAAGTGAGGAGCAACTTGCTGATATTCTTACCAAGTCTTTGTCAAAGGAAAAATTATGCTATCTCAGCATATTTCAGATTCCTAGAACGACTCTAGAACCTTTTATGTTTTGCAATGTCTTTTCAATTTTCTAGAAGGTCTCTAGATCTGATGGTCATTTAAATAAGTGAGATTGTAAACTTTGAGTGTTAGCTCAGTGGTTACCTCCTCCCTTAGGGAGGGTCCTTCCGGGGTTCGAAGTCCCTTATCCGCAGGCTATGCCTGCTGCCGCTTAAAAAAAATAGTGAGATTGTAAAAACATTTCTGCAAAAGAGAACAATTATAATAAAACCGAGCTCTGCAGTATCAACTCAGCTCCTATTTTTACAAATACTCTCTGCTCTCCTCATTCAAAATCTTTATCGGGATGATTCAGAAGAAGCGACATAGCCCACTACATAGTTGTTGCTGTTGTCTCAGTTCCTGCAATATGCATCATCTGCGACATTTGTAACATTAGAATAGATTCTAAGTGAAACTCTAAGCCAATAGTCCTTTATTTCCTTATATCAGAAAGTAAATTTTGTACTTTAATGGCTGCACCACAAAATTATTCTAACATCTCTGGTAAGGAAAGTTGTAAGAAACAGATTATTGAGGAACATTGAGAATAGAGTTTCAGTTACCAATATTAAGCTTTTGATGACATCATCTGAATAAAATTCAGGTTCTGATTGGCTGAGGGACAACAGAGTTTCAAGCAGTGTCCTCTTCTTCTTCCCATCAAATAGTGTGGAGTTATTAAAAGAAGCATGGCTTTCTTTTGCTTGTTATCTTCTATCAAACGCCGCAATGATTAATCTCTCTTGACCTGCAATCTTATCAAATCTTTCTCCAAGCCTTTGTAGCCAAGCCACCTCAAAATTGGAAAGAAGTCACACATACTCAACGTCAAGTCTGCAAAGTAAATCTGCTTAATTCCTCGAGATGTTGCTTTCCCATGTCCATGCTTGCAGCCTCCTCTCCAACACATGGCTCGCCAGTGACCATCGTCGTCACTATGTTGAACATCAAAAGTGAGAACAAGTGCCTGAGCTCCACGATTTCGGGCTTTTCGTTTGAGGCTTTGAATGATCGGCGCAGAAGGGAGTCAGCTTCTTCCCGTCGGATGGTGGAAGACTTTTGGAGGCTCATTTGAGAGAAGATCTCAACGGATGCAAAACGTCGGAGATTCCGCCACATGTCGCCATATGGAGCCCAGATTGGAGCAGTTAAGTTGTAAGTTAAATGTTCCCCTGCCATGGTGCGCGGACGGTTTGCGAATACTATGTCGTTCTTGGCGAAGCATTCTTCAACAGCTGAAGGAGAAGGTATGACGATGATGGACAGGGAACCTAATTTAAGAGAGAGGATTGGACCGTACTGCAACGAAAGTGTCTCCAGGGCTTGTAGATATCGCTGGCTTAAGGAGTTGGATGTGGTCGATTATAGGCAAATAAAATGGACTCGTTGGTGAATTTGTGTGGTTGCGGTGGCCTAGAAGTTTGATGATGAAAACGACGGACAGGAAGAAAGCAAGGTAAAAGTAGCAGTTCTCCATGGCCAAGCAAGAACTTAAGCACATGAGTCTGGAAAAAGAGACTAGATAGAGGTACATATACTTAACTTGTGATAAATTACTCCCTGCAATTTTAAACTTAATAAATAATCTCATTAATCACGTACCTAAAAAAAATTAGTCTGTATTTCTCTTTTCAGTTAATCCACTAACCAAAAATATTGACGTGAAACTTAAAACTTACATCACCGATCACTCGCGCCACGCGTACAAAATAATGAAAAAAAATTAAAAAATTAAAGAATTATATATAAATATTAAAAAAAAAAATTCGTTTTTTTTTTCTCTTTTTCCTAACTGAAGTTCTTTATTTTAGATTAATTCTATTTTTTCTCGGTTTATATTAGTTTAATATTTTTATTTATTATGTTTACATTATGGAATGCTTTGATTAGAGGTGATAGGACTTTAAATTTGAGTTAATTGAAAATAGACAGAGGAATTAACTTATAATTACAAATATAAGTGATCTCAGGTGTCAAATGTAGAACTATAGAGGGTAATTTTTTTTTTTTGTAAATCTATAGAGGGTAATTTGTTATAGAGGAATATCCGCACACAATTAGTGCTCAGTCAGCCTGTTTGTCTTGATGGATTAGTTTTCCTGGTAGCTAGGCGCCCATTAACCCAGCAGAGCTGGGGTGCTAAAGGTTAGGCATGTATATTAGGCATTTGCCAAAGCAGACCCTCTGTTATTTTCCTTACAAATATAATTTAGTGAGATCGTTTGTTTACTTGTAAAACAAAATCTGTAATTTATTTTATTTGTTTTCTAATATTTGATAAGTACTTAAAAATAAAGTCAAAGTAAAAAGTTTCAAGTAACTGTGAAACATCTATTATTTTTTAGAAAATAAATTAAGCTCAAATTTTCTGTAAACCACAATTTTTTTTGGAAAACATTAGACTACGCCCTATATTTATAGACAAAAATCAGTAAAGTCTCCTTCAAGTTCCAAAATATTTTATTCTATACCATATGTTTAAAAAAAATCAATTTTTAGTTCGATTTAGCCGTTAAATCACATGCAAAATGACGGAAATGCCCTTCTAAGAAAAAATTATTAAAAATAATATATAATTAAAAGTAATGTTTTTTAAACCAAAATTGAATTTGAAGATATAATAGTTTTACATTCTTCTTTTCCAGACTAAGTTGGCACTTCTACGACAGTTAGCTAACGGCAATTAAACTGCGAAAACCAATTTTATTGCAAAAATGTACTTCAGGAAGGTTGAAACTAGTACCTTGGAGAGTAAAATATTAAAATTTTGAGAAGAAAAATTTCATGCCACTCGGCAATCTACGATTGGTGATGAGATGAGATTTAAAATTCACGATAGTACCATTCCGTACTTTGGCGAATGACAATTGGACGGTGGATCGATTTGTCTTAAAAAACTTATCTCAGGTATCCGACGGATGAACTTGTACGGTAATTAATTTTTTTTATATAATTACGTAAATTATTAAGTGTGACAAACGTCAAAAAATATTTTATTTAAAATATTTTAAAAGAATAACCAAACACCGAAAAAGAATTTTTTTCTTGAAAATGTTTTAATGAAAAAAAATTTATTTAAAATAATAGTTTTACAAGCAAACAAACGAGCCTTAGGTATATTTCCCTTACAAATCTAATTTAGTTAGGTAGTGATTGAGTGTTAAAATTTTAAAGTATATGAGTTAGAGAAAAAGTGAAGATAATTTACGTAAATTGGTGAAAAAGGGAAGAGAGAAGATTTGAATGAATATTATAATGAAAATAAATAATTTGATGGGAAATAAACAGATTATTTTATAGTTTTTTTAATTAAGCACGAAATTTTAAGTGTCATAATTATAATTAGTATGAGTGAGACTTTTTAGGCTCATTAATATCTTGTATTTGGTGTACACACACCGAGTCCTCTCAAAGCTTCGCAACTGTGAAGCCTAAGCCCGTTTCGTACTCCAGCCCTTGAAAAATTTAGAATAAGGTAATGAATGTCAAAAAGATTTCTTCATTGGTCTGTTTCAGTCAATCTTTTTTGGGCAGAATTTTTATTTATTCTGCATTTGCGCCCACCAAATTACGTTTTTATGCAATAGTACGCCCAAGAATAATTTATAGGTTCGGCCGTGTGTACATATATCCAATTTTCATAATTAAAATACTTTAGCCATAAAATAAATCCACACATGTGAAGTTATTGATCCTTCTCGAAGTAGGATTACGTCATGCTCGGATATCATTTAAAGGCAAGACTCTATAGGACGAAAATGGAATTTAGCTTTCGGGGACCAAAGTATAATATTGTAATTTTTGAGGAGATCAATGTAAAATATCTTAAAACATGGGGGTGAAATTAAAAAGATAGAATAGGATAATATATGTTCAGATGTCAACACAATTTATAGGTTAGAACATGCATCTAACATATTCATCTGGCTTTAACTGAAAATAGTATTGCATCCTTATTCCTTTCCAGTACCCCTGGATAACTACTACCGAAAAACAAAAAACAAAAAGGATGCATGTCATCACTAGACATTACCTAAACAGGTAAATCACACATGAGACAGGATGTTGGTCATCGAACTACGGGGACTACAAAGTGCCTCCAAAGGCCTCTATCAAAGAACACGTCAACAGACAAGTGTCAATCAACCTGGACTTAGAGCATATACAAAGAGACACGATGCTGGCTAGAGGCAAGCGACGGAGCAAGCGTGAATATAAAATGGAGACAGAGCTGACAACTTTAGTGGAGCATAAGTTTTAGGACAAAATTGTCTCTCAGTATTATACCACCAGCGTGGGATTCTCATTCCTTTTTTGTTTTTGCTTTGTTTTTGTTTTCATACTTTTATTCAAATAGATATATAGATGTCCATATACAGTGGTTTTTATTCATTCAATACAGAATAGAGAGGGTTCTTCTCCCACTCGCCGTTTCTTTCATCTTCCTTCTGATTGAGAATAGTTGGGTCGAATCCCAAGTTCAACATGGTATCAGAGCGAGAAGAGTGATCCTCTTGATTCGGTCTTGGCCTGTGACCTCTTCCTTTGCTCTCCTGAACCATTCCCTCTCCTTGAACTTTTTACAAACACCTACCAGACAGTTCAACCTTCCCTTCAAAAATGTCAGATACATCAGAAACCTCAACAAAAAACGAGAGAAATACGTCTCAAGATGACCACACAAGTCCATACTAACTCCACCACAGTGAAAGTCCCGGCCTTGTGCTTGTTTCTCAACGACTAACACCTCAAAATTACCATTCTTGGAGTAAAGCCATGTATGTTGCTCTATCAGCCAAGAACAAACTTGGTTTTATTGATGGGTCCATTGAAAAACCTCCAAACACAGACCCCTTCTACCATCCTTGGTTGAGATGCAGTCACATGATTCTATCATGGATCTTGAATAGCTTGTCCCTGAGATAGCCGGATCTGTGCTCTTCTCTGATTCAACTACAGAATTTTGGACAGACTTGAAGAAGCGATTTGCACGATCGAGTAACACAAGGGTATATATGTTGGAACAACAACTCTCAAACACAAGACAAGAGCAATCTCTAGTAAGTGTCTACTTCTCAAGGCTTAAGCTTCTTTGGGATGAAATACAAATATATGACGATGCTTTCACTTGCACTTCTACAAATTGTGGAGCCATAATAGCAATGCGTAAGAGGCAGGAAAAACGTTGTATACTGCAGTTTTTGATGGGTTTAGATGGGCACTACACGCATATTAGAAGCCAGGTGTTGCTTAAGGACCCTTTGCCGAGACTAGATGATGTCTTCAATCTTGTTTTGCAAGAGGAATCACACAAAGAGCTAACCACTTCCTTGCAAAATCCAGTAGAATATTCAGCTTTTTTTTTTCCAGGTTTGAGAAGCCACAAAAGGAATAACAAAGAAACTTTCAGAGGCAGCAAAAGCCACATCAAAGTCAAAAGGGCAAGTTATTCTGCACCAAGTGCAAGAGGGACAACCACACAGTGGACACTTGCTTTGAGATACACGGGTGTCCACCTGGTTATAGATCTGGGAGAGGAAGACAAGGATTCAGCAACAACAAAATTAGTTATGGGAACATGGCTACAACAGCTAATCAAGACGTTTCATCTGTTGAAGGGAGCACAAATATGAGTCCACAACTACCAATATCCCAAGAGCAATGTCAGCAACTATTGAGCTTCCTTCAATCTCAAAAAATTCCTCAACCTGCACCATCATCTGTTAATCAAGTATCAACACAACAATCCCTCACATTAGCTACCATGTCAGGTAATATCGACTCTAAATGCCTCTCAGCAATGGGTTCCATTCCTAACACACTCTGTTTTTTATCACAGTATCTCGGCTTATCAAGCTTCTAGTACAACTTGGATTCTTGATTCCAGAGCAACTGACCAGATGATCAATAACAAAGTTTACTTTTCCACATCTCAGCCCTTAGTTAGCACCTTTGTTAAGCTCCCCGTTGGTAAGCTGGCCAAGGTCACGCATATAGGAGAGGTTCATCTTAGTAAATCCATAAATTTGAAAAATATGTTGTGTGTGCCAACTTTTTTGTTTCAATCTGATCTCAGCCAGTAGATTGATCAATGATATGAATTGTTGCCTCATTGTTGTTGCCTGAATGTGCTTTATATAGGACCTGGACAATTGGAAAACGATTGGGACTGTTAGAGAGATGCAAGGGTTATTTCACTTCACTCGAAACCTGGCCATGAAGGAGCAGAGTAGCTTCAGTTCACAAACACATTCAGTTGGCCTTGATTCTCAAAACTTGTGGCATTTTAGGTTAGGACACCCATCTGCCGATAGAATCAAAACCTTACATAGTTTAGATTCCCATATTTCAGCCCCAATAGATAGCTACATATGTGAAGTTTGTTATCTAGCAAAACAGAGAAGGTTACCTTTTCCTGAATCTAACTATGTAACATAATCTTATTTTGATTTAGTGTGTTTTGATGTTTGGGGTTCTTTCTCTATAGCCTATTTGAATGGATCAAGATATTTTTTCACTCTTGTTGATCATCATAGCATATGCACTTGGGTGTATCTAATTCAAAAAAAATCACAAACTCGGGCCATCATACAATCATTTTTCCATCTTGTTGAAACTCAATACACGAAAGCGATAAAAATAGTCAGAACAGATCAAGGAACCGAGTTTAACCTCAAAGATTTCTTTGACTCAAAGGGGGTGGTGCACCAACACAGTTGTGCTTATACCCCTCAGCAAAATTCCATCGTCGAAAGAAAACATTTGCATCTCCTTAATGTGGCACGAGCACTCAGATTTCATGCCAATTTACCTCTTATTTTCTTGGGTGATTGTATCTTAACAGCCGCCTATTTAATCAATAGGATTCCTACACCTGTTTTGCACAACAAAACACGATATGAGATTCTAAATTCTAGGCCACCTACCTATTCTCACCTTAAAGCTTTTGATTGTTTATCTTATGTTTCTATTGTGCCTAAACATAGGAATAAGTTTGATCCTCGAGCAAAAGATGCATCTTCATAGGGTATCCCCATGGTATTAAGGACTACAAAGTTTATGACCTCAAAAGTCAAAATGTACTCATATCAAGAGACATAGTTTTCTATGAATCTTTTTTTCCTATGACAGAATCCCATAGTACCATATCTAAATTGTTGCCTACCCCTTCCCTTTTCACACGTGAAGATCTTCCCGTCATTCCTAATCCAATTTATGATGATGTTTCCCTTCTACAAAAATTTGGTGCAGAGCAAACTTCTTCACATTTGCCTCCTACTCCTCCTTCAAGTGATGAAGAGCATTCCACTTCAACACATGCCCCTACCGAAGTCCTCAGCCCACCTACCTCATCTGAGCCTCTTCCTCAACCCATTGAACTTAGAAGATCCACTCGAGCTCGTCGGCCACCAGGTTATTTGCGCCCATCGTACCTCCAATTTCCAGATCGGCACATTCAGGTATTCAACATGATCTCTCCTCTGTTCTCACTTACCATAGATTGTCTCTAACATATCAAAACTTTGCTCTCACCATTTCTAGTGAACTAGAGCCTAGAACCTTCACTGAAGCACTCCAGTCCCCTCCATGGAAGGAAGCCATGGTTGCTGAAATCACTACCCTTGAGGCCAACAACACGTGGACGTTGGTTGAGCTCCATCTAGGTAAAACTCTTGTGGCTTGTAAATGAGTCTTCAAACTCAATCATAATCCCAACAGCCAGGTTCCTCTCCATAAAGCCCGGCTTGTAGCCAAAGGCTTCACCCAACGAAAAGGTTTCGATTATTTTGAAACCTTTTCTCCTGTTGCCAAACTCACAACAGTGCATTGCCTCCTCTCTTTAGCAATTGCAAACAATTGGTATCTCTACCAATTGGACATCAACAACGCCTTTTTATATGGTGAGTTACATGAAGAGGTGTACATGACCCTTCCACCAGGATTTGCAGATGAGAGGCAGCATCGAGTATGCAAGTTAAACAAGTCTCTCTATGGTTTGAAGCAGACCTCTAGGCAATGGAACCACAAATTAACCTTCACCATCACTCAACTTGGCTTCTCTCAATCAAAGGCAGATTATTCTTTGTTTGTCAAGAAAACTAACTCTTCTTTTACTGTTGTCCTCATTTATGTAGATGACATAGTGTTGACAGGAACCAACTTGGCAGAAATTAAATCCTTGAAACATCATTTGCAAGGAATGTTCAAGCTAAAAGACTTGGGAGTTCTCAAGTACTTCTTGGGAATTGAAGTGGCTCGGTCGACTCATGGAATTTCAATATGTCAGCGCAAGTATGCCTTAAAAATCATAACTGATTGTGGACTGCTTGGGAGCAAACCAGTGAAATTCCCCATTGAACAAAACCAGAAACTCTCACTAGAAGATGGAAAACTACTGGAGGAACCCACTAAGTACAGAAGGTTAGTTGGAAGGTTGTTATACCTCACGTTAACTAGACCAGATTTAGCTTAGTCTGTTCATGTACTAAGCCAATATCTAAGTCAACCACGAGAACCCCATTGAAATGTTGCTTTAAGGGTGGTAAGATACTTGAAATCATCATCGGGACAAGGAGTTTTCTTTCCAGCAACAAATCATATACATTTAAAAGCACTTTGTGATGCGGATTGGGCATCATGTCCAGATACAAGGAGGTCGATTACTGGTTACTGTGTGTTTATTGGCAATGCACTAGTTTCATGGAGATCAAAGAAGCAACAAACTGTGTCTCAGTCATCTACAAAAGCCGAATATAGGTCAATGGCAGAGAGTTTGTGTGTTGGTTTGGTTCAAGCATCTATTGTTAGACTTTGGTTTTGATCACTCTCGACCAGCTCAACTGTTCTGTGATAACCAAGCGGCGATTCACATTGCCTCAAATCCTGTTTATCATGAAAGAACAAAGCATATCGAGATAGATTGTCATGTGGTTCGAGAAAAAATTCAAGAAGGCATAATCAAGACTTTTCATGTTTCCACATGCCTACAATTAGTAGATTTGTTCACGAAAGCACTGGGGTAAGCTCAATTTCATAAGTTGTTGTCCAAGATGGGAGTTCACTCTATCCACTCCCATCTTGAGGGGGAGTATCAGAGAACACGTCAGAAGACAAGTGTCAATGCCCTGGACTTACAGCTTATACAAAGAGACACGGTGCTGGCTAGAGGCAAGCGACGGAGCAAGCGTGAATATGAAATGGAGACAGAGCTAACAACGTTAGTGGAGCAGAAGTTTTAGGACAAAATTGTCTCTCAGTATTGTACCACTAGCGTGGGATTCTCATTCTTTTTTTGTTTTTTTTTTTGTTTTCATACTTTTATTCAAATAGATATATAGATGTCCTTGTACAATGGTTTTTATTCATTCAATACAGAACAGAGAGGGTTCTTCTCCCACTCGCCGTTTCTTTCATCTTCCTTCTTATTGAGAATAGTTGGGTTGAATCCCAAGTTCAACAGCCTCTCCTTGGACAGAAGAAATTCTGCATGATCTGGGTTCATGTCAACCATCTCCTTCCCGAGCCTTTCCCAATCAAAGCACTGAACGAGTGTACCCAGTGTTAATAAAATTATCCGCTAGCCCATCCCAGCACCTGGGCACGACCTCCTTCCTATTCCAAATGGGAGGAACTTGAACCCGTCTCTTTCTTCGTTGTTTGTTTCAAATCTCTCTGGCATGAACCTGGTGAGCTCCTCCCAAAGCTTGGGATCCCTGTGCATAACTCATGCATTTACTAATAAAATCGTCCCTTTTGCTATCTGAAAACCCCCAACAATGCAATCTTCATTGGAGAAATGTGGTAGCAAAAGTGGCACTACAGGATACAGTCTAAGTGTCTCATTCATGACGCAACGAAGATAGGGTAGTTTAGGAAGATCAAATTCATTTATTAAGTGCCCATGTCCAACCTCATTGTCAATCTCAGCTCTAACCTTCTGCAATACATCTGGATGATTCAGAAGAAGCGACATCGCCCACTCCATAGTAGTTGCTGTCGTATCGGTTCCCGCAACGTCTGTCATCTGCAACATTAGAATAGATCATTCCAAAGTCAAATTACTCGAATTCGGTACTCCTTGATTTCCTTATGTCCGGAACAAAATTATGTGCTTTAATGGTTGCACCATTAAGTTCAGCTAACATCTCCGATAAATAAAGTTTTAAGCAACTGCTTATTGAGGGATATTTACTGTCGAGAGATTTACATCCTGTCTAGATCCATGAGCGGAAACAAGTACGTCGTATTTGTACTCTTTCTCAACCCATATCAGAAAAAGATATTTTAACATTTAACTCCCAAAATATTTTTCTGCGAACTAAAACTTTTGTGACTTGCTCCCTATTATATTTAAGCTGATCAGATCTCGACCAAACATGTATTGAAAATTTATTTTATACATTAATTGTGCCATATGACCAAAACGATAGTTCGTAAAATCTAAACTACCGTGGATCAGCAATCCAAAAAGATACATCTTTCACTTACCGTATCATGGCTTGGATGACATCATCTGAATAGAATTCAAGTTCTGATTGGCCAAGAGACAATAGAGTTGCAAGCAGAGTCCACTTCTTTTCCATATCCATTAATGCAGAGTTATTCAAAGAACTACTTTTCTTTCGCTTATTCTCTTCTATAAAACGCTGCAATAGTTCTTCTCTCTCTGCCTGCAACCTTATCATACTTTTCTCCAAGCCTTTGTAACCAAGCCACCTCAAAATCGGAAAGAAGTCGCATATATTCATCCTCAAGTTTGCGAAGTAAATCTGCTTTAATTCCTGGAGATGTTGCTTTCCCATATCCGTGCTTGCAGCCTCCTCTCCAACACATGGCTCGCCAGTGACCATCCTCGTCACTATGTTGAACAGCAAAAGTGAGAACAAGTACCTGAACTCCACTTTGTGGGGTTTCCCATCTGAGGCTTTGAATAATCCGCGTAGAAGGGAGTTAACTTCCACCCGTCGGATGATGGAGGACTTTTGGAGGCTCAACAGAGAGAAGATCTCAACAGCAGCAAAACGTCGGAGGTTCCGCCACAAGTGACCATATGGAGACCAGACTGGAGCTGTTAAGTTGTAAGTTAAACGGTCCCCGCCATGGTGCGTGGACGGTTTGCAAATACTATGTCGTTCTTGGTGAAGCATTCTTCAACAGCGGAAGGAGAAGAAACGACGAGGAAAGACCTTGAACCTAATTTAAGAGATAGGATTGGACCGTACTGCAACGAAAGCGTCTTGAGTGCTTTGTAGAGCGGTGGTTTAAGGAGGTGGAGGTGGCCGATTATCGGCAAAGACAATGGACTTAGTGGTGAATTTAGGTTGGGGAAAAGATTCAGTCCAAAGAACGTTAGTTCAAAGACCTTCAAAGACGCGGTTCAAATTTGAAGAGAAAAATTTAACGGTCTCAATTTCGACACGTCAATTAACGAGGATGAACGGAATGGCCCGACTTTTCTTCGGCTTTGGCTCATTTTTTTTATAACACACCCACTTTTAAGCCGTCTTCTTCAACAAGCCTCTTCTCCCCCCTATTGAATCCATTTTTGAATATAATGGGCACGCTAGGGAGCAAGAGGGAGGCATGTGTTAAATTTAATTTATTTAGATATTTCGCCCAGCCACGTTAAGGAGCAAGAGGGAGGCAAAATGAATCTTTATTTCATTCGAGCAAATTAGGGAGCATGTCGGAGACATGTTTTACATTTAACTTCTTTTCCATTATATTTCGCCCGCTCGGGAAACATAGGGAGCATGTTGGAGGCATGTTTTAAAGTTAACTTCGCTGGGGCAGGTTAGATAGCATCACATAAGCATGTTTTTAAAACTTATGTACATATTTTGCTCTAGCGTGTTAGGGAGTAAGAGGGAAGCAAATGTTATAAAAAAATGGAGCCCGCGAATTGGAGAGCTTGTGAGCAGCGAAACGTTAACAAAAAATCTTAAAAAAATAAACCTTTGGCTCGCACAAAAACACTCATGTAAACAAAAACTTCCAAACTAGCAAGCTAACAAAAACTTCAAAGCACTACAACATATTCCTCAAATCTTCCAAACTACAGCAAATTCTTACAAACTTTGAAATCAACAAAAACTTCCAAACTACAGCAAATTCCTCCAAACTTTGAAATCAACAAAAACTTCCAGACTACAGCAAATTCATCCAAACTTATAAACTTGCAATCTGCTCCTAGAGATTTTCGATGCTCCTATATCACCCACATTGTGAATGTTCCTCATCATCTCTTGATATCTGCGAATACGTTCATATAAAAAGAAAACGATGTTTAAATCAAATGAAAAGATAGTAGCTTTTAAACGGGTATTTAAATACAAATGGTATCACTCCTCCAAATTTAAAGTCTCAACATCATTCCTTCAAATTTAAAGTCTCAACATAAAAACTGAACTTACCAAAACCAAATAAGTGCAGAAAAAAATTATACAAATGCAAAAAGGGAAACTTTTTAAATGGTCCAACCTAATAAATGCACAAAAAAATACAAATGTGGAAAATAGCAACACTGGTCCAAACTAGCGAATGCCAGGGAAAAAAAATATAAATGCAAAAAGAGCAAGACAGATCCAAACTGATAAATGCAGAAAAAATATACAAATGAAGAAAAGATTAACAGCGCATTTAAATTGGTCCTACCTAATACAAGCAGAAAATGGAGGGGAAAATTTTTAAAACTGTTCTCCTGCACAACAGAGGTGAAATGGTCTCTGAGCGGCAGACTGATGACGAAGAAGTGATGAAATTTTGAATGTGAGAGAGACGGAATGAGTGGCGTGGGGAAGAAGAATAGGGGGAAGAAGATGCTTGTTGAAGAAGACGGCTTAAAAGTGGGTGAGTTTTAAAAAAATGAGCCAAAGTCGGAGAAAAGCCGAGCCATTTCCGTTCATCCTCATTAATTGACGTGTCGAAATTGTGACCGTTAAATTTTTCTCTTTAAATCTAAACCGCGTCTTTGAACTAACGTTCTTTGGACGGAATCTTTTCCCTTTAGGTTGCTGTGGAATAAAATTTTGATGATCAAAACTACGGACAGGAAGAAAGCAAGGTAGCAGTAGAAGTTCTCCATGGCAAAGCCACAAATTAAGCGGCTCTCGTAGGTTGGTAAAATACAGATGAAACGAGGTTATCCAGTGCTGGAGTATCAGGTTCTGTGAGTGAAAATCGAAGAAAGATTACGGAGTTTGTGGTAACACTAATTGCGCAGACACCCTCTTCGTCTTGAGCAGAACAGACAAGTAGTGCTGTAGTGGGATCAGCAGCCCTACGAAGAGCTTATCCCTTACTGCTATCGACAAAGATAGATTGCTTTTTTATTATCTGGATTCATTTCCCGTGAGGAATTGCCAAAACATTTGACCCATGAATTGCTGGTGGCAGTACACCAACAAAACAAAGGTTCTCTCTGTCATTCCATTTCCGTGTCGTACACGGCTAGATGGTTTGGTAGATTGCAAAAAGAAAACTACAGAACTCTTAGGAGAAAAGGGAACTGAATAAGTGCTTTCCTTTGTCGTCCTCCCCTGCTGGACTACTTTCACGAAAGAAACTACTGGAGGGTGTTTCAGTCAATTTTTATAATTTTTTCCGATTCTCATATACTATTTTAATAACTTAATTTATCTTAACCTGTAAACTATGCCCGGTTCATTGTTAATGCCATTATACTGAGGAAGCCCATTATATCAATTTGTTTCTTGCGGATTAAAAAAAATACTGTGAATGTTAAAAAATCTTAAAAAATTATACATAACACTAATACTTTTTATCTAAATTCTAATGTATTTTTTTAAAAAAAATATTTGAAAAAAATATTCTCTTTTTACTTTTTCTTAAATTATAATATTTTTTATTAAAAAATTATATTAAATCTTAGATTTTTGATAAAAAGTATAAATATTTCGTCATAAAAAAAATTCATTGTCGGACTTCGCCCTTAAAAACCCATCACAAAAGGTAATTGGTGTCATCAAAACTTTTAGGAGACCGAAATTTTTTAGCACCGTGATGAAATTTTTATCACAAAATGCTACGGAGAATGTTCAAATACAAGCTTGCAGACGTGTAACTGAGCACGTGATCTTTACGTGCATCAACTATAAGCATGCAAACGTTTAGTTTATTCTATTTGAGACGGTTAATTTTAGGAGACAGAACGACGCAGGTCGTCCCGTGAGCGAAGCGGGGGAACACTCATTTGAAGTTGTTCAGAAGGTTAACAAGGCATGTGAACGGTTAACATGCATCGATTATTATGGATCGGATACTTTCTGTGTGCATGATAATAAAGCTCAAATATTTTGTAAATATTAACACTATACTTATCAGGAGCGGCTCTAAGGTAATTGGGGCCTTAGGCCAAATTCTAAAGTGAGGTCTTTTATGAAAATTTTAAAAATAAAAATTAATTAAAAGTATTTTTATAGTTTTTTGAAATGCAAAATTACTTATCAAAGTTTTATATTCTAGATTTGTTAATATATCATTTTCAAGTGATAATATTACTAATCCATTTAATCATTTTTTTGTCATACTCGATCTTAAGTAAGATTTTATTAGTTTTAATGATAACTAAAACAAATACAACTTAAAATTAAAATTGAAGTAAAAATTTTAAAATAATAGTAACTAGGGATTTAGTGACTAAAGATAAGAGTTGAGAAGTACTAAGAAATAAGAATAAAAAAGATATTAGTTGAAAGAATATTTTTTTCTACTTTTAAACTTGACCCGTATTGTCTCAAGTAAGTTTAAGTTCTTTTAAGGATAGATTTTTAGTTGTTAGTTAAGGCTTAAACAACTAGCAATATGTAACAGAAAAAAATAAATAAATTGCCGCAAAAAATGTTAATCTAGATATGAAAAGTTAACCTCAAGGAGATTTTATCTAACTTTTTTATTAAAGAGATTGAATCAATTGGGGGAGACTATATAGGGTTTCTTTTAATTAATTACAATTAATATCTTTAAATAAGTAAGTTATAGGCTTAACTGATATTTTATAAATACCACAAAAGCAAAAAGTTAATACTTCTTCAATCAAGGATATTTAATAGGTCTCTTCAATTAAGCTCTTCAAGTTAAGTTTTTGAGCCCTTAATATTAAATTTTGTTTAATTATACCATTAAATAAAATTTTGAATTGGGAGGCCTCCTACATTTAATGCTCCTTCAATCAACGAGATTTAATATGCCTACTCAATTAATATATTTAACCTCAAGTTTTTAAGGTCTTAATATTAAATTTTCTTTAAATATACCATTAAAGAAAATTTTAAATTGGGGGCCTCCTAAATTTAATGTCCTTCAATCAAAGAGATTTAATAGGTATATTCAATTAATATATTAACATCAAGTTTTTTAGACCTTAATATTAATTTTTGTTTAAATATATCATTAAAAAATTTTGAATTGGGGGCCTCCTAAATTTAGAGGCCTTAGACAACCGACTATGCTGCTTAGAGCCGACCCTGCTTCTGCTTACTCTCTTCTATCAAACCCTGCAATAAATCATCTCTCTTCGCCTGCAACCTTATCATTCTTTTCTCCAACCCTCTGTAACCACTCCACCTCAAAGCCGGAAAAAAAAAATCACATATATACGTCATCAAGCTCGGAAAGTAAATCTCCTTTAAATCTTTGAGATGTTGCTTTCTCGCATCCGTTCTTCTAGCCTCCTCACCAACACATGATTCGCCCGTAGGAGCGGCTGTAAAGTAATTGGGGCATTAGGCCAAACTCTAAAGTGAAGTATTTTATTATAATTTATAAAATAATACATTTAAAAAATAAAAATATTAATAAAAATTAGTTAAAACGTATTCTTATAGCTTTTTGAAATGTAAAATTATTTATCAAAATTTTATTTTATAGATTTGTTAATATATCAGTTTCAAGTGATAATATTACTAATCCATTTAATAGTTTTTTTGTTATACTCGATCTTAAGTAAGATTTTATTAGTTTTAATGATAACTGAAACAAATACAACTTAAAATTAAAATTAAAGTAAAAAGTTTAAAATAATACTAACTAGGGATTTAGTGACGAAAGATAAGAATTGAGAAGTACCAAGATATAAGAATAAAAAATATAATGGTTGAAAGAAGATTTTTTTTATATTTTTGGTACTTAACATATATTGTCTCAAGTTTAAGTTCTTTTAAGGATATATTTTTAGTTGTTAGTTTAGGCTTAAACAGCTAGCATTATCTAACACTAAAAATTAAATAAATTACCGCAAAAAATGTTAATCTAGATATTACTTTTTATTAAAGAGATTGAATCAATTATGGGAGACTTTATATGGTTTCTTTGAGTTAATTACAATTAATATCTTTAAATAAGAAGATTTTATAGGCTTAAATGAGATTTTATAAATACTACAAAAAATGAAAAGTTAATACTCCTTCAATCATCAAGATTTAATAGGCCTGTTCAATCAATATGCTTTTTAAGTTAAGTTTTTGAGGTCTTAATATTAAATTTTCTTTAAATATATCGTTAACGAAAATTTTTAATTGGGGGCCTCCTAAATATAGAGAAAAGTTAATGCTCCTTCAATCAAGGAGATTTAATTTGCCTATTCAATTAATATATTTAACGTTAAGTTTTTTAGGCCTTACTTTATACATACCATTAAAAAAAATTAAATTGGGGACTTCTTAAATTTGGGGGTCTTATGCAACTGCCTATCATATCCTGCCTATAGCTGGAGCCTTGCCAATGACCATCCTCGTCACTATGTTGAACGTCAAAAGCGAGAACAAGTACCTGAACTCCACATTAATTTTGGGTTTCTTGCTTGAGGCTTTGAATACTTGTTGGAGAAGGGAGTTGACCTCTTCCCGTCGGATGATGGAAGACTTTTGGGGGAAAGGATTCCCTCTGAAGATGAAATTACCTAATGGGTCCTAACAGACCAGTGGATAGATGACATCACATTAATGAATCCATCCAATGGTCTATATCACATTCAGAATTTTTTTTTTCATTTTGTATTTTTTTAACATTTTAATATAGACAATTGGATGAATTCATTAATGTATTGTCATTCATCCAATGTCCTATTAGGACCCATTAGACAATCCCTATTAGGAGAGAATCCGAGTCCGACTTTTGGAGGCTCATATGGGAGAAGATCTCAACTGTCGCGAAGTGTCGGAGGTTCCGCCATGGCGAAGCAACATAGTAAGCAGTTCTCGATCAAGAGAGAGAAAGGAAAAGAGAGATATCCAGGTAGCCTGATGGTCGAAGAAAAGGAGGAAGAAATATGGGGGCTTGTCCCAACACAGCAGTGCTCCGTCGCCCCGTTTGTATTTTAAGGACAACAGCCAACTCACTTTCCTTGCTACGGGCCCACATTCTTTGTGGCTTATTTTCAGCTGGATGTATCAAGTTTCGAGCTAAGCCACAGCGAGCTTCTGTCGTCGTTGCCACGCACAAAGACATTGTTGCCTTTCTCCTGGACCATGGTACTCGGTCGCATTCAATTTTGGGTTACACTATTTTCATAATTGCTCCTTTGTTTTTCAAACTACTTTAAATTTTACATGGTTTTAATTGGCACTTAGATTTTTGTTGCAGCTTAAGAGTTTCAGCTCAGCCCCACGTCAACATTAGTTATACGATTTGTTAGTTCTAGCTAACTCAATTAGTTACAGCTTGGAGTGAACGAGAGTCACGCGGGAGCATTGGACTAAGCATATAGTTTTACTACATAAAGCGAGTTGGTGTATTTTTGTAACTTACACTGTGAATAACAATTCAATACAATGCAGTTAAGCAAACTTCATCTTCTCTCCTCTTCCGCATACTCTGTTCTTCGCACTTTTGACATGGTATTAGAGGAATTCTATCTTTTGATTGTCAGTTGCCTTTGATTACCTGATCTAGTTCTTTGATCACCAAATCATATGATGACTTCCACTGAAACACTTCCTGTTGTTTCATTCACCAATCCTCCGAGGATTCATCCAGCCCGTATTTTCTTCACAATGGAGACAATCCAGGAATTCAGTTAGTTACTCAACGATTGAATAATGATAACTATCATACTTGGCTAAGATCAATTACTATGGCGCTCAATGGCCAAAAATAAGATCGGCTTCGTCAATGGAGCGTTGACAAAACCTTCCAGTTCTACAGATAAGCACTTCCAGTCATGGATACGATGTAATGATATGATCTTGTCCTGGCTTTTGAATTCGCTTTATGTAGAAATCGCCTCCAGCGTCATCTTCATCAATTATGCTCGTGATGTATGGACAGATTTAGAGACTCGTTTTTCTCCAAGCAATGCACCTAGGATCTTTCAACTTAAGAAAGATATTTCTTTGTTATCTCAACATCAATCCTCTGTTAGCACGTATTTCACAAAATTGAAGAGTTATTGGGACGAGTTAGGCAATTTCCGGCCAATACGTCATTGTGCTTTTGGAACTAATTGCGGTGCTCTGAAGGCTATTGTTGATTTTCAAGAGTCAGATTATGTGATGCAATTTCTCATGGGCCTGAATGAGAGCTTTTCATATATTAGAGGACAAATCTTGCTGTCAGATCCTCTACCGCCTATTAATAAGGTGATGTTAGCATAAAAAACAAGCTACAATTCTAGATTTGCATCTTATCCTCACAGAGATCGACCAGTGTGCAGCCACTGTGGAATTATGGGACACATTGCAGACAAGTGTTACAAACTGCATGGTTTTCAACCAAGATATCGAACTAACAAATCGTATAACTAATGCTGACGTGGAGCTGAGTTGAAACTCTTAAGCTGCAACACAACTTGGAGTGACGCGAGAGTCACGCGGGAGCACTGGACTAAGCATATAATTTTATTATATAAAGCGAGTTCGTGTATTTTTGTAACTTACACGGTGAATAACAATTCAATACAATATAGTTAAACAAATTTCATCTTCTCTCCTCTTCCGCATACTCTGTGTTTCGCATTTATGACATTTTTCAAACAAAAAATCTTAGTACACATAAATTTTTCTCTCTTAAAAAATAAATTCCTTTTATCATCTCATTTTTCGCTCCAACATTAGAGAATCTACAGAAGACCTTATCAGTTGACTACAATGTCCATAATTAAGCTTGGCCACCTTTGATGCCACATCACACACTTCTCAACTATGTGGCCTTCAAAACCATGTTGTTTCGTCTGTCCGATCCCAATCCCCTCGCTCGATGCATATTTTTCAATTGACAAAGCCTTTGACTGATGTAGACTTTCTTATAAACAGGATCGTGAAAATGACAAAATGAATTTTTTTTTTATTTATAAAGAAAAATCTATGGATTAAAACTTTTAGTTTAAAAATCTAAACACCTACTATGAAAGGGTAGGTATAAAACTTAAGGATTAAAATTCTTAATTTGAAAACTCAGCGAGCTCTTTTCCCTTCAAATTTCGTGCAATACACGACTTGTTCGTGAGGTCAATAGCGAGCATCGAAGCGAAAGTGCTTTTCTTTTGCTAACTCCCAGCCTTTTTTTCTTTGACTACTGGATAGGTACTGTCTATAAAATTAGATGAGGCTCGGCTGAGCCCACTCAAAACGTACCCATCGACTTTACAAGGCCTTGGCCCCGCCCGGTTAATTTTCAATGCCATCGCATGAGGGGAATACTTTTAGAACGTTGACGTTGTTATGGTGGTCTTTTTTGTTTCTCCTCCTCCGTTTGTTGCACATAAAGATCAGATAACATAACATAACATATATCCAAACTTAAATTGTAGGACATCTAACTAACTTCCTCATAAATTTAACTATATATTTTTAATAATTATTAATATTTTATTCATTTTAATTCCCAAAATATGTCTTTATGTAATTGTTTAAGTTTAAGGGTAATTCTTTCTGTTACACGAAATATATCCAAACTTAAACATCAGCAGATACACAGAATTGATGTCTAAGCTTTTTTTTTTCTATTAATAGTTTTATTTTAATTTATATGCCCTTTTAAGATCTAATTTCTAAAATTGTTAATCTATTGATAGTTAAAGGGTGTAATGACACGTGTCACACAGAGCAAGTTATGATGCCTATTGTAAATTGATTGACATTTTGTAGGTGGAAGCAGTAATTTCTCTGAAGTTATGTCAATAAAAGAACATTTAATTAATCACTAAATTGTCGATTATATCAATAGTGATGGTTTCAATTAGTTGTACATAAATCACAGGAACCACAACCATAGCAAAACAGAGTCATTTGGTTTGGATCACTGAGCCAACCGAACCAAAAGAAAAACCAGAATATTACAATATTCAACTTGCGTTACTAAGTGGAAATTTTATTACAACATTTATTTAAGGTCCGGGGAGGGTGGGGGAGTTTATCATCAAACGTTTAAAGGACACAAGTAATCAAAGATGAGGGAGGATGTTAGTCATCAAAAGACGGGGACGACAAACTGCCTGCAAAGGCTTCGCCTTGGATAGAAGAAATCCTTTATCCGGGTTCATGTCTACCATCTCCTTACCAACTCTTTCCCAATCAAAGCACTGAATGAGAGCACCCAGTGTTAATAAAATTATCCGTTGGGCCATGCCAGCACCTGGGCACGACCTCCTTCCAATTCCAAATGGGAGGAACTTGAACCCGTCTCTTTCTACGTTGGCTGCTTCAAATCTCTCTGGCTTAAACCTGGTGGGGTCATCCCAGAGTTTGGGATCTCTATGGATACCCCATGCATTCACTAACAAAATTGTCCCTCTTGGTATCTGAAAGCCTCCAACAGTGCAGTCTTCAGTGGAATAATGAGGTAGTAAAAGTGGGACTATAGGATACAGCCTAAGTGTCTCATTTGTGACACAACGAAGATAGGGTAGCTTAGCAAGATCAGATTCATTTATCAAGTGCCCGTGTCCATCCTCATTGTCAATTTCTTCTCTAACCTTCTGCAATACATCGGGATGATTCAGAAGAAGCGACATCGCCCACTCCATAGTTGTTGCTGTTGTCTCAGTTCCTGCAATATGCATCATCTGCAACATTTGTAACGTTAGAATAGATTCTAAGAGGAACTCTAAGCCAGTAGTCCTTGATTTCCTTATATCAGAAACTAGATTCTGTACTTCAATGGCTGCACCACAAAACTAATCTGACATCTCCGGTAAGGAAAGTTGTAAGCAACAGATTATTGAGGAACATTTGAGAATAGAGTTTCACTTACCAAAATTAAGCTTTTGATGACATCATCTGAATAAAATTCAGGTTCTGATTGGCTGAGGGACAATAGAGTTTCAAGCAGTGTCATCTTCTTCTCCCCATCAATTAGTGTAGAGTTATTAAAAGAAGTCGCTTTCTTTTGCTTGTTCTCTTCTATCAAACGCCTCAATGATTCATCTCTCTTGACCTGCAACCTTATCATACCTTTCTCCAAGCCTTTGTAGCCAAGCCACCTCAAAATTGGAAAGAAGTCACACATACTCAACGTCAAGTCTGCAAAGTAAATCTGCTTTAATTCCTCGAGATGTTGCTTTCCCATGTCCGTGCTTGCAGCCTCCTCTCTAACACATGGCTCGCCAGTGACCATCGTCGTCACTACGTTGAACATCAAAAGTGAGAACAAGTGCCTGAGCTCTACGATTTCGGGTTTTTCATTTGAGGCTTTGAATAATCGGCGCAGAAGGGAGTCAACTTCTTCCCGTCGGATGCTGGAAGACTTTTGGAGGCTCATTTGAGAGAAGATCTCAACGGACGCAAAACGTCGGAGATTTCGCCACATGTCGCCATATGGAGCCCAGACTGGATCAGTTAAGTTGTAAGTTAAATGTTCCCCTGCCATGGTGCGGGGACGGTTTGCGAACACTATGTCGTTCTTGGTGAAGCATTCTTCAACAGCTGAAGGAGAAGATATGACGACGAAGGACAGGGAACCTAATTTAAGAGAGAGGATTGGACCGTACTGCAACGAAAGTGTCTCCAGGGCTTTGTAGAGCGCTGGCTTAAGGAGGTGGACGTGGCCGATTATAGGCAAAGAAAATGGACTCGGTGGTGAATTTGGGTGGTTGCGGTGGCCTAGAAGTTTGATGATGAAAACAACGGACAGGAAGAAAGCAAGGACGTAAAAGTAGCAGTTCTCCATGGCGAAGCAAGAACTTAAGCGCATGAGTCTGGAAAAAGAGACTAGAGAGAGGTACATATACTTGATTACTTTCAACTTGTAATAAATTAGTACCAATAATTTCAAAATTAATAAATGTTCTCAAAAATTACGTACATAAAAAAAATCACATCTTTTTACTAAAGGTTAGGCATGTAGACTAGGCAGTTGCCAAAGCACATCCTCTCTTATTTCCCTTCCAAATCTAACTTGGAATCTTCGTTTATTAAAAGAGGGTATGATTTGGATAGAATTGTGAATGTTTATCTATATTGGAAGTTTTATAATTTTTGGGTAGAGGGTTGGTGAAATTTTTTAAAGATATTTAATTTTTATTTGAATTTGTAAAAAGATGTAGAGAGATGATTCGATGTAATTATTATTTAATAAAAAAATATTGGAGCTAAAGTGAAAAAGTATAGAGAGAAGATTTGTTATAATTTTTTTTGTAAAAAATATTGGAGTTTGTGCGAAAAGTTATTGGAGATGGTGTAAAATTTATTTTTGTTTGTATATGAACTTTTGAGATTTTAGATGTTCGTTTTGTAAATTTTATTGAATACATTTGTATTCTAGAACACTTTTGCAAACGAACATGCCAGTGATTGAGTGTTAAAATTTTGGATGGTTAAATTTTAGGGTATATGAGTTAATGAAAAATTAAAGAAAATTTAGGGGAATTTGTTAAAAATGAAGAAAGAAAAGATTTGAATAAATATTATAATGAAAATGAATAATTTGATAGGGGAAGTGAGAGATTATTTTATAGTTTTTTAATTAAATAGAAAATTTTGAAAATTAGGATATAGGAGTTGATGGAAAATTAAAGAAAATCTTGGGGAATTTGTTAAAAATGAAGAAAGAAAAGATTTGAATAAATATTATAATGAAAATGAATAACTTGGTAGGGGAAGTGAGAGATTATTTTATAATTTTATAATTAAATATAAAATTTTGAGTGCCAAAATTTTAGTTAGTAACACATAGACCTTTTAAGGCTCGTTAATATCACATTTAAATGTAATTGACGAGGATTAAGACCTTAGGCAAATTAATATCTATACTTTGGTGTACACACACACCCACCCCCCCCCCCCCCTCGATCCCCGGGACCAATTTTTCCCTTCTAGAAAAGTAGTTTAGGATTTTTTGGCCGAGTCCTCTCAAAGCTTCGCCAACTGTGAAGCCTAAGCCCGTCTCGTACTCCAGCCCTTGAAGAATTTTAGAATAGGTAATGAATGTCAATAAGATTTATTCATTGGTCTATTTCAATCTTTTTTTGGCAGAATTTTTATATATTCTGCTTTCTCGCCCACCAAATTATGTTTTTATGCAATTGTCGGCCCAAGAATAATTTCTAGGTTCGACCGTGTTTACATATATCCAATTTCATAATTAAAATACTTTAGCCATAAAATAAATCCCAATATGTGAAGTTACTGATCCACCTTCTCTAAGTAAGATTACGTCATGCATGCTCGGATATCATTTAAAGGCAAGACTATAGAAGGGCGAAGCTGGAATTTAGCTTTTGAGTACCAAAGTACAATATTGTAATTTTTGAGGAGATCAATGTAAATTATCTGTATACAAGTTTCATCACATATTTTTTTTAATAGGCTTAATTATCCAAATAGTCCATGTGGTATAACGTTTTAACAAAAATATTCTGTGTAGTAAGCATTTGCACAAATTCGTCCTTATGGTCAATGTATAATAACAAAAATATTCACGCCCAATACTGAGCTTTGGATTAGTAACGTATGACTCGTTGGTTGGATATTTAATTCAGCTCAGCATCGGGCATTATGGGAGATGACGGAATTAAAATAAATGATCATTTTGTTACTATATATTGACCACAAAGATGGTTTTGTACAAACGTTTACCATAGGGACTTTTTTTTTGTTGAAACGTTATACCACAGAGACTGTTTGCATAATTAAGCATTTTTTATAAGTAAAAGGTTTCATTGCAATGGAATCCACAATACAAGAAAGATATAATAAAGATCAAGAAACTATAGATCCAAGCAAATCTAGGTTATAAAAGAAATATTAGCAAGATCAAAACATAATCGAAAGAACCACAAATGTAACGCCCCGGGCTCAAATTCCAAACAGAAAGATTTCCGTATAAAATAAGGTTTTTTCACCTGGATAATCATTTATTTAGGCCCCAATATTTCAAAACTAATTTGTACAATCTCAGCAAAATATTCATTGACCATAAAAAGCCTAAAAATATCAATTTGGGCCCTAAAATTTACATTAGCATATCCGATATTTCCAATCTCGATGAAGCTCTCTAAAGGATTCTTCAATATTAATCTTCAAAAGTACTCTTACAAAACACGTCTTCGAGCCACAACTCTATCTGAAGCCCCTCAAATTTATCTAATTCTGTCAACCCTGAAAAATATGAGAATAAGGGGTTAGCTATGACTAGCTCAGTAAGTAGTAATCAAAGGAGGTTGGGGAAAATATAATTTTCTCACAATAACCGAAATTCAAAATAAAACAATGTGTTATACCAAATCTAAAAATACAAGTTTGTTACAAAAATTTCCAAGGCCACGCAATATAGGAAAATCACCAATGGTCAAACATACCTCCAGGCCACAAAGACCTCCAAATATCAGGCCACATAGACCTCCAGGCCACAAAGAGCTCCAAATATCAGGAGGGGTATCAAATTGGCCACAAAGACCACAGAGATATGTTACCAGCGCAAGGATAATAATCACAGTATGCTCAAGTTATAAATATTTCAATTGAGTTTCCAAAAATCTCGACAATCTCATTTTACCCAAAAATATGTTCAGTTTCCTAAATAATACATCAAAACAATTTGATACCCCTCATGGTATTTGGACGTCTGTGTGACCATTGATGATTTTCCTATATTGCGTAGTCTTGGATATTTTTGTTACAAACTTGTATTTTGGATTTGGTATGGCTCACGATGTTTTATGTTGAATTTTCATTTATTGTGATAAAATTATCTTTTCCTCAACCCTCATTGACATGCTACTTACTAAGGTAGTCGTAACTCGGCACTTATTCTCATATTTTTCAGAGTTAGCAGAATTAGAGAAGTTCGAGGAGATTCAAATAGCTATGTAATAGGAGTTAATGGAAAATTAAAGAAAATATAGGGGAATTTGTTAAAAATGAAGAAAGAAAAGATTTGAATAAATATTATAATGAAAATGAATAACTTGGTAGGGGAAGTGAGAGATTATTTTATAATTTTTTAATTAAATATAAAATTTAGAGGAATTTGTTAAAAATGAAGAAAGAAAAGATTTGAATAAATATTATAATGAAAATGAATAATTTGATAGGGGAAGTGAGAGATTATTTTATAGTTTTTTTAATTAAATAGAAAATTTTGAAAATTAGGATATAGGAGTTGATGGAAAATTAAAGAAAATCTAGGGGAATTTGTTAAAAATGAAGAAAGAAAAGATTTGAATAAATATTATAATGAAAATGAATAACTTGGTAGGGGAAGTGAGAGATTATTTTATAATTTTTTAATTAAATATAAAATTTTGAGTGCCAAAATTTTAGTTAGTAACACATATACCTTTTAAGGCTCGTTAATATCACATTTAAATGTTATTGACGAGGATTAAGACCCATTAATTGATTGACTTTTTAGCCAAATTAATATCTATACTTTGGTGTCGAGCCCCCCCCCCCCCCCCACTCTTTCCCCGGTACCGAGAATAATTTCTAGGTTCGGCCGTGTTTACATATATCCAATTTCATAATTAAAATACTTTAGCCATAAAATAAATCCCAATATGTGAAGTTAATTGATATTTTTTTAGTTTTTATGGTTTATGAATATTTTATTGAGGCTGTAATAATTAGTTTTGAAATATTAACGCCTAAATAAATGATTATCCATGATGAAAAAAACCTTACCTTATATGAAAATCTATTTGTATGAAATTTGAATACGAGGCGTTACAACAAATGCTTCATGCTAAGCAAAGAGAATGAGTGACAGGAAACGATAGACTATAGCTTTTTTTTTCTTGGCAACAGAGGAACATTGTATTGATAAACAGTTAACCATTGTCAAATACAACAATATCCCTCGGGAGAGAGTCTAACTTAATACACCCACAATGCCTATTAATTACACACCATTTAGCAACATTATGTGCCATACGATTACCGTCTCTTGGGGTCCACAAAAACTGCCAATTCTTGTGCTCGCCAAGCTCCTTTCGAATCCTGTTTATTTCAATATCAATCTGCCAATCAGGGGGAATTAGACTATCCACAACTTGCTGCCACACCACCAAGGAATCCCCTTCGATCACAATCTCAAAATTTCCAAACTCAGCCGCAATATTACAAGCGAGGAGTGCAGCTAAAGCTTCACCTTGCAAAGGATTGTTCCCTGGACGTCTAAAGCCACGAGCTGCAACAATTGTGCCAAGGTGATTTCTACACAGCCGCAAAGCACAAAAGATTCTCCTGGACAGCGACGTCATAGTTTATTTTCAGTTGGCCAACAGATGGAGGGTGCCACACAGCAGTTTGTTTCTTCACCTTCCATGCCTCCCAATGATCCATATATCTACGATGGACATACTTGATTGTCATCGCCACATTTGGATCAAGCTGCTCATGAATTACTTGATTACGAGTATACCAGATGGTATCAATTAAAATGGCAGCGAAGAGAAGGAAATCTGCCCATTGCTCGTTATCCGTGAAAGGCATATTGATGGAATTTAAGATGAAACGTACCCAGTTTGAAATAGGCTCATGTGTGAAGATAACCGGATTAAAAGACCAAGGACTTTCACGCCACAAGAGTCTACTGAAATGGCAACCCAAAAAGATATGAGTAGCAATCTCTTCTGCCTGGCCGCAGATGGGGCAGAGCATAGCATCCTCCGAAAGATTTGGAATAAAACGAAGGACTTTCGAGCGAAGAGGAAGGGCCTCAGCAGCAGTTTTCCATAGCATTAATTTAAGACGATGCTGAATTTTCAACGACCAGAGTTTCTTCCATTCCATAGGTGCTAGAGGACTAGCTCTCGGGGGACTCCAGCTTCGGTCTGTCTCATAAGTAGATTTGACAGAGAAATTACCTTTGGAATCCGGGGCCCAAAGAATTTCATCCTCCTCTGCTACTAAAGATCTCGCAATAGTAAGAATAGCAGTAGCAGACTCCTCCTCGAACCACCTGTGAATATCCGGCTCTTTCCATTGCCCAGATTCGACATCACAGAGATCCCCTACGTATTGAATATTAGGAGGTAGAGAAACTCCCTCTTTAAGCTTCGGTGCTACCAGATTTATAGCTACCAGAACGATAGACTATAGCTACCAAAACTACTTGGGTGCTACTAACTGAGAACTAAGCCCACAGAGGGTCGACAATGCCAACATATGGACGGAATAGTCCCCCAAGGCCAAAGCAACGGAAGTAAAGACAAAGCCCCCAATGGGCCAAAACAAAACGAACAAAAATGAAAAACACCACACTCAGAGGCAGGAAAAGCCCCAGAACACGACTTAGGCTGCAAGCAATGGCAACGCGGGAGTGCCACGCGTGGTTGGAAAAAATTGGACCGGATCAGATCGAGACGACCCGAAATATTGGATCTGTTCAGGATAGAGGTACCTCGAAAGACTGCCGGAAAACGCCCACGCAAGGAGAAAATTGATCGGCGTGTGGGAGAGCGTACAGCAGTCGACCGGCAACGGGCTGACGCACAATTGGCCGGCAGGAGGAGATCTGGCTTTAACAAGTGAAAATAGTATTGCAACCTTTCCATCCCCGTATAAAACAGAAAAAATAAAAATAAAAAACCAAAGAAAGGACGCTTATTACTAGACATTAGCTACACAGGTAATCACACATGAGACAGGATGTTGGTCATCAAACTACGGGGACTACAAACTGCCTCCAAAGGACTCTCCTTGGACAGAAGAAATCCTAAATGATTTGGGCTCACGTACACCATCTCCTTCCCAAGCCTTTCCCAATCAAAGCACTGAATGAGTGTACCCAGTGTTAATAAAATTATCTGTTGGCCCATGCTAGAACCTGGGCGCGACCTCCTTCCTATTCCAAATGGGAGGAACTTGAACCAGTCTCTTTCTTCGTTGTTTGTTTCAAATCTCTCTGGCATGAACCTGGTGGGCTCCTCCCAGAGCTTGAGATCCTTATGCATAGCCCATGCATTTACTAATAAAGTCGTCCCTTTTGCTATCTGAAAGCCCCCCACAGTGCAATCTTCATTGGAGAAATGTGGTAGCAAAAGTGGCACTACAGGATACAGTCTAAGTGTCTCTCATTCATGACGCAACGAAGATAGGGTAGCTTAACAAGATCAAATTCGTTTATTAAGTGCCCATGTCCAACCTCATTGTCAAGCTCTGCTCTAACCTTCTGCAATACATCTGGATGATTCAGAAGAAGCGACATTGCCCACTCCATAGTAGTTGTTGTCGTATCGGTTCCCGCAACGTACATCATCTGCAACATTAGAATAGATCATTCCAAAGTGAAATTACTCGAATTCGGTACTCCTTGATTTCCTTATGTCCGAAAAAAAATTATGTGCTTTAATGGTTGCACCATTAAGTTCAGCTAACATCTCCGATAAATAAAGTTTTAAGCGACTGCTTATAGAGGGATATTTACTGTCGAGAGATTTACATCCTGTCTAGATCCATGAGCGGAAACAAGTATGTCGTATTTTTAGAGTTCGGTTATGGTGTTAAGCGATCCGGTGTGAAGCACTGTGAGGCTCTAGTCAGGATCACACTGGAGGCCATCCGACGGTCCCCAATCTGCCAGCACATTAATGACCAGCTGCCATCCAAACCCAGTCCGGTGTGAAGCGGTTTTTGCCAACCCGGTGAGCATTAAACCGGTGTGAACTAGCGTTTTTTGCCAACCCGGTCGTATTACTAGGGATTCGAATTGGAATCCCCACTTGGAACCCTAGATCTGCTCCTCCATTTGGAAATCCGACCTTTTGCTCCCGATTCTAGAAACCACCACCACCCTGCTTCCTCATTTGGAAAACCTGTCCCGATTTGGAAGCTCCCGACGGAATCTGCTCCTCCCGATTTAGAGACCAGATCCCGGTGGAAATCTGTTGTGGTTATGGTTCTTATTTTTATTTGAAAGCATTTTTTGCATGCCTTTCGTCTTTAATTTTCTCTATAGTTGGGTTCATATTTCCTTTGTGTTCTTATGGCTGGTCTTATTTCTGAAGGTTTATCTGTGGTTGGGTTTCTCTGTGCTTGGTTACAATTATGTGTTCTCCAAAGCATTGGAATTCTGATTTGAATCTAAACTGTTTTGTATGTTCTCATATAGTTTGTCATATGAACCCAGAGAGGAAATCTCATTCCTGTGAGTACTCATGATGTCTTGTATACCTTTCAGGGATTTAGTAATTCCTTTAGGTTGAAAATATGGATATGACCCCTCTTCTTTGAAGAATACATGCTTTAAATGATTCCTGAAAGAATTAGAAACATATAGATGTTTGTTGTTCTTCTATTAACCTCCATTCTACTTTTACAGGTTAATTATTGAAATTGTAACCTACTACATGCTATCGCTAACCAAAAGTCTGTCTGCAGGAAATCCTCAACTATTTCACATACAAAGCTGTCAGGACTGTTCTTAACCAGCTGTAATATAGGTGGTTTTATGAGTAAGTGGGATCCTCAAACTCATTCTATTCTACATGATTATCCATCCCCTGTCCATTTTTGTGCATTGCTGTTGGGTGTAGTACTGCAGTGGCTTGAAGTGAGAGTTGTTTCAAATCTGAAAGTACCAAATAGACTGAATCATATTCTTTTCTGAATTAGATTAGTTGGCAATAGTCAAGAATAGTACCTCCATAAGCAGGGATTGATTAAAACAATTTTAGCCGCTCGAGGTGGATAATTTTAACATTAAACCTGTTAAAGCAGTCCACATGGGTTAGCTGTGGAGCTTTGAAATGGGTCTATGTTGTTAGTTGGTCCCTCCACCTAATAGTTTAAGCTTTTGATTTCGATCTTCTAGTATGAAACTGTGTCTGTGTGTGTGTCCACTTTTGGGAACCCATTTTTTGGTCCACTTTTGGGACCCCCTTCCAGATTAACTTACCAAGTTATGATATATCAAAAACTCTAGTGTCTTTATATGCTGGAGCACCAGCAATGCATTGCAAGTGAATGCAAGTCTTTAGATTCCCAACCCAATTTACAGTTCAGAACGATTAGAACTTACTGGATTATAAACATTAATTCAAATGGAGTATTAATTTCAGCTACATTGTAGGTTCAGTGTTGATACAGGGTATTCACCATCCTGCTTATGTTGGTTTGTCCTAGTAATGGTTTATTTACATTTGAGCTTGACAACCGATGTCTTGTGTTCTTGTGAATAGCTGTAGGGGCTATCCTTGTCTTCTCAGTAGTTCAGACTGGGCATTTACTTTTCTCCTGAGCTCACTTTTATAGGTTAAGTTTTTTTTTCTTCTAATTGCCTTGCCAGTGGGTATACAACCTTTAGGTATAAAACCTTGGAAAATTTTGCTGATGGTTAGACTTTGGTTGTCATAATATAGTGGCAATTTTAATCATTTCCAAATATGCTCATGTACCGAATCTCATTAATGTTATCTGCAGGAAAATGACCCCGTCGAGGAGTAGCTCCAGTCAACATAGGGGAACCCCATCTTCTAGTTCTGCAACTAGATCATCTGTCACAATGGGTTTCGCAACAGCTGACACGTGAGTATATTACCATTTTGATTCCGAATGTTTTTGTGTATACCTACAGTTGGTAATAACTTATCCCAATAGTGAAAGCTCAGGCACACGCCCCCAAACTTATGTGAGGAAATCTGTGTGCTTTTGTGGAATTGAAGCTATCAAGAAATCTGCATATACCTCAGACAATTACGGAAAACAGTTTTATGGATGTAAAAAATACAAGGTAAGCTTTTGACATTCTGCATACAAGAAACAATTTTATTTGGTCCTCCCTCTATTTATGTACTTAAGTTCCCATAATGACGAATGTGTTTGGTGCAGTATGGGGAAAATCACCATTTTCGCTACTTTGCCTGGTGCGATTGGTGGGTTAGGCAAGACAGGGCGCGGGGGGAGAGGTGGCACACCATGACTATGCGAAGGCTGCATTGGGAAGCACGAAGGCTGAGCTGGAGATGTGTTGCAACCGAGTGGTCGAGGAGCTCATTTTGGACCACGTTGCTGCGATGGAGTACGAAGCAACACGACATCATCTGGAGATGATTGCTCAGCAGAAGAAATATGAGAACCTGTTCAAGGAGCACGAAGCAACACGACATCGTCAGAGGGCTGAGTACGTACAATTGCAGCAACAGTACATCCAACTGCGTAATTCCAACCGACGGGCAGTGATGTGGTTGTGGCTCTTCTTTGTTGTCGGTTTTCTTGCAGCCTACTATGCTTCATCTAAAGGAAAGCCAAGTGGATCATTATTAATGCTAGCGTAAATTTTTTTTTTCATAGCTTCCTACTATGAGTGTTTCATCTGTAAAGCATTTGCCAATTTGTTATTGTCCTGGATTGGAAACACCAAAAACATGACATAGTGTAATCACTTTTTATCTTTACTGAGCTATTTGGACAGAAGATTTGTTGAGAATTCACAAATTGGTATAGGGTTAAGCTAGACCTTAGGTCAGTTTAGTTTAATCTTTAATCCAGCAAAGCCTACTTAAGTTGCAGCGTGAGGTGATATCATCAAATGAACCATCAGGATCCATATGAGAAATCTGATAGTTATCTAGGTGCACGACACATTTTTATGAAACAATAGGGAGGTGATGCAGGAAAACCTTCAATTCATTGAGGTTATGGCTTGTGTTATTAAAGAAGGGTGGTCGATCATGTTTGTGACTGCTGGTAAACAACGTTTTTATGTTAAAAGCTTAATTATTTGTGAGAAAAGGAGGTAGCAATTTGAGTGCTTCCACCTTTTTGGTTTTACATGTTGTGGCATCACGTTTATCTATTGCCTTAAGATCTCTTTTTCGACCGACTTCTTCCCTCTTACAGATTATAGTGCCCGTATTATGGTTCTGCCATCACGATGGTTCTGGCATCACGCATCCATTCTCTTATGAGCAGAAACCACCTCCAGCACACTTTCAATATCACCGTGACCAAAACGACACATAAACTTCACTTTTGGAGGAAGCAGAATCAACTAACATAAGGTACTCTCTCAATGATCTATGGATTAGAAGCTCATCTGCCAAAACCTGAAGATAATATTTTCATCAGCCCTCATATTAATTTTCCGTTTAAAATGATGTCCTTCATGTTCAGAATTTGTGCATTCGATTGCTGTAGAAAACTGTTAGTTGAAACTTCCAAATTTATCAGCCAGAAAACACAGAAATAGAGAAAGTATACAAACAGACCAACATCGATGCTTCCTCAATATACACAGCAAGAAAAGTCATGTGGTTGTCAAGGCTTCTTGCATTATATGAACTGCAAAAAGTTTGAAAGTACACTCATTACAAATACGCAACCTTCACTCTAACTCAACTTTCGAATAGCCATTACACCTTCACAGTACTTTAACTCTCCCGCACCACATGCACCATGACCATTGATGAACTGATCCTTTCTGGAAAAAGTTTCAATTCCAGGTTCAAAATAAGATCGAAATACTTTCTTGAAACCAAAATACGCAAAACAGCAGCTGCAATGGGTGCTTACAATATACCTCTACAAATAGTCAAGGCTCCTAAATCGCCCATTTATCGATTCGTCCTCGCCGTCGTCCTCCTCATCCTAAGCATCGGCCTCATTAGATACCTACGAATAAATAAATATACAAATATATATGTTAGGTTAATTGCTTTCAAACATGTAAAGGTAATAACAATGTTAAAATGAAGTTGTAAGTGCATCAAATTAAGGGTAATACGTTCAACTCATCGTTTAATTGCAAACGACGAGCAATTGGTTGGGAGGATGCATGGGCAACTCCACGGTCACGACCACGCCCACGACCTCATGAACTCCGTAGCTCAAGTTCGCTCCGCAATCGCTTGTTCCCTTTATGCTTCGGTTCACGCATCTTGAAACCTTTTGCAACAATCCCCGTTTCTACCCCCGCTACAGAACCAACGCTGACGGGGCCAGAAGCGCTTCCCATGCCAGAAGGATCGTCGTCGTCTGACAATGTCGCAAGTTCTTTTTCCAGTACGTCATGGTAACGGTCAATTATTGGCCAAGATTTCGTTCTACCCCCGTAACGCTGACACGATGAAGCAATCCTGTTTACACATTTCCTGCTGTTGACCAAGTTCAGGATGACCGGATCAACTGTAGTGTTTGACCTGCTAATCGACGCAACTGATCGTCTAGCATCTTTTCTCCACCTCGGCATGATATACACATCAAGAATAGCGAATAGTCCCTTCTGTTTCAGCACCCATATAATGTGACTGCATAGGACACCTACAAAGTCAAATCCTTTGCAACTACAATGGTGAAACCATTTTCCGTTCTGATGACATGGTGTCGTGACGTTAAACAGTTATATGATGGGTCCCGACTGCATTCGTGTACCTCAACCTCTTCGGACCTAGTAGTTTCCCTAAGACAGTCAAACTTAAGCCATCCAGCTTTCATATATTGCTCCATAAAAGCACGCAACATTGTGGGAGTATAGACCTCTGTCGCATGATGACAGAGCGGTTCCAGCCGTTCGGTGACTTGCACTGTGTTATTCATCACTGTGCTCAAATACCTACACAATACTGCATTGAAAGATTCACTTAACTGGGTCATCTTTTTCCCGGCACAAAAAATATTTCGTACATACTTTGGCGCTCATTGCTCCCGCTTCTCATATATCTTCTACAACCGTCCATTTTCTTGGAGTTCATACTCGTCAATAATTTTACTCCAGCACTGTTCAAAATCATCCACCTCGTGGTCAAACAGAAGCTTCATCAAGTTACTTTTGAAGCCCTTGTTCCCCAGCAATGGCCCCAGATTCTTCAATGCATTTTGAGATATGTGTCAAACACATAAAAAATTATGTGTGTCTAGTAGGGAACATGGGATTGCAACTAGCATAGCTGCATCTTGATCTGTGAATAGAGATTTGGGAGCCTTCACATTCATACACTCAACAAATGTTTCAAATAGCCAATCGAATGTTTGCGCCGTCTAATCATACAATAAATATGCCCCGAAAACAACCGACAATCTATGATGATTAACCCCAACAAATGCTCCTAATGGCATGTGCTCATTGTTCGTCCTGTAAGTGGTGTCAAATGATACAAAGTCCCCGAATATCACGTAGTTATTTCGCATCACGTGGTCTGACCAGAAAACGTTAGTAATGTGCTCATTTCCATCCATCATGACCCGAAAGTAAAACTCAGAATCATTTTTCAACTGATCGCCGAACCAGTTAAAAAGAACATCGGCTACACCAATTACCCGTAAGGATGAGGCGTGTGTTGCGCGACAGGGGTGGGAAGAATAGCTGCCTGCAGCGGGGGAGACCTGCGACAGGGAAGACCTGTGGCGGGGAGACCTGCGGCTAGGGTTAGATAGGGTGACGGCGCAAGAGGGGGGTCGGGGGAAATAAGTGAACGGGAAGGGGGAAGACGACGTCGTCTCCACCCTAATGTAATATATATATAATAAAAAAATATAACAAAATTACATATATGCCATCGGTTCGGTTCGATCTTCGGTTCTGGGTACCCAGAATCGTGGGCTGAACCGACCCAATCGATTTTCAAAAAAAATGGGTCGACAACGGAACCAGGCTGGTCCAAAACCCTCCGGCCTAGTCGGTTTCGGGTCTATTTTGTCTGCCCGGTCGGTTTCAGCCCATTTCTGAACAGGCCTAGTTGTCGGCCCACGTTTTCCAGTTACCGAACCCCGGTAAAGGCGAAAAACCGCGCCGAGGGGTCGGTTTTCAGCCCTATGGAAACTACCATTAGCATCCAGAAAAAGGGGATTATTAGACTTGGGGTAGAGGTAAGAGAGAGAGAGAGTGTGTGTGTTGTACAATAGGGCACTGTATGGGAAAGAGCGTTAGGGTCTATGGAATATCACTGGCACTGGCCCTTCTCGGGTGTTATTCCATCAATTTTCATACTATTTTTAGTGCCCAGACAAGCTCAGAGTTTGGTTCTCGATGTATAAAGGAGTTCCTGGGACAGAAAACTTGGCCAGACAAGCTTAGAGTTTTGTTTTTTGTGTAATGATTGGTTGCTGGAATTCTAGGGGTCTTAATGACCCTCTGAAGCACAGTGAAATTCGGAAATTCATTACTCAGCAACATCTGGATTTTGTTGGTCTTGTTGAGACTCGTGTTAGGGAGCAGAACAAGACCACTGTGAGCAAGGCTCTTGCTAAGACTTGGGTTTTGTTGGATAACTATGCTTTCTCCCCTATTGGGCGTATTTGGGTGGGATGGAACCCTAACGTTCTAAAGGTCCAATGCCTTAGTAGATCAGAGCAGAGTATCCACTGCCTTGTTACTCATTTGGCTGAAAAGTGGGATTATTGCATTTCTATTGTTTATGGGCAGAACTGCTATGAACGGAGGAGAGACCTTTGGCGTGATTTGGCTAGTAAGGCAAATCTGGGTACTCCGTGGGTTGTGCTTGGGGACTTCAATGCAATCAAGAGTCAAGATGAATCCTATGGGGGTTCCTTAATATGGCCAGATTGGAAGAATGAGTTGGCATCTTGCCTTCTTGATGCTGAACTAGATGACCTCAAATTCACGGGTCACTATCTTACCTGGTCGAATAAGAGGGAAGAAAAGTCGATAATGCGCAAGTTGGATCAGGTTCTGGTTAATAAATCTTGGGAGGATCGTTTTAATCTATCGGAAGCTATTTTTCTACCTCCTGGTTTGTCTAATCATTTGGCTATGTTGGTTCAACTTGCCTCGCTTAAGAAAAAAGGAGTTCTTTTAGATTTTTTTACTTTTGGGCTGATCATCCTCGTTTTATGGAACTGGTTGGGGAGGTTTGGGAGATGGACATCGTTGGTACACCTATGTTTCGCTTATGCTCGAAGTTGACGAAGATGAAGCCAGCGCTTCGAAAACTTAACCGGGAGTGTTATTTGGACCTCTCTAACCGTGTGCTTTTTGCTAAGGATAGACTTGACATCGCCCAAGGCCAATTGCTTGAGTATCCCCTAGACCGTGAGATGATGATTACTGAAAAGGAGGCTCTGCATACCTATGTACAATTGAGGAGAGATGAAGAGAATTTTCTCAGGCAAAAGTCACGCATCAAGTGGCTGAAGCATGGTGATAACTGCACTAAATTCTTCTTTAACGCGGTGGGGAGTCACCATAGTAGGAGTCGCATACGATCTGTTACTAGAGAGGATGGGACTTCTGTAACTCATCCGGAGGTTGTGTGCAACGAAATTGTTGATTTCTATAAGAACTTGTGGACTGAGCAGCCTCATAGTCCTACTATCTCAATTGAGCAAGCACGCAAGTTGATTAGTAAGAGGCTGAGTGTGGACCAGCAAGCTGCCGTGGTGGGGGATGTTACAGATACGGAGATCAGAATTGCAATTTGTTCCATTGCTAACTCTAAGGCCCCTGGGCCTGATGGGTTCAACTCCACCTTTTTCAAGAGGACTTGGAGTATCACCGGCCCTAGTGTTGTGGAGGATGTGAAATCTTTTTTTCGCTCTGGTCGCCTCCTGAAATAGGTGAACTGTACCATTGTTGCTTTGATTCAGAAGGTGCCAAATGCCACCTACCTCAAGGACTTTCGTCCTATTTCTTGTTGCAATACTATTTATAAATGCATTACGAAGATTATTGCAAGGAGAATGAAAGGTTTCATGCCTCACCTTGTGGGCAAGCAGCAAACATCATTTATTGAGAGGCAGAGGATTGGCGACAACGTTCTCATTGCTCAAGAGCTTCTTCGGAACTATCATACGGATAAGGGTTCTCCTCGGTGTGCCCTCAAGGTTGATTTGATGAAGGCTTATGATATGGTGAGGTGAGATTTTCTATTTACCATATTAGAGGCTGTTGATTTCAATCCTTTGGCCATTCAGTGGATTAGAGAGTGTGTTACTACTGCTACATTCTCCATCAATATTAATGGAGGCCCTTGTGGGTTTTTTCCCAAGCATGCGAGGACTTTGGAAAGGTGATCCTATGTCACCTTATCTCTTTACAATGGTCATGGAAGCCTTTTCTGGTTTGCTTGAGAACTCGATAAGGCAGGGCCTTATAAATATCACTGGCGATGTCATAACACACAGACCTCACATCTTTGCTTTGCTGATGATTTGCTTATTTTTGCGAAGGGGGATCTCCAATTTGTGTCTACAGTAAAGAGATACATAGATGACTTTGGTGCTATGGTCGGTCTTCTTCCTAATGTTCGGAAAAGTCAACTCTTCTCTTGTGGTGTTAGTTCGGATGTTAAGAGGTAGATTTGTGGGGTACTTGGGTATGAAGTGGGTTCTCTCCCAGTAAGATACTTGGGTGTGACGCTAGTTTCAACCAGGCTGAAGAAGCAGGATTGCCAGGGTCTTTGTGACAGAATTCTTGCTAGAATTAAGGCCTGGGTAAACAACTATTTGTCATATGCAGGACGACTCTAGTTGATTAAGTCTATCCTTTTCTCGATTCAGGGTTATTGGGCTTCACTGTTCATTCTCCCAAAGCAAGTGATTTATTTAGTGGAGCGTATGCTTCGAACCTTTCTTTGGAGTGGATCTGAACTGAGGAGGAGTGGATCCAAAGTGGCGTGGGCTGATGTATGTTTGAACACAAGAGAAGGGGTCCTTGGCATTCCTGATCTCCACTGCTAAAATATGGCAGCAGTTACTAAGCACATCTGGCATCTCTTTGCTGATGGGGAGGACTCACTGTGGACTTTATGGATTCGAGTGAATTTGATTCGAGGAAGACCTTTTTGGTACCTTAAAGTCCCTTAGGCTTGCTCTTGGAGTTGGCGGAAAATTTTGCAGCTTAGGGACCGTGTGAAGGGTTGTTTCAGAAGGGTGGTTGGAAATGGTTAATCCACGTTCCTCTGGTATGATAATTGGCACCCTTCTGGGCCCCTTAAGCGCAGAACTTGCATGGCTTCTATTCTGTCCTCGTCGGGTGGATGTAATGCTAAAGTTTCTTCTATTATTGACGGCTTCTGTTGGAAGTGGCCTACCTTTGACCTCCCTCAACTTTGGCGTGATGTGGCTGTCGAGACCCTCATTTCCTTTCTCCCGGCCCCCTCTAAGGAAGATTCTATTAAGTGGGTACCCGCTCTAGATGGGTGTTTTTCCGTTGGAAGTGCGTATAATGCTTTCAGGATTAGTCATCCTCTTGTTCCATGGCATCATTTGTTATGGTTTAAAGATAACATTCCTCGGTACTCTTTTATCCTCTGGCTTGCTTTTAAGGAGAGGTTGTCACCTCAGTCTCGTTTGAAAGCTTTTGGTCTCCTCAATGATATAACCTGTGTTTTCTGTGGTGCTGCAGAAGAAGATTTCAACCATCTTTTCTTTGACTGCCCTTTCTCTAATAGGATTTGGGTTCTAATGAGGGATAAATGTGTCTTGCCTCGTGATCAGTTTTGTTGGCAGGATACCATCTCTTGGGCTGCAATGCATCTTAAGGGTGATTCTTTTCGTGCTTGCATCTACAAGCTAACCCTCTCTGCAACTGTCTATGGAATATGGAAGGAACGCAACCAGAGGATGTATTGCAAGAAGAGACGCATGTTGGTGGATGTGCTTGCTGAAGTTGTGTGCAAAGTTAAGGATAGAGTTGCCTTGTGCAGGTTTCCCCACACCCCTGTTAACTTGGAGTTAGCCCGCAACTGGAATATTTGTCTCTAATTGGCAATGTGACTTTCCTGTTTTTTCGCGTATGTTACTTTGTTCTGTGTTTTGAGACCTTCTCTGGTCGGTGCTCTCTTTGTATCTAAGGGTTGAGCCCTTTGTTTGGTTCTTTTGGAATATACTTACCGTTTACCCAAAAAAAAACTTGGCCTCGTATGTTGTTTCCTAGCCTCGCATCCAGCTTGGCATATATGCTTAGATAGTTATTACTTATTACCGAAAATTGCCTGGCTGAGCTAAATTTTGTTTTTTTGGGAAAAAAAACTAACGTAGATTAAGGTGGTGTTTGTTTTAGGAAATTTTGAGGTTTTGAAAATGTTGGGTATTAGGGTTTGTGAAAAAGTATAGATATTTATGGAAAAGTGAAGTGAGAGAAGATTTAATTGAATGTTATAATATTATTTTATAATTTAATGAGGAGCGAGTGATTATTTTATGTTTGTTTGGAAATTTTGGGGTGGAAATTTCCACCCAAAACACCACGTTAATTTGAATTTGGAAAAAAGATAATAGATTTTGTGAAAAAGTGTTGAAATTTCTTTAAAAAAAATTGTGAAATTTTTTCATGTAGACGTACGTCCATACCTTTGTTTTTTTTTTTGGCAAAATACTCTGCGCCACTTTTCATGTTAAACTCAGGAAAAACTCACAATATTTGCATATGAAAATCTTGCTAATTTGTTAAACTTTCCTCGCTCCCCACGAACAAATGATTGCAGTAAGTACTAAAATGATGCAATGCACAGCTGTTCGAAGTTCGAAGATGAAACGGTATTCACATTTGCGGACAATAATCACGCATTTCTCATTGTGTTTTAATTTATTTTATTACTCCTTAGTATCTAAACAATCAATTAAGGACTCCTATTTGATTTCCCCGTTAAATTATACTAAAAATCGTCAAAATATCCATTTAATACAAAATTACTAATATCCATTTGAGACTTTCAGGAAAAAGTTTTTCATCTGGACCGAATCGGTCCCACCACTGGAGAAACCAATGGGGTATCGGTTCAGTACCATGGAATCCTTTAAAACGTATAAACCAAGTATGACGATGGTTATTATTTTCAAAAAATAAAGTGTATGTCCATGCGCCAATGTAAATATATATATATATATATGTATGTTAGCCCAAGGTTGTTTTGCAAACAATCCTTAAATGATTTTGATGATAACAAAATTCTCTATATTTGAAGACTTTTTTATTTTACTTAGTTAAATCCATCATTTCCAAGTTTTATCTCAAATGGATTAATGTTTTATAACTATAACTCCTTGAAGTTCACTTAAGCATCCGTACAAGTGTTGAAACAATCATTTCTCCTCTTTATAAATCCTTAAAAGGAGTTTGAAACGTATTTGAGGCTTATAGAAACTGATTTTTGCTTCCAGGATTCTTAGGTGTCGACACATACAGGACATGTGTCGACGCATTGCACTTACTCCCGAGACTAGAAATCATGGTGTCGACACATATGTTACATGGTGTCGACGCATTGCACTAACTCCCGAATGGTGAAAACATGGTGTCGACACATATGTGACATGGTGTCGACACATTGCACTAACTCCCGATTACTCACTTTTTGCTCATTTTTCTATGTGTCAGCACTTACTATTTGATGTGTTAGCACATCTCACGAAATTGAGGATTTTTCGGAAAGCAATCAGACGCATTTATTTCCTCCTTAATACACGGGCAACTTTCCAACGGCTTCCTCACCTACCCCGTCGACCGTTGAAGAAGTTTTGGGGTTTAAATGCAAGACTGGTAGCTGAAGACAATGGCTCTCTCACCTACTTGCACGATATTTGCAATAACTCCGTAACCTAACTTTTGAGAAAAGAGAGATAGCTAGAGAAGACTAAAAGTTCCGCACTCCTTGAGAAGGCCTGCTATTTTCCATCTTCATACCTTTCGAGTCTTCTACATTGTACAACCACTCTCTCTCTCCTACTCGTGTGCCACTCACTTGTAAATTCGGCTTTAAGAGCCAATACTTGAGATTTCCCTTGTACCCACTTCATTTAAAGCTTGAGAGTGTTGGGTAAACACTAGGTCCTACTTGTGAGAGTAGAAGAAATCCTCTAGGTTGTGAGGATTTGGAAAAGTTTAAGCGTGAGCTTTAAAAACGCTTTGTAACGGTTCCTTAGCACCCCGGAAGCTAAAGTGTACTTGCTATTCGATTATAGTAAGGGAAGCCCAAGGAGGTCTATAGCCTTGGGGTGGACGTAAGCAAGGATTGGCCGAACCACCTAAAAACACGGTGTTATCTCTCTATCTATTTATCTCCTTAATTTTGCATATACTGTTGTTCATTAATCTTTTGCCTTATCTTTTGTATGTGCTTAAAGTCGCTTTGAAATCGTATATTTTTTTTGGAACCCGATTCACCCCCTCCCCTCTTGGGTTGCTCTTGAACTTTCAATTGGTATCAGAGCTGAGGTTTCTCTCTCTTTTTGGCAACCCTAGTTACTACCTCATTGGCTTAAGGTCAATCCACCAATAGACCACCTCTCTTTAATGGGACTTGTTATAATTATTGGAAAGCTAGAATGAGAATATACATCCAAGCTGTAGATTATGACCTATGGAGAATAATTTCTAATGGTCCTAGATTTTCTAGAAACAAAGAGGGTGTTCTGAAGGATGAAAAAGATTTCGATGATGATGATTTGAAGCTCATCTCCTTAAATTCCGAAGCAATGAACGTATTTTATTGTGCTCTAGACTCAAATGAGTTTAATCGTATTTCCGGTTGTGAGACCGCAAAAGAAATTTGGGACAAACTTCTGGTAGCTCATGAAGGTACTAATCAAGTTATGGAAACCAAAATTAGTATGCTTGTTCATAGTTATGAGCTCTTTAAAATGAAATCCGATGAATCTATCTCATCCATGTTTACTCGTTTTACTGATATCATAAATGGCCTTAAATCTCTTGGCAAAGAATATACTAACGTTGAGATGGTGAGAAAATTCTCAGGTGCTTACCAAAAGCTTGGGAACCCAAGGTAACCGCCATTCAAGAAGCCAAAGATTTGACAAAGTTATCCTTGGATGAGCTCATGGGTTCTCTCATGACGCATGAAATGAATCAAATAAAGGGAGATGATATAGAAAGTAAAGAAAAAAGAGGAATAACCTTGAAGCCCTCATGCTCTAGTGATGATGAGTCTTTCGAAGACGATGAAGAAATGACATTATTCACCAAAAGATTCAAGAAGTTCTTTCGGAAGAAACAAGGAGATAGAAGGTTTTAAAGAAAAAGCTACAAAGGAGATAGTAGCAAGAAGAATGACATCATTTGCTTTGGATGCAAAAAGTCGGGACACATAAAGTCAGATTGCCCCAACCTTGAATCTCAAAACAAATCCAAGAATTTCAAAGATAAGAAGAAAGCATTCTTGGCTGCACGGGGAGAATCCGATAATAGTTATAGCGATAGTGACGTTGAAGAAGTTGCAAATCTATGCTTCATAGCAAGGGATGATGAAGAAGAGGTGTGCTTGAAGTCCAAAGAAATAAAGGAACATTGGTTCCTTGATAGTGGATGCTCCAAGCACATGACCAGAGACAAGAGTTGGTTCAGTTCTTTGTATCTCAAAGAAAAGGGTTCAGTCACTTTTGGTGATAATAGCAAAGGAAAAATCCTTGGCATCGGTAGCATTGGTACGTATCCTAACCCCATTATTGAAAATGTGCTTCTTGTCGATGGATTAAAGCATAATCTATTAAGTATTAGTCAACTATGTGACAAGAGTAACTGAGTCATTTTTTAATCATCAAAGTGTCTTGTCGAGAACATTGAAAGCAAGAAAGCCTTGTTTGTTGGACATAGATCTGAAAATGTGTATATTGTTCATTTAGAGAATATTTCCGCAGAAAATTTAAAATGTTTTTCAGCTCTAAATAACAAAGATAGTTGGGTGTGGCATAGAAGGCTTGCTCATGTAAGCATGGACTTAATTTCAAAATTAGCCAAACGGAATCTTGTTTCGGGTTTACCTAATCTTATTTTTGAAAAAGATAAAATTTATGCAGCGTGTCAAAAAGGTAAACAAATCAGAACTTCTTTTAAACCCAAAAACATTGTGTCCACTTCCAGACCACTTCAACTACTACACATGGATTTATTTGGTCCAACCCGAACGCTAAGTTTTGGAGGTAAACGTTACGACTTTGTCATTGTTGATGATTTTAGTAGATACACATGGGTTCTATTCCTAGCTCATAAAGATGAAGTCTTTCATGTTTTTGAAAAACTTAGCAAGAGAATTCAAAATGAAAAAGATTTTGCTATTTCTAGCATAAGGAGTGATCATGGAAAAGAATTTGAAAATTCCTCCTTTGAAAAGTTTTGTGATGAGAATGGTATTAACCATAACTTCTCGGCTCCTAGAACTCCTCAACAAAATGGTGTTGTAGAGAGGAAGAATAGGACTCTTGAAGAGATGGCTAGAACCTTGCTATGTGAGAGCAACTTACCTGACTATTTCTGGGCAGAAGCAGTTAGCACAAGTTGTTATGTAATGAACTGTTGCATGATTAGACTTATTCTTAAGAAAACTCCATATGAGCTATGGAATGAAAGGAAACCCAATATTGGCTACTTTCACATTTTTGGTTGCAAATATTTTGTGCTCAACAACAATAAGGACAACTTGGGTAAGTTTGATGCAAAAGCGGATGAAGGTATATTCCTTGGTTATTCAACCTCTAGCAAAGCTTATCGTGTTTTTAATAAACGAACTTTAATTGTAGAAGAATCAATTCATGTTGTCTTCGATGAATCTAACTTTCTTGTGAGAAAAGATGATGAAGATATTGTAGATCTTAACAAAGAAGTTGAAAAGCTCACAATAGACAAAGACAAGGAGGAGACACTTGTGCAAGAACAAGAACCTCAAAAGCTTCAAGAAGAGTCTCAACAAGATAAAGATGACCTACCAAAATCATGGAAGTATGTCAAGAGTCATCATATCCAACAAATCATTGGTAATGTTGAAAAAGGGGAAAGGACTCGATCTTCTCTTCATCAAGCTAATAATCTTGCTTTAATCTCTCAACTTGAGCCTAAAACTTTTGTGGCGGCTAAAGATGATGAAAATTGGATCCATGCTATGGAAGAGGAATTAAAACAATTTGAGAAAAACCAAGTATGGAATCTAGTTCCTAGACCCAAGGATTATCCAATTATTGGTACAAAATGGGTTTTTAGAAATAAAATGGATGAATCCGGGGTTGTAGTGAGAAACAAGGCAAGATTGGTAACCTAAGATTATAATCAAGAAGAGGGAATTGATTTTGATGAAACCTTTGCTCCAGTTGCTCGTTTAGAATCCATTCGTATGTTGCTTGCTTTCGTTTGTTATAAAGATTTTAAACTCTTCCAAATGGATGTAAAAGCGCATTCTTAAATGGTTTTCTTACGGAAGAAGTATATGTTGAGCAACCACCGGGTTTTGAAAATGAAAAGCTTAGTGACCATGTGTATAAGCTCACAAAAGCTCTTTATGGATTGAAACAAGCACCTAGAGCATGGTATGAAAGGTTAAGCTCTTTTCTCATTGAAAATGGTTTTTCAAGAGGCAAAATTGACACTACTCTTTTCACTAAAGAGAAAAATAATGATTTGTTAATTGTTCAAATTTATGTTGATGATATAATCTTCGAATCTACAAATGAATTCTTGTGTCAAGAGTTTTCTCAAGTGATGCAAGGTGAATTTGAGATGAGCCTCATGGGGGAATTAAACTATTTCCTCGAACTCCAAATAAAGCAAAGCAATGAAGGGATTTTCATCAATCAAGCAAAATATACCAAGGATCTTCTCAAACGATTCTCTATGGAAAATTCAAAACCAATGAGCACACCTATGAGTCCAACCACAAAAATGGAAAAAGATGAGAAAGGTAAGGATGTGGACCAAACAAAATATCGAGGTATGATTGGTTCTCTACTCTACCTTACCGCTAGTAGACCGGATATAATGTTTAGTGTGTGCATGTGTGCAAGATATCAATCATGTCCTAAGGAATCTCATCTCCTTGCGGTTAAACACATATTTAGATATCTTGTTGGTACTCAAAATCTTGGTTTGTTTTATCCTAAAAGTGTTGATTTTAACTTACTAGGATACTCGGATGCGGATTATGTCGGTTGCAAAATTGATAGAAAGAGTACTAGTGGTACTTGCCAATTTCTTGGCCCCTCGCTAGTCTCATGGTGTTGCAAGAAACAAAATTCCGTAGCTTTATCAACTACGGAAGCCGAGTATATTGCAATAGGCAATTGTTGTTCACAAATATTGTGGATGAAGCAACAATTGGAAGATTTTAATCTTCATTTTTCTCTCATCCCGATAAAATGTGACAACACTAGTGCTATAAATCTTTCAAAAAATCCAATTCAACACTCTAGGACAAAACACATTGAGATCAAACATCATTTCATACGTGATCATGCTCAAAGAGGGGATATTGTTCTTGAAATTGTAAAAACTGATCTTAAACTTGCGGATATTTTCACAAAACCCCTCAATGAGGATAGATTTTGTTTTATTCGACAAGAGATAGGAATGAGATTCGCATTGGATTAATGTGTTGATATAGACTTGTTTTGTTGCCTTGATTATGCTTCATTAAGTGCTTAGAACATGTTTTGAATATATATGCCAAATTGCTTCGTGATGTCTTTAATTATCATTCTCTGAAAACTCTTTGTGTATTGTATGTGCCAACACTTGATACTTCATGTGTCAACACATCTGGTTTTCATGGCCCTTTGCACCAAGGAAACATGTGTCGACACTTGTAACTCCATGTGTCAACACATTGGCTTCAGTTCTTGAGCTCTTCAAAATTGCTCTCGGGTATAAGTGCAATGTGCCGACACATAGCTTCTATGTGTCGACACATATATCGGGCACAGTGTTTTTAAAAATGGAGTGCCCGCGTGTTATATTAAACACTCTTAGGGCAAAGGTCAGCACTTTCCCCATTTCTCATTTCACAGACCTCTCTCTCTCTCACTCAAGTCGAGCCAAAATTTCCCTTCCTCACGAAATCTCCTCACCAGCCGGCCTCCTCTCAAATCCTTACCGCTGACAACCTCCTTTGTCTCTGCCAAAATGTCCTCAAGACGCCCCAAGCGATCCACTTCTCAGACTCCATCTTCAGCCAGTTCTAGGGCACAGAAGAAAGGGAAAAATGTTGAAGAAGCAATGTCATCTACCGAGGCCTACATCTACAGGTCAGGTCTTTGTAAAAATAGATATGTACAAGATTTTAGAGGTAGAAAAGTGATTGCTGGTCGTTGGGCAAATTTCAAATGGTTTGATGAAAGTGGGTTTGATTTTAGAGCAATGTTTGAATATCAAGGATGGAGTACATTTGTCAATTTAAAGGTTGAGTGCTATGTATATCTAGTAAAGATGGTGTATGTCAATCTTCAATTCTCTCAATCTGAGACTGTCACAAGTTATGTCAATAGCAAGCACTTAGATTTATCTGTCAATGCTCTAAACAATTTGGTCTCTGCCCCCAATGATGGAAAGAAATTCATTGATGCCTATAGTTGGATGAGGATGTCTGAAATAGAGCCACTTGATATTCTTAGGGTGGTATTAGATAATCCAACCCTAGAAACTATGATTAAGCCCACTGCCAGTACCCTTACTGTTCATAGAAGAATATTGCATCATATGGTGTGCAATATCATTTTACCAAGGACTGGAAAATTTGAGTACATTACGTATTTGAAAATGTTTATTATGTATTGTCTGATTACCCGAACACGTATGAATCTCGGGCATTTGATATTAAACCATATGAAAGCTGCCCATGAGAAGAAGAGACAATGACTACCCTATGGGATGTTTTTCACTCATGTCTTTCAAGTTCTAAATGTTAATCTAATTGGGGCTGTTAGAGAAAAACCCAAAGAGTCTCAAGAGTATAATCAGAAAACTCTTAAACTAATGGGTTTTATACAAAATGAAGATGGGGATTGGGTGAAGAAAAGTGTTATGACACCCCAAAAGTCAGATACAAGGGGTTTGGAATCTGGAGAAGAGAGTACTGATGAAGGCGACGCTGAAACCGCTGCAAGAACTCCCATTGAGGAGCATACTCCTCTTTCTATTTCCCCTCCACCTTTTGGATACTCTTCCTGGAAGGCTGCTGCTGGTAGCTCTCATCAGTCTCATTTGAACTCTCTCGAAGTCTCCATCGATGAGATTAAGCAAGAACAGCAGAATTTGGGCAAAGCCATGGAGGATTTGGCATCTACTATGAAAACCAGGCTCGATGACATCAAGAAACTCCTTGCTGAGCACTCCCAACATTTTGAGGTTCTCTCTAAGGACATGAGGATTCTCAAACATCAAGTCAGCAATAGTATTCATGTGGCCAGCAATGTAATCCGACGAACCGTTGATGAATTCGCCTCCACTTCTGAAACTCTCAAGACCACTATGAAGTCCACCGCTGATGATGTGATAAAGGCCATAGAGATTCATTTGGATGCAGATCGAAATCTTCGTCCCCGAGTGATCAGATGGACGTATTGGTTCTCCACTACTTGGGTTAATTGGCTGAAGAAGTTTGATGTGGACCATCCTCTTCCTCCTCTTGGTTCTCCATAACCTTCCTACTTGACCTCCTTCTTTATCTCTTTTTGATGATGCCAAAAGGGGAGAATGTATTAGTGCTGAACTTTAGCGCATTTAGAGAACATTTCTTTTGTCGTACTTATCTCTTCTTGTTTTCTTTTTTATTGCTTGAACTGATCGTAACTTGCACTTGCAATTTTTATTGTTCTTGCTGTACATTTGACTTATTTCTCTTTTCATGGTATCTCTGATATTTACCTTCTGAATGGGTATCTATTGATTATGCTTATACATATTGCCTATCTCAGTAGCATATATCATTGGTATCTCTAAGATATTTGAGAAGTGCTTATCTTTTTGCACTTCATTGAGAAAAATTGAGACTTGCTTTCCAGGTAGTATTCCTAACTTTCTCTTGGTATCATAATGAAGTCTTGTGTTCTGGTTGATATATTTGAAGTTTGGGTGGATTGGAGGTTGATATAGAAGTGTTTTCTCTTGTTTTTAAATTTTGGGAAACCTCTACTTACAAAGGGAACTCTTGCCAAATTTTTGTAAAATCCTAAAGTCTTTTTGCTAAAAAGGTATGAAAAACTTCTGCTTGTTCTCAGGGGGAGCTTTTCCATTTATTAGCAATTTGTTGTTTTTAATATGGTTTGTCATCATCAAAAAGGGGGATATTGTTAGCCCAAGGTTGTTTTGCAAACAATCCTTAAATGATTTTGATGATAACAAAATTCTCTATGTTTGAAGACTTTTTGATTTTACTTAGTTAAATCCATCATTTCCAAGTTTTATCTCAAATGGATTAATGTTTTCTAACTATAACTCCTTGAAGTTCACTTAAGCATCCTTACAAGTGTTGAAACAATCATTTCTCCTCTTTATAAATCCTTAAAAGCAGTTTGAAACGTATTTGAGTATTATAGAAACTGATTTTTCCTTCCAGGATGCTTAGGTGTCGACACATTGCACTTACTCCCGAGACTAGAAATCATGGTGTCGACACATATGTTACATGGTGTCGACACATATGTGACATGGTGTCAACACATTGCACTAACTCCCGATTACTCACTTTTTGCTCATTTTTCTATGTGTCAGCACTTACTATTTGATGTGTCAGCACATCTCACGAAATTGAGGATTTTCCGGAAAGCAATCAGACGCATTTATTTCCTCCTTAATACACGGGCAACTTTCCAACGGCTTCCTCACCTACCTCATCGACCGTTGAAGAAGTTTTGGGGTTTAAATGCAAGACTGGTAGCTGAAGACAATGGCTCTCTCACCTACTTGCACGATATTTGCAATAACTCCGTAACCTAACTTTTGAGAAAAGAGAGATAGCTAGAGAAGACTAAAAGTTCCGCACTCCTTGAGAAGGCCTGCTATTTTCCATCTTCATACCTTTCGAGTCTTCTACATTGTACAACCACTCTCTCTCTCCTACTCGTGTGCCACTCACTTGTAAATTCGGCTTTAAGAGCCAATACTTGAGTTTTTCCTTGTACCCACTTCATTTAAAGCTTGAGAGTGTTGGGTAAACACTGGGTCCTACTTGTGAGAGTAGAAGAAATCCTCTAGGTTGTGAGGATTTGGGAAAGTTTAAGCGTGAGCTTTAAAAACGCTTTGTAACGGTTCCTTAGCACCCCGGAAGCTAAGGTGTACTTGCTATTCGATTGTAGTAAGGGAAGCCCAAGGAGGTCTATAGCCTTGGGGGTGGACGTAGGCAAGGATTGGCCGAACCACCTAAAAACACGGTGTTATCTCTCTATCTATTTATCTCCTTAATTTTGCATATACTGTTGTTCATTAGTCTTTTGCCTTATGCTTGAAGTTGCTTTGAAATCATATATTTTTTTGGAACCCAATTCACCCCTCCTCTTGGGTTGCTCTTGAACTTTCAATATATATATATATATAAATTTAAAAAAATCTTTTCTAAATAAAAATATAGAAATTCTATTTTATTTATTCATTTATTTTTAAAAAATTCAATTATTTATGTTCTTTCTAATTGTGTCTTGTAGTGGCATTTGGGTCCATCTATGTCACTTTTCGACTGATTTAAGGGTCAAAACCTACCGGAAATAATATTAATTATTTTTTAAACATGATGGGCGTAATAAAATGTATTGGAATTTGAGGGGTACTGATTTTTTACCCATAAGATATTTTCCAAATTTAAATTATGTGAACAAGATACTTAAAGATTACTGAAGACCTACAAAATGTCCACCCTTCTTCCAAAAAAAAATTAAATCAAATTTTGCACTTGCGCATCAAGAGACTCGAATACCTTCTTAACCAATTAGAATCATCTGCAATTTTCCACCCGAATAATTCGAAAATAGATAGACACAATATATGAACTTCATTGTAAGGCCTAAGCAACCCGAAACTTTACACAGGCAACATTAAATAGTACATGTTCCACCTATTGTATCTATCTCTCTCCAAATTCGAGCAAAACATTGCAGGAGATCTTGGTCCCCTTTAAACTACTGTTCAAACCCATAAACAGGTCTAATAAGGACAGAAACACAAAGTTATGTGAAAAGATTCAACAAGTATATGTTTTTAGCTTAATTACTAATACAGACCTCATGGTATTCGTTTTCAACAAATCAATTCCTACAATGTAACATTGAATGGGTCGATCCTTGTGGTTTATTTTTTAGACATATAGGTCATTTTATCCACCAAAAGTTAGTGGACTAAAGTGGATGAGATCTGGGCTAGGAATTCTGACTCTGGAAATAGACATTCTGACCCAAAATACATGTCGATCTTCCATTAGTAAGCTAATTTGTACTGATAAAAAGACCTATATGTCTGAAAAATAAAATACAGGGATCAGCCTGTTCAAAATTGTATCATAAGAACTTATTTGTTAAAATTCAATATAACCGTGAAGGTAACAGTAACAGTAATTAAGTTCATTTTTTTACCCAACTTCTAAAGTTCAGTACTATGAGACTTAAAATCGGTGTTGTCTATTGGTCCTAGCACCAGTATGATCCTCTATTTCAAGAAAAATAAATTATTAAAAGAAAATTACATTTTCACCTTTTCATCACTGTTCATTTTGCAATTTGAGCTCCACGTTAGGATTTGATTATGCATTATATTGAAATTGTGATTAGGACTAGGTTGTGAAACTTTCATTAGGTTATGAAATTAGATTGATGATTTTTTTTTTGTTTAGATAATGGATAAGTTTTTGATAAAGAAGCCAGCCAGCGTAGGGTTGTCTAGTACTCCTAACGTGGTTGATACTTCTGAAACGAATGCTAGTTCGAAAATCCTCGTATTGATTTTAGTCTGGATGATATTGTTGTTGACCCATGGTTACGTAAACTCATTGAAGAATATGACGTTGGGATAAGAGATCAAGTTCGTAGAGAATATTTAGACAAAGCTCATTGTCAACCATTTGGCCATGATTTTCCCAAGAGGCAATATGGGAAAAAAATGAGGGGTTTTAGGGATTTATGGTTCAAAAATAATGAACGGTTGGAATATAGTGTATCAAAGGACGAGGCGTATTGGTTGTGATGTTATCTATTTAGGCGAGCTAGATGAGGAAAATCCGGGGGGAGATGTGTTTACATCTATGGGATTTAGCAATTGAAAAAAAGCAGTGGAGGTTTTTCGTGAGCATGTTGGTGACTCTATTAGTGCTCACAATGATGCTAGAAGACATTGTGAAGCATTCAAAAATCAACGACAAATGTGCCACACGTGTTATCCTCACACAGGTCCGATGTAGAGAATACTTATCGCATTCGTTTGACAGCGATTTTAGATTGCATTTGTTATCTTTTGGTGCAAGAATTAACTTTTCGTGGTCATGATGAGTCCAAGAGTTCACTGAGGAAAGGCAATTTTCTTGAGCTCTTGGAATGGTACAGCTTATGTAAGAAAAAGGTTCGTAACACAGTTGGTCATAAAGCTCCTGGAAACAACCAATCGACTTGTCCAAAAACTCAGAAGGAATTGGTCAGTGCATGTGAAGCGGAAACCACACTTGCCATCATTAAAAATATTGGGAACGGTTTTTTTTTCTCTTATGGTTGATGAGTCTCGAGATAATTCAGCGAAAGAGCAAATGAAAGTGGTTTTGAGATAGGTGAACAAACGTGGACAAGTGATAGAAAGGTTTATTGGTGTGGAAGATGTTACCGACACTTGCTCCCAATCTTTGAAAAATGATATAGACAAAACCTTTGCAAGACACGGGTTATAATATCCAAGTTGAGAAGTCAAGGGTACGATGGGGCATCAAACATGCGAGGCGAGTTAAATGGGTTGAAGTCTCTCATTTTGAGGGAGAATCCTTATGCTACCTATATTAATTGTTTTGCTCACCAACTTCAATTGGTTATTATGGCTACTGCAAAAAATAACATCCAAGTTTGTGATTTTTTCTCTTACATTATGATGATTTTGAATATAGTCGGCGCTTCTTGTATAAGGAAAAATTCTCTTAGGCAAAGTCAACATGAGAGGATAGTGGAGCTATTAGATAATAGAGATATTTATAGTGGAAGAGGCAAAAAACAAGAAATCAGTCTCGCATGACCAGGAGATACTTGTTGTTCGTACATAGTGTTGGATGTGCTATAGACCACCTTTTGCAGCGTTTTTTGCAAAACGCTGCTAAAGGTATTACCTTTAGCGAGGATCACTGACCGTCGCTATAGACCCCACTTTAGCAGCGATTTTTGCAAAACACTGCTAGAAATCAGGTATCTACAGTGGCGGTCAGTATTACCGCCGCTGTAGAGTTCACCTTTAGCAGCGATTTTTTCAAAAACCGCTGCTAAAGGTATAATTTGAAAAAAATCAAAAATATATTTTATTTAATGTTAATAATTATTTTATAGACTATTTTATTCCTTTTAATACATGATTTTATTTTGTCATGTGTTTAAAAAATATTTTAGGAGACCTACATAATAAAATATGGAATTAAAAGAAGTTTTATGAAAATTGAAGTTGTTATATAGAATTAGAAATAATGTTATGAAAGTTATATTTATGATTGTTATGATAATTGAAGCCTACTTGTTTGATAATCGCCCTCTTCTTGTCGTTGTGATAGCGGCTACTCTCATCTTCCACAACTAGAGGCATGAGATGTACTTGATTATAGCCATCGGACCGAAGTAGGACAGCGGCTTGATCGGTCTATCATTATCAGGACCAACGTCAAAAGCCTTCAAACTTCCACCGATTGCGTAATGATCTGAAGATCCTTAATTAATTCTGCTAGATCCTGTCATAGTAGTGATGAGTTTAACCCTTTTCAACTGGTGGCTAGACCGACCCAATTCTCTTTCACTATCTCTTGTTTGTGTTTACGCACTATCCCACGACTCTGTCAGGATCCACTGCAAGCCGATCTTTAAGGTAGCATTCACGACAAGAAAGCATCTTGCTTCATATTTGTCTGATGAATTGATTTTCTTATCCCCCGGAACTCATCTATCTCAGTTCACTTCACCGGAGATTTATCTTGTCATTTGCAGTTGCCTTCTAGTGATACAGCTAACTCTTCTGTTACATGTTCATGAATTAAACATTAAGACGGTTTCTTTAACAGAGGTTTCCTCCGAAAAATTTGGTCGCTTCGAGGGGGGTAACATCTTTTGAAAATTCCAAGGAGAAGTCTCCCGCTTCTTAATTATAGGTTAAAATTAATCTCGTCTTTTAAGTTTTAAAACGGAGATTTGCGTCCCTTGTGTTTCGCACATAATCAATTCTCGCCTTCCGTTTTAGCTGTTATGTCATATGGAAAAATATGTAAAATGACTGAAATATCCTTCCAAGATAAAATTTTAAAAAAAAAATAAATAGATTACTCATGAAATAGAGTTTCAATATTTTTATTTAAAAATATTACTTATATATATATATATATAATTTTTTATTTTTAATATTTTTAGTAATTTTGTCTTAGAGTGATATTTCGATCATTTTACATGATGTTTAACAGTCAAATCAAACGGAAGATGATGATTGAACATGTTCGAAATATAAAGAACAACAAATCATCATTTTAAACCTAATTAGGTAGGCGAAGATTGATTTTAGTCTAGAATTAGGAGTCGTACTCTAACATTACCTAGTAAAGAAATTATTGTCTGAAAAGTTATAAGATATTAACTCTGACAGTGAATGAGTTGGATTTTTTTATTTTGATATTGACACATGACGGCACCTTAATGATCATAATTGTTGTTGCTTGTAATCTTTTTTTTTTTTAATAGGTTCTTCACAAATTTCCGAGTTCTAATGGATCAAATGGTTGGCCAAAATGTTCAGGGACAAAGGGACAAGGTTGTCATCATAATGGGAGCAACTGGAACCGGCAAGTCAAGACTATCCATCTATCTTGCTCCTCGTTATCGGGCAGAAATCATAAACGCCGACAAAATGCAAGTGTATAAGGGACTTGATATAGTCACCAACAAAGTCACATGGGAAGAACAATGTGGGGTTCCGCACCATTTGCTAGGGATACAAGACCCTTATGCAGATTTTACAGTTGAAGATTTTTGCTACTCGACGTTACATGCTAGGGGCCGGCTTCCGATCATTGTTGGAGGCTCCAACAGATACATGGAAGCCCTAATCGACGGCGATGAATGGAAGTTTAGAGCAAAGTATGACTGTTGCATCCTTCGGCACTACAAAAAAATAGGTCTATAGCGGCGGTCACAAAAACCGCCGCTAAAGGGTGTTTCTCAGCGACCGCCGCTGTAGACCCCCTTTAGCAGATTTTTTTGCAAAACGCCGCTAAAGGAGGTACCTTTAGCGACGGTGACCGCCGCTATAGACCTAAAACTTCGGGGCCTATAGCAACGGTCTCAGTGACCGCCGCTATATGGTTATGTTTTAGCAGCGGTTGCCTCGGCAAACGCCGCTGAAGGTGGTACCCTATAGCGGCGGTCATGGTGACCGCCGCTATATGGTTATGTTTTAGCAGCGTTTGCCTCGGCAAACGCTGCTAAAAAAATGGGGTCTATAGCGGCGGTCATGTTGACCGCGGCTATAAACCCCACATTCAGCGGCGTTTGCGTCTGCAAACGCCGCTGAAAGTTAACTTATAGCAGCGGTCACATGTTGACCGCCGCTATAGGTATATGATCAAATATTTTTTTAATTAGTTGTAATTTTTTAGTGTTTATAATTATGTTAAATATTATTGTATTTATGTGCTTATATAATTTAGTTTGTCATGTATGTGAAAAATTTTAATTTAAAGACATACTTAATAAAATATGAAGTTAGAGAGAGTGTTATGAACTATGAAATAATGAATTTTGTCATGTATGTGAAAAATTTTAATTTAAAGACATACTTAATAAAATATGAAGTTAGAGAGAGTGTTATGAACTATGAAATAATGAAGTTTGTCATGTATGTGAAAAATTTTAATTTAAAGACATAACAAAATATGAAGTTAGAGAGAGTGTTATGAACTATGAAATAATGAAGTTTGTCATGTATTTGAAAATTTTTAATTTAAAGACATACTTAATAAAATATGAAGTTAGAGAGAGTGTTATGAACTATGAAATAATGAAGTTTGTCTTGTATTTGAAAAATTTGGGCCAGATTTTCTAAATATAAAATTTTTACTAAATGTAAAAATTTTCAAATACTATTATAATTTACAACTGCTTTTTATTTATTAAATACACATAATTTACTCAAAATTTGGAAAAACTACAAATTAAAGAAAAAAAACTTTTAATTAAAAACTTTTAATACACATAATTTGTTGCAGGTTTTATACAAGCACAAGATGATTATTTTTAAAAACTCCCTACCTAAAACGCTGTCGTTCCCCCACCTCCCCTCCCCTTTTTAAAAACTCCCCCGCGCGCCCTAATTCGCGAAATTCAACCCACCCCCTCCCCCTCGCACAACCCTCACCCCCTGGTCCCCCGAGCTCCCTCTCCTTGTCGTCCCTCTTCTCCCCGCGTCGAGGCTCTAGTGCTCAGCCCCAATGACAACGATGGGTACGAGGAATATGGGAGAAACCAGGGAGAACGATAGGTACAAATATCGTCCCTCAGTATTGCTCCTTCTCTCTCTGTTTCGATTTTTCGAAACCCTAAGTACTAATCTTTGTGTGTGCGTGTTTGTTCATCTGCAGAATATGGGAGAGACCAGGGAGAACGATGGGTACGAGGAAGAGCTTTTAGACTACGACGATGAAGAAGCCCATTCCCCGGCCTCTGTGCTCAAAGTTAATGTTGAAGCCGCCAAGAAGTGAGTAGATTAGTCCTTGGAACTTTTCATTTCGATGCCGAATTCTTTTACCAGTTTGGTTAATTTGGTGCAATTGTTTTAAGTTTGTAGATTATCTTTTCATTATCGTTTTTGGCATGGAAAAGATAAAAGGATCTACTTATTTTGCAACCATAGCTATGTTGGAATTCATACCTCCGGATTCAGAGACTTCCTTTTGAAGCTAAAGCTTCTTCGAGCTATTGTGGACTCGGGATTTGAGCAGCCTTCTGAAGGCAAACTATCTTTTCATTCATTTCAATTATTTTTATTGGTGAAGGACAATTAATAAGCTTTTGCAAAGTTTAAGGAAATTTTGGATCTAGCCATAAATGGCTCCAAAATGATCTTGGGAATTGCTCTGCAAGGAAATAATCTTTTGCACTACACTGTTCATTGTATAATATTTTTCAATTGCAATTGGTTCTGATTGTGATAATTTAATGTGCTTAGAAGCTGCTAAAGATATTAAATCCATGGTACATCTCTGAAGGGCAACAACTTTGTCCTTTCTTCATAGATTATCTTCTATATGGCTCTGTCCTTCCAACTTTTTTTTCCTCAGTTATGTAGGTTTTGGCTGATAGCGTTGGATTCCCTTGCCGGTTGGTGAAAGGACAGCAATACACAGGTTCTGACGATGTGGTAATGAACTTTGTAAAGATTGATGAGGGAAGGTAACTGATATTACCATACGATTTTTGTTTTTTGGTGATGGAGTCGAGTCAGGTAAGTTATTCAAGGCTATCTATTTTCTGTTCTTTGAAGCATTTTCTGGTTAATTCACATATGAGGTGATGTTGGCTAATGCATGTGATGTTGTTAGACCATAGTTCTAGTATCTAACTCAGTGCCTATATATTGGTGTATATACAAAGTCTCCAAGGTCATGCAGATTTCACTGGGTCGGTCTGCTGCTATGGTTGTCCAGGAATGGTGATAATAAAACATGATTCGAATTTTCAGTTTGTTGGTACTAGAATGCACAATGCTAAACTAAAAACGCTTTGCTTATCAACAGCAACAGCAACAAAAACTAGAGCAGTGTGTGTTTATTAAGAATTATGTATTTTTCTCCTGCTAACAGTCAGAAAATGATTGTTTTATCTGCTCCTCATCCATTGTAAAGACACTAACTAAAATATTGTTTTATTCTCCATACCTTGTATTGCCTGTCAGGGTGTTATATTCTCTCCAGGATTTTGTCTTTATGTTTCTTTAATATCCTTCTGTAGGTTATTTAATAAGTACGACACTAACTAAAATTTGTACGTTTTAAGTTTTGTGTAGGTTGGAGCTTAAGGAAGGTCCATCACTTGTATGCATATGAAAGGCTACACTAATGGCATTGATACTGCACACCATTGATGTTATTCATGGCCTGCAGGTGTTGTGGAGCTTATTTCAGACATTGTTGTTTTACACATTTTGTATTTTTATCACATTTTGATATGTGATATTGTGTTGTATTTGAATATTTTAGTTGGTCTTTGTTTATTGTTAGTTTATATAAGAAATTTGTTACTTTTTAAATTACTTGTAGAGATTCTTGTATTTGTTGTAAAATGTTATTAATCAATAATAAATTATATTTTGTTTTATTATCTTTGGTCTTTAAATTTTTACATCTAATGAATTATGATTATTAAAATAAATTTGTATTACCGATTAAAAAAGCATGTATAGAAAATATATGAAAAATTTAGTGGTGATTTGGAAATTCTGGCAAAAAAAAGTTGCAAACCTATAGCGGCGGTCACCGACCGCTGCTATAGGTGGAAAATGACCGCTGCTATATGTCTATAGCGGCGGTCATATTAGGTATTTACAACGGTCAGTGACTGCCGCTATAGACCCGAGGTCTTCACTAGCGGTCACATGAACCGCTGCTATAGCTCTATGCCGACGGAGCTATAGCGGCGGTCGTGACCGCAGCTAAAAAACCGCTGCTATAGGTCATTTTGGCCTATAGCAGCGGTTTTATGGCCACTGACCGCCGCTATAGGCCATTTTTTTTGTAGTGTGGGTGGATGTGTCCATGGCTGAGCATTACCCATTTCTGTCGGAACGTATTGATCAGATGGTTGAAAATGGACTCATAGAAGAGCTGAGCGAAATGTTTGACCCCAATCTGGATTATTCACAGGGAATTTTTAGGTCAATTGGGGTTCCTGAATTTGATCAATATTTTAGAACTAAACCATATTTGTGCTAAATTAGTAATTACTTTGCAAACACGTCTTTGAGGGTTAAAAGCGAAAAGTTTAGAAAACCAATTCATCCCCCCTCTTGGGTTGCCTTAATCCTAGGACTCACAATTGGTATCCGAGCAAGGTGCTCATTATACAAGATTTAATAATCTTGAGTTAGATGACAACTTCAAATTTCAACACTCAAGTTGAAGGGCTTTCCACACTTAGAACATCATTTTTTAACGGAAATGATTATGCATATTAGAAAGCTAGGATACAAATTTATCTTCAATCTATTGATTTTAATTTATGGATTTGTATTTTGAATGGTCCTCATATGCCTACAAAAAGGATTGGAGAAGTAGAGTCTCTCAAGAACGAATATGAATGCAACTGATAAAATGAAAATCTCTCTATATGCAAGAGACATGAACATATTATATTGTGAATTGGATAGAAGAGAATTTAATAGAATTTTATCATGCTCAAATGCTAGAGATAAGTTTGTCCCTAAAGGTCCACTTCGGGGACTAATGTGAAATTTTGCCTCCAATGACTCTTTAGCAACGAGGCTACCAAAAACGACTGAGGGACGACTTATTTCGTCCTTAAAGCTCTAGAGACAAAATTTTGACCTTTGGGGATGAAAAACTTGGTCTCTAAAGTCCAAAAATGGCGTAGTGCTAGTTCTTTTTTCGCCTGTACTAGCAGTTTTCGGTCGCCGCTATAGCCCGATTTTTTTGTAGTGTGGTCCCCAAACTAGTTTCTTAGTAAATAATATTCTTCTCCAGTCCCTGAAAATTAATGTGACAAATAATGAGTTTCCTTGAAAGCACTTACAAAATCTTCCAATAATAGTAATTGCGCTGCCTAGGTCATTCGTTTTTCCAGCAATGGATTTACCAAACTAGACAAGTTAGGTCAGATCTTTCCATATTATTCCATTAATTCACATGCATGCATGTCCCAAGATGAAAACTTTATACAGCTATAAATCTCGAGTCCATGGTGTAGGAGAAACGTCATTCAAGAGATTAAGCCCTGCAGACATCTCATAACATAATTAGGGTTTGAAGGAAAGGCTGCTGGACTCCTCAGGTATGTCACGTTGGCGTGTTCCTTTCTTAATTTCTTGTTCAATGTTTGGCTAACTTAATTTAGCCATGGATCTTTACGTTTCAAACTTAAGCACAAACCTAGGTTTTTCAAGAGAGGATTCCTCTTATAATATTGGTTACTTCAAGGGACCCGACCGCATAGGAGAAACTCGAGAAGAAGCCTACTTGTTTGATAATCGCCCTCTTCTTGTCGTTGTGATCGCGGCTACTCTCATCTTCCACAACTAGAGGCATGAGATGTACTTGATTATAGCCATCGGACCGAAGTAGGACAGCGGCTTGATCGGTCTATCACTATCAGGACCAACGTCAAAAGCCTTCAAACTTCCTCCGATTGCGTAATGATCTGAAGATCCTTAATTAATTCTGCTAGATCCTGTCATAGTAGTGATGAGTTTAACCCTTTTCAACTGGTGGCTAGACCGACCCAATTCTCTTTCACTATCTCTTGTTTGTGTTTACGCACTATCCCACCACTCTGTCACGATCCACTGCAAGACGATCTTTAAGGTAGCATTCACGACAAGAAAGCATCTTGTTTCATATTTGTCTGATGAATTTTCTTATCCCCCGGAACTCATCTATCTCAGTTCACTTCACCGGAGATCTATCTTGTCATTTGTAGTTGCTGATACAGCTAACTTTTCTGTTACATGTTCATGTATTAAACATTAAGACGGTTTCTTTAACAGAGGTTTCCTCCGAAAAATTTGGTTGCTTCGTGGGGCTAACATCTTTTGAAAATCCCATAGAGAAGTCACCCGCTTCTTAATTATAGGTCAAAATTAATCTCGTCTTTTAAGTTTTAAAACGGAGATTTGTGTCCCTTGTGTTTTGCACATAATCAATTATCGCCTTCCGTTTTAGCTGTTATATATGTCATATGGAAAAATATGTAAAATGACTGAAATGTCCTTCCAAGATAATTTTTTAAAAAAATAAATAGATTACTCATGAAATAGAGTTTCAATATTTTTATTTAAAAATATTACTTATATATATATTTTTTTTTTTTTAATATTTTTATTAATTTTGTCTTAGAGTGGTATTCGATCATTTTACATGATGTTTAACAGTCAAATCAGACGGAAGGTGATGATTGAACATGTTCAAAATATAAAGAACAACAAATCGTCATTTTAAACCTAATTAGGTGGGCGAAGATTGATTTTAGTCTAGAATTAGGAGTCGTACTCTAACATTACCTAGTAAAGAAATTATTGTCTGAAAAGTTATAAGATTTTAACTCTGAAAGTGAATGAGTTGGAGTTTTTTATTTTGATATTGATACATGACGGCACCTTAATAATCCTAATTGTTGTTGCTTGTAATCCTTTTTTTTAATAGGTTCTTCACAAATTTCCGAGTTCCAATGGATCAAATGGTTGGCCAAAATGTTCAGGGACAAAGGGACAAGGTTGTCATCATAATGGGAGCAACTGGAACCGGCAAGTCAAGACTATCCATCTATCTTGCTACTCGTTATCGGGCAGAAATCATAAACTCCGACAAAATGCAAGTGTACAAGGGACTTGATATAGTCACCAACAAAGTCACATGGGAAGAACAATGTGGGGTTCCGCACCATTTGCTAGGGATACGAGACCCTTATGCAGATTTTACAGTTGAAGATTTTTGCTACTCGACGTTACATGCCATTGAATCAATCCTCAGTCGGGGCCGGCTTCCGATCATTGTTGGAGGCTCCAACAGATACATGGAAGCCCTAATCGACGGCGATGAATGGAAGTTTCGATCAAAGTATGACTGTTGCATCCTTTGGGTGGATGTGTCCACGGCTGAGCATTACCCATTTCTGTCGGAACGGATTGATCAGATGGTTGAAAATGGACTCATAGAAGAGCTGAGCGAAATGTTTGACCCCAATCTGGATTATTCACGGGGAATTTTTAGGTCAATTGGGGTTCCTGAATTTGATCAATATTTTAGAACTAAACTATATTTGGATGATGAAAACTGCGAGATGCTTCTCCAAAAGGCCATAAGCGAAATGAAGGAAAATACGTGGGACTTAGCACATCGTCAACTGAAGAAAATTCATCGGCTTCATTACGGAAAGGGATGGGGCATGCACAGACTTGATTCTACGGAGGTGTTCAGGAAACGAGGAAAAGAAGCAGAGGAGGCCTGGAAAGATTGTGTGGGTGGGCCGGGTTTGAGAATTATCGCCCAGTTTCTTAAGGATGTCCCCAAGCAGGTTTCTGTGGATGTGATAGCCGTTGATCATGAATCATGATAGTGAACAAAATAATTTGGCAGCTCAAATAAAGCAGTTGTGGTATTGCTACGTTAATGGACTCGTGATAGAGATAATAGGTTGCTTCCAAAAACTAGGTTGAACAGGTTTGGAGTTGGTATGGAGCAAATCTTTGAATTAAGTTCATCTTCTTCAAAGTCAATCGCTTCTTCCGGGCCTCCAAGACGTTCTCGATCAATATCTGCAGTTGTTCTTTCCTGCTCATTTGCTTCTATGACTCTATGAGTATCTTTTATGAGCCTTTTTTAGGCCTTTACTTTTAATTATATGTCATTTTTATCACCATCATCCGCAGACGCAGAGAACTTGAAAGAAAGGTTTCTCCTTTACTTTTTTTCTTTTTCAGAAAACATTGTTAATTAGAGAAACAAAGAATAAAATCTTCACTAATTTTCTTTGCCAAGAATATTCTTGCTCGACTATTTATGTCGCCCTTTAAGACAATATCTGGGGTTTTCCAAAACTAGTTAATTTCTAAAAGAGAAGTTACCAAATCCTCCCGATTCTATTGAAATACTCTACAAGACAGTTAATTTCCACTATAAATGTCGAGGCTAGCTGGAGCACTCGATTAAGCCAACATTAATTTCTACTACGTGTACAATGATTCATGGCAAGCAGATGTCCTTGGCCGACGGCAATTCAACGTCATTAAGTTAGTTGCCTAACGGCAATTGAATCGGACGGGAGATTGATTTGTCTGAAAATTTTACCTCAATAATCCAACTGTTGAGATTGATACTTTAAATATTAAAATGTCAAAAGTGTAAATCACAGGAACTAAAATGTCAAAATGTAAACCACAGTGACCTGTACAGTAATTAAGTCTTTTACGTAAATACTGGAAAAAAAAATTATTGCAAACTTTTCAATGAAAAGTTCTAATAATTGTTCTACAAGCAAACGGACCTAAGCAAGCATTCATCGCTGAAATTCGTTTGCGGATGGATTGATTTAGGTCAGGCGATTTTGGGAGTGCAGAGGAATATTCATCAACTAATTAACTCTCAAACTAGACATCCCCAAATTGCCTAACTGAGAATCAACCAATCCCAAAATTGCCCAATTAACAAGTGATGATATTGAGAAGCAACAAATTCCAAAATTTCTACAAATCCAAAAATTACATCTGTTCTTGAATCATACCACCATTCTTGAACCAGACCAAAATTACATTGAAACATTGCACGCTCTAATTACCAATCCTAGACCTTTTGGGGAAACTGTCAAATTGTTAAACACTTTCCACTTTCAGTTCTGTCCGAAAATAATACTCACTAGAATTTAATGAATAAACATCTTCAATATATTCAAAGTGGGTCAAGGGTGTTATCTTCATTTTAGTCTAAAATTTGACACGGATGCAAAATAAAATGTCTAAAATTGGTAGTTAGAGGGTGCAATTAGGATTATGCATGTGCAGTGCTAGTGGCAGCTATTACCTCCATCGGCATCGCCCCTGCTGGTTTTCGTAAAACTCCAACCGCTTTGGTATCTAGTAGTATTGGTTGTAACAGTACCGGTAGCGGTTAACCGGTCATGAGAGGGAGAGAAGGACTACAGAGAATGTGAGAGAAATGCGTGAGAGAGAGAGAGAGGTAAGAGAGAAGTGCGGGAGAGAGAGGACAAAATAAATTTCCCTATAATGGGTTTCCAAATACATCAATTACAACATAAAAAGCATATTAATAATTTTTTCGAATACATTATGATCAATTAAAAAATAAAATGTCCATTAATTAATGAGTTGCCTATATTAAAAAAAACCATTAATATTCATTAATGGGCATTCTAAAATTATCCTTCAAAATAGGAGATGTGTAGTTTGATCAATCCAAAAATTGATTTTGTTGAGTTGTCCTCCATTCGAATTAGAATTCTAGCAACTCTCTCTTTAAATGCAAATAGGAATCTACTGATAGGGACAGAAATTTTAGGTGAGTTTTAAATTTAAAATTAATTTTGTTGAGTTGTCTTCTATTTGAATTTGCATTTAAATTACCTCTCTATGCAAATTAGGGAATTGTTGTTTGTGATAGAGATGATTTTTAGTAATCATTTTTGCTTATTTTTCTATTCTCCTCCCCCTCTCTCTCTCTCTCTCTCCCCCACTACCCCTCTCTTTCTCTACCTAGTCTCTTTCACCTTTTGTCTCTCTCCCCCTCTCCCTCCCTCTCCTTCTCTGTCTTTCTCTCTCCCTATGTCTCTTCTCTGTCTCTCCCCGTACCTCTCTCTCTCACTTGGCTTTTTTTTAAAAAAAATAAACGTGGTGGTTGTGAACTGAAACCGTCCACCGCCAATTTCACCGCTGACGGGTGAAAATGGCAACTAGTACTAGTCCCCTCTATTAAATAGGACCGGTGGCAGGTGCTGGAATGGGTGAACAGCCCTAGGTGCAATGTCTTAAAAGTGGTAGTGTAGGATGCAAAGTGTAAAGTCTATGATAGTTTGTGGGTGAAAAATTTAGGCTTAATTACTGTACAGGTCCTTGTAGTATCTAACTTTTAAAAAATAGTTCATGTGGTATGACTTTCAACAAAATGATCTTTGTGGTATAGTTTCAAGACAAATTAGTCATTTCGTTCAAATGTCGTTACCCACTTAACGGGAGAGTGTTGTACATTTCACGTCAGCACCATTCATCCATTGACAAGTGTTTTTTTAAAAAAAATAATAATTAAAAAATCATCTCATATTATACTTCTTTTACACAATGATCATTTTGTCTCAAAACTATACCACAATGATCATTTTGTTGAAAGTCATACCACAGGAACTATTTTGTAAAAGTTAGATACCACAAGGATATGTACGGTAATTAAGCCAAAAATTTATTTACCCCTAAATTTTTAATCCTTTCCTCCCAAATCTAAGCCTTTTGAAGATCATGGCCGAAAAAGATTAAAAAACAGCAAATAAAATGGTCTATAATTAAATGATGATGGTGGATATATAATCAAAATACGTACTTTCAACTTTTTTTTTCTTTACTATCTGACTCACTTCTCAAATTTGTATGTTATTGTTAACAATCTAATTTTATTATTGGACCCCAAGAAAAGATGGACTGAAATTATAGCTTAATTGTAACAACGGTTTATGTGATTTAACTTTGAGACAAATTGGTCCACAGGGTCACCAATTCATGACATTCCCGTCCCTCCAATATGTCACTAAGAGAAATTTGAATATAATATTTTATAAAAATATATAAATACTTTTAAACTTCTTAACAAATATAAAATTATATGGGAAAGATATAAAATTTATGAATATATCAGACTCCAGAGATTCTTTTTTATGGATGAGAGAAAAAAAACTAGTAATTTAGATATGAAATATTTGAAGAGTTTTTTTTCTTTTAAATAGCGGCTCAAATAAACAATGAACTGTCTCCATTGCATAGAAGGAAATTTTTCTCTCCAGCAATAGGATATGAAATATTATGTCTCCGGGATATCGAATCACAAATATTTAAAATTATTTAAAAGATACAATCTCATTTTGACTCGAGAAGATCATATTTATCTGCTTATCCTTATATAGTTATCCAATCTCATCAGAATTTAAACTCAATTGAATTTTAATTTAGCAGCAAATTATGCCAATTCTTCAAGATAAGAGTTTTACGCAAATGTAGATAAAAAGAGGACAAGGTCCACCGCAAGTGCACGTAGTGCTCCATGAAGCAGCTACTCCTCAAATTAAGGCCTTCAAATTTCTTTCCTCGTTGCCTTGCTTTCCATCCCTTATATAAACCAAAAAGCCGAGGGTTTCTGTTTAGGGTATTTATTCTTTTTATTTTATTACATTAACAAACTAAAATTACTTGAAAATATTTCTTCGGCCCTGGTGAATAAAATTTACATTTCAACAAAAAAATAGTTCAGGAAGATTAAAATTTCATTAGTCCTCCAGTCGCTGGAGAGTAGCGGGCGGGGGGAGGTTTGGAATTCACTGGTTTTAATGTTGCGTGATTGCAAAAGAGGTCAGGTTAATGAATTGTATCCGAGGGAGGGTTTCTCAAATAGATGGTGGATCTCAACCTTGGCTTCTCTCGTTTACTCATAGCCCGGTGGAGCGGTCTCAGAAGGATGAATTCTGGTCAAACCTTTCGTTTGGGCTCCCGGTTTTCTGGCAGCTGGCTTATATGGGGTGACTTTAATATGGTTTACTGATCAGTAGTCCGAAAACCAGGGTGGGCTATTGGTTGGGCCCTCTTCTTCACGGGATGCACTGTCTCAGCTGTGTCTTCTTCATGGTCTGATTGACCTGGGATTCTCGGGAGCGCAGTATACTTGGTGCAACGGGCGTCACGGTTCTCACCGAATCAAGGAGCGCCTGGATAAAGGTTATGCAACTCCTTCCTGGACGGAGTTATTCCCCAGAGTTGTTATTTCCCATCTGCCTAGGGTTACTTCTGATTAGGGTTGTTCAGTGCCACCGGAATTGCACCGGCCCCGGCACCGGGAACCCGGTGTAGGTGCCGGTGCAGTGATTTGGGGGAAACCCGGGGGTATTCCCGGTTCCTAGGTTCCCCGGCACCGGGAACCCGGGGGACCGGGAACCGGGTTTCCCACCCTTTATCCTGCATTGAATACAACTTCTTTTCTCCTATCTAAAATGGTCTTTTTCTCCTGTTAAACACGGAAACAGCACTGAGGAGTTTCTAGGGTTTCTCTGGCTCTCTCTCGTCTGTTACTCCCATCGATTCGCACTCACTTTTTGTATAAAATCTTTCGTCCCTATTTTCCCTCCATCGTCCGTGGTTATAGTTTTTTGATGCCTCCCAAACAGATCTCTACCGTGAAACCGCTGGTAGTTCTTAGCAAGTTATAACAATTCGATTTCGGGCTTTTAACAAGCCCCTTTTCATTCTTCTTTTCATTTCGTAGAGCTTAGCTTGGAACTTTTGGGAAAGAAGATCGGAAGCACCTCTACCCAACAGAGCTCGGTGGAAGTATAGGTCTAATGGCTTTCTTACTTCTTTGGAACAAGAGCATATTTGTTTTTGCATTTTGTTGCCCTTTTCTGCCTTGTAACTAACTTATGTCTTTCAGGTTTTGAGGAAGCTTGTGGATGATGCTTCAAAGTTCTTGAATGACAAAGTTACAAAAGCCGTGGTAACAGTGCCTGCTTACTTCAATGATTCCCAAAGGACCGCCACAAAGGATGCTGGTCGTATTGCTGGTCTGGTAGTTCTTCGAATCATCAATGAACCCACTGCTGCTTCATTAGCATATGGGTTTGAAAAGAAGAACAATGAGACCATCTTGGTATTTGACCTTGGTGGTGGGACTTTTGATGTCTCGGGTACTACCACTGTTTCTTTCTGAACTTCTGTATATTTTTTCATGTACATTAGCACATTAACAACAATCTCTTTTCGGCCGTTTGAATACAAGACATACTGTACTCTGAAAGATGCTTCTGATGTCATCAAACCTTTAAAATTGATTATTTTCCTTTGCATTGCAGTGCTTGAGGTTGGTGATGGAGTATTTGAAGTGCTTTCTACTTCGGGAGATACTCATTTGGGTGGTGATGATTTTGACAAGGTCACGATCGTTTTGCTCTGTTATCCCTCTCCTGGCCTGTTTAAATTTCAGTTCTTAAGTTTTACTTGTTTAGATTTTGGATTGGATTGGATTGTATTAGTTGGATTGGATTGGATTGGATTGTATTAGTGTAGAGTTTATATTTTGTAAGTGCGTAATATGTTAAAAAAATGGTTCAATATGAATGTAGGATTACCGGAAACCGCCACCGCTAAAACCGTCACCGCTAAAGGCCGGTTTTTGCCCTTAACGGTGTAGGTGTAGGTGGCATTTTTTTAAAACCGGCACCTACACCGGAGTTGAACAGCCCTACTTCTGATCATAATCCTCTCCTTAACACGTCTGGTGGTATGCTCGCTGGACCGAAGCCATTTCGGTTCGAACAATTCTGGCTTAGGGAGCCCAGTAGTGGGGCAGTTGTGAGCCAGGCATGGCGGCATCAATCTCCTGGTTCAGCGGCTTATAAACTCGTTCAAAAGATAGGAGCTACTAAAGTCGAGTTGAAGCGTTGGAACCGGGAATCTGTAGGGGTTCTACAGCATACCATTCGGTCTAAACAGGATCGTTTGACCAATCTGGAACAGCAGCATCCTGGTTCTGATTCGACAGAGGCAGAGGCGCACTTTTATCATTAATGCAACCCTCATTTTTTACGAGATCTGGTATTCTAGAAATCAACTCCATAAAGGCACCCCGTGCTGTGTCAAGGATAAGATGCTGGTGGTGTCTCGTCGATATTTTGATCATTATCATGCTTGGAACCAAGCCCCAACCCTTGGTTGCAGACTCAGGTCGGTTCCTCCTGCCCCTGATTGCTTGAAGGTTAAGTGCTGTGTCAAGGATAAGATGCTGGTGGTGTCTCGTCGATATTTTGATCATTATCATGCTTGGAACCAAGCCCCAACCCTTGGTTGCAGACTCAGGTGGGTTCCTCCTGCACCTGATTGCTTGAAGGTTAATTTCGATGTCGCCGTTAGTAGTAATGGTTCTTTCCTAGCCGTCTCGTGTAGAGATTCCACTAGTTTCCTCTGTACTTTGTATACTGAACGCTTGCAGGCTAAGGATCCCTTGGTCGGAGAAGCTTTGGCTGCGGTCAGAGCTGTTGAGTTAGCTCTTGAGAACAGTTGGCCCGTGTGATTTTTGAATCGGACTCTCAGCTGTTGTGCTCGAATGTCAATCTCACCTCTCAGTCTCCATGTTGGAAAATTGAGCCTCTGGTTACCTCTGCGCGATATCTTTGCCGATTATTGGACTGGTCTTTCGTTTGGGTTCCTCATCGGTCTAACTCCCTTGCCCATCTGTTGGCACAATGGGCTACTCAATTTTCAAGTTCAGGGTTTGTTAATATTTCTTGTATTCCTCGAAGTATTGTCTGCTGTGATAATACACCCCTGTAATTTGTTTTGGTGTTTTATTCATTTAGTAGAGCTTTTTGGAGGGAAAAAAAAAAAGATATGGTGGATGAACAGGAAAACACATTCTCTTCTGAAAAATCTGAGAACTCACAGAACCAAGAACAACCTCTCATATGATCAACGAACTGTTGAAAATTTTACAAATTCTCCCTTGCAAATGGAAGAAAGAGAAAGCGAACCAGTGTAAGTGGGACGCTGTGTTACCATGGCATTCAAACACCAAGTGCCATCACTACAGTTGAGATTAGTGACATTACAGCAGCTCTTGTCCAGATTTCACCTCGTAAAGCCTCCCATCAGTAAACAAAAACACAATCTGCAGTTAGTCATTTCCTTCTCACCTGCAAGGTCTTCAAAAGCAGCTAAGTCGCAGCACATTTTCTGAAAATCATTGTCCTAAGTGCCAATCTTCCTGTTATTCTACATTCTCAAAATAAGAAGCTGGTATTTCTGGAGGCGAGGGCATGGATGCCACACATTTGTACTGCTACCAAAAGAACATAACTGTAGTTAGATTTTGATTAGTGATTCTATTCAAGTCAAATATAAATAATGTCTGTTTATTCATTTGCATTCTCTAGATGTAATAATAATCAAGCACATCAATAATATAAGTACCTTGTGTTGCTTGTATTTTTCTCTTACAGCTTGCAAAGAACCTCCTCTTCTACTAAGATACAAGTCATGTATAACAAGAACACATTCCTCTAAATCAGCTGGCCTATATCCAGAGTTAATTTCCATGGCTGAACACTGCCAAATGTCATTACTCCATAAGTACCTTCTAACATAATATAAAACATCACAAATGGTTGTCTGGTTTCAGCTCTTACCCACGGATGCGTCTTCGGTCGGGTTATAAATTTTGCCACAAACATAACAGACGCAGCAACCAACGAAGGCAAAAATTTTATACAACTGTAATCCAACAAACTTAGCTCTGCCAGGTAGTAACCAAGGAATTCTAATTGAAGATTGGAAGTCTGTAGAAGAAACAAGAAAGTAATATCAGTCAATAACAGAAGTTACCATTTTTTTAACATCGATACAAGACAGTCGGAAAAAGAGGAGTTAAGCTTACTCTGTAACTCTCCTGAGCAGCTCTAGTGAATCTTCTGCATATCAAAAAACATGGAATTCACAATCAGAACAATGTTCATCTAAGCGCACTGATTTGAATGAATCTATAGCTAATCAATGATATCCAACAAGAAAAATTGCATATTGATGGTCTTCTTGCCTTAGAAATGTCTTTATTGTAGGATTTCCCATTTCAAAATTCAGGGACTTGAGTATATCAGCCTCCATCCTGACCACCTGTAGCACAAATACAAAACTACTCTAGGTAAAAAGGATTACAACAATAAACTGAGGCATATTATGAAAGACAACAGAAATATCAATATTACCTCTTCCTTCGTGTAAGTGTTATCCGTTATGTAACAAAAATCTTCTACATGTGGAGGACTAATCTCTTCATATTTTCTGCATGTCCAACAAACAGTCATTACATGCTGACTAAGTAAAGCTCAAAGTATTTGAACGACAGTCTCATGTCTCAAACCAAAGAGTCCCAAAAATTGGGGCTTACGAGGCAATAAGCATTGCAGAAACTCCCAATAGCTGAAGCTTCTGCCTATTGAGTACATTCAGAGACAGGAATCTATCAATATAGGAAATGGTGAGGTAAAGAGTATCTGCAACGAGCTTGTACTCTTCTGCAACCTCCACCAACCAATCCACTAGTACACCCCTCATATTAGCTGTTATATCCTTCTGCACTCCCTCGATGTATTCAGGTAACGGTCTTCTTTTTGGATCCACCTGAAAATTGTCATTTACCATCACAACATTTAGCCCCGGCTAATACAAAACCCAAAGCCCCACAGATTCTAACGTCCAAAACAGGTTTCAGAGTGAACCGACAACATTATGCAAATATCGGTAATCGCATTATATCCGAAATCATTGTTTCAATAAGCAATGACCAAAATTAAGCTCTTGCACGCATTTATCCCAATACCAGTTTAGACCAAGAAAAAAACCTTATTATTACTGCAAGAGAAATTTTAAGAGAAAAGGAAAACCAACCCTACAGCCACTGACATTACGCTTAAAATAAAACGAACAAGATATCGGTGTCTCAATCTCAAAGCTCATTCCATATGAGAGAAACCCAATTTGACATTACGCTCTGACCTGGGACTAATAGACTTATCAGACTTGTTTAGTGCATTGGAATGTCGCTTCACAGCCTAAAACACGGATTGCTAAACGGTTTATCCGTCTAACTTCTTATTCAATTTCCTAAGGAGCTATTGCTCGAAATGACATTACTTTGAAACCTAATCAGAAGAACAACCGATCAACGTCACCAAACCAACTAAATTCGAAGCAGTAACAGAGACCCACTTACCTCCATCTTGTGAAGGTATTCATAAATCTCCGAAATATCAAAATCACACATCTGTGAATCCTCCGATTTGTCATCTTTTTCTTTTGCCTCTGTCTCCGCTGGCTTCTTAGTCTTCGACTTGACGGGATTTTTGACCTTCTTCGTCTTGGTTATAGATTTTGGCTTCTGCGCTTCGGTGCCATTGTTCGAGTTTCCTGGAACTCCGAAGTTTGTGAGCTCCCCCAACACCACTCTCTTCTTGGTAGCCGTTTGCTCCTCAGTAACAGCAGCCGCGGCCCTCTTTTTCGCGGCGCGGGTGATGCGCAAGCTCATCCCCTGCTCAGACATTGTCGTGCGTTGACCCACTTAGTCCTTAGTCTGGCTTCGAGGGTCCAGAGAGCGAAAGCGAGACAGAGAGTAGAGAGGGGCTTTGAGAATTGGCGGTACAGGTGGGGGGGGGGGGGGCTTTGTAGTCCGCGGGAAGCGCCATTCCGGTTATTTGAAAATCCTATTGAGTACATGGCGCTTTGCGTGTCCTTTCTTGTTTCCATTACGTATTGGCGCTTTTTTCTTCCTTGATGTTTTACAGTTTTCAGTTCGGGGACATTTCAGAAATTTTGAATGCGGAATTTGAAATTTCAACTGTTTCGGGATTTGGTCCGATTCCTTTTACTCTCTCGTCTTTTATCAGGCAGCCCGCGAAAAATATTGGGAGGTACGAAATATAATAAGCTCTTACTAGTATCTATGGGATTTTGGCTCTCTGTTTTACAATTGATATGAATTTTGGCGCTTTACCCACCGTCGACGTGTACCACCTTCTATTTTTTTTTATTCCGTATTTTAAGGTAGCTATAAAAAAAAAATTATGGAATTTATTTAGGGGATCAGTTATTATGCGGAGCGCCTAAGGTGTTGAAGGTGCTGAGCAACGGTGATGATTAAATTTTCAAGATTCAAGAGCTCAAAACACTCCACCTCAATTAATGAATATGACCCGCGAATTTGACAAGTTTTATTGTTGACCCGCGAAAGAGAGCCGGTCGACAACTCCACGTAGTGGTCGATCGCTACATGAACGGGTTGATTACTACATAAACAGGTTGACCGCTACATGAACCGGTCGATTGCTACGTGAAGCGGTCGACCGGCTCTAGTTCGCGGGTCATATTCATTAATTGAGGTGACGTATTATGAGTCCTTGGATCTTGAAAATTTAATCATCACCGTTGCTCAGAAACATCAACACGTTAAGCGCTAAGCATAATAACCTATCTCTTTATCTAGTGCTATACGGGTCCTCTATTCCGTATTATTTCATCCTATTTTTTTTAGAATACTTGTGATATTTCTTTTCTTCTACGAGTATTTATAAACGTGCTTACCCATAATAAGATCCTATTCAGTCATGTCCATTGTACACCACCATCGATGTTTGTATAATGTTTTATTAAATTTAATCCAATGGAAAGGGTCATGGTTTGGGTTTTTCTACTCAGAGGTCTAGCAAGATTCACCGGAAAGTCGACGTTCGACAAAGTTCGTAAGCTACCCCCCTACAGCACTCTCTTCTAAGCGACCACCTGTAAGCACGCTGGCCTCCCGCTCTGCCAGGGTCGTAGGTCGACCCACTTATTGCTTAGGTTGGCTTCAGAGTTTAGGGGTCCACAGAGAGAGAGAGAGACATGGTAAAGATTTTAAGCGAGCGCCATTTCAGTTATTTTAAGAGTGAGTGTTGGCGCTTTGTGTCTCGCTTTTGTCGTTTTACAGATTTGGTTCGAGGGACGTTTGCGTAAATTTGGGTTTTGGGCCGATTGGTGGGTGTTATCCTCCCGGTCTTTGATTAGGCGGGCGGCGAAAATTTTTGGAAATCAGGAAATATTTTGAAATTTTTCAATAGTTTGGGTTTTGGGCAGATTGGCCTTACTCCCTGTCTTTGATTAGGCGGGTGGTGAAATTTTTTGGAAAAGCTGGACATATTTTAATACCTATGGCTATGGCAATCCTTAAATGTATATTCATTGTTCTCTCATCAATGATATTTGGTCATTTTTTACCGTTATAATAATTTGTTGTTGTATAGTTTTTTTTTACCATACTGATGATTGTGAAGGCAATTACCTAATGAAGAATCCAACAGACTTCAAAATATCTATATGAAGAACCCAGAACAGTTGTACATTATAAATTTTTCAAAAAGATATTTTTTGGGGAAAATTCTCAAAGTTTGGAGTTTCAAGCGAAATCTTTTTAATACATGAATTTGGAGCTACATCAAAAATTTTGTAACAAAACTCTAAATACATGAAAATTTCATATTTTTTAAAACAAAAACAATACTGGGTAGTTATAGATTTTATAAAGCTAAAATTCTATTTAAAATTTTTTAGGGTGCCAAACTGTAGTTTTTTCAAAAAATAAGACATTTTACATAGTGACAAGGACGTTTAAAAAGTAGGGTTGTTCAACTTTGGTGTAAGTGTCGATTTTGGCCAAAACCATCACCTACACCGAATAGTCCGATTTTTAAATAATTATCACATACACCTACACCTACACCTACACCATTAAGGGCAAAAACTGGCGTAGGTAAAACGTTGTTGAAGGCAACGGTCAGAAACCTCCGGTAAAAGCTTAGAGGCGTTTTTTGAGCTTTTACCAACGGTTTTCCGACCGCTGTTGTAGCCTGTATTTTTTTTTCTTTTTTCTTTTGGTTCATTAATCACATATCAATAAAATCTAAACCAATAAAATCCAAAATCAATAAAATTAAATATCACCTTAAAAGATAATATGAGAATTTAAAATCCAAACTAATAAAATTAAAAAATCAATAAACTTATAGGGGTTGCAGGAGAGAGAGGGGAGGGAGAGAGAGAGAGAAAGAGACACAGGTGGGATGAGCGTAGAGGAAAAAGGGCCAGACTCCAGAGGGGGGGAAATGGGGGACGCGGGGGGAGGGTTTTTTAAAAAAAACCTAGTGCCCCGGGAATCTAATGCTAGGTAACCCAGGAATTGGGAATAACTAGGGCTGTTCAGCCCCACCGGTAAAATTCGGTGGCACCGGTGCCGGTGGTTTTCCCGGTTTTCGGTTTACCCGGCACCGAGTTCCCGGGTACCGGAAACCGGATTTTTTTTTAGAAAAAAAACGACGTCGTTTCGTCATTTATAACCCTAACACCCCTCCCCCCCCCCCATCGTCGAGCTTCAGTTCACCCACCCTGTCGACAGCCTCTCTCTCCCTCCCCACCCTTTCCAATCGCTCCCCTCCCCCACCCTTCGCCGATCACGCCTCCCAGGGACGCATCCCAAAGATTTTGAAAAAAAAAATTTAACATTTTTTAAGTTATATTCGATTTTTTTTAATTTTGCTTATAATTGTATTCCGGCCCCCCCGGGAAAAAATTTCTGGCTTCGTCCCTGCCTCCCCCCCTCACACTCCATGAACGCACCATTCGGAGGTCCTAGCTCGTCGGCCCCAAGCGCTGCAGGAGCTCTAGCGAACGATTTATTATAGGTATCTCTTGGCTTTTCCCTTTTGTAGTAAGTCTCTTAGGTTCAAATCTGAGTACCCCACTCAATTTCAAGAATTTTCTTTATAGATGCTATTATTTTTGACAGACCCACTGATTTGTTTGATTACTGTTTTTCCACTGGCAGCTTGCTTTTCATACGCTGAATTCATCACGATCTGCCTATCAGTCGATTACGTTTAAGCCCGATTTGTTTGACACCTGTACAGTTCTAGTAACCAAGTTAAATGCAGTGTTCTTTGGAAGGTAAGGTATATTCTTTCACCATTTTAGAAATCTCAGTGGGACTTTATCACTTAGTATTCTTACTGCCTTGCCATCTTCAAGATATTTGCGTTGTTCTTAGGGCAAATGTTGCAAGTATTGATAATTTGAGCATGAAGTTGCCTGATCCCGATGCATCAAAAGTGCAAATGGACATTGGAATGCTATAGTGGTAATTTACTCTCCCACATATCTTCGTATTAGATGGAGAGATGCAGACCTAATAGATAGGAAGCAATGACAGGTGCTGATACGTGTGTAATATGGGGCGATCTTATATTTGCCAGATTGTTATAAACAGTAAGGGAGCAGTTTGTTTCTACCACAGGGGAATGCAATCAGTGTATGCTTAGGAAGCAACTAATCTCTATGGTGTGTTATGAGAACTCTTTGAGAATGGGACGAATTGAGAGATAGTGTCAACTCCTTTACTAGAATGACATTAATGCAACAGGCGTAGGGTTGGTTAATGTAGCTTCTGTATGTCTTCATGACTAATGAGTATTTGTCCTGTTTAGTTGATACGAAAGAGGCCCTGGCTCATATTAGTCATCCTAGAAACTGCATGAAATTTTTTCTTCTATGGGAGAAATCTGTTTCTTTATGTTTTAACATACATCACAAAGAGCATATGTTAGCCAAAGAAAGGACATATTACCTTGTCTGTTCTAAAGATCATAGCAGTAATTTCAGGTTTTGGCTCAAATCTTTAATGGCTTCCTCCATTGAAAAAGAGCACTCCTTCTAATTATTTGTTCCTTTTGCAGTGGGATACAGAAGCAAATTTCTAGTAGCTCCCTTCTGCAGAAGCTTGTTGCTCTGGCATTTATAAGGGTCAGCTTGACATACATGGAATTAAAGAGGATTTATGAGGTTTGATCATTTTTTTAACATGCTTATGCGGGCAATTGTCTCAGTCTGAATGTTTGGAAGTTTCACGGAATCTTTTGATACTATGTATCATTGTAGGGGTTAACAAAAATCGTTTGGTGTCCATGTTGTATACAGAAATACTATGGAACAAGTACACTCAAATGTTCTTTAGATCTCTTTGCTTTTCTTAGCGACATTTTGATTGACATACTTAAATTGCAGGTCTGTCAGCTTGATCTTCAGCTTTTTAATTATTTTTCCCATCTTCTTCAGAGGATGTTTCAAGTTTGGCTCCCTTGATAGATCCTCTGTGAGTTTTCCCATCTTCTTCCTTCCTGCCCCAATTTCATTTCCTGCATTGTTTTCTTTTGATTTGAACATGAACTAGCCTAGATTTGGTCTTTTAAAAGTTCCTTTCTTGTGCACATTAGAAGATTTTATTAATGTGATCAATAGACCAAAGGAAAAAATAAAAAAAAAATACATTAGGCGAAGTGCATAAAATGCTAAAAAATAGCCTAATATGAATGTAGGATAACCGCCACCGCTAAAACCGACACCGTTAAGGGCCGGTTTTTGCCCTAAACGGTATAGGTGTAAGTGGCCCATATTTGAAATCGGCCTACCTGGTGTAGGTGCCAATTTTGGCCAAAACCGGCACCTACACCGGGGTTGTATAGCCCTAGGAATAACACTAGGTTTTTTACAAAACCTTAAATCGACACCGATGAAGCCGGGTACCGGCAACCCGGTGCTAGTGCCTGTGCCACCGGAATTTTCCGGTGGCACGAAACAGCCCTATTTAAAAGTTTTGGTGGGACAAGTGCATTTATTTTTTTAGATTTATGTACGTGGTAAAAGAATGAGGGAATTAGGTATACGGTCCTAAGTTTGATTCTCCTTGAAGAATATACCAGTGACTTAATTGAAAGGTTGGGTAATGGGCCGTATAATCTCTCTCCGTGGTTTGTCATTGTACTAAGCTCGCTTATTCCGAATAGGGTTAGATTAGTTTGCTTATACAATGCACTTTTAATTTAAAGTTCTTTATATTGGGCTATGAGTCTATTTGATAAATGTGTGGGATGGGATGAGATGAGATGTTATGCTGTCGTATCAATTGCTAGTACATATATGAAATATGTCTTCTCCGTTGGCAGAGTAATGTCTCGAGCTCAAACTCCTATTCCCATGAATCTGGGCTGCTTGTGAATGGAGCATCCTTAGTTGGTGTTTACAATCAAAATTTTGGGAATGTTGTAAAAGATGAGGTGAATTATAATTTTATTGGATTTTGAGAGAGAGAACAAAAAAGATTTATGATAATTGGAAAAAAATTGAGAGAGATACAAATTTGAGTAAATTTTTCATATTTATTTTAGCATTGAAAAAGATAATTCAATGGGAGAGAGAGATTGTTTTTAATTATTTTATTATTATTTTCTTGACCAATATTTTATAATGACCAAAATGTTGGTTTACAAACACTACCTAAGTAAATATAACTTAACAAATACATATATTATACGACTAATTAGAATATCTTATAGCTTGAGTGATAAGCATGTGGTAAAATGATTCTTTGTCTTGGTTCATGTTTTTAGTTTGCTTCCTGCCCTCCGTAGAGTTAGGCTATCTATATATGAATACGTATATGCACTGTCAGAACCAGAATTCAAGTTGAGGGGAGAACTTCTAATGCTAAATGACAAAAAAAAAATTCAACGTAATGCTAAAAGTGTCTTAAAATTAAAATATCAATATAATCTCATTCATGCAATGTCAAATGTTTGCTCGTAGCGGCGGAGTTAGGAAATTTATCTTTGTGTAAAAAATTAGTATATAGGCAAAGGGGGAGAGGGCACTTTTCAAAATCATTGGGGGGCGAGAGGAAACCACACCTTACTAGGAATTTGTCTTAGGAGGGATTGAATATTTTAATAATTTTTTTAAAGTTTTAATTAGAGATAAATACAAATTTGGTCCTTGTGCTTTGACCGAAAATCAAATAAGTCCTTATACTTTAAAACTCATCAAATTTGGTCCTTATGAAATGAAAATTTTATCCCCATATTTTTTGCAGTGATCTATGAGGGTAAAATTATAATGTATTATGTGCTATCCGCGGCCAAAGCTTTGTGTTCCTCCGTGCTATCCGTGGCCAAAGCTTTGTGTTCCTCCGTAGTAGCTGGCTGCTTCAAAAGTGTCTCTCTTGCAGATTTCAGTTTGTGGAAAGCATCTCTAAAACTAATGCGGCCATCACGAGATTCTACGGCGCAAGATAGCCCAACCCCAAGGATTGTGGTCAGACAACCCTGTTGGATATCAGCGCTTAGGGGTTCTTCGCCATTACAGTGAAGACTGCTCATCAATTGTAGCAGCTCAGGGTCAAGTACTTGTACCACGTTTGTGGGGAAAGCTGACTGCACCCATCTGGTAAGGTTTAGGCCTCCACTGAAGCTCTCATGTGTTGGGTCCTTTCCAGTAAAGAGCTCAAGCAACATAATACCGAAACTGTATACATCTCCAGCCTTTGATGGTTTCTCTCCCCATCCATACTCTAGTTGTTGAAAAAAGTAGCTAATTAGTAACTTCGCACGAAGTAATTAAGTCAGATGGGCATATCTTGAGAGGGAAAAATGTTAAAATTATGAAGTAAATGGGAAGCGGGCGACAAGTTATAAAGTCATAAACTACCCAAAAGTAAAGGGGATGTCGTAGTGCTAACCTGGAGGTATGTAACCTATGGATCCCTTCAGAACGTTAGAACTAATAGAAGGTTGGTCCCCTGTTGTTTCCATCAGCATCCTGGCCAGCCCGAAATCTCCTAGCTTTGCAGTCATGTCTTCACTTAAAAGAATGTTGCTGGGTTTCAGATCACAATGCACCACTGGAACTTCACAGTCATGGTGCAAGTAATCCAACGCACAAGCGATGTCTATTGCCACATTCAATCTCTCGACAACATTCAACGCATTCCCGTCCGCATGAGTTTTCCTGCCCTTAATCCAGTCGTCTAAGCTCCCATTACTCAGGAATTCATAAACTAGACCCAGGAATTCCTTATTCTTGAAGTCTAAGCTACTGCATGATGTGATCAGACGAACGAGATTCCGATGCCTGACATTCCTCAAGGCCTCGCACTCTGCCAAAAAACTCTTCCGAGAGCTTGTTCTCTGTGAGTCAAGGACCTTTACTGCGACAGCAATTCCTTGACTTAGGTAGCCTTTATACACCGACCCAAAGCTCCCTTTCCCGATGAAGTTCTCTGGGTTGAAGTTGCCGGTCGCCAAACGGAGGTCATTGTATGAGACCATTTGATGTTTTCCTTCCAATGTATCAGAAGCTTTCGTAACCCTTAATTTGCTTTTCTTTAAGAAGAACAGTGAGCCAAGCATAACGCATAAGACGAATGCTACGAGGATACTGGTAATAACAAGAATTTTGACTACCTTTCCGTGCCCCCGAGCATTGATGCATGCAAAGTGCAGGCAAAGTTTTGGGTTGCCTTCCAAATGGACTTGAGAGAGATTTTTAAAAACTCCACCTGTGGGAACTACACCTTCCAAGTTATTGAAAGATAGGTTCAAGGAGTGAAGCGCCAGCAGATCTTCGAATCCAGTAGGAATAGAACCGGAAAGTTGGTTGGAGGAGAGATCTAGAGTGTCCAGACCTTTCATGTTTGCCACAGTATTCGGAATCGGACCTGAAAACATATTCCTAGCCATGAAAAATTCCTCCAAGCTCGTACAGGTTCCGATTGAGCTGGTGATATTACCAGATAAAAGGTTGTCAGAGAGGTCAATGGCAACTACCTTTTTTAGGATGCCAACTGCTTGTGGTAAAGGTCCAGTTAGATAGTTTCTGGACAGATTCAAAACTCGGGCCAAACTAGAGATACTCATAATCTCTGTAGGTATGCTCCCATTGAACCTGTTACTGGATAGGTCCATTGAAAGAAGACTCTGGAAGTTCCCAAAAGTACTGGGTATTTTACCCACCAAACTATTTTCCGATAAATCAATGTGGTTTAACTTTCTGAGATTACCCAGAGAATTTGGAACACTGCCAGAGATCCGATTTCTTCCTAAACTCAGCTCCTGCAGTTCCTCCAACTGTCCTATTTCAGGTGGGATTCCACCTGAAATCAAATTGTCGGTCAAATTTAGCAAAGTAAGGCCACTAAGACCGCCAATGGAGGTCGGTATGTCGCCATAAATGCGGTTTCCTCCCATGTATAACTTCGAGAGATTTTTAGAAAGATTGCCTACTGATTCTGGGATCACGCCCTCCAAACGATTGCCATCAATTGCCAGGAAATTGAGGAGAGTGCTATTTGTCAAAGAAGTAATGAAACTAAGACCATCTGCACCCGAGCTGACGATCTTATTAAAACCGATATTATACATTCGAAGAGCTGGGAGATTTCCCAGGCCTGGCGGTACAGTACCTTCTAGGAGATTGGAAGCCATGCGGATGATTTTTATATTGGTGAGGTTGTGCAAAGACCAGGGGATTTTTCCGGTGAACATATTAAAGCAGAAATTGAAAACTAAAAGATTTGGGAGTTTAAGCCCAATATCTCCTGGAATTTCACCCCATAATTGGTTTGAAGCTACTTCCAAGTTAACTAGGGAGGATATGTTGTATAGTGATGGAGGAATAATGCCAGATAGATTGTTAAGGGTGAGATCGAGTTCCTTCAGGTTTTGCAAGCGGCCTATGTCACTAGGTATCATGCCACTAAGATTGTTGGTGCCAAAAATTATTGTGGTGAGTGATGAAAGGTTGGATATGGCCGGTGGAATTGTACCGTAAAGACGGTTTCTTCCCAACTTCAAGATTTCAAGCTTCGTCAAATGGCTAATCTCTTCAGGAATACTTCCAGTAAAAGTGTTTTCCGTCAGGTCAAGGATCTGAAGCTCAGTCAATTGACTTAAGTTTGAGGGTAGCATACCTTCTATGCTGTTGGAGCTGACATTCAGAACTCTCAGACGGAAAAGGTTGCCAATTTCATACGGAAGCTCCCCTGTAAAATAGTTGTTTTGCAGTTGAAGGGAGCGGAGGAAGGAGAGATTGCCAATTTGGGGGCTGATGGACCCGGTAAGTCCAGAACCCGAAAGATCAAGGCCAACTACTCTATGGCCAGGCTTGTTGCAGACAACTCCTGTCCAGTTGCAAGGGGAAGTGTTTGGATCCCAAGAAGAAAGAGAATTGGGAGGCTCCAGACTTATTCTGGACTTGAATGAGATCAAGGCTTCCTTGTCCGTAACGATACTCCGAATGTCTGACTCTACTCCAAAAATCAGGACGAACAGTATCGTAGCCTTAAGCATTAGATGAGAAGGGACAGCCATAGATGTATCTTTGATTATGAATTTTTTTGTTGGATGGAAGCGAGCTCTCTCTCTATTTTAACCGGGAGCTCAATAGATGTGTATTTATAGCAATCCAGCAGCTGCGGCACGTGAGTTCCACGTTGTCAAAAAGTTCTCTCAAAATAATGTCTAAGCGCGTTCACTTCTTTTGCTCTGACTTGGTAAAATAAAGGATTCAATTTATTAGGTAAGTGCTGACAGGAACCATCCTTCTCAATCAATTTAACACTTCCTTCTCTTGATATGTAAAGTCAAGGAAAAAGTTAGCAAGATTTTGGATGGCCTCAATGAAAAGTAAAATGATTTACGTACCTGCAAGTGCAAGCATTCATTGTCCAAATGGAATCTAAAGTAAGGTTAGGTACGGGTAACCGATGGAATCAGAACCAAATATTTTGGTTTCGTTTCCTTATTTATTGGAATATAATTCGGCACATGGACATTTCTGAATAATTTTTTTTGGGCTAGGATGATTAAAAAAAATTATATTATTCATCATAAATTAAAAATAAATATAAACATTTATCCAAAATCTAGATTCTAAAATAAACGTTCAAGCAATTCATACGTTATACTTTATTTTTTTTAAAAAAAGAACTGGAAATTTCGGTACTTTTTTAATTATTCATCATAAATTAACAATAAAATGTAAAATATTCATCCAAAATCTAGATTCTAAATTAAACATTCAATCAAATTTCATATGTTATACTTTATTTTATTTTTTTAGAAAAATCAAAACTGGAAATTCCGGTAATTCCATCGGAATTTTTCGGTTCCGGTTCTTGAAATTGCCAAAATTGACTTCTGGTTTCGGTTTCGATATATGCTGGAATTGGAATCAGATTTCCGGAACCGAAAGTGGAACCAAAAATTCTGATTCTTTCTAGAATTTTTTCCTACACTTAATCTAAAAGGCTAGCTTGTGCAAGTTAAATAAAGATAGACACAACAAGTAAACTATATATTGTAAGACTCATACTCTCCCAAACTTTACATGAATAATATTAAATATAGTATACGTTTTCAATCTATTCTACCGCTAGGTTATTTTGGCCTTGTCCTAGTCATCGGTGCATCATTCATAGGCAACAACCAACATGTTCCATCAGTGGCGGAACCGGGAATCCAATGAAAGAGCGTCGAACTTTTAAGGAAAAATGACAAAAAAAAATTTACTACGCAAAAAAATATCTTAGAGTTAAAATATAAAAAATTAAGGACTAAAAACATTAAAAAATTGAAATATACGTACAATACTATTTGCTGATATTGAGAGGTGGCAATTGAATCCTACGAGACTGCATATTTTGAAAATGTGGTAAAATAACTTCGTTCTCAATAATATTCGTTTCAAAAGTAGCAGTAACGTTATAAGTACTAGACGATTCTATATTGACTGACTTCTTTATCAAAAACTTATTCATTATCTAAACAAAACAAAATTCATCAATCTAATTTCATAACCTAATCACAATTTCACTATAATGCACAATTAAATCCTAATCAAAGATTCACAATAATCTCAATCAAATTCATAATCACAATATAAAATTCATCACATTATTCATCAAAAATTAAAATAAATTCATCATAGATTCACAAATAATTAACAATTTAAATTCATGTTGATTTAATATGTGATGAATTCATAAATTCATCACATTACAATGATTATCTTAAGGAAGCCTGTAAGATCATCTAAATGTTGCAAACTTACCTCTTTTGAGGGCAGATATATGTATGGAATCTCAGTCTCAAGATTGGAACGTGTGTAATCACATCAATAGGAGATATGTTCCTAGCTATAACACATAGTATGCATTCCACATAGGGAGGGGAAAACTTTTACAACTTCAAATGATAAAAATCAATCCAATTATCCAGGTTGCAGTTACCAATATCAAAGGGGACAAAACCCTTAATTTTTCAATTTTAGGACATATGTATAATGAGAGCAATCTCTATCCCACTACCATCCTTAAATTTTATTTCTCACCCATACCCATTATTGTCAGATCATTATTCATCTCTGATTGACATGAGATTGAAAAAGTTTCAGTTTATTTTTTTCTTATTCGAAAACATAAAACAAAAATTCATCGCAATTTAAATTCATCAATTAGAATTTAACAATTTAACAATTAAGATAACACAAATTCACAAATTCGTTGATGGATTTAACAATTTAAATTTATGAATTCATCATAATTTATAAATGAGAGTATATAATCTATTAATGGAGGAGGGTCTGGGTTGTTGGGAGACTAGCGGGGCTCTTAACACAATAAAAAAAAATTGAAGGAGTTTTCAGCTAAGGGTGGCTCCCCATGGTCCACGCGTTCCCCCCCCCCCCCCCCCCCCCCCCCCCGCCGCGGCATCTCAGGCACCTATATTGACCAGTAATCATACAGTCTACGCCCAAACGGTAAGGCCAAGTCCAGCCACAACTTGGGAACAAAAGTCTCGCACGAGGCCGTTTAGTTGCTCTCTTGCGTGCATTAACTGTAAACCTTTTATCGAGGGTCCTATTAGGAGTGGGTGAAACGCCGTATCAAACCAGACACTGGTTCACACGGTTGAAGCGTTTGTGTAGCTCTGGCTATCCATCAACTCTCTAGGAGTCAACTTGTGATTGATTTTCTTATAAATCATCCAAAATGCTGTCATTATGTGATTTCGATATTTCGTCGTATATTGTGGAAGATAGAAGTAAAAAAATAAGTTTTTTTTAATAAAAAGAAACAAAATATTATTAAGATCTTGGTTTATCTATTTGCCCTGCCTTCAAAACTCACTACAAAAAAGCAACCTTTAGCAGCAGTAGAAACAACCGCTAAATTCGTGGCGGTGGCGACCGTTGTTATAAATCCGTCGCAGTAGGTTATAACGATGGTTTTAACGACGGCTGGTAAAAATTGAAAATAAATAAGTGTAAGCCACTGACGTAGTATATGGGTCTCACCTCAAACAATCTTCCACTAAGCAGATTTAAGCAAGAAGCTTAAAAGACAAAACTGCCTGTGTTTATGTGTGTGTGTGACAGAGATAGAGAGAGCTTATCCACGCAGAACATGTTTGTGCATACGCTCAACAAAGCACCAGTAAATGTCCAATAACTAATCTAAAAATAAAAGATAGAGACAGAGGGATGAATAAATATCTTAGAAAATATGACACATTGCAGACATAAGATGGGACAAAGTCAAATCAGTGATAATAAATCAATTCAACCATCCAGAAATAAGAAGTTCCTAGCTAAAAACTCACGTCCAGGCCACGCAGACTTCATAAAGGAACTGGATGGTATTACGACTGCAAAACTCAACTCAACTAGTAATTAATTTCAACAAATTTTGGCAAATCATTTTCCACCTTCGTACTTATCATCTCCCCAAAATATACGGAGAAAGAAGCATGATTTTGGGCAAATCAAACAGAAAAAATACATGGGAACAGTACGGGTGAAGTGAAAAACAATCCATGTAGATGACCACCTCATTTAAGTTAGGATTTACAGCTTAACCATGGTTGCAGCAACAGAAACAAACCAACAGCAAAATAGGGCTTACAAATTTCAAAATAACTTGTAATCCCCAAAATCGCCGCTGGAGCTTCGAGGAAGAGGGCAGCGACGGTGAGGGCAGCCAAAGGTCACCGTTCCAAAGGAAAGCCAATTTCATTATCAGAGAGACGAATCACGACGTGCCTCAAAATCGATTAGGCGAGAAAGAATGAGGGAGCAAGAGGGCAAGAGAGAGAGATCAGAGAGATGACTCAGAGAGGGGTTCGTCTCTGGGTGATTGAGGGTAAGAGATAGAGAGAGAGAGATTTTTCAATGGGAGACTTAGAGAGAGAGAGATAGACGAAGAGCTAGAGCTATCAAAGGTGAAGAGGACTTGAGATTTTTCAAAAAGTGGAGGGAGTTCATAGAAACTCACCGTTTAATTGAAAGCTTTTTTTTCCCTAATTTGTAGTTTTTCAATTTTAATAAGATATATTTTGTAGTTATGTGTTTTTAGTAAATTGAAAACAGTTATAAATTGTAATAGTATTTAAAAATATTTATACTTATTATTAAATACATAACATATTATTTTACACTCTTTTTTATAATTAGTATAATAATCTTAATTAATATAAGTTTGTAGTAATAATATATAATACTTATAATTTAAAGTATAATGCTTGCTATATAACATTGCATGATTTGTTATATGTGTTTATCATATACATGATATATGCTAATTAACTTAAATACTTTATATGTATGTACCTATATACTTAATGACTAAATCATACCCTCTAAGACCATATATTAAGTTATGTACTTTAATTGCATAAGCTAATCTCACAATATCTTTTTATTTGAAATTAAATAATATGTCCTAATTAAATAGTATTATATTACTAATTATTCAAAATATATGTGTTCATTATAAGTATGATAATAGATATATCTAAACTACTTAGATTTAGACAATAAATATGCAATTACCATAACAACCATAACTGTGACCGTCGTTGTAAATACCTAACGCTGTCAGTGTTTTTTTACAAACGCTGCTAAAGCTTACGACCTATAGCGAAGTTTGTGGAAAAATGCCGCTAAAGATCAAACGTGTGTCAGTGTTTCTTTACAAATGCCACTAAAGATCTAACTTTAAGACTCGTTTTCAAAAAGCGCCGCTATAGGTTGTAAGCTTTAGCAGCGTTTTTGCGAAAAACACTGCGATAAGACACCTGTTAAAAGTCAAAATTTAACTGCGTTTTGCAACAAACGCTGGCAGATAAAGGTGTTTTTTTGCCAGTGTTTGTGAATCAAGCGTTGCCTAGGTTGATTTATAGCATCGTTTTTACATAAACGCTGCTATAGATAGAGCTATAACAGCTGTTTTAGGTGGTTTTTATCTGCAATTTTAGCGAGAGCCACTATATGAGCGCTTTTTTGTAGTGACTCGTCATTGCAGTGATAATTTGAAAAATAGTAATTCGTCGTTGCGGTGACAAAAATGTGCTGGAAAGAACAGACAGAATCCGCAAACATGGATGAAGGCGAAGGGGCCACGAGGCCTTGTTTCCCCAAAAATCTGTAAAAAACATGACAATTTCTATCCTAGCCAGAATCTTGGGTGCGGAAAAAGAAGAAGAAATCCATATACGTTTGGGCCCTCCCTGCCCGTTATGAAGATCTTGGTTCCCTTTACGCAAGCATGACAACTGCATGAGTCAGAATGACTGCTAGGCTCGTGTCTCTTTCAATTTTCTAGCAGCGGTCAATCCATTCTTCCGAAGAGATTGGACCGAAGCCCATGGGAATATTCTTATTTTTCCGTGCGGATTTCTTCGGAGGAAAGATAACGCCGGAAGACCGCTGGCGTTGACTATGGCCAACAATTCGCCAGCTGACTTGATCAAGAAACTAAGCTCAAATTTTTAATAAATCAAATTTTTTTCTTGGAGGAACATTATAATAGCCCCATATCTATAGTAAAAAGTAGTAAGCATCCTTCAAGTTCTAAAATATTTTATTTCGCCCTATATGTTTAAAAAATAATCAATTCTTGCATCCCGTTTGATTTAGGAGTTAAACTACATCCAAAATGACCGAAATGCCCCTCGAAGAAAAATTAATAAAAAATAAAAAATGACATGTAAATAAAAAGTAATATTTTTTAAATAAAAATTGAATTTGAATGTTGCATATGATAGTTTTATATTCTTCTCTTTACAGGCCATGTGAACACTTCTCCCTTAGTTGGCTAACATAAATTGAACTGCAGGGATCAATTTTATCGCAAAAGTATACCTTAAAGATCTTCACGTTGAAATCAGTACCTTAGGGAATAAAATATTAAAATTTTGAGAAAACTTTTCATGTCGCGCGTGCAAGGGGATTTAGGGCAGGGACCTGGAATTGTTTTAAAATGACGTGACTTTTGTTTTTAAAGGACAGTGGCAGGTGTAAAATGAGGATGCCCCATGGGTTTTGACGTGGAGCACAGTGGAGAGAGAGACAGATGTTGCTCTTTCAGTGGTGCTGATATGTCTTCCATTTGTCATGTATGAATTTTTCGTCCTAGAGTGGACAGAAAAACCTGAACAGTATTCGTGGGTTAATTCAGGGACCCTTTTGCAACAAAAAAATCCATAGGGACTAGTTAGAGAATGGGCCATACCACATGAACCTACAAGAATATTAAGCCTTAAAAGAATAACCAAGCATTAAAAAGGAAAAAAAATTTCTTGAAAATGTTTCAATGAAAAGTCTTTTACGTAAAATAATAGTTTTACAAGCAAACAAACAGACCCTAAACTTTTACTAATGTAGTTAAACACAATTACTTAAAAGGTAAGCGGGTTTTCAACACAATGAACCCTTACAAATTGGTGAAAAGTCACATCGAGCCCTCTAACTACCAATATAATCTCAAATAGGGATCAAAACTACTAGTCTTAACACAGTGAGCCCTCCAACTTCTACAATTAATCAAATTGTGTCATGAAGTAAAATATGACGGTCAAAATTGTACCACGCTACTCATTTATAACACACGTGTCACGTGTTTAATGGTAGAATCTTCTTTAAGGACACAAATTGATGAAATTTAGTAGTTCTTATACTCAATGTGTCAAATGTGGTATTTGAAACCCGTGTTTTAGATTGTTTTGATAGAGTGAGGGTTCAAAGCGACTTTTCCCCTTAAAAATTTTAGCCTTGCGATTTTTTTCTCGAGTCTTGAAAATATAAACTCCTTAATTGTCATCCACTCCACTAACTAGCAAAACGACAACCTAAGCAAAAAGCCTCGTCAATTGTCTACCTACGTGACGCAGTTATGTGTCATTAATCCACGTTGGCCACCTTTGATGCTACATCATACACTCATTAATGTTGTGATCTACAAAACAACGTTGTTCCTACTAGGGGTGGTTAACGGTAGTGTAGGTGACGGTTTGGCGAAAACCGTCACCACAATTGACGGAATCACATATTTGACACGTCACCGCACCGCTAAAGCACAATAACCGTCATTGCCGGTGACGGTATTAACGGTAACGGTTATACGATAACCGCTTAAACTGTATAACCGTTGTGCAAAAAAAAATTCCTTGAGTTTTTTCATTTTTTTCACTGTTTTAGGCTGTTTAAATTTCCAACATAATATCATAATTAATAATCATATCAAATGGACAAATATCATAACATATTCAAATATAATATCATAATCATTAACAATCATAACAAATATAAAGCTGTCCAAAAGTATAACATAATATCATATTCAAACATAAAGACTAAAGTCTAATAAAAGTGTTCAACAATGTGACATAAACCAACTAACATATTCCAACAAAAGCCTAACAAAAGTATGTCACATAATCAATAATCATCTCAAGTCTCAACTAGTGGTGGTTAACGGTAGTGTAGGTGACGGTTTGGAGAAAACTGTCACCGTCACCGCAATTGACAGAATCACATATTTGACACCGTCACCGCACCGCTAAGGCATAATAACCGCCCTTACCGGTAACGGTAGCGGTAACGGTAACGGTTTTAGCGGTTAAAACGGTAACCGCTGGTGCAAATGAACACCCCTAGTTCCTACTTGCCCGATTCTAACCCCTCCTCTCACTCGATGTGCAACGTTTTTCGCTAACAAGCCTCTAGCTAAGGTATATTTTATGTAGTTAGTGGACTGGAAAATGAGATGACAAGAGTTTTTTTTTTCTAGAGGGAAATTAAAATTTAGAATTTGAAAACTCAATCACCTACTATGATACAGTGTAAAATTAAAAAACTAAAATTTTTAATTTGAAAATCCAAAGGACTTATGAAAACGATTCAAAAATTAGAGACCATTTTTCTGTAAATAAAATAAAGGGAAAATTACACTTTCCACCCACAAACTACATTGCACCCTCTAACTACCAATTTTTGACACTTTGCACCCTATGTCAAATTTGTAGACTAAAATGACGATAATACCCTTGACCCATTTTTCATATATTAAAGATATTGTTGTCAATTCATTAATTTATTAAGGGTATTATTATCAAATGGAGGGTGTAAAGGATGACTTTCTTTCTTTTTTTTTGGATGAAAGTGACTTTCTTTCTTTCTCGACCGAAACAACGGACTTGATCGGCAGTCGTTGAGGAACGCATGAAACTATGAAAGTATCCCGTAGACCTTCAAATAGTCTTTTTTTTCTAAGCTGAACCTTCAAGGGCTTGTTTGGGAATCGATTATGGTTCTGTTTTTGCGGTTTAAAACAAAACCAGAATTTAAGAACGGTAACTGAGACCTGTATCCAGTTTGGGAACCGATTGCAAACCTTCACTGTTAATCCTGGGTGAGACCTGTATCATGAAGGGCAGCTGCATATGAATCAACCGTCGAATGGTTCGGTCTAATTTGCAAATCTAGTCGGAGGTGACAAGGAGCTCTGTTCAAGAGATTGAAAGACAAGAGTTAGAGGGCCTTATTGAGTAATTGACCAGATTAAGGGAGCAGAGAGTAGAATCAAATCTTCAATTCTCTGTGGCGGAGCAGTTTCGACAACCCCCCAGAGATAATACTCTTCGAAAGGGGCAGGCTGTCAAAAGGTGGAGCACTGTGGGGAATCTGTACGGGGTGTTCCTACAGGTAAGACACCCAAGTTTAATGGCTGAAGGAATGAAAAGTCTGGCATTGAATGGGCAGTTGGGGAAGAAGCTATTGCAATAAAACGGGCAGTTGGGGAAGAAGCTCTTGCAATAAATTCTAAAAAGCATCGTCTTCTTCGGCCTACTATTTTTCGTCAGGGATAACTCTACATTTTTTCTTTGCTTTCGTAAGGGGAAACTAAAGGTTGGGGAAGGAAGGCCTCGTTTTGGGAGTAGACAGTTTCGTTGGGCAAAAAGTGGCCGTTTGACATTGACAACATGAGAGCATTATTAGTAGCTTCTCTATTCTAGCTTTTTAGCTAGAATAGAGAACCAAAATAGTCAAATGACTAAAAATATGTGTTTTGCAGCTTCTCTATTTTAAAAAAAAGTTAACAAAAAAATTTAACAAATGAACAGTGGTTATCTATTTTTATATAACCACTATTCACTTCTTCATATTAAAATACTAATATAATTTCTCTCTGCCACTCTCTCTATCATAAATTTATATTTTGCCCCCATTTCTTTTTTCATGTCGCAAACCGTTTCAAAGTTTTAGTCTAATAAATAATTATAAAATAAATTTTCCTTTCTTAATAAATAATTTTTTATCATAATAAATATAAAAAAATTCATTCTTCACTAATTTTAAAAATACGACAGTTGGAATAAAACAAAATTTTAAAAATATGACTGTTAGAAAAAGATAATTTAAAAAATTTGAATTTTTAAGATAAGACAAATATTCAAAAATATGATTGTTACGAATATTCAAAAATATAAAATATTAAAGAAAGAATAGAGAAATATTTGAAAAATAATATTTTAATAGAATAGTAAAAGTAGATGGTTAAAATAGAGAAGCTGCTGAGGATGTTTTTTAAAAGTTAGTAGTTAAAATAAAGAAGTGTACTTTTTGGTTAAAGTAGAGATCCAAATATGAATAAACTGTTAATAATGGTCTGATCTCGCCTGTCGTGCCGATTGCAAAATATGCGTTAACTTTTTGAAACATAATCACGTGAAGGATAAGGGACTCAGAACGCTACCTAGATACTCGAACCTTCCGAAACAACGACTGATAAAAGTGGATTCAACTTTTGTTTTAAACCGCAAAAACCAGAACCTCAATCGGTCCCAAACAAGCCCTCAAATAGTCAGTGGTGATATTGTCATGTATCGTGCTTCTCTTTTATAAGTGAAATTAGCGGCCGATTTCAAAGAATGAAACTCACCTCAGAAACATAGTGGCTCCTTCAGCTTCACGTTAACTACTTCAATATCTCAAAGGAATCCACTGGCCTCAATTTATACATTAATTTGTTCACGTCAATAAAATAAATACGTAATTAAAATACTTCAAGTCATCATATTTTTTAAACAACTCATGCCTCACTTAAAATAATTATATAGTCCACTTACCTCATGTGCGTCCACCAGTACTATTCTTTGGCAGCAAATTTCTTTTGACTAAATAATTTTCAACATAATATCGAATTCTTTTATTTTTATTTTTATATGTACATATATTTTCTGTTTTACATCCCGCTTGATTTTTTAATTGTTTTCCCTAATACATTTAGAATAAATATATATCGTGGCTCAGCCATTGGATATTTTTTATTACGTGGCATGCATCCGGCTAACAATGGGATAAAATTGGAGCCTTTAATGGGGGAGGTGAGCACTAAATAAAAATTGTGCACTTAGATTAAAACTACCTAATTATCTCTCTCTTAATTTTTTCACTAGTTTATTCTCTCATTTCCTTATTTCTCATCACTTTCCTTCATATTTGGAAATTACTCTCTCTCTTATTTATAATGAATTGAAATTATCTTCAATTTGTACGTAGTCTATATCTTATTTAAATAAAGATAAACACAACAAATTATTTGAATGCTATTGCAAACTTGATTGATCTCAATTTCCTGTCCATTAGTTTCTTTGTCGCGCGTCTGAGGATTTTTGTGGATCCTTTACATCTATGGACCCTACTCTGCAGGGCCCTTTGTGGACCAATTTAGGCCTCTTGAGGAGTTCCCTAATGGGTACGGGTGTTATCATGATCGAGATCAGGGTTATGTTCGTTTTGAAAAAAAATGTAGTATTTTAGAAAAGTTATGAATTTTTATGTTGAATAGTATTTTATTGGTGTTTGTGTAAATAAGAGAGAGAAATGATTTGATGTAATTGTTTAATAAAAAAATATTTGAGTTATGTGAAAAAGTATAGAGAGAGAAAATTTATGTTGAATACAAAATTAAAAAATTATTGGAGATTGAATAAAATGTATTGGTTTTTGTGTTTGAATTCTGAATATGTTCGGGAGTAGATTTGTGAATATACTTAGAATCCTGAAAAAAGTGTGAAAACGAACATATCCCCTTCGGTGTTCCCCCGCTTGCCGTGCTTAACAAGAAAAGAAAAGTAGGATATGTAAAGACCTTGTGGTTACGACTTACGAGCCTTGGCATGATTTTTCCAAGGACAACTTTTGAATTACAATTTTCGACTTTATTTATTTATTTTCCATTCAATTTATTGCAGTTCCCTACACCGCCTAGACTATGAGCCCGACCTGACGACAGTACTGCAGTTATAGAACTTCATATCAAGAAATAAAACACAAAGGAAGATTACCATTGTCAGTCATATAAAAATTAATGCCGTTTGATGGTTATGAAGTAAAGACCGGTTATCTACACGTGTATTCACCGTACGTCTTCGTGATATTTGCGGTAAGTTTTTTATTTATTTAAAGAGTAATTAATAATTGAACTAAATGACAGAAACGGTCAGAAAGATCCAAACCAGAAAAGAGGGAGCAAATTATTGTTTTGACTCTATATTGGGAAAAGATCACCGAGGCGGCCGGAGGATAGTATAAAATTAGCACTTTTGATTCATCTTCGCCTTTGATTGGACCTGCAGAATATAGTAGATGGTGTGATCTGAGACAGATCATATAGTTCAAGAAGTGCTCGGGCTCCAGACTGCGCAGCTGGAAAGTTGCCATTCCCTGCCACATATTAATATGAACTTCTCAATACCAATCATGAAAAAAAAGAAGCTCTTCAGGATATAATTGCTAATTCTGGTCAATAATTTTGCCTATATATATATATAAAATGACAAGATATATAATTGTGAACTACGTAACTGTATCTAATATATATATATATATATATGTACGTGTGTATGTATGTACGAGTTCAATTGATCGATCGACTTCATAATAATTTTGGCATGCAGGGTTAATTGAAACATGGCATGCAAAGATAGACAGCGCTAAAAGTTAAAACTTGATTAGGGCACAAGAGTAAAAATGAGCTCCAAACTATATAAGCTTGTAGGGGTGAAGCCCAAGAGTAAGCCTGTAGGGGTGAAGCCCCACTATTTTGTACAAGCAAAAAAAAAAGCCAAAAATCAATGTGTTCTTCCATATCTATATATCCTCACTCCCTCTTCCAAAGTTAGCTCTACTTTAAAGCCTTACTCCCGGACTTTGTGTCCTTGTGTTGTAAATTCCTCTTCCAACAGGCGGAGTAGTAATTAAGATCGTGCTTTCATGTGCTACATTGATCATCCCCGAACCTTTTTTTCCCCTAGTATTTCTCGCTTTTCTGTGTGAAAGGCAGACTTGATTCGAATTATCAGTGAACAATATATGCATGATCATCTTATCTTTGTTTCTCTATATTCTCTTTGAGGGTACACAAACACAAGAAGGTATGTATAATGTATTACTTAGAAAAAAATGTATGTATAATAATGTATTAGTGATCCCTTGATAGGAAAGGCAATCGCCACCAGGTGAGCCGATTTCTAATTTTTGGCCACTACCACCGTTAGGTGCGATAACCGGCCTTTAGGCCTTTGACAGTGGTGGGAGTTGGTTACCGCTATCATTAAGGGGCCCATTTTTTGTTTGCACTTTTTTGGCCATTGGCTCAATATTTTTAGTGCAAACTTAGTTGTAATGCCTTTTCATGCCACTCATTACATTTCTAAAATGATAAATCCACAAATTTAGTTAAAGTTGTATTAATTTTTTTTGTTTTGAACTTATTTATTATCAAATAATATAAGCATTTTGAGCCAAATAAAATTTATACAATAAACTGCTAAATCAAACAAAATTAAACAACATCTTAAAAGAAAGTAGGATAAATCTAATCCAAATCACACCAAAATCAATAATCTAAGCTATTTTTTTTTTTTAAAAAAAAAATGAAATTCTTGATTTTAGGGGAACCCGCCAAAGCGGTGCCGGTATCCCTTGTAACGGAGAAAATCCCAGCACACAAATTTTTTGACCACCGGCACCGTCACCGCCATATAGCAGGTTCCGAGTTGGAATTTTTCTGCTCCCTTGAACAGCCCTACGGAAAGCTATAGGCTTCTATACGAGGGCTATTAGAGTTTCGTTGAACGTTATTGCATGTAAAATCAATACCTGCTGCCGGATAAAGTTCGGTCGACGGGGACAAGTTGACGTCTATTACTTGCCCGAATTCAGGTCGACGACGTTGCAATTGACTTTCATCCACCACACCACTTCTGGAGTTGAGATGATCATCGAAATCCGTGTTTGGTCCGCGAAATAGAGTTGGAGGTGGCGGTAAAACTTCAACCAAATGTTGCTGCTGCCCTCTGGAAAAAGAACAAAAAGAGGAAGGAAACATATGGTTTCTGTACATGCAAGAAGAAAATTGGACTAATGCAGTATGATTCTGCTACCAAATCCAACATTAATTAGCACCTCAGAGGAAGAAGGCCATTTGAATCCAAAAAATTCCGGATCTGAACTTGTGGATCTCTTTGAGGAAGCCAGTCCAGCATATTTGTTGGATTTTCTGGTGCGATACCGCGTACATCAGCACTGTTTGGAGGCACCTAATCACATTGGCATGAAAATATTACACAGCTGTTTTCGTTTTCTTGTTCTTCCTAGCTAGTTCTATTGAAAAAGCTAATCACGTACATCTTTGCATATTCTTTTGCATCTTTTTACTAATGATTTCATAGACTTCCATGGCATACCGTTGAAGCAGCTGTTGGTGCGCCAGATGAGTTGTACTTTCCCTCCAGAACTTGCTGTTGCATCGTATATTGCCTCATAAGCTATGGCATATAGATCAGGGTAAGTGGAGGAAAAATGTAAGTGGTATCTCGCGAACCTTGCTCATATGCACACGTCTCAAAGTTTCTTCAAGGATTTGCTCTCGATACTCTGCCTCACACAATGTCGTGATTTCAGAAGGATCTCCTTCGTATATTCTTCCAAAAGTAGATAACATTAATGAGATTCAATTTCTACTTTCCCGTCATCTACAGCTTCAACATAATTACTTGAAAGAGTTTTACACTCAGTCTCGCTGATGCAAATAAATGTTTACCTTAGTCGGTTTTCCATATCTTCCAATTGAGCCTTACACCTAAGGATGTCTTGCTGAATCTCCTGTACTTAGTTGTGTAGGATTCTCAACAGTGAAAGAAAGAAAGCAGACAAATATATCTCAAAGAAAATTGAAAACTAGTTCTCATGCATAAGCTACCTCGAGTAGAGAATCAGAACTCGTTGGGCTGCCTCACAGGACACCGAAAACAAATGAAATCATGTTAAAAAGGAGAATCCAGGAAATCTATCCATCACTCAGACAGCAGTACTGCCTGGGACTAAAAACATTCACAAATCACAATAATGAAAGAGTCAGGGGCTCCGGGAAAAGGAGAAACCCAAACCTGGCTTCTTGATGGGTTCGATTTGCTTCACCCCTCAGCTTACCAAGGGCCCGTTTTAGAAACTGCAGATATGTGATCCTCTTCAACAAATTCATCAACAAGCCTTAAAACAAGGGGACCTAGCGAGGGTTTATGTTTGGGTGCTTACCTCCTGGTTGTGCAGCCTTTACAATTGCATGGTAACGTGAAAGCAGAACCATCGCAGACATTCAGAAAAGGGAAAACGAAACCCAAGAAGAAAGAAAAGAAAAATCACCATTAACACCACCAGAGCAAAGTTATGCTAATTTAAAACTATGAGAATCAGCATGAACTCCTTACCGTCCTCGCTCAGGCTCAGGAAGATTTATATAGCGTGTCAGGATATCTTCAATGCTTCAGGAAACCAAAGAACGGATAGCGTTACTCACACTGAGTGGAAGACTACTATATAATTTAGCTTACACGCATAACAAGAAGGACACAAGGACTACAGATTCTTTAAGTCTCTTTCTCACATCCCATATGTCCGTATACGTTCTTATGTGCGATATATCATACAATTTTACGGAAAAAAAAATCCAGAGAGAAAGCAACAAACCAACAACGGCCAGAGGCGAGAAAAAAAAAACAAGCAGTATCACAATTACAGAGCACAGGAAGTTTATGAGCTTATGAGGTAAGTGTAATAAGGGAAGAGAAATCCAAGACCCACGTCGCAAACGGACCTCTTATTATTTCCAGAGAAGTGACTGACTCTTCCTGATGGTGAGAACATGATGAGAGCTATATCAACATCACAGAGAACAGAGAGTTCATACGCTTTCTTGATAAGTCCATTTCTCCTTTTTGAGAAAGTGACCTGCCTATTTGTCGTGTTCTCAATCCTCTTGATCTGAAGCTTCACTCTCCCCATCTCTTTACTCTCTGTCTCTGGGGTTGCTAATTTGCCTCTCCCCTCTCCTCCGTTTCTCTCTCTCTCTAATCCTTTTTGGAGGAAGCGTACGCCTTTCTTTTCTATGGTGAATTGGTGATAGAGAAAAGCAGGAATTATTTTTCGGAAAGAGGATCAAATCTTTCAGCCACATACACCTGGAGGTATTGATGGATCATGGATCCCACATAAATGCTGTTGGAAAATATAATAAGAAGAAAATGAGGTTAAAATGTAAGGAGAGCATGTAGAGCACTGCGAAGAGGAGGGAGGAAGAAAACCAGAGAAGATAAGTTTTGTCACTGTCAGGCCATTCATAGAAGATGCCGAGAGAGAGAGAAGTCAGAAGTGCAACTGTGCAAGGCTTACTTAGGAGTTAGGGGATCAGGAAGGTGGTCGTATACGTCTAAGCTGGTACTCCTTATAATTTAGAGACTTAAGTGTTTTGGGCGCACGGTAGTGATGTTATCAAAAAGGACAGATGTCTCCTCTTATCTTCTCCCATTTTCGAATTTAGAATCGGGGGTACCTGTAACTTTTCGGCATCTAAAGTAAGGTGTTTATGTCCAAAAATTTCTATAAAAAAATAACTCTACCTGCAAAATACGTTCATGTAATTTTCATTTCTATAAAAAAATAACTCCACCTGCAAAATACATTCATGCAATTTCCACCGTATGGTGTTCTTACACTGCGTGACTGCATTTTGATGAGTTAAGTGCATTCCGGAAGAAATTGGATGGCAAGTTATAGCGATAAATATAGGGATACAGAAAAAGAGAGTTAAAAACAACAACAGCGATGTAGAGACAGTACGAGCTGAGAGCATCTTCCAGCTTTACTATCTTTCTATTTATTTTTTCTGATTATTCCTGTTTACTATCTGATCGAAGTTAGAACGCACGGGGGAGTGGGGTACGTGTGAGTGTGACTGTGTGAGGGCCAATTAGCAAATAGAGATCCAGTGACGAGAGTGACCTTTCATTTATGGTTTTGGGCGTGGTAGAAGAGGACGGTCCACGGCCACAGGTCTGAGTAGCGGGCCATGTTGTAAAAGCGACACGAAAATTAAAGAAAGAGATACCAAGAATTTACTTGGTTCGGCCCCAATCCGGCTTACGTTCATTCCAGAGCAATTTTATTAAGAACGCTTAAGAAAATCACTCTACCCGCCCAATACAATAGTCACACCACGCTCTTTTTTTTTTTTCTCTCTCTGCCCAACGCTCACGTCTCACTCCACTTTTCTCCTATAACATAAGTCTCTATTTATAGGAAAAAATACAAAGAAAAACCCTAAGAGAAAAATCTAAACTTGGAGTTGGGAGGAAGTAAACTTCCTTTCCATGCGTCCTTTTATTTCAAGTCTACCTTATAATCCATTTATGAAATCTTTTCGGTTGAGTGCATCTCGGGCTACCATCAGTAGAACCTTCCTGAAACTTTGGTGTCTGTTGCTCCCACTTGCTCACCACCCCTTACATCCTTCTTCTACTGGCACTCCAACCTCGTCCTTGTCACTAGACGACAACCCACACTCTCATTCGAGTGTCCTGCACCCCCGCTTAGTGTGCTAGCATCCCCTGCTTGTGCCGTCGGACCCATGTAGAACAGTATCACCCCCTGCTCTTGCATCTCCACTGGCTAGTACCAAGCATCTCCGCGTGCTACATGATGTCGGGGTCATCAATCACCAGTAAGGCTTCTGATGATTTCTCTTTCTTTGTTTTGTACTTTGGACAATTCAGTTTTATATGCCCATCTTGGTCACAATAGAAGCAGGTACTCTTGCGACCCTTACCTTCGGCTTCGTCTCGATCTCCTCTACAGGCTGGTGCCCTCAAATATATGATCGAACTACTTTTAATTTTCGGACCTTCTCTGCTTCCCCCCGAAAAACTACTCTGGCCCCTCGAACCTGGCTCTGATACCACTTGTTGGGAAAAGTGGCACGAAAATTAAAGAAATGGACACCAAGAATTTACGTGGTTCGGCCCCAATTCAACCTACGTCCACCCTAGGACAATTTTATTATGAACGCTTAAGAAAATCACTCTACCTGCCTAATACAATAGCCACACCACGCTCTCTCTCTGCCCAACGCTCACATCTCACGTCCACTTTTCTCCTATAATATAAGCCTCTATTTATAGGAAAAAATACAAAGAAAAACCTAAGAAAAAACCATAAACTTAGACCAACAGCCCGTGTCCTCGTCATCTTGTGTTCTTCGAACTTCTCATTCTCCACTCACTCCTAGACTCGGCGAGCGGCACGTATTAATTAAACCCTTGACGGCCGTTCTCTCGAGGCACGTTGGCCCCAGGCACACCACAAACTCTGTCCACGTACCGCTCGACCTCTTTCCAGGATTCCGCGGTGGTAGAACTTAAAAGATGCCCGTACCTAGTGATATCAGACCTGCACATATCCAAGAAACATGTGCAGCATACGTATGGAACTTTCTTTTTCCCCCCCTTCCCTCAGCAGTCAGCAGATACATACAAAAGTTGTTATTGATATTAGAAAGCTAGGGGCTTTTTGGATGGGAAATTGAACGATAGATATACGTAAGCACACTGCACAAGTGCACATTGAGCAACTTTAGTCAAAGACTACTATGGTACTTCAAATTTCCAAAAGCCACATATACCAACCTGCAGATTTTTTTTTTGGACATCCCTAAATTGTGCAGTGCCGAACCCTATCATTTAAGTTTGCGAGTTTTGTTGTCATGGAGAATCAAACTAGGGTTTGCCAGTTGACCGATGGTGCCCCTGACTAACTCATCTGCCTCTGGGGATCCACTTGCAGCTTTGTGCAACTCGTGTTCTAGGTTTTTTCTTTTCGCATTTGTCTTCTCTTCTTGTTTTTATGTTTTGCTAATTATCTTTCGTTGGGTAGGTAAAATATTATTAGGGATTCATCTCGGAACAAACGTTATTTTTATTGTCTGTTTTTCCTCTTGGCACTGATCTTACGCTGTTACTTCTAGTGATATTTGTTAATTATCTTAGTTTTAAATTTAATTTTGATTGAACTTTTTTATGCTGTTACTTCTAGTGATATTTGTTACTTTATCTACTATTATAAGAGATGGTCGTAAATGTCACATTCTAAATGAAAGCAACTAATTAAACGTAAGAAGACACCAAAGACTAAGTGCTAAATAGAAACTTGCAGATAATTTCAAACAACTATAGTATACTTTTTTTTTAGTGTGCAAGTATGAAATAGATGTACAACTTAGCATATGTTCACCTCGCCTGAAATTTTGGACGCTTATACGCCTGAGGAAGCAGCGGCTATATATATATATTGCCCTAGTCATCTCCAATAGAGGAAGGGTTGTCGGGCTCATGATTTAGTGGAGACAGGCTCGTTCAATATCTAGGTCCTTCCGAGTTTATCTAGAAGCCACCTGGTTTTTACATCCAACCAAAGCCTCCCAAACCTTTTTTGCTATTTTGTTCATAGGCCTACTTCTTCTCGGCGCTTTTTTAGCTCAAGCCCACTATCATACCCTGGCCTGAGCCTGAGCTAGCCGTGGCCTTTGCGCTACAGTAATATCATAGAGGATTGCGGATCCTTCAGGTTTACAAACTCATTTTGCGACGCGTGGGCTTGGCGAACACGCCCACCTTCACAGGACTGCTCGGCCACATCATCAATGTTGCCGCTCTGAAGCGTGAGCATTCCTGCTTGGTTTGCTTCTATTTTTATATTTTTTTTCCCGGTCTGCTTCTCTTTTCAATGGCTATGCCGGCCCCAAACCAAAGCATTCCTGCCGGTGACTATGTATGAGACGGATGTCCTCTGAGAATAATCGATTAAAAGAGCTAGAATACAAGAAAGCTTCATGGCCCATCCATGGGGAGCATAATATAATCACATCTCTGTGGATGGTTATAATCTGGGATACAAAAGCAGTAAATTACGACTAAAAGTGTCTCCAAGATCTAATTATGTTCCTCCTATGAAACTTGATTGAATAGTAGTTGGGAAAAGCTACGAAATCAGCACTTTTGACTTCCAATTTCCTTCGGAATGAATAGTTTTTATTTATTATGGAACTTCTACTATTATAAAATGCTCATGCATGATTAAATCGATCTGCGAATATAAGCAATTATTTGAGAACTGTTGCCTCAAGGACTTCGGTTGGGTACTGGGAATAGCCCTCCCTCTACCCTTCAGATTGCCTAGAGGCTAAATCGTGAGAACGCAACTTACAAAGTCTACAATAGTTAGAAAGTTTAAAATGTATTTTAATTGTAAAGTCCGGCAAAATACACAACTGTAGCGGGCCTGGTAGGATGTATGCATTGTGTTTCCACAAAACTGTTGTCTAATTTTTCTACATTTGAATATATAGATATCAGTAGTTATAAAAACATCAAATGAGCGTCTCTAATAGAACAAGTAAAATTGGTTCTAATATGGCAGGATTACTTCCTGTCCTTTTTTTTATTTTTTATGTTAATCCAAGTCTTATGTTTGGAACATGACGGGATGAAACTTTATATTGAAGAGCTTGACCACTGTATTTTGAGGAACCTTTGAGCCTGACAACTCTCAATCTTCCTTAACCAGTTAAGATCATCTAAATGTTGCAAACTTACCTCTCTTGAGAGCAGATATATGTCGCAAAATTGATTTTAACTTATAATTAGGAGGCTCACTATGACATTATCCCAAAATATGACTAGAGAAAACAATAAAAAGAAAAAGAAATCCAACATTCATTCTGCCTAAACAAGTCCAGAAAGTAACTACATAGCACCAGTTGACAGAGCTGCATAATGAAATTGCAGATATTTGTTTATGGATGCCAAGAGACAAAAAGGAAGACTTTCTGATACTGAATCTTAAAAGTTTTAATGGGGGTCATATGAAGTTGGCCTAGGGTCGATACCCATAGGCCTATTAAAAATATATATATATAATTTTTTTTGGAACAATGCCGACACCCTTCGCACCCCCTCGTTCCGCCCCTCTATTAGGCCGAACTCAGCGACACCTAACGTTCAAAAAAAACCTTGCCATTCTGTTACCCGCCAATCACCCTAAAACAGTTAGTTGAACTGACTGAGATAGCATAACTCCCCCCCCCCCCCCGGCCCTTCCAAACCTACTAGTCTCCTCACTCTTTCTTTAGTCCAAGAGACCAGTAGCTAGCTCATCTCGGCCCTCTCCCACCCAAAATCGCTCCCAAACCTTTCTCCGTTTTCGTATAGAGACTAGAGTGGCAATGTACAGGCCGGTGGCGACTCCTTGGCCGAGCCATTCTGGGCGGTGGCAAGAGACATGGGCCCGACTGCTGGTTCCTCTGACCATTTGGCTTTGTGGCATGTAATTTGACATCTTCTTTAGCGATTGCCTTTCAGTTGACCCTTCAATCTCAAAAATGGATTTGTTTTCCTTTTGCCTTTTGCAGTTTCGGTGAGCCTCCGATATGGGTATTTCGGGGATTGCCGTATGGTGCTTGGACCGAGCTCATCACGGCTGATGCAGGCAAGTTCTGTATTTGTGGAACAAGTTGAAGTCAGAGATGATGATAAGAAAGGGGTCCTTCTTTACGCCTTCACGGAGAAACCTGAGTTAAGCTACCAAGCAAATTGGAGTGTCTCAGACTATGTGATTGTCGGATCCAACGCCCGCAAGGTAGCAAATGAAACTTCTGTTCTGCCTTCTTCTTCTTCTTCCGTCGCTTTTTTTTTGTCTAAATAAAGTACAGTGACTATAAGTTCAGAGAGATTGAAATGCTCTTATCTTTTCTCTTTGTTTTCCTTTTCTTTTTCCCCAGGGATTCTCCTGGTGGATGAACAAGGGATCAACAATCAGTATAAGATGGGAGGCTCCAACTCGAGCTTTAAATCAACTGGAAGTGATTATGATTAAAGGTTCTTTCAGCTCTAAGAACACTCTCCTAGAATGGGAAACTAGAATGTCGGATTAACTTGTGAAAGATGAATGCATACTTTTACAGGAGAGCGGAAATTCCAACAGCTTTTACCGAAAGTGACAAGTTCCCCTCATGCCCTTGATCTCAATGAACCAGTGAACGGTAACCAATCAGCTTTTGTTCAGTATACACTGAAGTAATTTTAAGCTTTTGTTCAATCAGCTTTAGCAGATCAATACAATATGATCTTTCCATGTGCAATCAAATTGCTTTGTAGTTGGTTTCTTCCATTGCTATATAGGTCTTGAAAAACAAGAAATAAATCGGTTTCTGAAATTTCACTCAATTATGTTCTGTTCCTCGAGTGCAAAACACATTAACTGAAAGTAGAACAAACAACGGAGGTTGGAAGACCAGTAGACAAATTTATGCATAAATGCGATGTGTATTTGGCCAGGTAAAGGAGCTGAATACAGAATCGAGGAAGATGACAGGTATTACCTTGGAGTCATAAACACGAATCCTAGAAGCATAATTATGACCGTGAGTGTCAATGTTTCAGCGACGATGTATGATACTTCTAAAGCAAAGGGCATGTGTTCGACAATAAGGGGTTCGTGCCGCCTCAACCTTCTCTTCCCCAATACTCACTATGTCATACTCGCCACACCCAACAACGTGAGGCCTCATCCCCATACCTACTAGTGCAATTTTCTCAAGTATTTGACAGATTTTCCCAAGCTAAACCAGCAAATTCGTTTTTGCAGGGGGGTCTGGGTGGAGGGTACATTGAGCTTTCATTTGTTGCTCGTGTAGTAACATACATTGCAATCTTAGGTACAATAACAGAGAAGAGCCAGGAAAAAAAAAGTACCTACTCTTGCAAAGAAATCTGTGGTCTTACTTCTGTGTTAACTTGCAGGATTTATTGTGATCGTTGTTTTTCTGATACTGAAATACCTTGGAGCCTGCGAGGGTGACACTACCATAGTAGACCTGACTGTACCGGAAGAACGGGAAGTAAGAGAGACTGACCCTATAATGCCGGCGAAGCCAATTCCATACACATATGGGACAGGTGAAGAAGAAGAGGATTCAGGAGCATCTAGTAGCTCTTCAGAGGAACTATATGATGCAAAGTTGTGCGTAATTTGTTACGATGAGCAACGCAACTGCTTCATTGTTCCTTGTGGACACTGTGCCACCTGCTATGAATGTGCACAGAGGTAAGTATATAAAGAGTTCCATAGCCTGTGTAAATGTATGTGTTAAGAGCTCTGATAGGGTTCCTTTTGCAGGATTATGGAGGGGGAGAGCAAGCTGTGTCCAATATGTCGACGACTTGTTCACAAAGTGAGAAGATTGTTTCATTCTTAGAGGTAAATAATTGAGCATGTGAAATCTATCATTATGCTTGTGAAGACTGAGGAGATTACATACCCGGAAAGAAGAATTTTATTTACGTGGAAAAGTGCGTCACAATAGATTTTAGTGCCCAAGTTCAAGGCCTAACTCCAAAAATTTTCGAAGATGGAGTTGAATTTCTCGGATCGAGCCACATGGAACTGACTGACATCGACTTTTAGTTCAAGAACAGAATCATGCAGAATTCTCTGTTCACAATAACAGATGTTTTATGTTTGCTATTATCCTTGCTCTGTTTTTCTTCTTCTTCTTGTTTTCTTGTAAACAGTATTTTTGTTATTCAACTTGTTGTAATGCAGCTTGGGCCAGCTTGGTTACCAAGAGTGTTACTTTTTTTGCACATTTTATAGGACAATATCAAACAGGTTCCCAAATCTCATTATGTAAACTAATCTTTTTATAGCAATGAACCTTCTAACTATTATTTTTGTGTACTACAACATTCAATATTATCGTACTAATTGTGGGACAGTATGAACCCTATAATATTTAATGCATATTGTATCTCTCTCTGAATTTGATCATTCAATTTAAATAGCTAATTAGAGAGGATACTGATCTAGAGAAAGGTATTGCAAATAAGATATACTATGCTTATAATTGTTTAACACATGAATGAAGAATTGTCCCTAATAAATGTTGGATATTTAATTGAAATTGAGATGAGTAGTTCGAAGATTATGTGCATTCATCACTTGTTTGAGGTGCATTATCTGATAATAAAAAATTTCTATTGAAAAATTCTTTATAAGGGATAGTGTAGATTTTATTGAGGTGTGAAAAAATGCGGAGATAAATGATTTGATAAAGTTTTTTTTAATGGAAAAGATGTTGGAATTTGTGAAAAAGTGTATGTGGGTACCAAACATAGGCCGCACTTTAAATAATTAATTTTTTCGCAATGTGTGAATTAGATTGTTTTGGAATTAAACTTAAGATGGACGAAAATAAGCAAAAATAATACAGCATTAAAGAATAGAGCATGATGTGGGAAGAGAAGCCTCAACCATGAACACTATCTTTTTTTCTCTGGAAAAGGAAGGAAATCCGTTACGTTTGGTCTTGGTGCATTGGGCCCAGACGGATTTGCCTCCTCAAAAGCTAAATCCCAACTTTGCTCCTGACCTTCGGAGCCAAATGTCCTTCTTGGCCCAAAGCTAGGCTTGTGAACCTAATAAATGAAGAGATGATTTGAATTAATTTTTTAATATATTTTTTTGTAAAAAAAAAAGATAATTTGACGCAAACACCACTATGACAGATGAATTCTTGATGAAAAAAATGTTCTTTTGAAACTGTAGGGATTTATTAGATGATTTTGAAAATCAAGAGACCAATATTTTTTAGGTAACAAATGAAACCGTGCACCAATTTCAGGCAGTTCTTAGAGCAATTAGGGAGTACACATTGATGGGAGAGAAATAAATCGGCCCGGCCCAGGTCCAGTCCAAAAACTGTGAAGAGAGAACCGCAGCGAAAGAACCCCAAGGCAGCAAAAAAGGGCCCAAGGGTCCGTGGTGGGCCAAAATCTGCTTCAAACCCACTTAAAGAATCGTTTCGGCTGAGGACCCAGTAAGGTGCGCCGGTCCTAGGCCGCCACCACTAGAGTAGCCTTCAATGATAAGAGTCTCCCCTGCACACGTTATAAAACATATCGATTCTAATAGGGTGTTCACCGGTACCGGCTATGGTGACCAGCAGAACGATCTTCACTATCACTTGTATGTTGGTGTGGCTTTGGTGGGAGTAGGTAGTTATAGTTAAATCAGAACATTCTACATCGAGTAGAAGTTCATATGGTCACGTCCAAAAGACTAATTTTCACTCTTTTGCTTAGAAAATAAAAAGTAAAAATAAAAGATAGACGGTATTTTCCGCCGTACACTATGCCGCCTATCATCACTTTATACAGAGGTAGACTGAGGTCATCCCACCTACAAAAACTCTGTACACATGAGAAACATACCTAAGAAAAAACTCCTAAAAAAACTCACATCCTCTAATTTAATCATTGAAGTCTGACTCCAAGGGGAAGATCTCTTCACTCTCTCTTGTCTCGCAGGTTTTCCCACCCAGAGATCAAAGGCCGTCCATCGCACTTCGATTGGGGCAGATTTGTTTTGGCTTCATAACACAAAGCAATTTCAAGGTCTAAATGAACCGAACCTTAATAAATGAGAAGTAAAGAACTCAGTGGCTTGCATAAGTTGCCAAGTATAATCCACCGTATCTCGTACATATCTCGAAGGTCTAATGTAACAGATGGAAACACATCTTTTGAGATGTTATATATAGCAAGCGTGACAACTACCACACAAATAGCGGGGTCTCTGCTCTGCCAAACACTATGAAGTGCAAATGTGTATAGTCTGGATCTAGTAGGATGAAATGGGTTTCCACCGGATGAAGTTTGATGTATCCAGCCACGCCAGGCTGACCCTCAATGATTTTTCAAGTTGTGTCCTCTTCCTAATGCGTTCTGCTGTTTTGGAGAAGAGATGTGATTTTGTTGTCTAAACTTAGTAAATTTATTGGTTAGCTCACGCACCATCTCTAAAAGGATCTAACTCTTTGAAGAGGTGATGAAGTTTTTTAAGCTGTTGCATGGCAGCCCAAAATTCTCTAAAAAAATGGAAAGATATTTGCAACTTCGTGAAAAAAGTCGGAAATGTCTGGAAATGTTTTGCTACTTAAAAATCTGGAGAGGCTTCATATTTGACCGGAAGTATCTAGACATTATTTTAACCGACATAAGTGCACTACGGATTTTCTTATTATATTATAGTAAAATATTATTATTTGTATTGGATTTCGAATTTTGATTTTATTTAAAAAGTGTTTAAATCGGTTATCTTTTTAAAAGTGTTTAAATTTTAGGTTAAATATCTCCACAAGTTTATGGGGTTTGACCTATTCTCAGATTGGCCCCGGGGTTCATTTTTTCCTAAAAGTATCCCTAAGTTTGGATCCAATCTCATACACATCTTGTCCTCAACTTAATAGACGAAATTACAAACCTGGCTAACTACTTACAAGTGTAAATGAACAGCTCGGTTAAAAAAAAATTCAAAAGAGTAAATAAAAAGCCACGTTTATATAATCAGGTCAAAATTCCCCCCGAAATCCCAAAATCCCCAAAGCCAACCTATAGCCGAACCCTAAGGACCCGAAAGGTTCTCTTCTTCGTGAACCCATCGTGAACCTAGTGTGAGAAGGCAGCAAAAAAGGGAGGCTTAAACAAGAAGGTATTTCTGAGAACGAACATTCTGGTGCTTCTGATGGACAGATCATCTACCCACACAGGCGGATCTAGCCAGGGGCAGCCGCTCCCCATTGCCCCAAAAATCTCTAAAAAAAATTTATTTTTTATTTTTTTAATATGGGCCGCCCCCTTAGAAATTTGATTCATCCTCAAACACTGTTTGGCTTAAGAAAATAGCAGTTGAGTTCAAGAATATACTGCTGCCCCACTAACTATCAACCGATACTCTAGAGGTTTAGTTAATGGTTTGAAGGAGCAGATATAACTGATTTGTTGTTGTTACCTTAAAGTGCGTACTGGCCAACACTATTTTGATGGGTCCAAATTAAAATTTTTTTGTGAACAAAATAAAATTCAGATTTTAGGTAGGGGAAAGAAAATAAAAAACAGTACATGAGGAAAAAACAGGTGCACTTGTAAATTATAATTTATCATTTTATTTTTTCTTAAATTCAAGGAAACCCGGATCTCACCATTTCATCTACCTCTCGAGGTCCAGTTAAAGATAGCGAGAGGAGTAGCTCGAAAAAATGCCGACATCCACGAGAAGAAACACATTTATGGCTCCATTAAACCCGCAATGTCTCCTAAACACTGACATGGAGCCCATAATCACCGACTTTGGGCTCGAGCACCTCCTCTTAGGCAACACCAGCCACAAAACAAGTAGTTCAACCCTATTTTTGGCAGATCAAAGATTAATGATAGCCAGTAATACTCGTGAGGGCATCCAAGACCTCTCCATTACTGGTGCTGTGAAGATTGTTGAGACAATCACAACAAAAAAAAACCACCTATAGCGGCGGTCACTGTAGCGGCGGTCACCAAAACCGCCGCTACAAGATATTTTTAGCGGCGGTTTTAGTCAACCGCGGCTAAATGGGGTCTATAGCCGCGGTTTCTATAGCCGCTGTCAGTGATCGCGGCTACAGAAACCGCAACTATTTCTTTTTGTTAGCCGCGGTCTCTATAGCCGCGGTCAGTGACCGCGGCTACAGACCCAATATAGCCGCGATTTTGAATAAACCGCAGCTATATGTCAGTGCCTATAGCGGCGGTCAGCGGACCGTCGCTATAGAAAGAGGGTCTACAGCGGCGGTCAACAAGACCCTATTTTTAGCTGTTTTCCCTCTCAAAAACCTATTTTTAGCTATTTTAGCTATTTTTGCTCGGTTTGTGGTTTTTTTTGGGACATACACGATTATTTTGAATTCGTTATTGTGAGATTAATTAGCTTATACAATTAAAGTACATAACTTAATATCTGATCATAATTTTTATGGTACTTTATATTTTTAAATTATAAATATTATATATTATTACTATCAACTTGTTTTAATTAAAATTATTACACTAATTTTAAAAACTATTAAATAATATGCTATGTATTTTCTAAATATAAAATTATTACTAAATATAAAGATTTTCAAATACTATTATAATTTATTAAACACACATAATTAAAAAATATAAACTATTTTAGAAAAACTACAAATTAAGGAAAAAAAACTTGTAAATTTCCCGCCCCCACCTCCCCCGCCTTTTTTTCCTCACAGTTTTCGCTTCCTGCTACTTAGGTTAAAAAACCCCCCTCTTTTTTCAATTCTCAGTTTCGTCTCTTCTCTCCTCTCCTCTCTCCGTTTGCTCTCTCTCTCTCTCTCTCTCTCTCTCTCTCTCTCTCAGACGGGCATTTGTTGTCATTTGGGAGTTATCGAACGTCTCTTCAACCCAGCTCCCATTTCCTCATTCTTCATTTTCTGACGAAATTTTTATAACCAGTATCTAACATTTCGTTCCTTTGTTGTGTTTCTTTTATCAAGCAGAAAGATTTGGGGTTCTCTGCTCTTGCGTCGAAGTCTACATTTTCAGTTCCGAAATGCAGGAGAACGATGTCCAAGAAAATTTGTTCAGTCATGGCACCGCAGCAATCGGAACGCAAGCCTCTCCTCTCTCCGTTTGCTCTCTCTCTCTCTCTCTCTCTCTCTCTCTCTCTCTCAGACGAAAATTTGTTCCTCTTGCTGCTGTTAGTTCAATCTATCAACACAAGGTATTTTCTTTCCTTTCATTTCCAGTGCCCATTCTGTGACCCTTGGTAGTTTGTCATGGTTCAAGGTAGATGCAGGGTGTTGTAACTGCAAGGAATGTATTGCCCATTCCTTCCCTCCTCCATCTGTTTTTATTAGCATTGTACTCATCTTGTGAAATTCAGATAGATAATTCTTCTCAAGTGAATTGACATGTTAGCAATTTTCAGGGTTTTGGTCGCCTCTTGTATGAGGAATTGAGAAGGAGACTGCAAAATGTTGGTATTCAGTGGGTGGTTCTAAGGGCCCAAAGGTATCGAATCATTATATGCTGCATTCTCTCCTCCTTTTCTCTTGGCTAATATATTCAGTAAATATAAGAGAAGGAGCTCTTGGATATCTCGATTTTTCATTTTTAAAAAAATATGAAGAATTCATTGGAAAAGACACATTTTCTTTTTGTGTATGCTTCTATGTTTATCTCATTGTGCTACCAAATGAAAGAGATAATAAAGAAGTACATGGGGCCTACAAACTAAGTCCATCATAGGAGTTGAGAATAGTTTTGTAACTAACATTGGGTTTTATCCTTTGAATAAATGAAATGTGTGGGATTCACGGTTATAGATTGCTACATGCTCAACACTATCTGGTAATCTGCAAACCCTCCACGTAATTAAGGACTAGCAGTAGAAGTTTTCTGGTGCACAGTGACAAGAGGTGAAGAATAGCTGTATTTCATAGAGGATGAAGAAGCAAGCTACAGGAACAAATGGACCCTATGGCTAATTGATTCTCATTGATCTGGAATAGTAGGCACGACATTGTCACATTTGGACTAATACAGAATATTGACTTGAAGTACAATAATTTCTATTTCAGGAGCAGAGAGGTTGAATTTTTGGGTAGTGGAATAAAACAGGGGATGGAGTGCTGAAGGATGCAAGACCCTTAGATCTATTATCAGGCCTTTTCCATCTTTTCGTATTAGTAGGCAGTACTAGTTTTTAAAGCTATGGTTTTCTGAGGGAGGATTCTGAATGCAAAGACAGGACCTAGCTTTCTATATGTCAATTTTGTATCCTTGGAAATAGGGCAAGTAATCTCAATCTTGATCCTACTTGGAAGTGGATTTCTCTGAATATATTGCTGAGCTTGAGGTTTGCATCAATTGTAGGTTAATCATTTGATATCCTACTCTTTAGCCACAAGTAGTTCTGATAATGTCTCATATTCCAATTGATTTCTTTATCTAAAATTTTTTCCTAGCTCTAGAAGTAATAGGAACAAGAACTCTCATTTATTCTCACTACTTTTAGTTTGTACAAGTTTTAGATTCCTTTGAATATGTTTTATCTCCACGAGTTTAAGTATCAGATGTCATGTACCACAGATGGTGGCTAACTGCTTACTAGATGAATGGGAAGAGAATTTAGCCATCATATCTGCAAACAGAACAAAAAATGATGAGCTGGTCATCATTCATCTTGGAGATAGCCTATGGAAGGAGCACGGGGAGGTAGGTTGTATTTTTTCCTTTTATGTCAAGTCTTTTTCTGTTTGTGTATGTCGAAAATAATATTTGTTTTCTCTGGTCTCATCCTGACTGTTAACCAATTTTACAGATTACGGCTGCACATATTTGTTATTTAGTTGCAGAAGCCAGCTTTGAACCATATTCAGACAGTGCAAGACTTTGTCTTATTGGTGCTGATCATTGGAAATTTTCGCGTACATATGCTATTCCTGAGGCTATTCAGGTGTTCTGCTTCGCCTTTTGTCTCATATCTCAATGATGCAGGATTGGTATATATAGCTTATTTTACAAGTTCCTAGGTTCTATAGCTTATTTTACAGTCAGAGAGCTTAACCTCAAACTGTTAGACTTTTGGGAGAGTCATTGCTGGTGACTTGGATTGGATTGGATTTTGCTACTTTGTTACTTAATTGAAAACATCAACACACACCAACATATATGTGTGTTTCCTTGCAGTTGATGAGTAGCTTTCAATTAAGATTTAATTCGTGTTTATGTCTACTCTTCCAAGTTATTGGCTTGTATATGAGAGTTTGATAGTTCTCCTGTTTGCCTATTTCCATTGTTTTCCCGTATGATGGTTCCATTCTTTACTTGTTCCAGTGTTTTCAATTAAGATTTTTTTCTTTGCTTTTTTAGTAAATGGACAAAATAATTTGTTTTTGGAGTTTGAAATGAGATTTTTTCTGAGGCTTAGTCCATGGAGCGGAGGTCATTGACCGCGGCTATAGGTTGAACCTGACCGCTGCTATAGGTCTATAGCAGCGGTCATATTAGGTCTGTAGCGGCGGTCAGTGACCGCCGCTACAGACCCGAGGTCTTCACCAGCGGTCACTGAAACCGCCGCGATAGATCTATGCCGACGAAGCTATAGCGGCGGTCAACCTATAGCAGCGGTTTTTTGACCTATAGCAGCGGTTTTCGACCGCCGCTATAGGTCAATTTTTTGTACTGAATAAGACATACTCTATATCCATTGGTTTATCAGCTTATTGAGTTAGCATTGGTCTTACCAATTGTGACTGCAACCGTTGAGAGAGTGTTCTCTGCAATGAAGTTTATCAAAACTGACTTGCGTAATAAGATGAAAGATGAATGAATGAATAATTTTATTGTGGTATATATCGAGAAGAAAATTTTTGAAACTATTGAGAACGAAGCTATTTTACAATGTTTTCAGAAGATGTCACCTCTCAATATCAGCAAATAGTACAGTAAATGTATTTCAATATTTTTAATGTTTATAGTTCTTAATTTTTGATATTTTAACTCTTAAGACATTTTTTTGTATTACATAGTATTTTTTTTATCATTTTTCCTTAGGAGTTTGCCCCCTTCGATTGCATTTCTGGTTCCGCCACTGACCACCTATAAATGAGGCAACAAAGGCAATGCTCAGACAGATTATGAAAATAGATTCTTCCTCCAGGCTGGAATCATTCAAGAACAAAGATAGTTTCCTGATTGCTGATGGTCCATCATCTTCCAATGCAATGGACAGTGGGAGCTCTACAAGCCGTATATCCGGAGTGACTCTGCAAGAGGTCCCACCTTGTTCGGGACAAGCATCTTATCTTCCGACAGCTTCCGGCATAGCAAGGCGTAGGCCCTCAGCGGCAATTTTCTAAATTCAATCTTCCCTTCATGCTGCAACATCTGATAAAATTACAACAACTTCATTCCCTGACATTAGTGTGCTGGTTGGAGCACAAGATGCATCTTCCATTTCTATTTCTCAGGGAGATTTAATGATGCCCGAGCTTTCTCAAATACCTGAAATGCTGCCTGAAAGTATTGCTAACATCCCTCCTAAAAATTACATGGGACCTGGAACAGGCATTGGTGTATTTATAGATCTCACTTCATTGGATGTTAATGGGGGCAATTCCCTTTGAAATAGATAACATGTCCCCAGATCCGGATCTTGATGCCTTACTAGAAGATTCTAACTTCTGGGATAACCTTGTGCAAAGTCCAGTGCCCGAAGATATTGAATCAAATTCTGCATATGGCAAGTCCATGGCCAATGGGAAATGAGGTGCAACCAATGGAGAACGGGTGGGGAGAAGTTCAACATGTGGACAAGCTTACGGAACATGAGATGGGCCTTCTCACATCAGATATCAAAGAGGTTTGATAATACTTACTAAATGTACATTAGTTTTGCTCGTCGTCTGTGGCAATATGAACAATCTTTACAATCATATTATCCTCTTGTTTTTTGTTCATTGGAAGAGCAGCTAATGCCTACGCAGATTTTGGGGTTTCGGGGTTACTGGTGTGACTATGCAGAATTTTTTTGGAATTTTGGTTAGTTCTTTACTCGTGGCTTTTCATTTAATCTTTTGAATTTTTTTTTAACCGAGCAATAATGAACTCTGATGATCAATCTGGGAATAGGTTAAACCTCAGGGACTTGTAGAGATATTTAGCCTAAATTTTAAAGAAGAGATTTTTATCTCTCTTTAAATTTTAAAGTTTTGAATTTCAAAACTTCTAGAAAATGTTCGAATTTCAAAATGGATAACTTTTTCCAAATCTAGAGTCTTTTTCTTTTAAATATGATTGCAATCTAGTTTTTCTTAAATCCTTTGTTAGTCTCTTGTATGAGTGAAAGAAAGAGAAATAAAACAATCTTTTGAAAGTTTTAGGCTAAGTTTTTTGATTCATCGAGGTTAAATTGGTAAAAGATTCAAGTATTTTGAAGATCAAGGTAAAGTGCAGTTATTATGCTAGCTTTTTTAAAAGATTCAGGTGATATTTTGAAAATTGCATGTTTTATTGAAACAAGGTGAAATATTTTTAGGCTAAATTACTCCGTAAATCCCTAGGGTTTGACCTTTTCCCAGTTTGGTCCTCACGGTTCAATTTTCCCTAAATCTATCCATGGGGTTTGGACTCATTCCCAAATAGATATTGTTGTCAACCTAGTGGACGGAAATGTATACGTGGCAAACGGCTTACACGTGGAAATAGACAGCTCAATTTTTTTTAAAATCTTATCCAATCACAATGTGACACGTGTCACTAAAATAAACAAAATAAAAAATTAATCTAAAATTAATAAAAAAAACATAATTAATTTAGTTTTTTTTTAAAAGGGAAAGGATCGGATCCCCTTTCCCAGTGGAGGGGGGCCTCCACCGGCCACCGGGGGAGGCTGGCCGCCCAGATCGCGGAGGAAGGAGGAGGCCCTCACTTTCAAACTTCAAAATTTTAGTCCTTCATTATTCTTTCTTTTACAAAAACACCCTTCCGTGAGTATGCCTTCCATCTCTTTAACGGCAGCCCTTGCCATGTCAGCTTGTGATCCACGTGTCACTGAACTATGCAATGTCATTTGCGAACTCAGCTTCCAGACTAAAAGGCTCGCCTCATCATTCGTTTCGGTTTCTTCACAAAACTCAATCTAATTTGCTTCAACCATCAGCAGTCTCCTCTTCCTCGCCATCTTCTCAGGCAAAGTCTCCCGTTTCTTCTCGCGGGATTATCAAATTGCCAGGTCAAAGGTGAACAAGAAAGCTTAGATTAGTGAAAAGATGTTTTTCTCATTGATTTCAGAATGACTGTTATGTGTAGTTATATACATGATTTGAGAGGGACAACATCCCAGATATGACGCTAAGTTTTTAATACAATGCAACAAATACAGAATTTTCCTTGCATAATCGTTAACGTTAACGTGAGCTGTGGCATATGACTTGGTTTGGAATGACTTTAATGTTGGAGAGATTTTTGGCTTCAGTTTCTGCAAATTCGGCTTCAATTGCTGCAGATTCAGTGGAACAATTTGTTTCCTTAACAGCCCTCCGCAAGCAGATAGTCAAGGGACGAACCAAAAGCTTGTCACATAACAAAGAAAAATGAGACGCGGAAAGACCCTTCGTGAAAACGTCAGCCATTTGGTCTCTTGTAGAAATATAACGGAGGAGCATATCTTTGTTCACAACTTTTTCCCGGATAAAATGATAGTCAATCTCGATGTGCTTTGTGCGAGCATGAAAGACGGGGTTCGAGGCAAGAGCAAGAGCACCAGCATTGTCGCACCAGAGAGTGGGAGCACAAGGGAGAGAAATTCTGAGATCCTTGAGCAACATGCGGAGCCAATATAATTCAGCAGTAGTCAGAGCCATGGCGCGGTACTCGGCTTCAGTACTAGAGCGTGCAACAACAGGTTGCTTTTTCACACACCAAGAGACGAGGCAATTACCCAGAAAAATGCCAAAGCCCGTTGTAGATCGGCGGTCATCCGGGCTACCAGCCCAGTCAGAGTCGCAGAAGGCGTGAAGGCGAAAAGGACCCTTTGGAAAGGTAAAGTCGTGATCAATTGTGCCTTTTAAATAACGTAACACACGCTTAGCAGCAGTCCAATGAGTAGAAGTGGGCGAGTGCATAAATTGACACAACTGATTAACCGCAAAAGCGATGTCAGGGCGAGTGAGAGTACAATACTGAAGAGAGCCAATAAGATGTCAGTATTCGGAGCCATCTGGGAGAGGATCACCATCAAGTTTAGAGAGCTTGACACCAGATGCGGTTGGGGTGGAACATGGCTTGGCCCCAAGCATATTGGCACGATGGAGAATGTCAGCTATATACTTGGATTAGGAGAGATAAAGGTCATTCTTGTCTCGCTGGGCATGGATGCCCAAAAAATAGGAGAGCTCACCAAGGTCCTTCAATGGAAAATCCTTCTGGAGGAGGTGAATAAATGCTAACATAGAAGAGACATTAGTGCCGGTAATCAAGATATCATCCACATAAACTAAAATATAAAGATGAATGTCACAGTGATGATATGTGAACAAAGAGGCATCAACCAAAGATTCTGCGAAGCCCAAGTGTAGAAGAGACTGTTTGAGACGAGTGAACCATGCACGAGGAGCTTGCTTGAGGCTGTATAAAGCCTTGTGTAATCGGAAAACATGGTCTGGAAGACTAGGATTGACAAAGCCAGGGGGCTCCATATACACTTCTTCAATAAGATTTCCATGTAAAAAAGCATTAGATACGTCCAACTGACGAATGAGCCAATTAAAATGTACATCAAGAGCAAGAAGAGCTCGAATAGTGTTGGGTTTCACAACTGGACTGAAAGTCTCAGTGTAGTCAATGTCATTTTCTTGATCATAGCCCTTAGCAACAAGTCGGTTTTTGTACCGATCAATGCTATCATCAGCCTTTTGCTTAAGCCGAAACACCCATTTGTTCCGGATGATTTTTCTGTGAGGTGGGCGAGGAAAAAGAGTCCAAGTGCGATTAGCAAGTAATGCACCAAATTCAGTATCCATAGTTGCTCGACATTCAGGAATTTTAAATACTTGAGAAAATGTAGTAGGTTCAGGAGGTAAGTGATTTGCATGATAAGCTTTAATGGGATGAAGAGTATGATAATACATGTGGTGGTCAGGAAAATGACGAGGTCGAGACGTGTCAGTCATGGACCGAGTGACCATTCGAGGGGGATTAGGAGGGGAAAGAACATAATCAGATGTAGGAAGCGGGGAAGGGGGAGAAGGGGTAAGTGATGTGTGAGAGGGAGAAAGGAAAGTACCTGGTAAGGGCAGCAAAGGCTGAAAGACAGCTTCATCAGAACTAGAACGTATTGCTGGGGCAAGTAAAAATTCTCCAGATTTAGCTGGAAAACCAGATTAATTAAACACAACATGACGTGAGATATAGACCCTATTAGTGAGGGGATCTAAACAACGGTAGCCACGATGATTAGAGCTATAACCAAGAAATATACATTTTTTACTCCTAAAAGTGAGTTTATGAGGATGGTAAGGTCGCATGAGTGGAAAGCATGAGCACCTAGAAATCCGCAATAAACTGTAATCAGGGACAAGATTAAGGAGCTTGAAATATGGAGTCTGATGTGCAAGAGTGGGAGTGGGCAGTCGATTTATAAGGTGAATGGCCGTAAGAAATGCTTCTACCCAAAATTTGGTGGGGAGACCCGAATGAGCAAGGAGAGCCAATCCAGTGTCCATAATATGACGGTGTTTCCTTTCAGCAACACCGTTTTGCTGAGAAGTATGAGGGCATGAAATTCGATGGAATATGCCATGTTGAGACAAAAATTGTTTGAACTGGTGAGACATGTACTCTCCTCCTCCATCAGATTGAAAACTCTTAATTTTGGTGGAAAGAAGATTTTCGGCCATGCACTTAAAATGAACAAAACTAGAAAAAACATCTGCCTTGGATTTTAATGGAAACAACCATGAGAATCTGGAAAAATCGTCAATGAAAATGACATAATAACGACAGCCACTGAGTGAGGCAACAGGGGACTGCCAGACATCAGAATGTACTAGTTATAAGGGAACACTAGACACTCTATCGGATTGGCCAAAAGGCAAACTTGTACTTTTGGCAAGTTGGCATGAGTCATAGAAGTGATCTTTGCCACTTGACTCTTTTATTGAAATATGATGGTCTCGAAGAACACGACGGAAAATAGGCATGGCAGGATGGCCAAGTCGCTGGTGCCAAACAGAGGAACTGGTGTGGGCTCCAAGGAAGGCAGTAACAGCTCAAGCTTTATTGAATGAGAGACGCTTCAAAGGAATGGGGTATAGCCCATTTTTACTATGCCCGTGCAAGAGGATCTGGCCTGTCTGAAGGTCCTTCACAGAGAAACAAGAGGCTGTTAATTCAAAGCAACATGTGTTTTCTTCACAAAATTTTTGTATGGATAAGAGATTAACAGGTGCATTAGGACAATGTAGCACAGTTTGCAAATTAAAATTCGAGTTTTGAGCAACTAAGGATGCAGAACCAGTGTGGGCAAACTGAAGACCCGTGCCATTGCCAACCGCAACATCAGCATTACCCAGATATGGCTCTTTAGAAATATTCAGATTCTCCAAGTCAGCTGTGATGTGCTGATTAGCCCCACTGTCAGCGTACCAGGTGTTAGGTTTTTCTTGAGCAAATTGAGCATTGCTTTTGGCAACTAGGGCAGCTAGCTGCGTTGGGGGATTGTCGGCCTTGGTAAGAGAAATCCATTCGGTGGTAACAATCTAAGGCTTGGTGATTGGATTTGCCACAAATCTGTCAAGGAGATCGTGGAGTTTTAAAGGGAAAAGAGGAGGATGGAGTTGGTTTATTGGAAGGCAAGGATAAGAATGAAGTAGGTGTATTTCTTTGGAAATCAGAATTTTGTTTCTGGTATGGAGCAGATCTGAAGGAATCGTGTGGTCTTGATGGTCCACTAAATTTGGGCTTGCCATTACGAAAGTTTGGTTTATTGGAATAGAGTGCAAAACTGTTTGGTTCTTGGGGTGTCGACACAGTTTGGTGTGCAATAAGAGTTTCATAGTTTAACAACTCAACTTGAAACTCAGCAAAAGAAAGAGAGGCTTCCCTTGTAGCAAAGGAAAAGGATGTGACAAAGGCAATGAAGGTAGAATTCAAACCACTCACAATGAATGAGATGAGGTCGTCATCTTCCACAGGCTTGCCAACAACAGCAAGCTGGTCTGCCAAGGATTTTGCCATCTGCAGATACTCTGAGCATGAACAAGACTCTTGACGAATAGTCTGCAGTTGACGTTTTAATTGAACGATGCGTGACCTGGATTGAGATGCATAACGCTGGGATAAAGACTCCCAAACTTGGCGTGAAGTGCTCAAACCATAGACAATAGAGAGAATGGTAGGTGTAAGAGTGGTGATCAACCAACTAAGAACATGTTGATCCTTTTTGTTCCAAAGAACATATGCAGGATTCACACTTTGCTGTCCATCAACTGAAACAGTCTTGGCAGGGCATACTTCTGAGCCTTCAACAATGCCCAGTAAGTCATAGCTGCGCAAAATGGGCATGAATTGAGAAACCCATTGGAGATAATTCGTTCCATCTAACTTGATGGAAACCAGAGGGGCAATGTTAAAAAGAGTGGTTGAGGATTCAGCCATTTGATCAAGAAAAAGAGTTTGGTGTTAGCCGAGAGCCTCTGATACCATGAACAAGAAAGCTTAAATTAGTGAAAAGATGCTTTTCTCATTGATTTCTGAATGACTGTTATGTGTAGTTATATACATGATTTGAGAGGGACAACATCCCAGATATGACGCTAATTTTTTAATACAATGCAACAAATATAGAATTTCCTTGCATAATTGTTAACGTTAACGTGAGCTGTGGCATATGACTTGGTTTGGAATGACTTTAATGTTGGAGAGATTTTCGGCTTCAGTTTCTGCAGATTCGGCTTCAGTTGCTGCAGATTCGGTGGAACAGTTTGTTTCCTTAACAAAAGGGACACCTCAGCATAAATGAATGGAGTCGTCTGAAATTTCAAAACGCAGTGCTGGGTCAACACCATTTCCATTGCCACTCGGAGTACTCTGAAACAATTATTGGACTCTTTCTTGACCTTCCAATGGTCTGGTAAAACTTGGGAGGTTGTTCTCTGGGCAAGAGATTATACGACACCTCCCACCTCTGCTTCTCTGCGTCGGTGATTTGGATCCTCAATGAGTCCCGAGTCTCGAGTCCCAAGCCTGTACAAAATCTGAGCAAGGTGCACTTGGGCATGCACCCTGTAGTACATTTAGTATAGTATGGAAAGAAGAGTGGCAGAGCCAAGGACGAAGCTAACAATGGTTTAGGGGATAGATATTACTGTAATATCGAATATGAAAATACATATTGTTTACAAATAGATTAGCATGAAGCAGAGACCAAAAGGGAAAACACAAAAGGAAAATATATGTACAGACATAACAAGAAACATAGCCTTATATATGGAAGTTCTTTAGCATTATATATGGTACGTATTTTCTGCAGTTGCACTAACGACTCCTGTCGGTGTTAGCTAGTGATGTGGCTTGAGCACTTGGATGAGTAAGCTGCTAAGATGCCGCTGGAGGTTGCTTATCACACATTTACTCGAAGAATCATCATGAGATCGCTTCAGTTTTTTGTGTAGCTGCATTTAAGTTATTGAGTAATAAAACGTAGGCGTATTCGTTTCTGATCCTTGTGTTTGGCAGAGGGAGAATAATATTGAGGCAGGTACATGAATTCCATCCTCAATCGAGAAGAAATGTCAAGTACTGCAGAGTGGAGCCAAGTACAGACTCGGGCGAGAAGTTGTGTGCTCATAATCGTCTCGACAACGTAAATGAGGCGAGGAAAAGAGACGTGCTTGTGGAGCCTAAAGTGTATACGGTGGACCCAAGATATTTGAAGAAGAAGTTGAGGGTTGTGAAAAACGAGAAGAAGCGGGAGACTTTGCTTGAGAAGATGGCGAGGAAGAGGAGACTGCTGATGGTTGAAGCAAATTAGATTGAGTTTTGTGAAGAAACCAAAACGAATGATGAGGCGAGCCTTTTAATCTGGAAGCTGAGTTCGCAAATGACATTTCATAGTTCAGTGACACGTGGATCACAAGCTGACATGGCAAGGGCTGCCGTTAAAGAGATGGAAGGCATACTCACGTAAGGGTGTTTTTGTAAAAGAAATAATAATGGAGGACTAAAATTTTGAAGTTTGAAAGTGAGGGACTAAATTGAAAAAGTGCTTAAAACCTAGGGACTAAAATGTCAATTTTCCAAAAATAAAAATAAAAATAAATTAATTATGTTTTTTATTAATTTTAGATTTCTTTTTTTTTTTTTTTAGTGATACGTGTCACATTTGGGCCACTTTTTTTTAAAAAAAAATCGAGCTGTCCATTTCCACGTGTAAACCGTTTGCCACGTGTGCATTTTTGTCCACTAAGTTGACTACAAGATCTATTTAGGAATGATTCCATAAACACATAAACACAAGTACATATCTTAAACTAAACGGCGTAGTTCGAAACACATAAACACAAGTACATATCTTGTACACATAAACACAAATCTTTGTCGTCTGGTGAAAAACGACGTAGTTCGAAACACATAAACACAAGTACATATCTTAAACTAAACGACGACATATAAAGCCCAACGTCGTCCGTACGGCACACTAACAACGTCCGCACGTTAGTATTAAAACTGCAAAGTTTACAAAACTAACCATAGAAAATTAAAAATTGTCTGTCTTTACAACTTCTACCCCTTCCAGACGTGTCGTGGGGAAGAAGACAGAATCGACATAGTCATGGTCGGTCTCTCTCCCACCTCAAAAACTCCTCCAAACCAACTCCAAATATCACAAAATTATAGCTTAAACAATCCTACAACATTAGGCAAACTATATAAATACAAAAATCGGCCATCAAACAACTATGGTGGCCGGAAATCTTTCATGAAAATTTCTATGTGAATAACTTAAAAAACGATTTTTTATGCCAAAAAACCAAATAAAAACATAAGAAACGTACCTAGATACGAATAACTCCACGAAATAGGACGAAAATGTAAGATTGTTGGACGAGAAAGATGAATGTAGGTCTGAGAAATGAGAGAAATGTTATAAAAACTTCTGCCGGTGTAAAATGTCGTTCGAGTGGCTTATGTTAGACTTTAAAATCCGTCCACACCGTTTGGACGAGACGTTAATGTCGTGCGGACGTTACCGTTTTCCACGTGGACCAATCAGATTCCTACGCATTAAATTCCAAATCGTGAACAATTAGTGCGGACGGGCAGACGGCTGAAACGTGCAACGTGGGGTACCACCCTTTGCTGGAATTATAACTATAGGCGTCCGAACGGGCTGGAACCGTGCGGCCATGCACAGTTGTTCTCCACGGTCGTCTGAAATAGATGCGTGTCAATCATGCGCGGACTGTCCTAGTCGTTCGGACGTTTATGTCAGACCATGCGGACGGAGATGCAGCTTTTGTGACGATTTGATCTGCATCACTGATGGGTGACAATAGTGTTTTGTCATCCAAACGATGTGTGCACGACTTGACATACCGTTAGGACGCTTTTGTAGATGCTGACGAATGTTTTTAGTCACGAATATGTGACGTTTTGCCTTTCATCAACCCTGAATACCATGTGGACGGGTTTAGGGACGTCTGGACGGTTTTGTAATTCCTGGCACACTTGCGTAACGAAATTTTTGTTTTGATAGATAAGGACATGATTTGGTGACAAAATTTGTTTTTGACACCTGAAATTTTCACACCTAAGGTCAAGTCTCTTGTAGTATCGGTCTCGCCACCTTAGGAAAAAGACTGTGTCCATATAAAAAACATTCAAAGATGTTATAAGGAGTGGCTAAGATTTGTTTTTCCAAATCAAAGGAACATACCCATGCCACGTAATTTAATGAATAAGAGCAGCTTCCTAGTCGACTTGGCCAGACATAACTCAGCCGGCTCATTTTGTTTTTTGTTCCCTAATTTTTAATTTTTAATTTTTTCAAATGCCCCTTCTTCTTCCTTAATCCCTTTCCTTCTTCTCTAATTTTTTTTCTCTTTGCAGCTATTCCTCTCCTTGAGTGGTCGTTGTTGGTGAACACGAAGATAATAGATTGAAGCTAGAGACGGGAGCGAAAAAGTGTGTTCAAAGGAGTTAAATCGAAAAAAGGGAAAATACATTTTTCACCCACAAACTACCATATGTTTTACATTTTGCACCCTAAACTACCAATTTTGATATATTGCACTCTCTAACTACCCATTTTTGACACTTTGCACCATATATCAAATTTGTAAACTAAAATGACGATAATACCCTTGACCCATTTTGCATATATTAAAGATATTGTTGTCAATTCATTAATTTATTAAAGGTATTATTGTCAAATGAAGGGTGCAAAGTGTTTAATATTAGTAGTTGGAGAGTGCAATGTGTCAAAGTGGGTAGTTTAGAGTGTAAAGTGTCTAACATTGTGTTAGCATATTGCCTATATCTTCCTGATTTCGGAAGATTATGAAAATATATCTTCTGTGATCTTCCTGAATCAAGAAGATATTCTCATATCTCAAAGATTGTGATTTGTGATTTGATTGTGATTTGTAATTATTCTATTGATCCCGCTTACCTTGTATAGCTCTCTCCCTTCTCCTATAAAAGGACGGGTCATTGTATTGTTTATACGTACCTCTGAATATATAAAACATTCTTCATTCGCTCTGTCTTTTCTATTATTTCAACACATTGGTAGTTTGAGGGTGCAATGTCTTAAATATGGTAGTTTGTGGTGCAATGTGTCACTACCCTGGTAGTTTGTGGGTTGAAAAATATATTTCCAAAAAAAGAAAGAGGCGCTTCAATTTGAACCCGTTATAGCATTTTCCAGTAAAACTCTTTCGTCCCCTTGTTCTTTTAAAGGCGAAAAAAAATTGTGGTGATTGCATCTTGTTGTCTGATGATGCTTCAAACTTCTGGTCTTGGGCAGAAGAGGATGAAAATTTGGAAGAGGAGCCCATTGGAAGCTCGGATAAAAAGAGCATCGGTTGTAGGTTTTAACTACCCCGCTTCAACCATTCCTGTTGGACAAGTAGAAGTGACTGGACAAAAATATGTTAGAACTTCCAATTGTAGATTGATGGAGTTGAATGATAGTTGTAGTTAGCTAGTTATACCAATCATCGGAAAGGATTAGGAGGGATTATTTCCTATTTTTCTTTGACGATCTTGTAATAGTTCCCTATTTGTTGTCGCTACAATAATTTTTTGCTTCGATTACCACGGAACAAGTCAATGTACGAGAGTTGGCTCGGTTCGCATCTCTTTCTTTGTGGCATCTCCTTCTTTGTGGAGGTCCTGATTGGGGATCAAATCCGCTGCCCCTGATTTGCCGAGGAAAAAAGAAGTCAAGGTTTGACGTACGTAGATAAGAAATGTCAGAGATCTACCAATGGCAGGTCTGTCTCTCTGTCTTTTTCCTTTTTCTGTTTTTTTGGACCTCCGGCAAAACTGGCTACTCTAATCTTGAAGTTTATCCACAACGAACACTAGCTTCCATACACAACAAACCCATCTTTCCTTCAGCACCATGCTGTTCCACATCCTGCTCTTTGTAGCCTTTTTTATGCTCGCCAAGTACTTCCTTCAAAAGATCCAAAACCTCCCACCAAGCCCTTTCCCCTCTCTTCCCGTAATTGGCCATCTCTACCTCCTAAAGAAACCCCTCCACCGCACTCTTTCAAACATCTCCAATCGCTACGGTCCCATCCTTCTTCTACAATTTGGCTCTAAACCCGTCCTCCTCATCTCTTCCCCGTCCGCAGCCGAGGAATGCCTCACCAGAAACGACATCGTCTTCGCCAACCGGCCTCGCATGATAGCCGGAAAACACTTGGGCTACAACTTCACCTCCCTTACCTGGGCCCCCTACGGCGACCACTGGCGAAACCTCCGCCGGATCTCGTCCATCGAAATCCTCTCCTCCCACCGCCTGCAAACTCTCACCGACATACGCAGTGATGAGGTTCGCTGTCTTGTTCGCCGGCTCTTACGCGCTGGCCAGAACCGGCCCGTCGACATGAAATCGGTATTGTTTGAGCTGACGCTTAACGTTATCATGAGGATGATCGCCGGAAGGCGTTATTACGGGGATAGCGTGGCGGAGGCGGATGAAGCCAGCAAGTTTCGGGAGATTGTAACCGAAACGTTCCTGCTGGGGTCCGTGACGAATATTGCAGATTTCTTACCGGTGTTGAGGTGGCTGGGAGTTGGAGGAATCGAAAAGAGGTTGATTTTATTGCAGAAAATGAGAGATAATTTCATGCTGAGTTTGATACAGGAACACAGAAAGATGAGATGTGGTGGAGAGGAGAAGAAGAAGAAGACGACGATGATTGAAGTTTTATTGGACCTTCAAGAATCGGAACCTGAATACTATAAAGATGAGATCATCAGAGGCCTCATGCTGGTAAGTTGTGAGATCTGATTTTGCAAAGATCGCGCAAACGAAGTTCAGGACAAGGAAAAAAAAAAGGCATCACCGAATATGCAGCAATGAAGTAAAAGATATTGATAAAGCTGAAGAGAAGCTCTAGAGTTTTGGATAGGGTTGTTCGCTAGTTTAGACACAGTCGAAAAGGCAATATTCAATTCCAACTTCGACTTCGTTGGACGGTCGGAGTTCGGATTTTGCTTCCGACCAAGTGTAATCCGACTCCGACTGGTTAGAGTTAGCTTGGAATATGCCGTAGACCAAAATTTTTGTTGGGCCCCCGGTTCAAAAAGAATTTTTTTTCTTAATAGGTTGGAGTCGGCTTTATGGGCTTCAAATTAGACTCCGACTCCAACGTAAGTCATAAATCTTTTTAGACTCCAACCCACCCGACTATAACTATATTGGGTCGAGTAGGTTCGAAAGCTTTTTTGCACAGTCCTAGCTTTGGAGATAGTACTATTTTCGCTTAAGCAATAATAAGCTGCAACATACATGTCAGTTAGTTAGTTAATGTGATGGCTGAATGATAATAGTTTACGATGACATCTTAGAACTTTATTCCTGAGACTAAAATCTAACCATCGTTGGAGGGGTTAAATCCCTTTCTTTTTTTTGTCATTTAATGTATTTTTTCTTGTTTTTTACCCTCTCCTTGTTTTCTTCTATTTGAGCTACCTATAGCACGAAGAGTGAGGTTTATTGGGTACAAAAGAGTATAATTGTTAAAGGAGTGAAGGACAGGTTTAGTAGGTTCATGACACATAACAACATGGAATTATGGATGATGATTAAGCATTGAAAAAACTGTACAGGTGCTATTAACAGCTGGAACCGACACTTCGGCGGGGACAATGGAGTGGGCAATGTCACTTCTGCTGAACAATCCACAAGTTCTGAAGAAAGCGCAAACCGAAATTGACAATTGTGTGGGATATGATCGCCTGATTGACGAGTCTGACTTGGGTAAGCTTCCTTATCTTCGTTGTATCATAAACGAAACCCTGCGGATGTATCCAGCAGGACCATTGCTTGTGCCTCACGAATCATCGGAGGATTGCCTAGTGGATGGTCTCAAAGTCCCTCGTGGCACTACATTATTGGTGAATCTGTGGGCCATACAACGTGACTCTAAGATTTGGGAGGACCCCACCACTTTCAAGCCGGAGAGGTTTGAAGGTCTCGAAGGGGTGAGAGATGGGTTCAGGTTCATGCCCTTCGGGTCTGGGAGGAGGGCTTGTCCTGGGGAGGGCTTGGCCATGCGTGTCGTTGGCTTGGCTTTGGGTTCCCTGATACAGTGCTTTGAGTGGGAGAGGATTGGTGAGGAAATGGTGGACATGAGCGAACAGGCTGGGCTTACCTTGACCAAGGCTCGACCATTGCTGGCAAATTGTCGCCCACGTCCAACTATGGTCAACCTTCTTTCTCAAATTTGAACCAGTATGGCTTGCCCTAAGGAAATGTAGCAGCAAAGACACAAAATAGCACTTCACCGTGACGTGCCGTGATAATTCAAGGAACTTTTGCAGCCGATTAGGTGGCTGCCTGTTAGCCACAACCCTGCAGGGCATTGCCTATATGCACTATATTCTAATAGATGTTATGCCTTCTTGATAGAAGTTAGCAAGACTTGGGAATATTGCTTTTAATGAAGGTTTTTTCTTTTCCCTTTTCAGGTTTGTTAGGAAATAATAAGAGACAAAATAGTAAAATCCATCCAATGCCTACGTGGCGTAAACCCAATTTCCATTCATAGATCTGAAAGCCAAAAAGTAAGACTGCAAATATATGTTCAAGTGCACACCCAAGATTGATTCACTATTATTTTATGGTATACACTATAAATTTTGTCACATCGTGCCTTGAAATTATCAAAATGCATCTATTTATATTCCTTAAATCAGATCCTACATTTAAAATTAGCATAAAATATTACTATGTGGTACAATCTAGACGGCCAGATCTTATCAAAGAGCATATATTGATGTTAGCATCACTTTTGTAAATAATGAATAAATTTGATCTTTTGAAAGGAACTTCACAGATTGATTGTTACATAGATAATCTTGAACATTGATTTTTAAGAAGGATCTGGAAGCTTCTGTTAGATTGTATGCCCTAAAAAATTAATGATTATGATTTGTGATTTGACCATAGTATTGGTTTTGCATACATAATTAATATGGGTATTTGAATGTGACATGAAATGTCACGTGAATTGATAAATGTTATATGCGATGTTGCACAAAATTATATGCGTAGAATAAGACATTTCATGAAATATAAAATCTATGCATATGTATTTATTTTTAAAAAGTGTTTTATGGTCTGACGTAGATGAGAGTTAGAGATTCAAACAGTATGTACTTAATCCTATACTTCATATAGAATATAGTATAGTGGAAGGATGATACGTGACTAATGTATGTAAAGGGACTAGTTTATAAATCTCAATTTTTCAAGGGCTCACTTGCAACCACATGGCCTTAGGAGGCGCCACAAGGCCGCTGCACGATCCCCACAAGATGGGTCATAACCCTCCCGCCGGAGTAGCTTGCGAGCCCCACGGAGATGGCTGTAGCCAAGGGGCTAACCGAATCGTGTCATCGCCCCATGAAGAATGAGTCAGCTCTGATGGTCAGAACATGTACAGGTCCTATTAGGGGCTGGAACCGACACTTCAACGGGTACCATGGAGCGGGCAATGTCACTTTTGCTTAAGTTTTGATGAAAGCCCAGACCAAAATTGACAATATTGCGTAGGGCATGATCGCCTCGGTGATGAGTCTGATTTGGCTAAAGCTTTCTCATCTTCAATGCATTATAAACGAAGCATTGCGGATGCATCCAGCAGCACCATTACTTGTGCCTTGAAAAGTCGAGGAACTCTTCATTCCCATTAGTTAGGCCATTTAGCTTTGCCAATGCAACGTATTTGTTATGATTTTGCTTTCCCATGTATGCTATTGGTACCAAGAAGGAAATATTGTTTATAATGGAGGTAGGTGATCATATTTTCTTTACCTTTTGTCTGTTTCGATAGGAAATAGTGAGGATCACAAATGCCGCCGATAATGGCGAAATTAGGAGGTTAGACGCAATTCCCATCATCACATATGGCAGCAAAGAAAACCATCTCAAGCCAAAGAGCAAGGCTGCAAATGTACGCGCATATGAACCCAGTACGGACGTCTGGATTTTTCACAATATGCAGGCACAATTAACATCCAGTAAGATTGGTTTCATGGAGTCTCTGACTTTCAAAATCTGAAACATATTTCAAAAAAACAAAGGACGCATTCACCTAGATTAGTAAAATGGAGTGGTGGAAATGTTGATGGTGCAAATAAATCAGCCCAATCTGAATGATAAAGTAGCAACGTTGAAATTTGATGCAAAGCAGGGAGATAGGTCCAAAACACAATACCTGATTGAGAAATTTTTGGGCAGTAGCATATCTGCTTTCTCAAAGCGTATAAGACCTAAAACTTCAAACAACGACAAACAACATGATTTATTACTTGATAGGTACAGAAAACCAATGAGGCAAATGCTACATTTTTATTTGTGACTCCATTCACTAACCTCTAACTGTTACAGAACAGTTAAAGCAGAAACTTAAGATGGAAAATCACCGGAGTAATAAGAAAACAACTTTGTTTACGAGCAATAATCTCTGTATGTGAGCTGGAGTATTTCCGATAGAAAAAAAACCAAAATTTCTTATTAACTCATTGTTCTAAAAGCACATTAGCTTAGGTCCCATATCTCTTTGAGACCATATCTCCAAAAGCAGTGGCAACTTGGATGCATTACAGAGGACCAGGAAATGTTCCATTCTCCCTTTGCTCATTCCATCTGTCAATCTGGCATACAAAAAGAACACACTGAGTTTGCTTTAAAAAAGCAATTTTAACTCAACTAAGTCTCCTGAGAAACAAAAACATAAGTTATGGTCTACGACATGTGCCATCAACCAAACAATGGCTCAGTATACAATCGCCAGTTCACAGTTGATCTAGAGTTCAACCTCCAGAAACGAAGCCAGGATTGTTCTTCGAGAGGGCCAGATTTCTTGGAGCTAGACTATATTATTAGGTTGAAATTTTTCTACAGGACACTACTTTTAAAAGCACTAAAATTGACCAATTGTTTTCAAAGAGCTATAATTGAGTTTAGCACATCATGTCTAGCACGCAAAATAGCTAAAATAAGGATACCAAACACAGAATGATAACACAAACTATATTCAAGCTTAGAGAAAAATTGACATTTTAGAAAATTAATTTGCATACAAAACTATCAGTTGTTTTTCAATTTACAAGTGCACAAGGAAATTAAATAAATGCATGCATCACAAATAAAAAACATGATCTCCAACTCTAATCAGAAAGTTTTTTGGTAGCATTTAAAAGTTTCATTAAATGAGAATGAGAAGTAGAACACAATCGCCCTTGTCAAAGACAATGCCTCGATGTGCTAGTCAATGAGCACCTACCTAATTTGTGATGCTATCCCAATTTTTACTGTGTAACTAGATTCTTTGCTCCCACAGAAGCAACTTCTTGCAACTGTTTCAGGCCAGAAGTATTATTACCATTCTTGAAATTTAATTGTTCAAACAGTACTGGTGTAAGCCATACAAAGTCCACATTCTGATCCTCTGCACCAGCTAAAAGGCCAAGCCTTCAGGTAAGAAGGGTGTAGATCTCACTAATCTAGGTGGCTCTCCCTCTCCAACAAGGCATGAAGGCCCCATTTCATATCACCTTCATCGCACTAAAACCTTCTAATCGGTTTTCATTGTTTGCAATAGAAACTAAGCATCATCAACACAAAGTGGGAGCAAGAGGGCTTTAATTCAATTGGATTGAAGATACCAAAGATGTAAAACCAGCCATAAACTTAACCAATAAGAGGATTTCATCTATATCTAAACAATCACAACCCACCTGAATGATGATTCACTAGAAAACAAAAATGTAAGAACATAAAATGTACTCTCACGGATATCCAAAAGCATTGAAGATACATACCCATTCACCTGGGCAAAGAGCACGATAATATTTGGCAAACTTATCACACTCTGGGGCACCTTCCCCCTTGGCCGCTGTGCACCTTTATAAGATCAAAATACCAAGGAGGATAAATGACGCAAATAAATTTTAAAGAATGAAGAGGAAATTATAGAACAAGTATGACTCACCGATGATACTCAACATATCGAGTAAAGCAGTGCCTTGTTTGATTTGTGGTTGGGAAACGAAAATCTACAGGGGCTGTTTCAAGCTGGATAACCACAATTCGTTTGTGAAACAACAGGAAATGTAAAGATGAGAACAGCGTGCAAATGATGCAGCAAGGTAACAACGAATTGAAACTATGGTTTAATGGTTCATGCATAACAACCTTAATCTCCGGAGTCTCTTCAGCAGCATCTTGATCACCAGCATTCTCTTCTTCAGAATTTTCGCTGCTTGCTTCAGTAGCTGCTTCAGGATTTTCATCGCTTTCTTCAGTAGCAGCTTCACTACTATTTTCAACAGCAGCAGAAGTGGCTTCAGTGCTCTCTTCAGCAGCAGGGGTTACTTCACTGCTTGCTTCAGTGGCAACTGGGGTACCCTCAGTACTTTCTTCTGCAGCAGCAGGTGAATCCTCAGCTTTCTCAGTGACAACTTCCTCAACAGCAGCAGTTACTGGGTTCTCAACCTCTTTAACTTCCACAGATTTAGGAACCACATCCGGCTTCTTCTCCTCTCCCGTCAATGCATATTGCTGCAAGTAAAAGCACAAGGAAGAAGTGTAACATTCTAATGAAGCGGGAAAGCATTTCATAAAAGATGCTTGAATGGGAAATGGGATGGCAAGAAAGTGTCATCAAGCTCCAGGAAAATGAGACCAAACAAACACGGCAACTATAAAGGTATGATTAGATGGTTGAAAAGCCCAAAAATAATTTCTTTCTCAACTCATGCTGGAGTTGACCTCATCAGCTTCAAGTGCTAAAAGTGACAAGTCCTACGTAAAATTTTGGAAAGGTCACGAAGGCATTCACCGGTGTCAGATAGTACACCCAAAAAGTTACTAACACCACATGGAAAGCACACATTCTCCTATGTAATTGTCCTAAAATGATCTCTCATCTTAGAAGCATCGATATTTATTTAGCTCGGTTTCTAAACGGGGAATGTTATATCTATGAAGGAAACCAACATAGAGACTCAATAAGCTTGTCCCTAGAGTGGCTGCGTGATATGGGGCCACTTATTTAAGCATCAAATACAAAAAAAAAAATTATATCTCCCAGTAGCAATTGAAGCATATCCGGTATCCAGTATCCAGTATAACCGAGAATAACTAGCAAACAACATAATTTGGAAAGAAGAGAAGAAAAAAGCTCAACGCAGTTGACAGCACTACAGAAACAAAATAAAAGAGCTAAAATGCGAAAATCCTAGAAAATTACATCTTGTACTTATTGAAGCAAACGCATCACCCCTTTGTTACAAAAGTTTGATCTACAAACGGACACTGATGTATATCTCTCTCGCAATCTAATTGAGGTCCAAAGTACAATATAAAAATCTTGAATAAACACCAATAAATCACATAAACGCGGGTTTTAGTAGAGTTTCCCCAAAAAAAATCTGAAACTTCGAAACAAAATAAAACACGAATGTGCAGAGTTTGCTGAATTTAAAATTTGAAACAATAATATTTTGCATTTCATCATGAAATCTTCATGTTGAAAAGAGGTTTCAGCAATGTCCATAGGCTCCATCACTAACGTAGATGAATAAGCAGATTTAATTGAAAAAACTAGAATAAATAAACAAAGCTCAGACACAATTGCACGTTTTTATCAATCAAATGTGTTTATTGAAAGAAAAACAAAGTCCTCAAACAGCACAATCAAGTCCTCGTATTTCACCCCTTTTATCGCTCGTTTCCCGCATCCACCAGAACTGACCCAAGAAAATCAGAACCGGACGCACAAAGCGAAGATCCATGGATAGAATGCAAAATTACCCAACATAAATCGAGTTCAAAAATGTAACATTTGAAAAAACCAAAATAGATCGACCTTCGTACTACATCGTTTGTTTCAACGATACAGAAACTTTTAAGATGCTCCGCCAAAAACCGGGCGAGAATGTTACCTCAGATAGCGTCGGGATTTTGTCGCTTTGGGCTTCCGCCATTGTGATGGAAGAGAAATCGATCTACCACAACTGCTGGTCCGTGGTCGGGTCAGAGAGGCGACCTTACTCAAGACAGCAGCGAATAAAAAGAAGGGAGTGTGGGCATGCGAGTGGGTTAGGTTGCGATGTCAGTGTTTTACTGGAATTGCCGTGGCGGTAAACTGGCGTTTGTTTCCTCAGTATTTCAACCTCTCAATATTTTTAAAGAATCATAAAATAATCACTCTCTCATCATTAAATCATAAAATAATATTATATTATTCAATTAAATTTTTTTTCTCCTCACTTTTCTATAAAATACTATACTTTTTCACAAACTCTAATACCCAAAATTTTTAAAACCTCAATATTTCCACAAACAAACACCCCGGTAGTAAGAGCTGCTAGTCCACTCGGTACTAGCCACTTGGCATCTTCGTGGTTAGACTTTATTGAAATCCTTGTAAAACGCAGTCGATTTTAAGTCATATTTGTATTGAGTTCAGTAAAAAAGGAAAGATAAATGATTTTTAATATTTATTATAACGAAAAGTAATGATTAAGATGAGAAAAAAAAATTATATTATAATTTTTTATTATGTTAAAATTTTAAATAAAATCTTAAAAACAGTTGGTAAAACCCGAATTGCATCCGGATCGTAGAGCGGGTGCAAGAATCGGACCCAGATTCTACCATGAGGTATATGGGCCACTATCACGGACTCGATTGTTCGGACCATTTTGCGAGAGTCAGCTTTTCAAAGTTAGAATTAGGGGTTTTTTTTTATCGATAATCAAATGATCAGTTATCCAATATCCCTCCACCTTGCACCTTATACCTTGTACATTATTTCTAGGTCTTCTACTATATCAGAAAAGTTGGAAAGTAACTAATGAGCTACAACTAGCTCAATAGGAAAAGTGAGTCATACCAACTCAAAAGAATACAAATAGTAGCAAAATATCCAAATCATGCGACAGAGGGAAATCACTAATATTATCACAAGTACAAGGATAGTTTTAATGGTATGCTCACAAAATAAATTTCAAACATTTCAACGATATCAAAATAAAATATTTCAATGAGTTCATCAAATATACAATTCAATGTTAACGAAAAATTGTACATATCCTCCCCGTATTTCACATCAAAACAATTTAGAGAGTGCACACAATAAATTTTCTAATCAGTTTTCATTCATAAAATAATTTAACATGTGCACGTTAAATTTCAAGGGTTAATAACCATTTTGATAACTTTTAAATTTTGTCTCTGAATTTTTGCGTTTATCATACATAGTCCTTGGGATTTGTGATTTTATCAAAATAGTCATTCCGTCCACTTTCGTTAGCAAACTGACTAGTCAACTAATAACCCTACACGTCATGACCAACCAGAAATGACATGTATAACAAATTTTTTTGAAAAATGCCATGTTATTTTTATAAATTAAAAAAACGCCTAACTAACGAAAACCAGAGGTGACTCGCAGCCACCCCTCGTGATCTGGGCTCCCCCTTTACTGGGTGGCTCGCGGCCACTCGAAAACCATGGTGGATGAGGGGTGGCTCGCTCCTCGAGAAAGGGGTGACCACGAGCCACCTCCTAGAGCCTTGTTAGTTTTCTTTATTTTTTTTAAAAAATATATAATTTTGTTTTATTTTACTGATGTGGCTCAAGAAAAATGGCGTGACATTTTTTAAAAAAATTCGGTACACATGTCATTTTTTTTTGTTGGTCATGACATTAATGGCTATTAGTTTATTGTACAATTCACTAACGAAAATAGACGAAATGACTATTTTGATAAAATCATAAATCTCAAGGACTATATGTGATAAACAAGAAAACTCAAGGACTATTTTGGATTAATACACTTTGCTCCCCTTGTCTTTGGGGTCATTTACACTTTGCACCCCGATGTTTTATTTTTGATACATTGGACCCATTATATTTCACATTTTTGCAATCTGGACCCCATACCCGATTTGACCGTCTAAATTGACGGATTTCGTCAACACGTGAACCGGTTGACCGCTACAAAGGTAACGTGAGAGATATAACGAGTCGGGCGACCGCTTCATGTAGCAGTCGACCGGTGCATTGTAGCAGTCGACATGCATGTGTTGACGAAATCCGTCAATTTGGACGGCAAATGGGGTTCGAGGTCCAGATTGAAAAAATGTGGAAGATAATGGGTCCAATGTAGCAAAAATAAAACATCGGGGTGTAAAGTGTAAATGACTCCAAAGACAAGAGAGCAAAGTGTATTTATCCAAAAAAAAATAGTCGTGATAGATAAGACAATAGGTTTTATACTTTTTTTTTCATTTACTAGCTACATCTCAAAATTATAATTGGTTCCCAATTTATTAATACGTTATTTTACAAGCAGTGTTGGGTAGAAAAAAAAGGGGGCAAATAGTACGCAAATGATTACGGTTTTCCCTTGGTCACAACGTAGAGAAGAGGCAAAAACTTTTCAGACTTTGAGTTGCGCATAGCAATGTTCCACGACTTCCTCTCTTTCGTTACGTAGTTCTTCTGCTTCACAAATATTTGTAGCCTCTTGCATATAACGAGGAATCAGTATCTTCTTATATATATATAAATTCCATTCGCCTTAATTTTCTTGTTGCCTCTTTAGTCTTTGAATATTTAAATCCACAGTATCACAGACTAGTTCCGACCTTCACTGCCACATTATTGATAGCAATTGGTGCTTTTTTTTTGGCAGAACATCCTAGTATTTATAAAAACTAAGATTGCTTGCATGAGTTGCCGTTCTATTTCTGTCACGCTTCATGTGCACAGCTTGTCTCTGTTAATTGTACTAAAATTTATATATCCCATCTGGACGATGATTGCATATGAACTGTAAACTGGATCTGAACTGCATTATAAAGGAGGTCTCATTTAGGAGTCCATGAGCTGCAAGGTACCAAAGAATTATATTTATTTTCAATCATACCCGTCTCTTTCTGGGTCTAGAGGACTAGAAGCAATGGTCTTTCCCCGAGTTGCAAGAGTCTTGTTTGCTAACGAGGCTTTTTCCGGTAGGTCAAAGGCATGCGGGATACCAATTTTGACCGCACTCCAAGCTCCAGCCAATCATTGTCCTCCAGAACGATGCCGTTTCCCCTCTGTCCTTATCTGGTATTCCGTTGACGGCCCAACTTTTCATAATATAAAATCATATACTGCATCGTGTGGCTGTGGAGTCGCCCCAACAATCCGTGTCCTCTGTAGACATATTATTATAGCTCACCCGCTAGCTTTTCCCTCTTCTTCGACGGATCGTCTACTAAACCAAATCTTGCCCCTCGGATCTCTTCCCCCCTCTCTATTTCTTCTTTTTCTTTCTAATTTTGTTGGTCTGAGTCTAATGTCTATCCATTGATCTACTCTCTCAATGTTGTAGCGAATTTTTTTCTATATTTATTATTTTTTACCCTATTTGTAGCGGAATTTTCCATATTTGATTTGTCCGGACATAATTGTTTGGGGCGAGTGGATTCGTTTTTGGAAGATATGGCTTCGAGTTTTGATCGGTGGGAGAAGGATCCCTTCTTCTCTGCCGCCGAGGAAGTTCAAGAATCGGCGGACAGGTACCCCATTATAATCCTAATTTCATCTATCACGCTTTCGGAATACCTACCTAGGGTTCCTCATTATTTCTTCTCTACGCATTCTGTGGTTTGTCCTAGATCATTATAGTGTTTCGTTTGGTAGCCCAGAAAAATTCCTGAAAACTTAAACAAATTGAATCTATTATTTGCTTAATATTAGAACATGTCAACGGGGAGGCATTTGTTGCTCTATTGGGTACCAAATATTGCAAGCTCATGGTCAATACTCTCATTGCTTGTTGCATTTCCCCATATTCTGCCACGACCAAATGTCGCAGTCAGGTTTTTCTCCCACTGCATATATTTGGCTCTTTGTTTAGCTCAGAAACAGGTGGAAGTATGGTTATTCAGCACCAGTTCTCAGTTACATTCAAATTGAACAATCCTTATTTCTGTGATTGTTAAGGATGGAGTCTACATATAGAACATGGGTTCATGCAAAGAAAGATGCATCTACCATGTGGGATGTTGAAGATCTAAGTCGGGATCTTCATACTGCTCTTGGCACTACCAAATGGCAGGTAATTTCCTACCTTCTGTATGTGGCTGTGCATCCGCTTGCTTACCCAACAGACATATATTAGATACATAATTGATAGGATTACAATGAATGTCTGATGGAAACTTTTGGTTGGGCAATGCAGTTAGAAGAGTTTGAACGGGCTGTGAGAGCTAGTTACGCTAAAAGCTCAAGTGACGATGCAAGAGGCAGACACCGTGAATTTGTTATTGCAATTGAAGAACAAACTTCAAAAGTTGAAAATTCGTTACAGGTATCAACTCTTTCAGAGGGCAAGACATCATTGCCTTGGGTGCGTTTAGATGAAGGAGAATGCAATGAACTCGCTCTGTTCCTTTCGGGACCACCAACATACGAAGTCAAAACTCCTGTACAGAGTAATCAAAGGGATATTGAGAATCCAGAAGTGACAGATAAAGATTCAGCACCTGATAGTTTAAAGAACTCGCACCATTCTGCTAAGTGGGGGGGTTCCGTGGAGGCTCGGGAGGATAAGTCACATGGGCATAGGAGGACTGCTAGTGCTAGCGCTGACATTGGTGCTTGGAAGATTGTGGTTCCTGACGATGGATGCGAGCAGAGTTCTTCTAATGGATCCACTGGCTTACCTGTACGAAAGATACCCAGTTTGTCTGGATTCTTAAGTTCCATGGAATCGGCACCCAAGTTGAAGTGGTCAAAGAATGGTTTCAGGAAGCTGAAGGCAATGGATCGCCAGCAAGAAGCTGATACTGCATTTTTGCGACCTCCTCAATTATCTAGGGTGTGTTTCCAGTGACTTCGCTCTGTTACTGTGCTTGAGATTGTTATTCAAAATCTGCTTCTTGATTTATATAACTGCCATGTTGCATTGAGACTGATTCTAATCTTCTTTTTTTCCCTCTAAAAAGGGCATTAATGCATACTACGAAAGAAGTAAGAGTTGCCTTGATAATTGCGATGATTGTTATGATAAGCAACTTTATGGCTGGTATGGAGCTATCCAGAGACAACTTCAAAGGTCTCAGTACCAGATGCAATATAGCCGCTCTGTTCAAGTGATTTTTTGGATTTTTCTTCTCCTATGCTTGATTGGTAAGCTTCCCTGAAATCTTCAACAAATATTTTTATTCAGGTTTAGATTGACGTCATCTCAGTCGGATGTCCATACCTGCATCCCCCAACCCCCCCTCTTCCTCCTCCTCCCAAGACAAAAGAAAGCAAAAACTCTGGCTCCTGTTGATCCTTATGCTTTTGTTATTGGGTATCCTTCATTGTGTTTGGTGATTGAATAGGGGCGTAACAAACCTGGTCTAATTAACTTTGCACTTTGCCACATCTGTAGGTAATATACACGTAATTTTATAAATGTAACCTTTTTTTTTACAAACTTTTACTTCTTCCACATAGACAAGTTTTTCTCTATCTCAATCTTTACTCATGATTTACAAGGAACAAAATGGGAATTTGTATTTTGTTTTTGGAAAGTAAATAGAGCGTCACCTGTCAGCAAGTGGATTCAAAATATGATGAGGTTATTCAGCTAAAAAAAAAAGAGGATTCAAAATGATTGCTTATGCCTGCTGTCAAGTGCTCTTTATTTTCAAGGTTTCTGTTTAGGATGATGCTTGAGAGTCATTTGCCACTAGTCAGTTTAACTAGTCCAATATGGTACTTGTCAACAAGATAGCTTCACCCGTGTCTATACCTACCCCTGTGACTATGACTTCAATCGGCCATTTTGTTATGTGCTTTTTAGTGATTCCTGAGATGCTTTTCTGAATACTTGCACTATTAATTTAGCAAATAGAGAATTGAAAGTAATTTTGGAGTGGCAGCATACGCCAAAGGTAAGAATGCTAAATAATACCCTACACAGCTAAGAACTCTAACAACACAAACTTTTGCTTGGCAAGATATTGTTTGCTTTGGGCCCATAAGGTGGGACGTTGGACTTACTTAGCAATTACAGCCAAGGGGAACAAAACTGTGTGGGCTTGGGCCCAAAGTGGACTATTAATAAAAAATTCTTAATCGTTACAAATAGTATTAGACCTAATCACTAGTCGGAAGTGTGGGACATGAGCAATACCACCTCATGAGCTGTAGGAGCTCGATGAGGACGTCTCACTTGTATGAGAGGTGGTGAATGAGACCCCACACTGCCTCGGGAGAAAAGTTTCTTGTATTCATAAGGTGGAAACTTGGACTTACTTGGCAAAAGGCATTTTCTGGGCTTTAAGCCTAGAGAAACAAAATTGTACAGGCTTGGGGCCAAAGTGGACAATATCTTGTCAAGCAAAAGTTTGGGTCATTACAAATGGTATCAAAGTCAATCCCTAGGTGGAAGTATGGGACATGAGCCATAGGCGCTCAATGGGTACGTCTCGCTTGTGTGGAAGGGTGGTGAATGAGATCCCACATTTGTGAAGGGAGAGAAGCTTTAGGGGTTCATTAGGTGAAACCTTGGACTTAGTGAGAAGCCTTTTTTGGATGGTAAGCCCAGAAGAACAAAACTGTGTTGGCATGGACCCAAAGCGAATGATATCTTGCCAAGCAAAAGTCTGAGTTAATGCAAGAACTGTTTGAAAGATTAATGTGAAAAATGATTAAGTATGGTGACAGAACCAGTGATTTTTCAATGGCGAAAGAACCAGTGGGTAAAATTGTTCTTAGTCTTTGAAAATTTGTCATCTAGCAGCTACCGCCATTATTCATTCAGTGCATGTATAGCACTTAGTTTTTGGGTCAATTTCATGCCCCATGCTATCCCGCATTGCTGTCATGAACCATTTCAATCATGGACTAGAAGGAGAATTTTTTAAAAAGAGCAGTATATGGAGGCTTGAACTTTCAATATCACCTACACTATGTTAGATACTCCTGCCTTCCAGTTCTTTCTGTGTCTGCACTTGTGGACTGAACTTCTATGTGTTGTCTAATTTGTTCATCTTTAGATACTTTATAATTATGCTTATTTGGAGTATGTAGGGTTTTCTTTAGAGCTATTGTCGTGATTTCCTAGTCCATTTCTGAAGAGAGGCAACACGTACATAAACTCATTCAGTTATGGATATCAGTAGTCAAGAAATAGCATTATAGATATCAGTAGTCAATTTCATTCTTTTGGGGTAAATGATGTTTCAAATCAACGTCAAAGAATAAAATTATGACTACTGCCGTAAGGAAGAATTATGTCTACCTCCATAAGGAAGAATGTAATGCCTGGAAACATAATTCTTCCAGTCACAATCTCAACTTAAAGCATTTTGATTTCTTCCTTGAAAATCGTGTTACTTTTTTTTCTCCCTTAAAAGGACCTTATCTCAGTAGAAGATTTTGAAGTCCAAAACCTATGTGTGTCCACTTGTTTTGGACTCTCTCATAAATCCAAATCACTCCAAGAATTCCGTGCTGTATTTTTATTTAATTTCCTACGATCCTTAACCAAAAGCTCCAATTGGAATCAAGGTGACTTATGAGTTTCTCTGCATATTAATTAATTTGTGCCAAAAAAGGATGTGACTTCAATATCTTTGTCTATGTTTTTTGTAGTGTTAACTTTCTTTGAGCAAAACCTGTATGTCCAAAACCTATGTGTGTCCACTGGTGGTAAGGCAACGGCTTGGGTTATCACATATCCCAAGTTCGAGCCCCAACAGCGCCACTATCGCCCCTGATTTATCTGGGGTGTGCTGGTGGGGTCCTGACACATGCCTCCAGGTTGGCTTGTAGGGCCGGGTACACGAAGGGGCCCGACCTTAGGAGCTTCTGGGTTATAAAAAAAAAAACTCTCTGAGCAAATTCTAAATGTGCCATGCAATTCTGTTAAAATTTGGTTGTCCTATGATCATGAAAAAGAATTTGAAGTTGATTTAAGTTATTGTTTCCTCTTCATGGGATATAAGTTTGTCATGGGAACGGCTGCAACTGGAGCATCTATGCATATTTTTCTAGAAAGTTGGCTTCGTCTGTCCAAAATTCAATTTTGTCATTCCATGTTTTTTTTGGAAGGTTTTATTGCTAATTTTATGTGGGCGCATAAAATGGTTCTTTAGCTTGAATTTTCCCTCTTGTGGTGGTCGATTTGTCCCTGGTTACTGTATATGGAAGCTTATGCTTTCTGTTTCTCTCTGCAGTTCTAATATCATGTGCAATGTAGAAGGATCTGTCTACTTCATCGGGCATTTCATGGTTGGTGACAGTATTTGGGTCCTAGGATCTTGGGGAATGTGAATGCATTGGCTGTTGGAGCATTTTTATGGAAGATAGGTCTCATCATTTTTTCGTATGTAGTATATCGCGTTCTAAGTCTGTATGTGGTTGGTGATTACTGAATTGTGAACACCCTAGCCCCTTGAACAACTCCCTGCCCACTCTTTCTCTTTGCTATTTTCCCACTCTTCTTTTCCAATTTTTATTTTGTTGATGGAGGCCAAATTCTGTCGTATATCTATAGAGGAAGGAGATGGCAGAAGAAAGTCGGCATAGGTTGTAATTCAAACATGTTAGCGTTCTGCTACTTGAATTTGTAAAGATCACATATATTGTAGTGAATTTTCGTTTGTATCCAACTCACCCTGGTTGTGTAGCATGCAGAATTGCAGGCTCATGTAAATTTCCCCTTGTTTTTTCAATTTTTTTAATATTTTCCTTTGTAACACTTATAAATTGGAAAAAAAAATATTAACGTGTATGAAGCTGATGCCTAGCACCCTCTCTGACGAGACGATTGTGTACGTCAGGAATTGAATAATCGAGCTCTAAGTAACTTCGGCCTTGTTTTGTTTTGTTTTTGTGTATATTTTCATTGGAGTTGGTAGTTTGCATCGAGGGAAACTGGCCTAATGATATGATCTGTTTCGTCTTTTCCATTCGAAATGGCTCGATGGTATTGATCTGTTTTGTCTCTTCCGTTAGAAATGGCCGAATAGTATGATCTGTTTCGTTTTTCCCGTTCGCTCCTGACCGCATTACCTTGTCAGTAGGGCTATGCATGGGCGGTGGTGGTAGCGGTTATACCCCTCACTGCCTTGGGCGGTGACCAATTTTCTCCAACTGGTATCGGTAGTAGTAGTACCAGTTACCGGTACCCAATGGTGGGGGTAACGGTTAACCGCCCATCGCTATGCCTGTTTTTTGTGTCTAAAATCAAGCACAACAAGAAGAAAAACACAAACCCTAAAATTAAGCACAATCAAGCTAAAATCCAACTAAAATCCGGCCCTAAAATCAAGCACAACAAGAAGAAAAGCATAGCCCTAAAATTAAGCTAAAACCCAACAAGATTATCTTGTGTACATTACAGATTCACAGGACGTAGATTCACAACGCTCATACTGTGAGGGAGAGCAGCTGTTGCACAGCGGCAGGTGGCAGCTATAGGAGGCGGAGTAGCTCTGAGACACTGGGATGGAGAGACAGAGATGAGAGTCGAGAGAGAGAGAGAGAGAGAGAGAGAGAGAGGCAAATAGTTAGAGAGAGACTGAGAGTGGGAGGGAGAGACGTTGGCAGGGGCACAGCGGAGCGACTTTTACTGGCGGTGAGAGCACTGAGAGGGGAGAGGCGTGCATCGACAGTGGGTCTGCCGTCTGTGAGAGAGAGGGGGAGGGTGAAAATGAGGGTGATCGGGATTCAAGGGGGAAAAACACCTTCACAACCTCACTGGTACTAGCCTTAAAACGACGTCGTGCTTAAGAAAAAAAAGAAAAATAAATAAAACGGTTTTGGCGGTGAACTGCCCAACTGTGGGCGGTTTCACCGTCACCGCCAAAATGACAACCGGTATTGCTCCGGAAACGGTTACCGGTTCCGATGAACAAGCCTACTTGTCAGGCACAACTATGGTCTTAGTTTTTTTGGATGTCTCTTGTAGTCTGCACAAAATTCAGTTTACGACCGACGTGAGTTACCCCTTTGCCTAATTGATGAATATTATTTAATCTTGATTGCCATTTGCTACCTTCTTAGCTCTCTTTTATCCTACTGATCCGTCAGATGGATGCTTAGAGAGTCGGAGTAATGCTCAGGTACCCTTTTATTTTGCAGAATGAGGGAGCTTCCGAGTTCCGACACAATGGTTCCCAAATTCATATTATTTTTAGGGTGGCTTGAACTCAAAAAGTATACATAGATTACGAACGAAAAGATTGGGATGATCCCAGAAATTCTTCCAACATAGTCTACTTGATAAACAAAGCTCATAAAAGCAGACCACAAATTGTTGATAATCGAGAGAGGGCAAGCTAGATCAGAAGAGCTAATAGGTGATCTGGGCTGCTCTGGTTAGGTATCTGTAGCAGAAATAGGAGCAAGCAACCAAGAGCGGGACAACGAACTCGAGGACAGCTGCGTACTTGGGCACTCCGTCATCCTTGATCACAAAAGCACTCATCTCTTTGCCCTTGGATTCCTTGTAGGTAGTTTCCTTGGAGTCTGCGTCTTTAACTACGTGTCCTTGAAGAACGCCCACTTGGTATTTTCGGAGCAAGTTTTGAGCTGCCTTGCTGTGCCCAATGACCTCGAAGTCCTTGGTGGCATCTTTTCCTGCAGCCTCTATCAGTACCTCTTCTCCTCCTGGGTGTTCCTCCGAGAACTTTGTCACGTCCAATACCTGATGAAAAATGACCAATTCTTATCAAGCGCCCTAATACATCTGAGTGTGTGTGTGTGTGTGTGAGAGAGAGAGAGAGAGAGAAGTAGATTTACTCTGCCGTTGATGACAAGCCAGCAATCTTTCTTTGATTTGTGCTGGGCAACTTGGGAGAGGGTGTAGACTCTTTCTGCCATAGTTTAACTTGACTTCGAAAGAGAGTGAGTATTTCTGTTAAACTGAGAAAATTGGTGTTGGTTTCACGAACTGAGTGAGGAATTTGTAAGAGAAGATAGCTAGAGATGGTAGGCACCAAGCACGCGAACAACCACCTCCTCTCATAGTTCGCCAGGGGGTAAGCCATGTTGGGGACAACAGAAGTTGACCAGCAGCTGGTGACAAGGACCAAGGAAATAAGGAGTAAGGAGTTAGCTGCCCTACCTATTATATGCCCCTTCCAAACAGTCAAAAGAGAGAGAGAGAGAGAGAGATAGAGAGAGAGAGGCGGCTGCGGGCCTTTAGATTTGCTAATTGAGCTCTTTGGTTCGAAAGATGGTGATAATTGGTGGGTCTGTCAAGAGTCAACAATCAGGGCAGCTAAGCTCAAATTGTACTGATGTCGCCCACAGAAAAGATTATCCCGTGTCTATGTAAATTGGGACTGTAGACTTTTGTGGTAGTTTTGCGTACATTGGAACTGTAGACTTTTTGTGGTAGTTTTGCGGTGGCAGCCGGTAGGTAGGAGCCAGGGGCGCTTAAAACAAAAAACAGGTATGAGCCAGGGCTACAAGATGAGTCCTGGGCCCGGCTGGCATCTGCGCTACTGTCAAAAACCCAGTCTAGGCTCAAAGGCCTAAAAATTGACCAGTCCTACACCGGAGATTTGCAAACCGACTAAATTTGAACAGCCTATTGTTAAAATGCAGGCTTATGGGCATAACTTCACCTGAGACCTCAGGAGCCAAACGTTTTAAGCAATAGTCCCCGAAGACTCCCAGCCCTAGTTAGGCAAGCCCGGCCATTTCTTGATTACATCCCTGATTAAGGCTGTGTGTGAGAAACAAAATTTTAGTGTGGTTAAAATTTTAGATATTGAAATTGATGAAAAAGTGAGGAGAGAGAGTGAAAAAGTGAAATTTACCAGAGGTGGTGAAAAAATAAAAGTTTATGGGAATTGGTGAAAAAATGAGAAGAAAATTTTTTGTAATGATTATAAAAAATTTTATGGCCAAAATTTTAGGTGTCAAACGTAGTACCCGCTTGGAGCTCATGATAGTTACAGTTGATTAAGCCCAGTCAGATACTAATATGATACGTGAGTTGCTTGTTGCCTTGGATGGATTACATCTATGTAACGATTTTGGATTTTCTTCAGTTATTCTAGAGACAAAATCTCGTATTTAACGATTTTGGATTCTCTTCAGTTATTCTAGAGACAAAATCTCGTGTTGTTCCACTGGTTAGTCACGGGATCTTGTTCTTATTGGTATCTTTTGATATTTTTGAGAGAAATTAAGGGTATTAATTTCTCAAATCGATATTTCTTTTTACCATGTGTACTAGGAAATAAATTGTGTAACCTTGCTAAGGCGAGGAGCTAACGGGTCAAATTTTTATTTACTCCTCTATGGTTAGTTTCACTCGAGAGGTTAATTCTATTCGCACTGATATGTGAGAATTGCCTCAGTTAAGATATAATAGTTGATTGCGCTGTTTGATTTGTATTACTAGTTTGTTTTAAGTTTTTGATGAATTTTTAGCTTAGCTTTTAAGTGTTTCACTTGTAGCCGGCCAAGTTTAATTGTTACCACGGTATTTTTCGTCATAAGTGAGGTTTTTCTAATAAAGTTCGAACGTGCCGTCGTCTTTTTTTTTTAAAAAAAAAACTCTCCCTTCCCATTACAAACACCACCGCCACCTCCACCACAACGAGTTATCATGGAGAGTTGCTTGATGGTGTTGTTTTGGGAGTTTTCTTCTAAGGAAGTTTGTCACGTCTTTCAAACCTAAAGCTCAGGAAAAAAAGAATTACCAGCATGAAATAAAGATAGCGTATAAGCATCATTAGGATCTAAATGCTCTGTTTTTGGCCGAAGTGAAGATCTCAATTCTTTGTTTTGATTGCTACTGATGCTAAGAAAATCTGGAAACTCTTTTTTTTTTTATGAATAATGCCGCAAGGTTTGCATTTCAAAAGTTTGAATTTAATTAGACACAATAATGGGTTACCTTCCACGATGCCAATTTGGGTCCAAAAAGCCTCTACACTGGCACCAGACAGCATTCTACATTGAGTTGGAGGTAGGATATATATATGGCCAGTTTGTTGAAGAGGAAATAACAAAAGGCACAATCATTGAGAAGCGCGAACTTCCTGGGTGCTTTGTGATAAATCTTTGAACGATGCATCATCACTTTGATCCTTTTTGCCGAATTCAAGACCCTGAAAGATGACCCTTGATGATCGATACTTACTGCCAAAGGCAGTGCCAAATCCCCACCCAAGGCCTAGCCCGATCCCACAGCCTCCACCTTTAAATCAAAGTATCCAACATGATGTGGGGTTTTGCATACAAACATCACGTTTTATTTCTTAGAACCATGAAAGATCAACTAAATATTTTGCTTGCAAGCAAGACAGTGCTAATTATATACCTGCACCGAGGCCCACGAAATTCAATGCATGCCTGTAGTAGTGAAACATCATAAATCAGAAAATTAGATGGCCGATTATAGAAATATAAATAATTAAGGAGCTTCAGAGTTAGCTCAATAGTTTCCCTTCAAAAGTGGGAAACACAAGAAAAATCAACAGTGGTTACGATTTTCCCAATTAGATTGCCACGCAGGAACATGAAATTGGAGAAATGAGTAACATTCCAAAATTTCCGATTGCAAATATGAGTTCAAGCCAAACATCAACAACGTCTAAACTGTTGTTCTAAGCTACATATATATAGAGGTGATACTTTTTTTGATAAGTAAGATCAATTTATTAAAAAAAATAAGAGTGAAAACAGTACAAAGATTTTACTGAAAATACTTAAAACATACAAACGAAAAAGCTAATGAAATCCGAAAAATCTAGAAAATAACCCCCCACACGGCAGTAACCCAACAAAAAAGAGAGTGCGTAACAACATCAAGTAAATGAACCACCAAAAATGCTAAATCCTCAAAACGACTTATTTCGTTCCCTCCAAAGACACCACCAAACACAAGATGAAACCATCTTCCAAATTGCCATAGCCAAAAGATCCTTAAAATTTCTTCCCCAACATAATAACACATCAAATACCCTTGCCGGCATTACGAAAAACATTCGCCCAAAGTGACCTTGCCATAGGACAGTGCAATAGAACGGTCGACAGACTCACTATCCCTCTTGCATAAATAGCACCAATTCGTGACATAAACGCCTCGCATCCAAAGATTATCAATAGGAAAATTCCTAGCATACGTAGCCTCCCAAACAAAGAACGAAACTTGCATAGGTACCATAGTCTGCCAAACCCCACGCCAAGGAAACAACTGTGACGTACCATCAGAAATAGAGGAATATAAATCTTTAACAGTGAAAACTCTATCCTTAGCTCCCATCCAAACCAACTTGTCTTCATTATCTCGACGAAATACCTTAGCATAAAGAGTGGAATAGAAAGCTGTAAATTCCGCCATTTCCCAATCGTTTGCATATCTCAAGAACTGAATATTCCAAACCAATGAAAGTGTATCATGCGACAAATATCCGCTACCATCCCATTCTTACACAGGGACAAAGAGAACACAACCGGAAACAAACAACTAAGAGGTAGATCACCACACCAGACATCATGCCATAACCGCACCCTACACCCATTACCCACCACAAACTGAGTATGGGTAGCAAAAGAATCTCAATCCTTACGAATATGCTTCCGTAAACTCACCCCATAAGAACCTCGGGAAGACAAAGAGATCCAATCTCCCACCATTGTGTCAAACTTCGCTGCAATAATAATCCTCCATAAACTATCCCTCTCAGTGGCAAAACGCCATAACCATTTCCTTAACAAAGCTTTGTTAAACACCAACAATTTTCGAAGACCCAACCCCCCTGAGTGAAGAGGAGAACAAACCTTTTCCCATTTCAGAAGATAAAATTTATGACCCCCCAAATTGCTACCCCATAAAAAATCCTTTTGCAATTTCGCAATTCTAGAGGCCACAAAGACGCTGATGCTCTATATACTCGTAGTGACTGGTTTCACCATATGTCGAACGCCCAACTTTTCCACTATCTCAACTAGTAGTACTAATTTGCCTTAAATGGACGATCTAACTCATTGAGAAAGATCTATAATTAGTTTTTCTTTTATTCACTGTCCAGTCGCTTAGCAAGCATAGCAAAATATTGCAGAATTCCCTGCACTTGGAAGACTGCCATTAAATGACCTATCCTATCTCTGCAGGACTATCTGACAAAGAGAAGCCTGATTTCACTTTCAGCCTGAAGAATGAAGAGAGATGTAACTAGATAGTTTACACATTCTTCCCTGTCTGTCCCTTCCCATTAGTAGATGAAGACTTGAATTTTTCCTTCAACAAGACCGAGAAATGAACAGTGCCAATTTATCAACAATATTGAGAAGACAATACACTTTCCTTTCCAAATGGACAAACAAATGGCGAACAAATGAGCATTGCAGAAAAATCCTTGTTCACCAGAAGGATTTAAACAAATTCAAGAAGCTTTAACTCAAATATTTATTGTTCCTCTCGTAAGTATAACGATAAGGAGGAGGTGAGTTCAAAACTCAATGGATACGAATTACAAGATGACATATAAATTATCACCTTGCAAGTGACAAGGAAAGCTTAACAAATGAATCTATTCTTATTGTACGCCATAAACAGATAAATTCACATGTCCAAGTAAGGGGATGTTCGTTTTGGAAAAAATTGAAAATTTTTTAGAATTTTGATAGAATTGTTTATATTTATGTAGATTAGAATTTTTAGGTTTTTGTGTAAAAGTTGGTGAAAAGTTCTAAACATATTTAATTTTTGTTGGAGTTTGTAAAAAGGTGTAGAGAGAGATGATTTGATGTAATTGGTTAACAAAAAATATTGGAGTAAGATGAAAAAGTATAAAGAGAAAATATTTGTTACAACTTTTTTTTTGTAAAAGTATTGGAGTTTGTGTGAAATGTTGATGGAGATTGTGTAAAAGGTATTGGTGTTTGTATATGAATTTTTGAGATTTTGGATATTCGTTTTGTAAATTTTGTGGAATCTTATTGTATTCTAGACTAGTTTTCTAAATGAACATGCCCTAAATGTCATAATCTTTAGGGAGCAAAAGAATCCAAGGAAATACCTTGCTTCACATTCCTTGGACTATACTTCTATCTTTGGTGAGTAATACGGCCTAACAAACCAAAAATCTATCATGGGAAGATTCAATTTTTCCTCCTTGAAAAAAGTGCATGCAATGCTTCTGACTACCTGTGCTTTATGTCCGAAATAAAACACACTAACCATATGCTCTTTGAACTAATGCAACTTACGTTAGAACGCATGTTTCGAACATTTGGTTCCCTTTTGTTTCCTTGAGTCCCACTTTGACTAGGAACTTCATGCATCTATATTTGGTCTTGACTTCCTCTTGTATATACAGACCTATTGGGGAGATGGTGTCTAGGCTCCTATTCTTTTGAGCATGAACTAGGCTTCCTTCTACTTAAGCTCATTTGTTTATCTTTCCTCTTTCTCTAGCTGGTTACATTGATTCTCCACTTTACTCTCTTTCTCTATTCTCTCCTGAAACCTTCCTTGTTTGAAGAAAGAAGACCATATTCCCAAAGTGAAACCTAGATACCTAAAGGGAAGCCTAGTCACAATCACAAAAAGATGAGGAGGGCAATCGTTTTGGTTTAGGCAAAGAAGGTCACTATGTGATTGTGTAGACAAAGATTTGGATACAAACACAACAAGGGATCAACATCGAACAACAGCACACATGTGGCAAGGTGAAGAAGGTCATTGAAGCAGTGGTATCTGCAGCTCACGAGGTCAGAATACTAAAACGATGGGCGGTGGACTGGGCTGCCTCCAGGCACACATTTGCCAGAAGAGATGACTGACCCTCCAATAGAGCAACAGGAGGCACAAATTGGGTGTATGTGGGTTGCAATAGATTGAACTGTTGTTGGCATGCAACAGGAAAACTCTCCTAACTTAACTTCCAGAAAAAGCCTTTCAGTACTCTCTGATGTCGTACATGTACTTTGCGTGACTTAAACATGATTGTTGGCAAGGGTTATCCAGATCCGCCCACAGAGATCATCGAATTGGACTGATATAGTCAAAGAATGGCTAAGGTCAAAGTAAGGACTGCAGGAGATTTAGGATTTTGCAGTATCTTTTGTTTTCTTTGTGGACATGTATATATGTTTATACATACAAAAGTGCATACATACATACATACATATGTAGGTGTGGGCGTAGAAGCTTATGTATGCTTAAATGTAACTCCAAATATGTAAACATATATGACTAGTGCTTGTAGATGTAACCTAACAAAGGAGGCATAAAGCCTGAGATCGGGTTTCTAAATCAACTCATCCCCATTTTGTATCATTAACTTCAACATTTTGTTTCTTATACAATGTACCAAGGTGCATATGATTATGAAAATATGTTTTCTTATAAATTTTCCTTCCTATTTACTCCATATTGTGATGCATGTTACTTAAGCAACAACCAGGCTTCTTTGGAGCGTGCTATTTTTTTGGTCCAAAAGGACATTAGAAGTTTCAAGGCTAAGGTTCAAAAACGGTTTTTCTTGTTGTATAACCTTATTAGTGGATTCTAAACCCTAAGGGGTCAAGTGAATCGCGCTCCTGGATTCTAAGAAGTCCAGAGTACGGAGGGCTTGGGTGTAATGGGTTAGGTTATCAAAGTAAGGTTTAGAATCGTCTTCCGATTAATTAACTACAGAAGCGACACTTTGCCAATTCGTTTTTGTAAGCAAACTATGGACCAACTATTTTTCTTTTCCCTCAGTCGTACATCCTAAAAGCATGACCTAGTAAATCTATATGGAAATTCCTAATGCTTCCATTCTGATTCAAATACTTAATCATGAGTTGACTGTTAAGGCTATGTCATTCATCATATGGACAGTGCGGCGCACATACCAAATAAGCACTAGAAAATTCAAGAGGAGAGTCTACAGCTTGGTAACCTACCATCTACAGTTACTCTATCAATTTGCACATGACTTCACAGCAAAAATACTGATTCGTGGCAAGAGAACCAAAAAAATACTAAGCATGGATCTGATTAGTAGTTCATAAACATTCACATCAAGTTTCCAAGGTCCCATCAACCAAAACTTGACATATACTCAAACCAAATACTAGGTTCAGCTACCTAGCATCTAAGAAAACAAGAATTTAGCTCCCAATTTGACACAGAGATCTGCGCAGCTATTTATTTTGCGCCTTGTACTCTGAAACTTGAGATTTTAAGGCATCTCAACATGGTGGGTATTAGGTCCAGTTAGTGGTCTCTTAAACCTATTTCCTTAATTCCACTATCCTTAACTCATATTTTGCATGACGCTGTCACTACAAGAAATTATGCTTTAGGTGACAAAATTTTGGGTGTCAAACCAAATTTTGTCACCTAAAGTGAATTTGCCATGTGAAAGTATTAATTTCGTCACCTAAAACCATCCAGGAACGCCAAAATCGTCCAGACCAGTCACAAACCCGTTCAAACGTATTGCTGGTGTGACGACATACACGCGTCGCGAATGAGTGAAGAAAAAAATCATCACAAAAACAAAATAACGTTCGGACTCTCAAGATATCTGTTCGGACTCTCTGCAGGGTGACAAATTTCACATCGTCGTAACTGAGTGACGATTAGAAACGTCACAATTTTTACAAGACCGTCCGGACTCCGTTTATACACAGTCCGAACGGACATTACCTAACGAATAGTAATCGTCAGGCTAGAGTGACAAATTAAAAATAGTCATGAATATTCTATTCAGTTCGGACGTTAAAAACCACGTTCCAACGGAAAAAATACCCAAGTCCGGAAGGTAAAAAAAAGGGTCTGCACAATTATAAATGCTTCTTCCGTGAATCGTGTGCTTCCACGTTGCAAAAGTTCAGACACGTGACATTGATACAGTCCGAACAAAGAATAGCGTGCGGACCATGTAAGTTCTAGAACCATTTCGAATCGGCCATATTTAATGACCTTAAATTTGATAGGGCCACGTGTCAGTATAACCATTAAAACGCATCCGAATGCTAATATAAACTGTTCGGACGGTCACTGGCCACATTAAACCGCAGACTTTGTCAATATCTCAAACTCACTTATTCTCTCAGACTTTTCTCTCGCACGTTTTTACTGTCCATTCGAGATCTCTCAAAGAACTTGAGGTAAAACATTCTTCATAAATTTTATGTATTTTGATTAAATACTATCGCTTGTTTAGTTTGTTGTGTTGTTTTATTTAATGAAATTAGGTTGTTTGACTGGTGTTTGTCGAACCACGTTCGGACGTCTTTTCACGACGTCAGGACTGTTATTGTAAGTTCGGACGGTGTTTATTAGGTTCGAACGGTCTAAAATTTAAACGACGCAGTTTGACGTTCGTGCTAACGGTTTATACTCATGTTTGGACAATTTTGCTAGGTTGACCATGGATGCTCTGGGAGAAGTATCACCAATGTCAGGGGACAAATAGAGCGACCAGCCTGGGCAGACGCCTATTTAGCGGAGTTAAACGAGAGTATTCGGGCGATCGTGCAGCTGACGCATTCGTTGTGCATGGAGCTCCAATGACACTTGACCGGTCTGGAGACCAAACTTGCTCTGACGGATAGGGCTATAACGGAATAGCTGAATATTATGTGGAGGGAACTAATAAGGATGAGAGAACAATTGTCTCAATTGTCCTAGTCTGTCCATACCGTTCCGGTACAGCTGCAGACACTCGTCAGACGGTGGATAATATGGAGGAACATTTGACGCATGTTCGTGATGCCCTCGGGCAAGATTTGGACGAGCCAGTCGCAGCTCGTGATTTGAACAAGTCTTCTATTGCTGCTTTAAACTTAGTTATTTATTTATCGTTTTAAGGACCGTTTCCGGCTTGTAATAGACATTACAATTGTGTTTTTCATTCGATATTTGGATTATATTTTATATTAATTATGTTTTTTACTAGATTAAATTTATTACAATTTAAACGGATAATTAGTAAAATTAAATGAGTAGTTATAATTAAGGGGAAAATTCATTTTGTACCCCTGAACTTTGGGGTCATTTCTAACTTGCACCCACTTTTATTGATTTCGTTACATTAATACCTCAAAGTATCATTTTACGTTAATTTCCACCCACTAGCACAATTTACCGTTACTCCTCACGGTGAACCATGGACGTGCCGTCCACGTGACCACTTAAACAAGTTACTTCCCTTTTTACCCTTTATGAATATTTAGACGTTGAACGTCCATTTCTGTTGAGGTAGCTGAGCACTAGCTTCTCTCCGACGACACTCTTGTTCCTCTCTCTCATAAGCGTTCTTACTTCTCTCGCTCACGTAATACGCTCATATTTTTCAAAACCATCTTTACTTTCTCCAGGACCCAGAGGCCAGGTAACGAAGATAAAGCCGTGGAGCCATGACTTTTCTGCATTGACTTCGACTATAGACTTGGGGGAGCTACGTTTTCTTATGGTCGTCGGGTTTGGCTTACACGCTTGACTGAAAGTTTCGCTCTTGTTTCTGTTCTTTATCCACCCATTCTCTCCCTTTATTCACGCTTCAAATACGTGTTGGAATGAGCTGATAGCCTGGGCATTATTATTAACCTCTGCGAGCTCATTGGACAATGCAATATTGGTTTCAAAACGAACAGAGCATCACCGACGAAAACCTCCACCCAAAAAGTTAAAAAAACAAAGCCATGATAATGTCCACGACAATAATGATGGTGACCTGGTAGGAAACAAAATTGGAAAAGCAACATGTTCATCGCTTGGGAGAAGACTTTTCAACAGAGGGAAAAACATGTAGCTTCTGTTACAAAAATCAACCAAGAGTTACAAAAATCATTACAAAGCCATAGTTAATGGGGGGATCTTTTCCGCTTAATCACCTTTGGCAGTGATTCAATGTAGCTTTCAGGTATCTCCATTTCTGATACCACTTGAGCATTTATTGCCATGGCTGCTTTTAGTATTTGGCTCACAGAGTCTTTCTGAAAGACCAGCCATTTTCGGGTGATATTCGATAGCCCATATGGTGAAACCTTAACGGTGGGTAACCAGGGCCGGCTCAAACCAAATGGTGGGCTAAGGCAAAATAAATTATTAGCCTTTTTTTAATATAAAATTTAATATAAACTTAATTTAAAATATTTCAAAATTATTAAATTTAATATAAAATATTTAAAGGCTCCATTAATTTTTTATGAGGCCCTCATACATGACATCAAGGCCCCATGACTAGAACAATTAAGAAATTTATAAGGCATTTTTTCTCTTTGAGCAAAGTTTATAAATATATAAAAATGAATTTGGAGGCCTGAAAGAAATATATTAGTGTCATGATAAAAAAATATATGAAAATATTACATCTTGCCATTTTTTTCTTAGCTAAGTTGTTTTTTTTTTTAGATCATCTACAACACAAAAAAATTAAAAAAATTAAAAAAATTACTTTTAGTCTTTATAGGGCTTGCTTAGGGTGAGGCCTTAGGCCACCGCCTAAGTTGCCTTACCCTTGAGCCGGCCCTGTGGATAACCACCATTTGTCATTATTTCTCGGGGCTTCACCTGATTCATCTGCATCTTTGGAAACGTACCAGAACTCATTTTGGCTCCCAAAGCTATCCAGGGAGGCCTGTTCATCATACAGTTTCATCAGCAGGAGTTCTAAGTTGATGTAGGCTACAGGGGAACGAGGAGTTGGTACTTACAATGAGCATAGCATCAAGTTTCCGGAGAGCCGGAATGTTCATGAGCAGATCACTTCTTTGCCGAGTCACCATTATCTATTAAGCCAGAGAGGAAAGAAAAGACATTTTAGTTTAAAACAAGACGGTCAAAATTACACAGATCGTGTGAGGAGAGAGAGAGAGAGAAAGAGACTTATCACCTCAATATTTGATGCAAAAGTGCTTTTGGTTTAAAGGGTGGCAGAGAAAAGAGCACAACATTTTGGCGTTTCAATGGTGCATCCGCCATGAGAGAGCTTTTCAGTAAAGAAGGACGTTGAAACAAAAAGAAACAGAGACCTTCCTCATTGTTGCAAGTACACAAGAGAGAGAATAGCTTCCTCATTGTTTTGACAGGTCAGGCAAAACAAAAAGTGAGACAAAAAACTACGTGTAAGGCGTGGCCGAGTGCGTGGGGGATTTGAGTCCCAGCGAGTGCGAGGCCAAAGTGGGGCATACAACACGCTTCAGCTCGAAGGTTATGATGGTTTTGATCAGTGAGTTTTGCTGGGTGGGAGCTTGGCAAGTGGTTTTGCTCAAACTGAGTGTATAATATGGAAAAAAGTTGTCTCGTACTCTGGAAAGTGGGTTTCATTTGCTGGGTGGGAGCTGGGCAACGGCTGGGCGAAGAAGAAGATAGTTCTGGTTTTGGCTTCACACTGGGCCCTCTTCTGGTGGAGTCGTGTCGTCCTCCCAGTCCCCGACATTCCCTTGGACATTTGGCATTTACACATCAACCGAAATGGATATTCACAGACTAAAAATTCATGAAGGGTAAAACGGTAAGTTAATTGATTAAGTGGTCACGTGGACGACACGTCCATGGTTTGCCGTGAGGAGTAATGGCAAATTGAGCTAGTGGGTGGAAATTAACGTAAAATGATACTTTGAGGTATTAATATAACGAAATCAACAAAAGTGGGTGCAACTTATAAATGACCCCAAAGTTCAAGGGTGCAAAATGAATTTTCCCCTATAATTAAATTGATGATTAATTATAATTGATATTTAATATAAAAAGATGACTAATTATATTTTTTTATGTATTTAAAATAAATAAATAAAGTCAAATATTCGTGCCAAATTACATCGAATTAAAAAAAATAAATGAAATTATTTAAATTGAACTATTTACTTAAATTAACTAATTTAAAAAAATTAGGTTATGTGAAATAAAGTAAATTGAGTGAATTTAAACTGTGAAATAAATCTGCTTTCCGTTCGGACTATTTACATGAGAGTCCGAACGCCTGCATCGCAATTGAAAGTAAATGAGGTACCCATTGGAACGGTGTTTGAGACAGTCCGGATGTTCATGTAACTGTCGCATGGCGTACACATGTTTTCGTTATACGAAAGTCAAAAACGGTTGCACCCGTCCGAACGTGTGACAGAAGTCCGGACGGGATTCACCGTTTATTTAGCCAAACGGGTCCTTCGACGTCGCGTCAATTCATTGTAACGTCAGGACTAGACATTCGCACGCCTTAATAAAACGTCCGAACGTATTTATTGTTGCAAACGGTTTTAAACGGTTTAAAGTTTGACATTTAATACGGAGTACGATGATTGGGCCACGTGTGCAGAATACAGTCTGGACGAAATACATTGGGTCCGGACGCTATCGACGTATTTTGAAAAGACGAACAGTTCGTCATTTTTACTAACACCGAATGTTTTCCTTAAAAAATCTCTCAAAACTCAAGTTTTTTCTTCACAAATATCGACGTAATATCACTCTCTCGTTTATCTAATCACATCCAAGTATGTTTTGCTTATTTTTAACAAGATTTTAATGGTGAAAACTTCTTTTTTTTTATATAGTTTTATGTATAGAATTTCAATTCTATTTTTTGTATAGTAGATTATGTTTTTGATTGATTTTTACGTAGAAATTGATTGTGTTAAGTGTTAGGTTTGTTTTAAGTGTGTTAGTTTGTGTTTTGGTGGAATTTTTGGGCAAGTGGGGAGGTGGAGGGACGCTGTCATGGCTGAGTTAACTCGGCCATCGTTCACACAGTGTTCGGACTCATTATTTTTGGGTGTTTGGACTCTTGTCGTAGTGTTTTGGTAGTATACATTATTGTTTGATCATGTCCGGACTCTCTTTCAGGCATTCCAGATACTTTATTGTTAAATTTAAATAGTTTTTTATCGTCTTAGGGTTGAGATGTCCGGACTCTCTTTCAACACAGTCCGGATGCTTTAATGTTAAATTTAAATAGTTTTTTATCGTCTTAGGATGGGATAGGTATCCAAATCGGTTTGGACGCTATTTTGACTTTCAAAACGGATACGCTGACGTTTTGATGAAGTCTGGATGATATTTATGTTCGGACGGTTTCGTTTTCGTTCAGACGTAATGCTAACCGTACGAACGCTATTTTGTGCAGATTCACTAAAAAAATGAGTAACCGTTCACGTACCAGCAGCCAGGCTGATGAGGAGCAATCTTCCACTCGAGCTTTGACAGTTGAGAAGCATACAACGATCATTATGTCTCGCTCGATTGTTGTCGAGCGGGACATCAAATTGGCCGACTTTAACGATCTCACATTTGAGGGTCGGACGCTTCCGGAAGTGGTGGAGGGGTTAGGTTGGCTTCCATTGATCCACAGGACCGGCTATGCGTCAAAAAATATGGTGCGGGACTTTTATTGCTCTATATTACAGGCGAGGGATCTCGAGGAGCCTAGTATGGAGGTCACTGTCCATAACGTTCTGATCATATTCTCATTCGACGAGTTGGTGAATTTCTTGGGGTACGAGAGAGATTTTGTAGCGTTCCCAAACATGCCAATGAGTGAGGAGGGCCGGCCTACTAAGGCCGAGGTATTCTTGACCATGTTGGGTGATGATATAGCGATCTTAGAGGGAGCCTATATGGTACACGGGCAGCTGCTTCCTTTTTGGCGGATCATGCATTTGATCCTATGCTCCTCCATCAACCCGAAGAAGCACACCACAGAGTTGTCTTATAGCCGGCCAGAGTTCCTGTACCTGGTAGTTGTACGGGGGCTACCTGTTGATATAACATCATACATCTACCAGTTCATTCGTGCAGAGGCCTTGAAGATTGATGCTACTACTTCATTGCAGCACAAGATTCTTCTGACCCAGTTCCTGCACGTCATGCTGATACCCGAGGGCGTAACCACTTTGGCCGATCAACAAGACCACACTCTCCAAATCGATGGCCCAGACGTTGCTAGAGAAAGAAGACAGGAGCAGTTCGCGGAGGCAATGGAGAGGGAGGATCCTGGGCAGAGCTCGACCCAGGGACTTGGGCCACAGTGACCGAGTTGGATGGATGATATGATGACGGAGATGTCTTAGCAGATGCAGTCGGTCTTGCAGCCCACCCATTGCAAGGTCAGTGATATTAGTCGTTGTCTGACGGCTTTGGAGCAGAAGATCGCCGACATGGACGTTGGGTGGAAGAAGGAGGTCGCTGCACTTAAGGAGGGTTTGAGGGGCGTGGCAACCGGTGCATATCTCTTTCCCCTGACTGAGCGAGTCGTGCTGATAGAGAAGCACCTTCGTCACGTCCATCACGTCTTAAAACTCACGGATGATGATGATTCGTAGTCTACATTTACTATATTTATTATGTTTTGAGGACATTTACTTTTACTATGTTTATACGTTTATTTTTTTATTAGGTTTTGAGGACATTTACTTGATTTGATGTTTATTTGATATTTTTGTTCATATTATGTTTTATGCCAGTTATGTTATTTGTATTTATTAGAACTTAATACAATATTTTAATTAATATTACGTTAATAATTTTGGTACACTCATTCAAAAAAATATGGGGTAAACTCATAGTTAACCCCCTATGTTTGGGCAAAAATCAAGTTAGCTCCATATTTTTCAATATAACAATTTGAGACCTATAACTTTCACAACCTATCAAACTTAGCCCCCGTCTAAATCAGGTGTTAAGTCCGACGGAAATTCATTCAAAATGACCAAAATGCCCCTCCAAAGCTAAAATTTAAAATAATATAAATTTAAGAAATAAATTAAAATAAATATATTATTGAAATAGAGTTTCAATATAGTTTTATTTAAAAAATATTAATTTTTGAAAAAAATATCATTTTTTATTTTTAATGAATTTTTTTATTTTTTTTAGTAATTTTATTTTGGAGGGGCATTTTGGTCATTTTTCATATTTTTTCGTCTGATTTAACGTCTAATTTAGACGGGGGGCGAAGATTGATAGGTTTTGAAAGTTATGGGTATCAAATTGTTAGATTGAAAAATATGGGGCTAACTATAATTTTTGTCCAAACATAGGGGGCTAACTATGAGTTTACCCCAAAAAATATTGATTATTTTACATTATTAACTAACTTTGGTTATTTAAAATTTGCAAATAAAGTTAATTAAAAAATGAAAAAAAAATCAAAATTGTCCAAAAACGTTTGGACCTTAATTTATCCGTCTGGACTATTTAATGCAAAATCGAATGGTGTCGTATTATATAAAACAAACTGTCCGAACACAATTTTATATGGTCGGGACTCCCGAAATTCAAAATACCGTCCGGACTCTAGTTTACTAACGTGAGCACGTGATTGTTTATTATCATACACTATGGTGTTGGTATTTCTTAAGCAGTCTCGTGTGATGTAAGGTAGTATTCGGACGGTATGTGACTGTCTGAACGTTAATGTTAATGAGCATACGCTGTCATTTGAAATTACTAAAATGACGTCTTAAACTGTAAGTGGGAGGTTCGGATGTGTTATAGTCGTGCGGACGCATATGAAAATTTTGGCGGCATGAATTCCCTCGAAAACTAATACACGTATGGGTCCGAACTTCCTTTCTGTGTCTGAACAATATTCAAGCGTATGAAAGTTATAGATTCGCAGACAGTGGAGAAAAAACGGAAAAAAAAAGAGAGAGGAGGGATTTGAGCACGAGCAGAAGCGGAAAGCTTATTTTGGGCGTTCAATCTCATTGAAAAGGGTGTGAAAAAAGCATATCTTTTAGAAAAGATCGTTGGATTGCATTTGACGCTAGTGGTTTTTAAATTGAATTGTTTTAGGATGAAAACTTGTATTTTAATATATGAAAGTATGTGTTTTTCGAAATTTTAGGTTCTAAAATGATAGTAATGGAGTTTGGGGTTGGTTGTGATGTGTTTATATTGGAGTGTTTGTGATTTGGATTGATTTTGACAAGGTTGTTGGACTAAAAATTGAGTATTTGGGTCGAAGAACTGTCTTGTTCGACAATCGCAGTCCGGACGGTTGATTTACCGTCCGGACTTTATTTGTTGGTTCGAACGTTTTGCAAAATACGTCCGAACGGCTTTGTATATGGTTCAGACCGTTATGTTACGTCCGAATGATATTTGGTTATTATGCCATGCTTTCATTTAGTAGCATTAGACCCCGTTTAAGAATTACACGAAGTTCGGATACACGAACTGGATGTAATTCTTGAATTGTCCACGTTATGGGCAGTTTAAGTTTACAATATGCGTAATGTGCGTAATTGTATCTGCTATTGTGATAAATGTGTTTAGAAATTTCGATGCAAATCTCATTTTTTCCTTCGGATACACATTCAGCATTGAACTTACACATTTGCCTTAAATGGTGGGTGTTTAGGCTCAATGTTGTAGGCGTGTATTCTGGGACCGAGGGAAAATGCTGTCGAAATTTCTAAAGCATCGATCGCAATGGTCGAGTCATTTACGTGCAATGCGTGATATTGTAAACTTGAATGAGATATGACCTATCAGCTGAAGAAATTAAAGTTGAGTATGAATGTCATTATTGTTTGTATTTTCATCTTTGAATGAACAATATGAATAATAGCTGGATCTATGAGGCTAATAGACTTAAAAGTGCGAAGTATAGTGATGATGTTCCTAATTTTATGATTGTTGCCCGTAGTTGTGCAGATAGTCGGGGTCTGATAAGAAGTCCATGTAACAGATGTAAGAATGTGTTGTTCCAACGTGTGGACGGGATGGAGGATCATTTATTCATAATTGGGTTTGACCAGAGTTACACTCATTGGGTGTTTCACGGAGAGTCAATTTCAGAAGTTCCTAATCAAGTGGTGAATTTAGAACCTGATCCGGGCAGCGATGACTCTGAGGGAAATATAAATGATGATACGAGAGACATGTTAGAAGGTTTTGAGGCAGGAGCAGAGGTTGATGAGAATATACCAGGTCCTGAAACAGTTCAGTCTTGGTCCGGAGACATATGCTAGGCGAGAGTTGTATCCCGGGTGTAAGAAGTACTCCAAGTTGTCTTTCGTTGTTAGGTTACTTCATGTGAAGTCAGAGAATAATTTTGATATTCCTAGGATTAAGGCAACCAAGTGGGGGGGGTGAATTGAGTTTTAAAACTTTTTCGAAAATTACTCCAAAGAGTGTGTTTGCTAGCTATAAGAGAAAACTTTAAAGCAATAAACTAGTAGCACAAATAAAGAGATAAGGGAAGAGAAGCAAACACAATATTTAGGTGGTTCGGCAAGCCCGCCTACGTCCACCCCTCAAGCTCCTTTACCGAGCCTTGAGGTTTCTCCACTATTCTCCCTTCAACCAAGGGAACAGTTTCCTTACACTTGAGCTTGAGAAAAACCCTCTTCAAGCCTCAAGAACGAGTTTGAGAACGAACCTCTCCAAACTCCTTCTTTCGATGAACAACCCTCACCGAAAGGATGCAAGAGAATCACTCTCTTAGGAATGTGTATGGTTGAACAAAATTCCCCTCTAAAACATCCTTGATGGAGTAGATATTACAATGATAAATGACTAGCTCTTAGGCTTCACACAATAACAAGGATGTGAAAATGAAGAATATCTGTGTATGATGTTTGAATAAATATTGAAAGATTTTTGATCACTTTAAACTTTGTAAATGATTATGGACGATTGAGTTGAGTTTCAAAGGCATGGGAATGACTTTATATAGACCTCATGAGAAAAATAGTCGTTTATAGCAGTTAGAGTGAACTGTTAAAACGAGCCGGCCGACCGCTACATGAACTGGTCGAACGCTTCAAGTTACCGTTGCACAACGGTCATTTTGTCAGAAGCTAACGGCTCTTTAATAAATGCAACCGGTCGACCGTTTGGTGTAACAGTCGTAGGTCCGGTCGACCGCTACATTGAGCCGGTTGACCTCCTCAATTTAAGCTTGTTCCGGTTATTCTAAAAACTCGATTTTGACCAACTTAAAATACCCAATTTTAAACTCTAACTTCTCATAAGTATATAAAAAGGTTTGGGAGTATATTTGGGTTATTTTGAAGCCACTAAAAAGGTTTTAATCTTACAACAAACCTTAAAACGGTTTATGCAAGTTTTGAAGACTTATGCATGTGTGTGATTGACATCCTTGTTAAAGATGAAGTCTTAGAGTTACAAAGATTACCCTAGTAGCTTGAATCTTCACTTTAAGAGCACTTCCATTGAAGGTGATATTGTTTGATCGCTCCGTGCTCATTTTGGATCCGTTTTGCTTCACAACTCAATTACTTATATTGTTATCATCAAAACATTGATTGTGACTAAAAGCCAACAATCTCCCCCTTTTTGATGATGACAATAAATTAATTGATCTTTCTCTTGTTGATCTTATCTCCCCCTATCTTTTGTACTTTGATGTGGGGTTTTTGGACATTTTAATGCTTCAAGGACACAAGTTAGTATAGAATATGAAAGAATGACATATGAATAATAAAAAGACTTTCATATCAAAATAAAGCATTGCATCAAAGTCTCAAAGGGGTACAAAATGACCCACCACATTTCTTCTCCCCCTTGGTCGGTAATCTCGGAACGTCCGGTTGGGTTTGGCATCTGATGGGTTAAATCCTTTTGGCAACATGAGCTTATCGTATAGTATATGACCAGTTGTACTAATTCCATACAATTGGCCACCATGGAAATGTATGAAGGATTCAAGTTTCATGCTGTCGTTGCTTATTTCCAGGTCCAAAAAGTCCCGGGAATGATATCGACGTCTACTTGTAGCCATTGTTAGATGAGTTGAAAGACTTGTGGGAAAATGGAGTGCAGACGTACGACGCGGCCGTATCTAGTTCATTCAAGTTACATGTTAGTTTGTTTTGGATAATAAATGACTTCCCGACTTATGGTAATCTCTCGGGTTAGAGTATGAAAGGACAGTTCGCATGCCCTAATTGCAATGCGAACACAACGTCATTTTGGTTGAAACATGGGGGCAAACATTGTTTTTTGTGACATCGCCGGTATTTACCCGCGACGCATGGGTGGAGGCATGATGTCAACATATTTGATAGGAGAAAAGAGTTTAGAGCAGCGCCTGAAGAAGTCATTGGAGAAGAGATACTTCAAGAACTTGAATCGGTACCGTTATGTTCGTTTGGGAAGACTTAGAAGAAGAGAAAACGGACAGACATTGAGTTAAGTTGGACGAAGCGCAACATATTCTTTGAGTTGCCGTATTGGTCAGAGTTGAAGGACATTGGAATGATTCTTTGTAAGTTAGAACATATATTCCCTCCATCATTTTTTATTATTATGGATCATTTAGCTGTTCATTTACCTCGGGAGGTGAAACTTGGGGGTCCAGTTCAATTTCGGTGGATGTATCCAATGAAGAGGTATATAGGGAAGTTGAAGTGTTTCATTAAGAACAAGGCACGGTGTGAGGGCTCAATAGCAGAGAATTATGTGTTAAATGAATGTTTAACTTTTTCCTCAATGTATCTTGGCACGGTTGAGACGAGATTTAATAGAAAAGATCGAAATTATGCCGACATGGATGATCGAAGTTATCAATTTTCTGTGTTTACTCAAAGCGTTCGACCACTGGGAGCCGGTAGGGTTCAAGATTTGAATAGAAATGAATTTACAAAAGCGCAGTGGTACGTACTCAACAACTGTTCAGAAATCAGCCAACATATAGAGTAAGCGATTATTTGAATATTTGCATTTATTAATGGGCATTATAAGTTCATTATATTTTAATTTACTATAAAATATATTATTTCTTTATAGTGAGCGCTTGGAAGAGATGAGGAGGAATCACCAATAAATGTTGATAGGAGGCACAAAGAAAAATTTCCGTTGTGGTTTAAACTCGGGTATTTATTTAATTTTATCCCTATTATATGTTTAATTTTAATCGATCATTTTTTTTAGATTCATACATAACACGTATTTACTATTTTAGATTCAAACTATGCGCAACGAAAATCCAGGCATGATCTCGGATGACTTGTATGCATCAGCATCCGGTCCGGATTTGTGGACACTTTATTACTCTGGGTGTGTAGTGAATGAAGTTAGGTTTCACATGGTCTTTCGTTAACAGTTTCGTAACACTCAGAATAGTGGTGTGGTTGTTCCGGGGGACCATGATGGGGGGAAGATGTTGAGTTTTACGACCAGGTTGTGGATATTTACGTGTCGCGTTATTTGCGGGGGAATTTAGTTTATTTACTAAAATGTGACTTGTTTCACTTGAGTACTCAAAATTTAGGTCTTGATAAAAGTGGTCGGTTTGTTAGTATTAACACATCCCGAAAGTGGTACAAAGATGACCCGTTCGTGCTAGCTCCTCAGGGGAATCAAGTGTTTTATATTGATGATATGAAGTTGGGCGGCCACTGAAAGATTGTTCAAAAGATTACCCCTAAAAACACATATGATATTCCACCTATTTAAGAGGAAGCTAGTGAAGATGGACAAGGACCGTCGAACCGTGAAGCATACCAGGAGAATGAGTTTATTGAGCTTTTTATGGACTTTAGCTCATTTGACATGATACCGTTGACTAGAAATGACGTCGAGGCTTATGTGCCGGTAACCGATGAGAGTAGTCCACAACAACGTGAAGTAGAAGGAAGCAATGATTCCTCGAAATCGTTTGGTGAAGATCGTAGTGATTCTGAAGAATATCACTCCGAGGACTAAAGTAAATTTATCGTTTCAATTAAATTTTTGCGTTTCTATTTTTGCATTTTTCTCTATTCGTTTCAATTTATAATTCACCTGCAGATGATGGAGGAGCAACAACGGAAGAAAGATGAGGAGCTGATGAAGTTGATGACGAAGCAGCAACAGAAAAAAGACGAAGAACACCAAAAGATGATGCAGGAGCAGCAAAAGAACCTAGTGGAACAACAAGAACGGAGGATGCAACTAATGGCGGAGCAAATGCTTAAGCAGTTGATGGAGCAGATTAGACAGATGCAATCTCGTTCGACACCCAAACGAAAATTTGGGTAGATTTATGTACTTATCCATTACGTATTTTATTTACTTTTAATAACGATTGCATATTTATAGATATTTTATTATATTATGAGCAGTAAATATATTCATATTTATATTATTTCATAAATTTTAATTAAATTAAGGGTTAAATGCATGTCATGCCCCTGTGGTATGCGGTAATAGCAAATATGCCCCTGAGGTAAACAAAATTCTTTTCATACCCTTGACGTAAACATTCAGGAGCAAATATGTCTTTTCATACCCCTGAGGTAAACATAACGGAAGGACATATTTGCTCCTGAATGTTTACCTCAGGGGTATGAAAAAGGTTTTGTTTACCTCAGGGGAATATTTGCTATTACCGCATGCCACAGGGGCATGACATGCATTTAACCCTTAAATTAATTCAAATATATAGAAGTAATCTAGACTTTGTTGTTTAGGATAGAAGTAATATAGAAAAAGAAGATTATAACATTTGTTTAATGCTAGGTACGGAGACTAGCCATAACACCATAAGAATCCATGAAATATTCATTTGACGTATCCCATACAATATGAGTTTAAAGCAACTCATGAATTAAAACTATGTCATCAGAAAGTATTCACCACTCCTCACGCAACATAAGCAATTACAAAGCATGCAACTCCTTTAAACTAAAAATGCAGTCATCTAATATCAGTTTTCCAATCATATCAACTCCAATCATATCAACTCAATTTTGTCTTCACTACCAACTTAGCTTCAAAGGAAGAGCAATCTATACAGAGTCAAGAACTCAGGAAGGCACAAAATCAACCTTTAAGGGCATTGATTCTACAGCTTTCTAATATCCTTCCCTAAAAATTACAATTGATTTAGTTCTCTGACTTTTTTCCGTACAATCAAAGTGTTCTTGCATAGTGGAAAAAAGAATAAAATAACAAGAAATTCTTATATACAGCACCGAAAAGTGCTGCCAAATAGAAATTTTGGAGTCAACCCTATATTAAGCGAACAGACATGAAAGTGATAAAACACAGAACTCCGAAACAAAAGCCAACTCCGAAACTACAACCGACTCCGAAACCTGAAGTTAGCAATTTCAGAGAGAATGGTAAAATTAGTGATGGACTATGTCACGGGGGAGGTTAATTCGCACCGAAAATTTTTCCACGTGAAGGCACTAGACCATCAAGTCTAGTCAGCCAACAACCACCGAGAATCACCGGAGGTTAGGGTTGAGAGACAAGCACAATGAACACCCAGATTTAGGGGAGTAATCCTCCCAACCTTTACATCTCTTGTCTATTAACAACCCTGTACAAGGAAAGACTAGGGTTCTTACAACAAACTGAACCACTAGCCGAATGACACTCAAGGCTTACTCTTAAGAACAACTCTATGCTCTCAATACAAGCATACAACACTCTCAAGCTCTCCTTCCTTCAGCCAAGGTCGAAGCCACATTCTTATAGCCTTCAGGAGTGTGTTGGGCATGCAAGCCATCTGCCAGCCTAGCAGTTGCTTGCTGTCAGGCCCTGCAGCAGGTGTACCATGCCTCTGTAACACTGCTTGCGTGCCAGGCGTAATGATGGGCTGCCTAGGTGCCTGCCTGGCTGCTGCTTGCTGGCAAAGCCATGCAGCAGGTATGGGTGCCTGGCAAGGCCATTGACGCACGTAACAGCCCTGCAGCGCGCCAAATTTAAATTGCATGGCTGCCCATCCCTCTGCCGCCATCATGATCCGTCTGGCGCTCTCTTGTATGCCTCAGACGTTATCAGTGCGCCCTTGATGCCTCATGATGAGCCCCTGACCTTGTTAGCGAGCCCATGACCTTGTCAGTGCGCCCATGGCCTTTTCAGCGCATCCAAGACCTTGTCAGTGCGCCCATGACACTGTCAGTGCGCCCATGACCTAGCCAACGACATTCCTTGGCATGTCCATCCTGCCATGCCTTGCCCAACAAGTCCATCTTGTTGAGGCTCTTCAAGTGCCCCCACTCGAACCAGATTGACATGTCGCCCCTCACTCCAAGATGCTTGGCAATGTTCATGAGTGCTAAGCGCCACTCATGCCACTGCCCGGCTGTACCGCACATCACGGTGACAAACCACCCCAACCGAAAAAACTCGACATCCCCGTCGAGGCTTGGTTGAGGAAGGTGTGGATCAGGTTCTCAAACAGCCACAAGGTCGTGTCCTTCTCCCGAGTTGCCTCTGCTTCTGGGAGGTTCTTCCATTTTACAAGGAAATAGGTCCGCCTATTCTTATTGTTGTTGCCTTCTTCACGTTGGGGTAGTATCTTCTCTGCCTCCTTTTCGAACTCCACTCGAGCAGTTGGTGGGGCCCTTTTCGATTTCATCCTTCCTCGATTCACCGAGTCTTCATTGTAAGGCTTCAAAAAGCTTACGTGGAAGGTTGAGTGCACCTTTAATCGTTCAGGGACCTTCAGCCGGTAGGCCACCCTGCCTACCTTAGACAGAACTTCAAATGACCCATCATACTTTGGAACAAGACCGCGGTGGGTTTGCCCCTGTCGAAACTTTTTCCAGATCTGTGGAGTGAGTTTCTATCACGCCCTGAATGCTAGCCCGAAGGGGGTTAATGACAGCCGCGAACATCCACTCAATGAATGTTCCAGCGTTTTCTCTTAATCAAGCAGCAAATTTTTTTTTACACATACAACTGAGAGAGACGGCCAAAGAGATTTACCATAAACTTCAACTTACACAAAACGACTTCCTCGAAATAGGGTAAGCGTCTTAATGACATCGCATGGCTGCACAGCTGAAGTACATGATCTAAGGGATTCCATCGAATCCTCTTCATATTGACTTACTCATAACATCTTAAATCCTTATATACCTTACAATATTGTTATGCATCCTGCTGCCTCAGTGGGATATCAAGTACTCTTAGGGCTTCATTAACATTCTTCAACTCTTGACCCATAGTACATTCCCAAAGGCCTATGACCAACAACATTACAATCTACTACTTACTAAGTCAGGAAATCCTCAGGACTCCTGTCACCTAGCAAACCTGGAATGATACATTTTGAAAAATGTGAGTCAAACGACTCAGTAAGGAAAAGAACTTGTAAACATAATCTTGTAAACATGAACTTAAATCATGAACCTGAACTTATAAACTTGAACTTGTAAACTTGTAAATTTGAACTTGAATTCATAATCTTGTAATCATGCACTAGTACCATAGCTTGAACTTGAACTTGTAAACTTGTAAATTTGAACTTGAATTCATAATCTTGTAATCATGCACTAGTACCATAGCTTGAAAACATAACTTGATATCATGAACTTTTTAGCATGAACTTGAAACTTGTATACATGAACTTGAATTCATAATCTTGTAACCATGCACTAGTACCATAGCTTGAAATCATGCGCTTGTAATCTTGCACTAGGAACATAATGTGCTTCATGCATGATCATGACTTCTTGATGTGCATGTATGCTTCATGTGTGCATATGCACATGCACTCGCTTTTGGCTCATGACCCTTGATCGTAAAACTTGCTCATGCGCTTAAATTTGACTCATGGTCCTTGAAAATAGTTCATTCATAACTTGTGGGCTACTTGCGCTCCATTTAACCCCTGAAGTCTGGGTTGTGCGTTCCCATCGAAATCGTCTCCCTTACCCTTGGGGACATTTCATTTGGTCGAGCTAGCCCGTAGTTGCCCCAGACTTGATGGCTAGACACGACCCTTGGAGGTCCACACCTTCTCACATTTGTCCTTCAGTGTGGTTGCACTACCTCTTAGGATTCACCCAACCTTCTCGCATTCGTCCTTCGGTATGGGAGTCCATCTTGATGGTACGGTACCGACCATAGCCCCTTAACTTAACTTGTCATAAAACTTTCTTGCTTTCATTTGCACAGATCTTTCTTTTCCTTTCAAGAAAATCATGCAAATGCTTATGACGTGTCATGCTTGATAATGATTATCACATAAAACTTTCATCCTTTCATTTGCACAAAAACTTCTTCCATGCTTTCATGCAAATGCGTATGTTATGTCATGCTTGATGGAAAATATCTTATCATACTTGGTTATAAACATGTTATGCTTGATAAAATAACATGTTATGCTTGTTCATAAAAACGTGCTGCGTATCATTCCAGTTTTCATAAAAAGTAAGTTTTCACTTACGATTTTCACTTACAAACGTAAGCTCCTCTTACATTCGCTTGCTTGAGTGTTGAACGCCATGTTACCTACAATGGATCATACTAGTGTTATTCAAAGGCTCACTAGACGTATAGAGTAATCAATCAATTACTCACATTTCATCATACAAAATCGTCCATATTCTTGACCTCTAGTTGGTCATCTTACAATGCTAGGTATTTCCTTAAGTAAAAACCCTAGTGGGGTTTCCCGATAGGTCAATAGGAAACTAGAAAGCTTAGGAAAATTTTCTTGAAATTCGAATGAAGCTCTCCTTTTACAACCGCATACTCAAGCCTCTATTTTCACACTCCAACTCAAGTTTTACAGCAAAACCATGAGTCCATCTCTTCAACTAGAGCTATTGCATTTTTTCCCATAATGATCTTACAATGTAAAGTATTCTCTTAAGGATGTCGAAGCCATAAGAATTTGATTCTGAGTTGATCCTTACACAAATTTTCATAACGTATCAAAATTCTAAGAAATTTGGAGCTCATTTGCTTCTCAAAACATTTACTCGAAAATACAAGCTGCTGAGAACTTCTAAGAGGTCAGCCCCGACATCTCCAACTTAAAAATTCATAACTTCAAAACCATGGCTCCAAATTACATGAAAATTATTTTGAAACATTCAGCTTTCATAGGTCAAGATTGGGGGTAAAATTCACAACAGCAGAATGTGCTATACATTTTCACAAACACTTCATATTAGGCGAAAATCCTACATCAATCCTGTTGCTGATTCCAGCTCGACCCTCCATTTTCAAAATACCACAACTCATTCATTACACCTCTAAATCATACAAAATTTACCTTAAAATGTTCCTCTTTCTTAAACTTAAAATTCAAGACCAACCTCGTAAAATTTAGACTTAAAATGATCCCTCAAAAGATATTCGAAATGAGCTAACATTCCGGACGTGCAAGGCTGCTGGCAGCTTGACGTCCGGGCCTTGGACAACACATATCTCACTCGATAGTTATCAGAATCATCCAAGGTACGACTTAAATCTTCCTATTTCCTAAGCCTACAATCTAGGATCCACTTAAGATCAAGGTATAATGACAAATGCATCAAAACACATTCTCAATTCGAGCCTAGAAATCTGCATTGGTAAATTCCAACAACAACAATAATTTTCTTATCCTTCCAAACTTCCAACAACCAAAACCTTAATCTCTTCATGTCACAACCAACATCCAAGGCTAACTTAACATCTCATAGCAGCAACCATTCTCTCACATTCTTCCCACTTTTACAACTCCAATTCAAAGTTTACAACAAAACCATGATTTCATCTCCATCATACTAAAACTATTGCATTTACTCATTTCTTTTGGGCTTTTTATCAAACACCTAGGGTGTATCATTTGTTCTCTTGAACATCTTTCAGATCTGATCATATATCAAACACTTAGGGCTTGGTGGTTCTCAACAAGACTCATATGCATACAACCTAATGCATCAACACATAGATTCGGCCATACATGCTCAAAATAGGTTTCAATCCTCTCTTAGGCCTTTTATCAAACACTTAGAGTACATAAACGATTTCTCTTGAACCCTCATTTCGGATCTAGCCATTTTCCCCCATGTTTTCATGTAAAATCTAGGGTTAAATGTATGTCATGCCCCTGTGGTATGCGTAATAGCAAATATGCCCCTAAGGTAAACAAAGTCCTTTTCATACCCCTGAGGTAAACATTCAGGAGCAAATATGCCCTTTCATACCCTTGAGGTAAACATAACGGAAGGGCATATTTGCTCCTGAATGTTTACCTCAAGGGTATGAAATGGACTTTGTTTACCTCAGTGGCATATTTGCTATTACCGCATACCACAGGGGCATGACATGCATTTAGCCCTAAAATCTATACTACCCTTAAACACTTGCAAGATCTACACTATCTTCAAAGAACGCATGTATAGATTTATATTTTCTTCACAAAACACATGAACACAACGTATATGTACAAAGAGAAAACCAACAATCCATCAAAAGAAAAGAGAAATGGGTGAAGATGGGTATGGCTTGGCCGGCCAAAACCACTCACCTCCTCTCTCTCTCTCTCTCTTTTCTTCTTCTTCTCTTTCTCTTCCTTCTTTTTCTTTTCTTCTTCTCCATCTTCCTTCTTCTTCTCCTTCTCTTTCTTCTTCCTTCTCTTTCTTTTCTTCTTCTCCTTCGTCCTTCTTCTTCTCCTTCTCTTTCTTCTTCTCCTTTTCTTGTTCGGGCGGGAGCTAGGGCAAATGGGAAATGGGTTGTGCGATTTGGGGAGGGGGGATGCCTTATACGTGTGGTTTGGGGGAAGGGAAAAGACAAAATTGTCCTTTGACTCGACTAAAAATGATTAGCGAATTACTCCCAAGCGTAGGAGGTTGTCAAGTAATACTAGGGAAGTCCTAGGTCATCTCCACAAAGAACGATGTGTTCAATCTTTCATTCCCATCACCATTACGATAAGAGAAAACTATGTTCTATTTACAATGAAAATGATATTTACAAAGGGAAAAGTTTGGTTTTAGGTTACCATCCATGATTTTTGAGATTTTTGATTTGTGATTAATCTAAACACTAGGAGATTAATGAAAAACTAACAATCAAACACGATAATTAAATAGCATGGAATGGAGTTGAACGCTTAGTACTCAAACATGATAACAAGCAAACTTGCTCTAAGAGACATTTCATCGAACACTTAGTACCCAAAATTTAGCTAGTCACAACCCATACATATCCATACTCAAACCAAACTAACAAACACAAACTTAAACACTAATCTAACATTAAGGAAGTGAAATAGAACTTAACAAAATATTTAATCATCCAACCAAAACGAAACTTAAATCTGGAAAATAAATAGAATAGGGCATTCGGTCCAAACAAATTCTAAAACTGAAATAAAATGCAACAATAAATGAGAGTGTTCGGTTTAGCAGTAGCAAGAGAAAAATACAAAAGGGCAGCCGAATGAAAAACTCTAAAGCACCGAATGTTTAAGCTAGAGTAGATGAAAAATTTAAGCGAATGAAAAAACTCCAAAGTAGTCGAATGAAAAACACTAGAGCTCCGAATGAAAAACTACAGCAAATGAGAAAACTACAGCAGCCGAATAGTTAAGCTAAAAGCAAATGAAAAAACTACAGCAGCCGAATAGTTAAGCTAAAAGCAAAATGAAAAAGCTGAAGGCAAAATGAAAAAGCTAAAGGCAGCCGAATGCAAAAACTAAAGCTCCGAATAGAAAAACTCCAGCAGCCGAATAGTTAAGCTGATGAAAAGTAAAGCGAATGAAGAACAAGAGCAGCAAGAATGAAAAAGAACTGTAGCCGAATGAAAAACTACAAAGCACCGAATGAAAAACTAAAGCTGCCCTATGCAAAAACTAGGTCACCGAAAAGTTAAGCTAGAGCAGCTGAAAAGCTAAAGCAGCCGAAAGTTAAACTAGAGCAAAAATGAGAAAGCTAAAACAGCCGACCGAAAAAGAACTAGGTCAAAAATAGTTGCTGCCCTAATAAAACAAAAGCTGCTGAAAAAACTAAAACTCCATTAAAAATCTGTTGCCCTTTTTGCCCTTTTCTTTTTTCCCAGCCGAACCCCTTTTCCTTCCGCCTCTTCCTTTACGTTCAAAACATGGCCTTTTTCTTTCCGCACCAAAGAAATGCACGGCGACAACCACTCGGGCCCACTTTCTTTCTTAAGGTTCCGGTCCAGCCCTTTTGTTTCAAGTCTCCAGCATTTTCTTTCAAGGCCCAGATTCTGTTTCAAGGCTCCAGCCCATGTGAAGCTTCGGTCCATTTACAAGTTTCTCCAGCTAGCTCTTTCTTTTTCTGCAGGTGTTCTCTCGCATGAGTCCAGCCGAAGTCTTCACATGTTCTCCCTAAGTCTCTCGGGTCTTCTTGCAATTCTTGTCAAAGTTTGTACTCGGGGAAATACTTGGGCTGTTGGAATAAAAGGAAATCAAGCCAACTTTAGAATTTCAAATAGTCAATAATCACTTTTATTTATGTTGCCAGAATTATGCTACTGAGCCTTAAATTCCAATCATATTTATGAAAATGGAGACATGAAAATATGGTGAGAGGGGAGAAAACAAATAATTTAAATTTAATCAATTACACTTGCTTTTGTCAAAATTAACAATTCGCCTCATACTAATGCGCAAAGCATAATTTTCTCATTTTCTAGTGGAAATGGTGTAATTGTTGAACTTTCTCAAGTGATAAACTAACAATATTGTGATACAATCACACCCCCAACTAGCTTTTTGCTAGTCCCTTAGCAAAAATAGCGAAAAAGTAATTTAACAAAATAATGCATTGAGACAACAACTCATTAACTAGCATATCAATCAATCAAAAGAATTCTCAATCACAATGGCTTTACCTCTCACAATTTCAAACAATATCAGCATCTTTGAAATACTTAGTATCTCCTCTTAATAGGATTGAGGCAAAACGTCTAGAGAAGTTACAATTTATCACCTTGACTCTCTCTTAGTCCTCATTTCTACCACTGGCTGTCCAAAAGAGTTTCGACCTTAAGATTGATCAATATTGATCCTAACTACTTCAAAGCTGAAGAGTCTAGCAGTTTTCGCGCCAACTCTGTTCTTAAGGGTTGTTGAGTTTTCCAGACCCCCAAAGTTTGGGCAACTGTTTCTAGCCCTTGACTCAGTAACAACTTAAGTTGCCCCTTTCTTTTGCTCTTATTCTTTTCTTCTTCTTTTTTTTCTCTGTTTTTTTTTTCTTTCTATTTTTTTTTCAAGGCACAGCTCAGTAGTCCTGTAATGTACTTCTCTCTATTCTAGTCATTGGTATGTAGATGAAGACTAATGAGAGATATCAGGTAAAGGAAAGCTATTTCTTAGAATGTTTTGCCCTTCTTCCTGTGAGAGCTAATCCTAAGGTCAACCTCAGAAAACTTCAAAAGTTTGAAACCAGAGAGTTCACATCATCATTCATGTTTCATCAATGTCAAATTTGAATGCTTGAGAAGGATAAAGTTGTCAACACGCATTAATAAAGTTCAACCACCATCACCATCTTACTAAGAGTTAACAATTCGGCATAATCACAGTAAAATGCATTATGGTATTGACAAGTGTAAATGAATATATGCATGATTGGAAAACGTGCAAATCCTCTCCCCCAACTAAATGAAACATTGTCCTCAATGTGAAAGCATAAAGGGAAACAAGAGAAAGATGGGAACAGAGAGACGCAAACCAAAAGAAAAACAACAGAAAATCACAGCCAACTAGAGCAATAGAAAAAGAACAAAAAATGCAAATAATAAATAAAACGAAACAAAAAGGAAACAACAAAAAGGAAAGGTCAGAGGACTCCCCTGGGATCTTGCACAAGCAAGATTTCTTCATTTGGTTTGAAGGGAGTCATAAATGGCTTGAGACGTTGTCCATTGACTGTGAAACTGTTTCCATTTTTCGGATCAACAATGTCTACCGCACTATGAGAATGGACTTCTTTAATGATGTATGGGCCACCCCATCGGGACTTCAGCTTTCCAGGAAAAAGTTGCAATCGGGAATTATAAAGAAGCACTTGCTGATTAGGGGGAAGTTGCTTGTCTTTAATCTTCTTGTCATGGAGGGACTTCATCCGCTCCTTCGCCAAGCGGGCATTGTCATAGGCTTCCCTCCTTGCTTCATCAAGCTCAGAAATCTGCAACTTTCTTAAACCTTTGGCATCATCAAGTGAAAAGTTAATCTGTTTGATAGCCCATAAAGCACGATGTTGAATTTCAACAGGTAGATGACAAGTCTTACCATAAACTAATCTATAAGGGGACATCCCTAAATTAGTTTTGAATGCAGTTCTATAGGCCCAAAGAGCATCAATCAATTTTTCGGACCAATCCTTTCGAGAAGGACGGACCGTTTTCTCAAGTATAAGCTTGATCTCTCTATTGGGCAACTCAGCTTGACCATTAGTTTGGGGGTGATATGGAGTAGAGACCTTGTGAGTCACCCCATATTTTTGCATGAGTTTTTCAAAAGGTTTATTGCAAAAATGCGAACCTCCATCACTAATGATCGCTTTGGGCATGCCAAAACGTGCAAACAATTCTTTCAGAAAACGAATGACAACCTTATGATCATTTTTTCTACAAGGTATGGCTTCTACCCATTTTGACACATAATCTACAGCAACTAAAATGTAGGAGTTTCCAAATGAATTTGGAAAAGGTCCCATAAAATCAATTCCCCAACAATCAAAAATTTCAAGAGTTAAAATAGGGGAAAGAGACATTTCATTTCTTGCTGTAATTTTTCCAATTTTCTGACAAGGCTCACATGCCTTGCAAAATGATTCAACATCTTTAAACATAGTAGGTCAGTAGAGTCCACTTTGCAGAATTTTGGAAACAGTTTTCTTTGCGGCAAAGTGGCCTCCACACGCTCCACTATGGCAGAAATGCATCACAGAGGTAAACTCATCATCAGACACACATCGACGTACCAATTGATCAGAACAATATTTAAACAATTAAGGGTTGTCGAAGTAATAGTGTCGTACCTCTGCAAGAAACTTACGCTTGTCCTGAACTGCCCAATGCTCTGGCATCTGGTCAGTGATAAGGTAATTTACAATATCCGCAAACCAAGGAGCACGTGACACTGCAAAAAGATGCTCATCAGGAAAATCATCATTTAAGGGAGGAAGAGATGAAGATACATCAGATAGCTGCAAGCGAGAAAGATGATCAACTACAACATTTTCAACTCCCTTTTTATCTGGAATGGTAATGTTGAACTCTTGAAGAAGAAGAATCCATCGGATCAATCTAGGCTTAGTGTCCTTCTTGGCCAACAAATACTTCAAAGCAGAGTGGTCAGTAAAGATAATAACAGGCGACCCAATAATATAAGAACGAAATTTATCTAAAGCAAACACTACAGCTAACAACTCTTTCTCGGTGGTGGTATAGTTTCTCTGAGCATCATTTAAAGTACGACTTGCATAATAAATGACAGTAGGCTTGTTATCCACTCTTTGGCCGAGAACGACACCAAGAGCAAAATCACTAGCATCGGTCATGATTTCAAAAGGCAAGTCTCACCGAGGTGGTTGCATAATGGGTGCAACTGTCAAGTGTTTCTTCAAGGTCTCAAAGGCATGTTGGCACTCATCAGTCCACAAGAAAGTAGTATCATTTTGCAATAAAGTACATAATGGTTTAGAGATACTACTAAATCGTTGAATGAAACGCCTATAAAAGCCAGCATGGCCAAGAAAAGACCGGATATCCCTTACTGTCCTAGGGACAGGTATCTGAGAAATCAGCTCTATCTTGGCTCTGTCGACCTCTATACCACGCTCAAAAACTAGATGACCAAGTACCAAGCCACTACTCACCATAAACTGAAATTTCTCCCAATTCAATAGCAAACTCTTCTCTTCACATCTTTTCAAGACAGCAGTTAAATTTTTCAAGCAATCATCAAAGGATTACCAAACACAGAAAAATCATCCATAAAAACTTCACACATATCATCTAGCATGTCAGAAAAAATGCTCATCATACAGCGCTGAAAAGTAGCAGGTGCATTACATAAACCAAATGACATTCTACGAAAAGCATAAGTACCAAATGGACAAGTGAAGGTGGTCTTCTCTTGATCCTCTGGTGCTATGGAAATTTGATAATATCCAGAAAAGCCATCAAGAAAGCAATAAAAAGTATTACCAGCTACTTTTTCGAGTGTCTAATCCAGGAAAGGTAAAGGGAAATGATCTTTTCGACTAACCGAATTCAACTTACGGTAGTCGATACACATTCTCCAACCCGTTACCTTCCTAGAAGGGATCAACTCTCCACTAGCATTTTTAATCACAGTTAAACTAGATTTTTTTGGAACTACCTATGTTGGGCTTACCCACTTGCTGTCGGAGATAGGATAAATGATGCCCACAGCTAATAATTTCAACACCTCTTTCTTCACCACCTCTTTCATGGTGGGATTCAATCTTCGATGTGCATCACGATCTTCGTTGTGGTGCGAGTGGGCTGCAAATAATCTCTTAGTGTTCTAGGTGCCTCTTCAGCCATATCTTCAACAGTAGCAGAATTTCCAAAATCAGAGTTTAAATCAATGCTACTAGTGTCCAACTCAACACTTGGCACACTATCACTATACACACTATCAGTAGAATTCACTCTATATAGTCTATGTGTATCGTCTCTTGCCCAATTCATCAAACATGAGTGCCTAAGAGAGTGATATCAAGTGTATGAGTGTGAACTAACGAACCAACAACTAATAATGTAAAAAGGAAATAAAGAAAAAATAATGGCAATAGAATGTCAATTGAACTAACCGTTCCCCGGCAACGGCGCCAAAAACTTGACTCGACTAAAAATGATTAGCGAATTACTCCCAAGCGTAGGAGGTTGTCAAGTAATACTAGGGAAGTCCTAGGTCATCTCCACAAAGAACGATGTGTTCAATCTTTCATTCCAATCACCATTACGATAAGAGAAAACTATGTTCTATTTACAATGAAAATGATATTTACAAAGGGAAAAGTTTGGTTTTAGGTTACCATCCATGATTTTTGAGATTTTTGATTTGTGATTAATCTAAACGCTAGGAGATTAATGAAAAACTAACAATCAAACACGATAATTAAATAGCATGGAATGGAGTTGAACGCTTAGTACTCAAACATGATAACAAGCAAACTTGCTCTAAGAGACATTTCATCGAACACTTAGTACCCAAACTTTAGCTAGTCACAACCCATACATATCCATACTCAAACCAACTAACAAACACAAACTTAAACACTAATCTAACATTAAGGAAGTGAAATAGAACTTAACAAAATATTTAATCATCCAACCAAAACGAAACTTAAATCTGGAAAATAAATAGAAGAGGGCATTCGGTCCAAACAAATTCTAAAACTGAAATAAAATGCAACAATAAATGAGAGTGTTCGGTCTAGCAGTAGCAAGAGAAAAATACAAAAGGGCAGCCGAATGAAAAACTTTAAAGCACCGAATGTTTAAGCTAGAGCAGATGAAAAATTTAAGCGAATGAAAAAACTCCAAAGTAGTCGAATGAAAAACACTAGAGCTCCGAATGAAAAACTACAGCAAATGAGAAAACTACAACAACCAAATAGTTAAGCTAAAAGCAAATGAAAAAACTACAGCAGCTGAATAGTTAAGCTAAAAGCAAAATGAAAAAGCTGAAGGCAAAATGAAAAAGCTAAAGGCAGCCGAATGCAAAAACTAAAGCTCCGAATAGAAAGACTCCAGCAGCCGAATAGTTAAGCTGATGAAAAGTAAAGCGAATGAAGAACAAGAGCAGCAAGAATGAAAAAGAACTGTAGCCGAATGAAAAACTACAAAGCACCGAATGAAAAACTAAAACTGCCCTATGCAAAAACTAGGTCACCGAAAAGTTAAGCTAGAGCAGCTGAAAAGCTAAAGCAGCCGAAAGTTAAACTAGAGCAAAAATGAGAAATCTAAAACAGCCGACCGAAAAAGAACTAGGTCAAAAATAGTTGCTGCCCTAATAAAACAAAAGCTGCCGAAAAAACTAAAACTCCAATAAAAATCTGCTGCCCTTTTTGCCCTTTTCTTTTTTCCCAGCCGAACCCCTTTCCTTCCGTGACTTTTTATTCCACCTAATAGAACAAAAGCCATCGATTGTCTTTTCCTTTACGTTCAAAACATGGCCTTTTTCTTTCCGCACCAAAGAAATGCACGACAACAACCACTCGGGCCCACTTTCTTTCTGAAGGTTCCGGTCCAGCCCTTTTGTTTCAAGTCTCCAGCATTTTCTTTCAAGGCCCAGCTTCTGTTTCAAGGCTCCAGTCCATGTGAAGCTTCGGTCCATTTACAAGTTTCTCCAGCTAGCTCTTTCTTTTTCTGCAGGTGTTCTCTCGCATGAGTCCAGCTGAAGTCTTCACATGTTCTCCCCAAGTCTCTCGGGTCTTCTTGCAATTCTTGTCAAAGTTTGTACTAGGGAAATACTTGGGCTGTTGGAATAAAAGGAAATCAAGCGAACTTTAGAATTTCAAATAGTCAATAATCACTTTTATTTATGTTGCCAGAATTATGCTACTGAGCCTTAAATTTCAATCATATTTATGAAAATGGAGACATGAAAATATGGTGAGAGGAGAGAAAACAAATAACTTAAATTTAATCAATTACACTTGCTTTTGTCAAAATTAACAATTCGCCTCATACTAATGCCCAAAGCATAATTTTCTCATTTTCTAGTGGAAATGGTGTAATTGTTGAACTTTCTCAAGTGATAAACTAACAATATTGTGATACAATCATCCTTCATCCAGAGGAACATCGGCGGATCTGCCCAACAAGGCTTGGGCTTCCGAGTTGACAGCCTTAATCTGGGTTGGACACTTGCTGACCTTCAGTCCAAGTGCCGACACCACCTTATCAGACACAAAATTGTGGGTGGCTTCCGTGTCCTGCATGGCCACGATTTCTTTGTTGTTTGCACGAAGGGGCACGTATAACAGTTCTGTGCGTTCATCGGCCCGAAGAGCATTCAGGCGGAGCTGGATGGGGTTTACTCGGGCATGGGCTACCCTATCATCCTCGCTTGAGGCACCCCCTTCACCAAGGCTGAGAGCTTTTCACGCTTTGGGCAATCCTGCGCCCTTTGAGGGCCATCGCAAATGAAACATCCTGATGATTTGACTGGCTATTTCTCTGCCACAAAGGCCTTCCCCTTATGCTTTGGCTCCTTTCCTCGGCTCTTCAGCCTTTCATCCTTCCGTTCCTTTCTGCCTTTGCACTGGGGTGTCGACTTTCGATTTTCCTCCGTTGGGGCTTTGGAATGCCGTAAGTCCACTAGTGCTTCCGCCGCAGCCATGGCAGAAGGCAGGAGGTCATGCACCCCTTGCCTTCTCTATTCGGCACATGCCCAACCCTATAGGCCAGACGTGAAATTGAAGAGCTTGTCAGCCTTCTACATGTCTTTGATGTCTAACAAAAGAGAGCTGAACTCTCTTACGTAATCTCGAACTGAACCCGTTTGCCTCAACTTTTTCAAGGATTCTCTCGCAACCCATGCTGTGTTGCCAGGTAGGAACTGAACTGTGAGCTCTTTCCTCATCATCTCCCACGAGGTAATCTTTGGTCGCCCCGCACTCAGATCACCTTCGAGTCGAGTCCGCCACCAGAGCTTCGCATCTCCTGTCAAATACATTGCGGCAACCGTCACCCTTTCTTCCTCCGGAACACGAGCAGCTCAGAAGAATTGCTCCATACCCCAAAGAAAGTTCTCCAACTCCTTTGAGCATCTCGTCCCATTGAAGTGTAAGGGGTCCGGGACCTTCAGTCGAGGTGGGGCGTCCCCTCCGCTGGGATTTCCCCCAATAGCTTTCTTGATTACAACCAGCCCGGTTTGTAAGTAGTCATTGAAAGACTCGATTTCCTCCAGTAATCCTGTCATACGATAACAGCTATGGTAGCATGCTCCTCAGCCCGATCTTCCAATTTCTGAAGAATTGAGCAGATCGTTCTTCCCACGAAGATTACAGCGTTTGGATGTCTCGAATGGCTGCATCCAGCCGCTCACAGAGTGAAGATGAGGACCTTTCATCAGGCGTCCCCTGTAAAGCTTCGAGTTTAGCAACATGCTCTCTCAACTCTTGATTAGCACCACCAGCCATGATCCGTCAACGTAGCTTTGATACCAACTGTCACGGGGAGGTTAATTCGCACCGAAATTTTTTCCACATGAAGGCAGTAGACCACCAAGTCTCGTCAGCCAACAACCACCGAGAATCACCGGAGGTTAGAGTCAAGAGACAAGGACAATGAATGCCCAGATTTACGAGAGTAATCCTCCCAACCTTTACACTCTTGTCTATTAACAAACATGTACAAGGAAAGATTAGGGTTCTTACAGCAAACTGAACCACTAGTCGAATGGCACTCAAGGCTTACTCTCAAGAACATCTCTCTGCTCTCAATACAAGCATACAACACTCTCAAGCTCTCCTTCCTTCAGCCAAGGTCGAAGCCACGTTCTTATGTTCTTATAGCCTTCAGGAGTGTCTTGGGCGTGCAAGCCAGCTGCCAGCCCAACAGTTGCTTGCTATTAGGCCCTGCAGCAGGTGTTTCATGCCTCTGATGCACTGTCGGCGCGCCAGGCGTAATGATGGGCTACCTAGGCGCCTGCCTGGCTGTTGCTTGCTGGCAAAGCCATGCAGGAGGTATGGGCACCCATGCCGACAGCTTGGGCTCCAACCCCGCGCCTTGCAAGGCCACTGACACACGCAACAGCCCTGCAACGTGCCAAATTCAAATTGCATGGCTGCCCATCCCTCTGCCGCCATCATGATCCGTCTGACGCCCTCTTGCGTGCCTCAGACGTTTTCAGCGCGCCCTTGGCGCCTCATGATGAGCCCATGACCTTGTCAGCACGCCCATTGCCTTGTCAGCGTGTCCATGAGCTTGTCAGTGAGCCCATGACCTTGTCAACGCGTCCATTTGTCAGTGCACCCATGGCCTAGCCAACGACCTTCCTTGGCAGGTCCATGCTGCCATGCCTCGCCCAGCATGTCCATCTTGCTGAAGTTCTTCAAGTGCCCCCACTCGAACCAGCTTGACACCCCTTATGCCAAGATCCTTGGCAGTGTGCATGAGTGCTAGGCGCCACTGATGCCACCGCCCGGCTGTGCCGCACATCACGGTGACAAACTACTAGCATTACAGACTCTGAGAAATGTTTCGATTTAAATAACTCTATGCATTGGGATCACGACTCGTACCAAACCCGATACCGACTCCATTGAAATCTGTAAGCACCATGTTGCTTTGCGGCCGTACAAGCCCTCTGAAGGATGTTCACCTTCAGAAAAATAAAGAAATTTTTTCGAAGAAAGTGAATGTATACTTGTGATTTCAGCAAAAAAAAATGCACTTGTGATTAGTTAACCATCACTGCCTTACGACCAACTCGAAAACCCAAGGTAATGTTCGTTTTCAGACTTTTTTCAGGATTCTAACTATATTCACAAATCTACCACCGAACATGTTTGGAATTTAAACACAAACACCAATACATTTTACACAATCTCCAACAATTTTTTTAATTTTTTATTCAACATAAATTTTCTCTCTCTTTACTTTTTCACATAACTCTAATACTTTTTTATTAAACAATTACATCAAATCATTTCTCTCTCCACTTTACACAAACACCAATAAAACACTATTCAACATAAAAATTCACAACTTCTCTAAAATCCTACATTTTTACTCAACACGAACATAACCCAAAACTCTGAACTTCACGCCCAATGTCCCTTAATCAAGTGGAGTCCTTGTTTTCTCATCTTTTGGGCCCAATTCAGAAAACTTATAGCGGCCCTTGAACTTCTAAACAAATTACAAAAACATTTTTTTTTCTCTACAAAATTGAAATTACAAAAAAAAACTCACTATTCTTTTGTTTGATAAATACATTTCACGACAACAAAATCAACCAAAAAAAAAATAAGAAGACAAATATATACAACGCTGGACTGTTCGTCGAGCCCCACCCCTAAGTCCACGACACAAAAATAGGAAGAGCTACGCGTGCTTATTTATATATTTATAACAACGACAACATACATTACTATACTCAACCGGCAGTTACTTCTTTCAGGGCACAAACTTGTGAACTTTCATCTTATCTATCCAAGTCATTAACGATTTCGTGGAGTTCCTAAACCCAATGAATCCGTGCTCCTTGCTCTTATTCATACTGTCCACGCTATCCAAACCAGCCGCCAGCATCAGGTCCGCAAACCACCACGCCCCAACCTCCTCCAACTTCGTGGGTTGCAGCTGATTCTCCCTCACAATCTCTTCCCACACAAGAGCCTTGTCCTTCATCATCTCTGCCAATGTAACTCTCTCACCCTCCTCAAACCCGTACTTCTCAATCCCAAAGCGCTCGGCCAACACCTTCCAAAGATGCTTCCACTTGAACACGTCCCCGTTGTTGCAGTTAAACGCTTCGTTCCGTGCATATGGGTCTACCGACGCCCATACATGCTGCTCCGCAATAAGATCAGCATCCGAAGCCACTGAGTAATTTTCCCAGCCTGCTTTGGTTCCAGGAAATCTCAAAGGAAGCCCCTCGTGCTTGCATATTGCAGCATATACGCAAAGTGTACCTATTATGTTCATCAAGCTATAGGGGGAATATCCGAATATCGTGGTTGGTCGGTGGATGGACCAAGTGAGGCCCTCTTTTTTCTTAACGGCCTCTTCGAACAAAATATCTTCTTGCGTATAGTAGAAATTCGGCACGTTCAGTCGGGGCAAGTCCTCCGTGAAAGGCGGATCATGGGGTTGGATCTTTCCGAAATACTCAAAGGGTCCGATGTAGTGTTTGATGCCGGTCTGGAGGCAGATGTGGCGGAGATTCGGAGCATTTGGGATCAGAGCGCGGAGTACGTTACGGAACATGGTACCGTTGGCCTCACAGTTCTCGACCTCGCTGGGTCGGCTTGTCCACGTGACGTAGAAGATGTGGGTTACATCTGCTAATTGGGAAAGCTTGGCTTGTGTGTCCTTTTGGTCCAAGACATCGCACTGGATGTAATTGACTGGATGGTCCGCATTCCATTTGGGGCGTGGGCGGCGTGCCACGCCATAGACTTTCCAGGGGCCTCCGGGTGTGTCTGGGAGTGGGAGGATTTCCGCCAGGCTGTTGCCCACAATGCCGGTGACGCCGATCACCAGTCCCACGCTCTGGTAGCTTCCAGGTTTGTCTTCGATTTTCTTCTGCAAGACACACAAGTGAGTATACTATTAGAATTAGCATGTACAGCCCTACAGGCGAGCATTATAGAGTTGGAGAACTTGTGCCTTTCCAGCGCCGACAGCTCTAGCCAACCACCAGCTCATTCCGACACTACTAGAGTGGAACAGAGGAAGAGCGAAAATGACTGAAAGGAGAGGTTGGAATTGGGAGCGATAGAGGTTGGTCGATAGAAGCTTAACAGTCAGCCTCAGAATTCAGAACAAGTGCCAAATGTTGTTTTTGCACCTTCTTTCTGCTTCAATTTATAGAAAACCAAGAGCCATGAGTGACGGTGAAAAACTAAATTTCAGTGGCGGACGCGGGGTATCGAACCCGTGATCACAAAAAAAAAAATTTACATTTGTTTTCTCTTTTTATTTTTCTTTTTTTCATAAGTTAGTCTAAGTCTGATACCTATTAAATTCAGGTCTGATACCCATTAAGTTTAGGCCAATTAGACTTAATAGGTATCGGACCTAAAATAAATTTTTTTTTCTTCATTTTTATTAGACCTCGAAAAATGTTGTGTTTTGTTTAGGATCCTTGCATAGGTCAAACTAAAATTCTGACCACTTTTAGGATATATTTATCTAAGGAACTCTTTTACTAAATCTTACTTGTCCTGAAAATTTTGTTTTTATTATTTAGAGCATGGTTTGTCATCAATTGTTGTTTTGCGTGCATAAGTTGTTTTAGAGAATATGAATATCTTTCAATTCTAAATCCACAAAACTTAGAGAAAGTAAATTTCAAATACATCCACAGTAACCTTTTGTCAAAAGAAAAAGGGGAAGAAAAAAAGACACGTCCTAGTTGTGGTAGTAATAAAAACATGTAAGAAATGCAACCCCTAGTGGCATCAAGACGTCAACCATCAGAATCACTTGTAATTTGTTTTAAAGTTTTATAATTAAGTAGGGAATTAACTTGAATTAGATCATCAAGAGTGATTTGCGTAATATGATTAGAAATGACTGAATGAATAATTGCATGTTAGTATACATCGAACAAGAAGTTTTTAAAATTATTGAGAACAAAGTTATTTTGTAACATTTTCAAAAGATGCAAACTGGTAGGATCTAATTGTCACATCTCAGTCATAGTATATAGTACGGTACATGTATTCTAATATTTTTAATATTTTTTTAATTTTTGACATTGTAACTCTAAGACATTATTTTTCATTACGATTTTTTTTTTTCATTTCGTGTTTAAAGTTTCGCAATCATAAATTTTAATACTGATTGTAACTGATCACGACGAAAACAGTAATCGGTGACATGAGCCGTGACATAGTTTGGGTAATGGACAAGTTTGGAACTGCTTTCGTGTGCACAACTGGTCACTCCTCTTTCCCCGCGAAAAATCTACCTGACTCCTCTTCCACCCCGAAAAATCTACTTAGATGACGAGCCATGACATATTCTGACGAGGACCCGTCTGCCTAGGTTCAATGGACGGGGAAAAATCTACCTGACTCCTTTTTCCCCCACGAAAAATCTACTTAGATGACATGAGCCATGACATATTCTGACGACGACCCGTCTGCCTAGGTTCAATGGACTAATCTGTAACTTTTTATTGCTAGAATATTTAATTCAATATGGTTCGCGTGACACATAGTATATAATGATTTTAATCGAGGTGTTGGGTAAAATTTATAAATAAGAAATTATTAGTAGTAAATTTGTAATTAATTCTTGATTGAAGGATTAATTTAGGATTTCTATTATTTATCAATGGGTCCCTAGTTTAATCTATATATTTGGCATATTTATTTTATGTAAAGTATGGAAAAACTCTAAGGTTAGGCTATAGACTAGAAGATTATCTTATTATTACTCTGACAATTTTGCTCTCTGAGTTACAGGGAAAATTGAGATTCAATTTCAGATCTACATCAACGCTTGAGCATCAATGGCAGTGGTCCCTAGCTTGGCCTATATATTTTCTCTGTTTTTTTTATTCTTTTGAGCTGTAAAGAAAGCTTTCCACCGAGGACGAAGCTACGGTGGGCCATGCCTCCAAACTTTTTGTAAATGTTTTTTGATATACATAGCCAAAATTTCAAATTTTTGCAATTTTTTTTAATATAAGGACAAAATTAGTAGTAATTTTTATAATGATCCTCCAAAATTTATTGAAGAAATAAATATGAGAGAATAAAAGAGCTTAAGAGGGGAAATAACTACTTTATAAGTGAGCCCACCCTTTTCATATGCTTGCGATTAGCTAATTATCAAAAAAAAATTAAACTTTAAGCCATTCGGCCCAATCATGAGGTTGGTGTATATATATGTATCGATACACGCCCAGAATTACACTAATTTTTTTATTGAAGAAACAAAAAATATTTTATTTTTAAATGGAACACACGACAGCACAAGAAGCTGAACATGACACAACGATAACAGAGAGTAATAAATATTAGCGAGCATCAGTATAAGTAGCTATAATATATAGATCAAGTTTGAAAACATCAGTTAACAAAAGAAGAAGAAAACCCACTGAGAGTACTAGGCATGCAGCCCCATATACATTCATCACAAAAAACATCAACTACTGCAAGTCTTAGCATTGGCCTTCCTAAAACAGCCCAGACGTACGTATATCAAGTGGCGGAGCCAGAAACTCAATCAACGGGGGGCAAACTCTTAAGGAAAAATGACAAAAAAAAAATTCTACGTAAGGCAAAAAATGTCTTAACACTATAAATATACAAAATTAAGGACTAAAAATACTAAAAAAATTGAAATACATGTACCGTACTATTTGCTGATACTGAAAGGTGACATTAAAGATTAAATTCTTGTTGTTCAAGATACCAATAGAGCACCAACTAATCACACAAACAAAGTATTTATATATATATATATATATATATATATATATATATATATATATATATATATATATATATATATATATTCTTTGTAAAACAAAACACAAAAATGAAACAAAGTATTTTCAGCAATATAACACTTTACTTCCATAAATGAAGTACTTACTTTTGTTGCCAGAAATGATGTGTCCTATGCTTAAAAAGTCCTGCTGAATTTGTTGGGATCTGTAAAAAGAAAACATAACACATAAATGAGAAAAATAAACGATTACTGTGTTTCTATTATTCTTGAAAGAAACAATAGCAAAACGAAACATATTGGAAAAAGAAGCCAAAAGATCTAAAGTTAAAAAAGAATCCAAGTTCCAAGGGCATAAAGATACTTCTCACCCTTGCTATAGCTGTTTTTTAGTGTGACAGTACTATTGAACACGAGCTTCTCAGGAGTGGAATCTCTATCAACAATAAAATAACCCGAAATTGCAAGGTGGAATACATACTTGGTAAATGATAATAGAAAAAAATTTGGACAAAAAGTTCAATTTTAACATCCAATTAACTATTCTACTCCCCTTACAAAATGAGAAAACAAAAAAATCGTAGTTCAAAATGCCCATTACCTGGCTAAATTAATGGCTAAAATTTTGAAGAAATATATTTATAACTTGATCCAAATGTCACAAATTACAATGGAAAAGAAGTTTCACCTTTAGAGAAAGACAATTAAAAACAAGTTATCACTTATCCAAACAATAGCTCACTAATCTCATGAGCTATGAAAAATCAGACCTAAACAAACAAAAGAGAGATGAAAATGAGTCTTACCTCAACTTTGGATTTTCATAAAATATGGAGAAATCAGACATGTAAAATTAGATGATGATAGTGACAATAAAATAATATAACCAATGATTCTCTTGTAGATAAAGATAGACACGCAACACACTTGAATAATTGAATTATCACTTATCCAACAAGAGCACACCACCCCTTTTCTCAGCATTTGTGATATCCAAATTATCAACAACAAAAAAAATCCAACAAAAAAGGCAAAAGAACAAAAAAAAAGCAGCACTAGAATAGCGAAAACATCTATTTCAAGGATTACAACACACAACGATTATCAGGACTCAGGAGAAGTATAGAAAATATTCGTCGCAAAATTCACGACAACGTCAACAAGTTAAGGTAAGATTTCAAGTTTTGACACAAATAAATATCTCTTTGCTTATTCTTTTAATTTGATTTTGAGGTACTAGGCTTCTTAGGCCTTAATTAAGGGGGCGGACTAATTCATCTAGGCAGGCAAGGGGGCGAGTTTAATTTTTAGTTGGTCAAGGGAGACAGACCTAATAAAAAAATAAAAAAAATAAAAAAATGCCATGTAAAAAAAAATTTTGTGGGAGCCAACCGGGGCAATGGACCCTCCCTCCGCCTGTGCGTATATCACTATCAGGATCCGGACTGTCAAACAGTACTGGGTGCTCAGGTCGAAAGTTTTTTGAAGTGTGAATAGCTGCATCCTCTGATATTTAACAAACATTGCAGAATAACAAAAAAACAGAAAAATGGTGAGCCGTTTGCAATCAGGTCGGTGAAGAGAAACAAGACAAATTAATGATAAGTGAAAGAAAGCAACATACAGTGAACAAATTCATAAAGCAATTAATCCAATGTATTAAACAGCACACAGATGCAGATACAATCACAGATAAACTGGAATATCACAACAATTCACTGAACATTACAGCAAAATCAACGACAAAAGAGTTACACTATTACTCTAATTTATACATGGTACCGTGCCATCTTCTGCATCAAGTCCACCCATTATCTCTACAACAAAGTAGAGGGAAAGAAAGTAAAGCACGTACGTTTCCTTCGATCGCTTGCCAATTATTGTCTATAACATTAAGGACAAGACTACACCTGATCTACCAGCAGGACAATTATTGTCTATAACGGGATTGGATTCGGTGCAAAGTTACTAGGTGCGAAGGGTGTTAAGGGAGGGCTGAGATTTTAAATCTCAGATCTGACGGTCACCACATGTACACCTCATTTAATAAGGTGGGGAGGGAAAAAACAGCTTCAAACTTGGCTCGGCGTCAACAAAGCCAGCTTATCTTTTTTTGTTTCTTTTTTTCCCTACATAGCTTCCGCAACACCCAACAAGGAACAAAGCAACCCGCCATTGCGAATTTTTTTCTTTCCATTTTCCCTGCTCTTCTGCAACCTTCTGCAACAACAAGCCGACTCTTTTTGCTGCTCATCTTCTGCAACCTTCTTCAACAGCAAGGTTAGTGTCTGCCTGGTTACGCATAAATGAAATGAGAAGGGATATTTGGAGGATCACGTATTTGACAGCTTTAGAGTTAAGAAAAATTTTCCTTTGTTTGCGTTTAAAAAGGAAAAAATAAGTACAATTATCATCTGAAAATTAAGCCAGTTTATCATCTAGCCACAAGTAGAAACATCAAAATTTACGGAGATATTTCTCTCTTTGTATGTTTGCTGGGAACCTAAAAGAAACGGCGAACATAATGAAAAATCCAATGCCGGATTTTTTCATCACTTTCAGGTATCAAGCAATGATGAGGAGCATTCTCAATGTGGACGATATGAAAGCTTAGACGACTTCTAGGATCATCAATTTTATTGAGTTTACTTTTTGAAAAATATTTGATTTTTTGTACACAGTAATGTTGGATTGCATTGTATATAGTAGAATCATCTGTAGTTCATTTTTTGTACACAATAGTTTATTGGTTAATGAGACTTTCTTGTTATTATATATCTTTTGCATATTCATTACAGGTAGAACCATCTGTAGAATTCTGAAAGCTATGATCTTCATCATCTCAGAGGACCACATAGAAAGGGTCTGGAATTTCCAGAGCCCTCGAGCGCGTTATCAGAGCCTGGAAATTCCAACACATTGCTCGCGCGGCAGGGCCTGGAATTTCCAGAGACCCCCACTTGCGATAGGGCCTGGAATTCCAGGGCATTGCCCGCGCAGCAAAGCCTGGAATTCGAGAGCCCCCCGAGCGTGAGAGAGCCTTGAAATTCCATGACAATGCTTGTTCGACAGGGCCTGGAATTTCCAAACCCCCTGATCACGACATGGCCTGGAATTCCAGGTCATTGCCCGGCCGGCAGAGCCTGGAATTCCAGAGCCCCCCCCCCCGCGCGAGAGAGCCTGGAAATTCCAGGGCATTGCCCGCGCGGCAAAGCCTGGAATTCTAGAGCCCCCCGAGCGGGAGAGGGCCTGAAAATTCCAGGCCAGTGCCGGCGGGTCAGGGCCTAGAATTTCCAGAGCCCCGAGAACGAGAGGGCTTGGAATTTCCAAAGCTCCCCAATCGCAACAGGGCCTGGAATTTCCAGAGCCCTCGAGTTTATTTATTTATTCAAAATAGATTTCATTTTAATTTGTTCACGGAAACAGTTTTCAAACTAAGTTCAAACATATCCAAATCCATATTAATACAAATTACACCATATATCCAGAAAATTCTACTTCATTTACCGCATCAATGTTATTACTAGTTCCAGATCACACTATAATGCTATATTGAATGTCTCGACCAAAATGACTCAAAATGCTGCCATGCTCCTTGCTACTGATGGCAGGACAAAATGACTATTACAATATATCTGCATCCAGGTTCACTCTGGCCCTCCAGCGCCCCAGATCTTGGGGGTCCTTGGACAACTTCCGATTCATCCGGATCAAAACCATTTCCACTATGAACCTAAAAATAAGATGATATTTAGATTACACAGAAAGAAGTTTAAAATCAACAATTTGGCAAAGGAAAAATACAAATTGCTGAGTAAAGGGTAGGAAATTCTGACCCATGCTGCAGCTTTCCATGCATTAGAGACATCAGCTACATACAATAATAGTTAAGTTAAAAAATCTTGACTGGTGAAATGAGGCATCATAGAATTGAAAATGAGGATTAGATTAATCAAGCCAGAAACCAAGCGTATGCAGAATACTAAGCTACGAGATATAATCTCAAAGCATATATAAAATGGGCACATTGTAAAGCATGTCTACAAACTCGGTACTAGAAAGACAAAAGCACAACAGTAAGTAATTTGAACAATCTTAGCAAATGCATTTAAAAAACTAAGAAGAAAAATAAAGACTTCTTTAACATAGTCAATAGCTCGAACAAATTCAACAAGCATGAAGGATACAACTACATAAGGTATGGGCTACTTAGAACCAGAAAATATAAATCAAGATAAATTAATCTGCTAAAAAAAATCACTTACCAGCGTAAATACAAGAAGCAAGACTATCAGTGGAATGCTGATCTCCACACACCTACCAGCTTGAGGAAACCCATAGCTGAAAAAAGCTAAACCTACTGCAGCAACAGTTGGTGCCACCACAACTGGGTTAATCAACCTGCAACATATTCTTTTCACATATATCACATTTTGTTCCGCATCAATTTGCTATCTACAATAGTCACAGGGCATCATATGACCTATTTAAAAAGTGAGTCCATATGAAAAGGACGCTAAACGATCTAAACTACATCCTAACAACTAGTAACAAGTGCTCTTTTTCATTGCCACAATTGCAGCCAAAGAAAAGAACCTTTAATAGAACAGACATCTAGTAAATAGCATAAGTCCAAACTTACAAATGGCAGAACTAATGACCGAAAGTAAATTAGATGTTTCATGATATATTTTTTTCTAAAACATTAAAGAAGCATCACATCGGGACTTGCACAAGATATAACAAGAAGCTCTTCGATTTAACTTAAAAGAAGAGACATCAAACCACTGAAGCCCAAAATGCTTTGGAATATTATGCCTACATTAATTATTGCCCCTTGTAGTTCCCTCATTATGTGCCTGAATTTCTGCAGTTAGATAGTAAAGGATAAGTGGACCTCAAAAGAGGAACTGTTACCTAAACTAGTCCGAACATGTGGAGGGGAGAATCGTTGGGCATATGAATCCAAAAGAAAAAAAGGTTAGTAATTGGTTCAAGGAAAGCAAGAAATTCTAAAAATCACAGTCAATCACCTTGCTGTGAGAACGGGTGTGGGGCGCCGTGATGTTCCTTGAAAATTCTGATCTCTTCCTTTTGGGGGGAAAGGGACGGGAGCAGGAATGTCGCGGACATTGGAGACCTCGATTCTGTCCATATCTTTAGAGGATGAAGAGGAGGAAGACGAACGGCGGCAGATTTTGGGGGAAAAAATTTAAAACAAAAATTTGGAAAGAGAGAGAGTGTATAGCGTGTTGCGGAAGATAGGTAGGGAAAAAAATACCCGAAAAAAAAAATTAAGCCGAGTTTTTGGCTTCATTTTCCATCCCACCTCATTAAATGAGGTGTCCATTTCTTGAACATGGGATCTGAGATTTAAAATCTCAGCTCTCTCTTTACACAACTTCGCACCCATCAACTTAGCACCGAATCCGATCCTATATAGTAATGTATTTTAAAGGCACAATCTTGTGTACTTTTCATCGTCTCTATCCAATTAATTAACGAATTCTTGGAGTTCCTGAACCCTATGAACCCATGCTCCTTGCTCTTATCCATACTATCCACGGAAATGGCCGCAGACTGTACAAGGTCTGCAAACCACCACACCCCAACCTCTTCCAACTTCGTGGGTAACAGTTATTCTCCCTCACAATCTCCTCCCACACTAGACCCTTTTCCTTCATCATCTCTGCCAAGGTAACTCTCTCACCCTCCTCAAACCCATACTTCTCAATCCTAAAGTGCTCCGCCAACACCTTCCAAAGATGCTTCCACTCGAACACGTCCCCATTGTTGCAGTTAAACGCTTCGTTCTATGCCTTTGGGTCTACCACCGCCCATATATGCTGCTCTGCAATCAGATCAGCATCCGAAACCACCGCGTAATTTTCCCAGGCCGCTTTCGTTCCATAGAATATCAATGGAAGCCCCTCTTGCTTGCATATTGCGGCGTATACGCAAAGCGTGCCGAATATGTTCATCAAGCTATAGGGAGAAAATCCAAATATCACGTTTGGTCGGTGAATGGACCAAGTGCGGCCCTCATTTTTCTTAGCTTCTTCGAACAAAATATCTTCTTGCGTGTAATAGAAATTTGGCATGTTCAATCGGGGCATGTCCTCCGAAAAAGGTGGGTCATTGGCTTGGATCTTTCCCAAAGACTTGAAGGGTCCGATGTAGTGTTTGGTGGCGGTCTGGAGATAGATGTGGCGGAGATCCGGAGCATTTGGGATCAGAGTGTGGAGCACGTTACGGAACATGGGTCGTTGGCCTCAGAGTTCTTCTCGGTGGGTCGGCTGGTCCATGTGACGTAGAAAATGTGGGCGACATCGGCTAATTAGGAAAGCTTGGCTTGGGTGTCCTTAGGGTCCGACATGTCGCACTGGATGTTCCGCGTTCCATTCGGGTCGTGGACGCCGCGCCACACCATAGACCTTCTAGGGGCCGCCGGGTGTGTCTCGTAGTGGGAGGATTTCAGCTAGGTTGTTCCCTAGTATGGTGACGCCGATCACCAGGCCCACGCTCTGGTCAGTGGCGTATCTAGGATATAAAATGAATGGGGTCGAATTTCTAAGCAAAAATTACAAAAAAAATTCTACATAATGTAAAAAATGTTTTAAAATTACAATATCGCAAATTAAGAACTAAAAATAATCAAAAACACTTACTGAACTATTTGCTAAGACTGAGAGATGGTAATTGGATCCTACGTGCCTTCATCTTCTGAAAACGTTGTAAAATGACTTCGTTCTCAACCTTCAAAAGGCCAGTTCTTCTTTGCATATAGAATAAGAATTACAAATAATTCAGATCGTCCTATTCAACTTCATAGAAGACATTGAGTTATTACTGATGGCAATGGAAAAGTTAAAAATGTTAGGTGGGGAGATTATTTTTATCTTTACTGTCTACCATTTGCGAAGTCATCAAGAAAATCTCTTTATTCTTTAGTTTTGCTTTATTCTTTCTTTCTTTCTTTTTTTCTATGTAAACTTATGTTCAGATAGATTTATTGGTATTCTCTTTTATTGAAAAATATCATGGGAATAGATGGTTTCACTTTCTTGGGTGAGGCTTGTATCCTTATGATACAGTTATCGATGAAATGTCATCTCTACGTGAAAAGCAACCAAAATGTAGTGAGTGAGAGAGAGGCGTGACGCGTGAGGGCACCGTTTCACCCTCTGATTTAAAAAAATAAATAAGAAGCAGGCGTCACGGGATTGGGCGAGTAGGTGCGCCCCCACTGGCCCTGTGGGCTGGCCTGGGTGGCTGGGCCAGTGGGGGCAGGCCTACTTTTTAATAACCCAAAAAAAAAATTCAAACACTACAAAAAAATAGGTCTATAGCGGCGGTCTTTTTAGCGACGGTCGCTAAAACCGCCTCTAAATGGTGTTTTTAGCGGCAAACACCGCCGCTAAAAATACCATGCTTTGTCATACTTTTAATTTCTATGTTTGGCTTCTTGTCAGAATGCCTTTAGGCTGTGCTTCATTCAAGAAAGGTGTTTAATTGAATAAACACAAGTGGTAGAAAATTACATGCTGACTGAAAGTATGTGGATTTTGTTGTCCTTCTTAAACAACAGTCACTTGTGATGTTCTAAGATCTAGGCATTTGATTTCGAATTCAATGTATTCAATTGCCTTGTTATAGGTGACTCATTCCATTTCATGTCTTACTATCTGAGCAACAAGTTATGCTCCTAACTAGTTACCCTAGCTACTTGTGGTTACAACAATATTCGGTTCTTGAAATTATATGCTGCATGGTAATAGTGTGAATGTCTGTTACTCTTGTATCGTACTTGCTTCCCTTTTACTTTGGCCTCAAAACTTAAGTGGTATTTTTGTCACTGCCGGTGACGTACTTCTTTTCTGCAGTTAAAGTGTCATTCATAATAAGCTCAAGAATCTACTTGCAGCTCTTATTGATTGATATTGGAAGTTTGAGGCAAATTTGCACTAAAAAATTTGACCTAGATGAAGATTTACTAAAAGGCTATAACTTTGAGGAGAGATTTGCAGAATTTTTTTTATTTCTTTATCATACAATGAATTCTGTTTGTTGCTAGGATTATTTACTAGTGACTGTTATTCAGGGTCCTTACTCATGGTTTCTTTTTTGGTGCACTCTCAGGTAGTGTCATTGTCACAAGCCTAAAGGACATATCAAGGACTGAAGGTTTCAAGGGGTTGTATCGGGGCCTTTCGCCAACATTAGTGGCACTCCTTCCAAATTGGGCGGTTAGTGCTTATTTTGTTGACTTGTTTCTGGAAGATAAATGCTTATAATCCGTTCTAGGTCTTGAAAGTGATGCTTGAACTTCTATTCTCTTATCTTGAGTTATCTGATCAATTAACCCTATGGAAGATACTTTTATGGTGTGAATGGTCATACCAGTAGAGACAAATGTGAAAGGAAAACTATAAACCATCCCCCCCAACACCCAGCTGGGAAAAAAAGGAGAAAAAAAATCTTCTTTCAGTCTTGTCATTGGCTGTAAATTGCAGTCCAATTTTCCTGACAAATTTCTTTAGCTACCTTGTTTTCCTCCTTAATAGGCGTACCCCTTTTTTCCCCTTATAGTGCTAGCCCTTGTTATTTTCAAAGGGAACACCATGTTATCAGCTGCCTCTTGTCCTCATCCTTTTGTCTCTTGGAAGTTGAATTCCAAATACCTGGGATGTATATGATGTTAACTTGTTTTATTGTTATCCATAGAGCTTATGCATGTAAAGTCTTACCTTATGTACTCATATCTTTCCCAGTGACAAAGTGCTCATTTCATATGTAGGTGTACTTCACAGTTTATGAGCATTTAAAAGGCTTCCTCCAATCACATGGTTCGTGTTTTATGGTGGCATTCACTCGGCAATATACTTTTGCATTCGCTTGATTCGTTTGTTAAGGCAAGAAATTAAAAGTATGTTTCCATGGTCAGTCCATATAATGCAAAGTGTGTCATGCATATATATTATTTATATGTTTCCATGGACAACATCGTTTTCTATTTCTCAAGTGATATTTGTTTTCAATTACAGGAATTCAAGAGGTTGTTGATATGTGAAAAGAATTCAAGAGGACGTTGATATGTGATATTGTGTTGTATTTGAATATTTTAGTCGGTCTTTGTTTATTGTTAGTTTATATAAGAAATTTGTTACTTTTTAGATTACTTGTAGAGATTCTTGTATTTGTTGAAAATGTTATTAATCAATAATAAATTATATTTTGTTTTATTATATTTGGTCTTTAAATTTTTACATCTAATGAATTATGATTATTAAAATAAATTTGTATTATCGATTAAAAAAGCATGTATAGAAAATATAGGAAAAATTTAGTGGTGATTTGGAAATGCTGGAAAAAAAAAACGCTGCAAACCTATAGCGGCAGTCACCGACCGCGGCTATAGGTGGCAAATGACCGCCGCTATAGACATATAGCTGCGGTCATATTAGGTACTTAGCGGCGGTCGGTGACCGCCGCTACAGACCCTTAAGTGCCAAAAAGTGCAATTGCGCTCAAGCCTATAGCGGCGGTCGAGACCGCCGCTAACCGACCGCTGCTATAGACCCGAGGTCTTCACCAGCGGTCACTCGAACCGCCGCTATAGACCTATGACGACGTCGACCGCCGCTAAAAACCGCTGTTATAGGTTATAGCAGCGGTTTTTTGACCTATAGCAGCGGTTTCCGACCACTGCTATAGGTCCTTTTTTTGTAGTGAAAGAGGATTTTTGGAGCCAGTGGGGGCGGCCACTCCCACCCGCACCCCCTGGCTCTGCCTCTGGCTCTCGTAGCTTCCAGGTGGCGCTCCTTGGTCTTCGATCTTTTGCTGCAAAACACATTAGCTGAGAGTCAACAAAGAGAAAGCAAGTGGGCTTCAAGAATCAGCATGTACGGGTGAGTATTCAAGCCATGCGAGAGCTAGTGCCTTTGCAGCGCCAATAGCTCCAACCCACCAGTAGTTCATGACTCCAATTGGGATTGGCAATGCGGAAGAAAGGAGGCAAGACGATGGAGAAATAACAAAGGGGATTGGAATTTGGAAGTGGCCAGAGTGGAAGAGTGATAGTTTATGCAGAATTAAACTAAAACAAACACCATGTTTTGAACAAAATATCAATCAGGATCATAATTGCAATTGCGGATTCGATTATCTACCTGATACAGGAATTCAGGAATCCACAAATTTCAAACCGCTTTAGGATCCAATCCAAAGCTCCAGTAATTCAGAACAACAACTCAAATGTGTTGCCTCCTAAGAGATTTATGTCACTCTCTCTTTTTTGGATTTCTCTAATAGGTTCTGATGGATGGCCAACCCCTTGAATATAACATTATATTTATAGGCCTTAAAATTTGAAATTACTCCACATGCCCATTTACATACAATTAATTTCTTCCACTAAACTGTATTTCATATGAGATATTAAGACTGTATTAGCTATTTGGTTATCGAGAGCACATAATTCTAACAAAGAGTAGGTGAACGGGGGAGCTAAAGTCGAGTCCCAATCCAAGTTCGGAAGGGTTTAGAGTATCTAGGGTTGATATTGTATTTCTTTTCACTTTCTTGAATTTGAAGGAAAAACAGTAGACCAATTGCAACAAGAGCCGTGACATTTGACATTTGTTGGATAGGATGGTAGGCCGTTGGATCAGATTTAATTAGGGACTTTTCTGGCAAATTTAAAGCTGATATTTTATTTTTAGACCCCAAAAGAATTCTACTTCTTTTCTTTTGTTGGATTCCACTACATGAATAACTTGCATTTTTCATATAATCATATCTTAAGACTTAGAGAACCGAATATGTTGGTATCTCCCATCTTGCGTCCAATATTTGATCCAGAGTAGGTGTCCAACGAGACTAGCTAGAGACGAGGCTACAAAAGTCTAGCACTAGAAAGGAAATTAAAACATGTTCCTATCAACGTGTTCTGTTGCAATCAGGACTAATAGGGTTGAATAGGAAACCGAAAAAAACCATTTTCACCCGAGACAACGACAACAAAAATAATGACAAGAGACGTACAAGAAAAATGCGGCAGTTGGTTGAATGGTCAAATTTTCATTTTCAATTTTTTCTGAAAACAAAAATAGGATAGTTAATATATGTGAGTAGCTCAAGTGGGAAGCTCTCGAGAGTCTGAGTTAGGCGTACACTTTGGAGTCCAAAGCACCACTTACGCAAAAATACTCGTGACTTTTGAATGTAGGTTGGTCAGTGTATTGGTCAGGTTTATTATAGCATTAAACTCAACTCGTACGCATACTGGATCAGATCTGTCTAACTCCGGTGCAAGTGAATGTATATCCAAATTTATCTTATTATTAAAAAAAATAGTCGAAAATTGAGAACGACTACTAGGTCAAAAAATTTTGGATTGCAAAGACCAAGATGAAAGGTTAAACGAGGACTAAGTTTCTTTACTTATCATGAATTGTTGTCATGTTTCGGGACCCACCTTTGTTTAGCCTTCCATCCTCGCTTTTCTATTTTCCCGAACAATTCATATATATACATTCAACGAAAGCAGACCCACCGAACAAAGGCCCAAATATCTCCCTAGAGAAGAAGCTTCGAAGAGGGATAAAAAGGGTACAAAGTCCAGTATCGTGATGGCCCAAATCGAAAAGTTTGGGTTTCTTTTATGTACGAGACTGTGACCAAACCCGACGAAAAAGTAGCATTTGCAGACTCGGTTCGATATTGAATATGGGTCATCTTGAAAGGGCTTATAAAAATATCTATCTTGCCCCAAAAATTGAAAAATTAAAATACTAAGAAGAAAGTTGCCATTAAAGTTTATAGAGGTCCAGTTAACGAAAAGAAAAAAAAAAATTCACTTTGAGCTCTTGAACTACTAAAGTAATCTTAAACATGGTATCAATTACCACATTTGACACATTAAACCCGAGAACTACCGAATTTCGTTAATTTACGCCCCTAAAAAAGATCTAACCATCAAAATGTATTATAAATGAGTCATGTGGTACAGTTTTAACGTCAGATTTTATTTCAAACGGCAATTTGATTAATTGTGGAAGTTGGAGACCTCAATGTCTCAAGATTGATAATTTTAGACTCCTTTTTGAAATTGTATTGATATTTAGAAGCTTCAAAGCAACTTTTTCTTGTTATGAATTCTATAATTATTGAGAATTGTGGATGACCATTAAATGACCTATTAATTTTTCTCACCTCTTGGCTTTCTAACACTCCTATGACCTTTGAGTTTGTAATACATGTATCTCATTATGACTCTATGTCTATATAAAGGGGTATTGAGATGAGTTGTACACAGACAACAATACACAGATAGTGAATCAATATAGCATAGTTCCTGAAGAACTATTCCTCTCCTCTCTCTTATCTTATTTTCTTCTACTACGCTTTTAAGATCGTAGTGTTATCTTTCCTTAGTTTTACAACACATTATCAGCATGAAGCTCTACTAATTGTGAAGGAATCCTTGTGTTTTTCTTCATTGGCATCCGAAGGTATTTGTCATCGAGTTATCAACAAAGGTTGTGGTTTTTCTAATTCATTATCAAAATCTATTCGTATGAGACTCTCAACACCGGGTAAGTTTTTCAATATCTACTTTGTTATAGACAAAGTTGAATCCTACAAATTTTGAATTTGTGACTCTTGATATTTCTGGTAAATATTAGTCTTGGGTTCTCGATGACGAGATCCGTCTTGATGCTATGAATCCTAAAGATTCCATTAATAAAAGAAATGACGCATCCTTGCAGGATTGCGCAACAAGTAATATTTTTCTTTACCATCATTTCATGAGGGATTGAAATCTAATTACCTCACCTTGAAAAATCTCCTTACATTGTATTATAATTTAAAAGCGAGATTTAAGCATCAGAGTTGCATAATCATCTCAAAAAGTTATTTACAAGTATATGCACCTGAAGTTGTATGTACAACGGTCCTTACCTCAAATATGCTTCTAAAGCAGTAATACTGAGAACATTAGTTCAAATATGATTGAACACAAATTAGCTCTACGGCATTCCCTGAAGTGAATGACGCATTCCCTGAAGTGAATGAAACATCAAATTTGCTCTATGTCATTCCTTGAAGCGAATGACACATTCCATGAAGTGAATGCAACATTAATTTGCTCTTTGTCATTCCCTGAAGCAAATGACATATTTCCTGAAGTGAATGAAACACTCCTTGAAGCAAATAGAACCTCATTTGAAAAGAAGTGTGACCCTAGACATAGAAAGAATAAAAACAAAGGGGACGTACTTCTTCAAAAACTCAAAACTCGTACCACCAAAAGTGGAACAAGGAGAAACAAGAATATGACAAGTTTGCAGAATAAACCTGCGAAGAATTATGAAGAAAATTGATTTCGGTGTAGTATGAAGGCAAATTGGTCACGTACCTGTTGTATGCCAAATTTGTGATAGACCAATTTGAATATTCTATAAATAAAAAGGAATCAGAATAATTTGGATTGCATTGATTCCCCTGAAGTGATTTATGTTATCAATTTTAATATTTCTGATTTCTTTGAATATTCTAGCAAAAAATTTGATCATTTGATAGGTGATGGAAATGTTTACACTCATCAAAATGATTTCTTTTATCATAATTTGTTTTGTCTATTATTTACAATGAAGTTTAATTTTTAATATATAGACTCATGTGTCTTACTGATGAATTATTTCCTTTTGAGATGATTGATGAAGATTTATGTTTGGCAGACAGTGCGTCAACGCACACAATTCTTTTAATGTTGTCAAATTCAGTACCATATAAGATCCAGCATATCTGATTGAAGGCTTCAGAAAAGCAAATATAATGTTACCACTTTGTATTCTTCTAAATCTAAAAGAAATATGTTATATTTTGAAGATATTCGTCGTAATGGTTATCATATCGAATCCAATAATGAAGGCAGTGAAGAATATCTCTACATCATAACTTCAATGGATTTGGGCCAAAAGCTCATAGTAGAAATAGGTTATATTTCACAACCATGATGGTCAATGAAACTAATGTATTGATGTACCAGAAGTGCTCTGAACCAAACATATTTTAAGATTTGGCACGATCGTCTTGGTCATCTGAAATTGATAATGATACATCAATTATCCTATTAATAATTATTGTATGTCAATTACACTTGATGTTGAACATCATGTTGTTGATGTACATAGTTAAAATCGTTTAGCTGAACCATTTATCAAAAATGCTTCAATTGATCGCTAGACTTTTGCTTATGAAAATAAAATTGCGGGCATTTGCTTGGGTACATATTATATTATATGCTACATCTTTAATTGTACATCATTTGGTTGTGATATCTACATTTTGATTACACTCATCTAGTGCTCTCTAATGGATTCTCAATGTAGATTTAATATTTATTGGTTTTGATTCTATCTGCTAGTAGATATCTTGAACCATAAACTGTTGATATGTTTAAGGCATGTTTCAATTATTTTCCCACCGTTAGGTGGTAAACATCCATTGCCTGAAGTACGACGTGAGATTACTAGAAACTATTCAATGTTCTCTCATTTTGATCCTCCACCAATCAATGTGAATTAGAAGTTTAAAGGATCATTCATTTGCAAAATATTGTAAATCAACTACCGAATGCTTTTATTGATACTAAAAGAATTGTAAAATGTCACATTCCGACTTCTAATGCTCCGATTCAAATTGAAGTACATGCTGGATAATCAATGAAAATAGCAGAAAAAAAGTCTAAGGCATGCCTGAAGCATGGAAGACCATTTGGTTAAACAGATAAAATTCTTTTGAAGAAGAAAGCGCAAAGAAAAGAAACTCCTGAAGAGTACATAACTCCAGAAGAACATATAATTCCTAAGGAGAATAGAACTCCTGAAGAGAATTAAAATGTACATAAATCCTGAAGTGCACTTAACTCCTAAAGAGAATAGAGCTCTTAAAGAAGATATACCCACAAAACAGCCAACAAAAGTGTGAGTCTAAATAACAACCTAAGAGGGGGATGAATTGGGTTTATCAAATAATTAACATTTTTTGAGTAAATATGCAAATATGAAAACTACCCCTCTTTAACAAATAAGAATGTTGATCTAAAAGGTGTAATGTTATGTCAAATATAAGCAATTAATCATGAATCATAAAACATCACAAATATAGATATGAAAGGAATAATAAGCGAGATAGAGTTAGAGAGATAACACCGTATTTTTAGGTGGTTCGGCCAACACTTGTCTACGTCCACCCCCAAGGCTATTGACTTCCTTGGACTTCCTCCACTATTCTCCAAATAGCGAATACAACTTAGCTTCCCGGGTGCTAAGGAACCTTTACAAAGCGTTTTGCGAGCTCACACTTCAACTCTCACAAATCCTCACAACCTAGAGGATTTCTTCTACTCTCACAAGTAGGACCAAGTGTTTTCCGAGCTTACACTTTAACTCTCTCACAAATCCTCACAACCCAGAGGATTTCTTCTACTCTCACAAGTAGGACCAAGTGTTTTCCCAACACTCAAAGGTTTTACAAATAATGGCTACAAAGAAGGCTCTTTAAGCCGAATGAGCAAATGAAAATCTCAATACATGAGAAATGGCTCTCTAAGCCGAATATGCCAATGAAAAGCTCAAATCGTGTGGAATGGCTCTCTAAGCCAAATTAGCAAGTATGAAGCTCAATAAAGTGTAAGAAGATAAGATTCTTGAAGGAAACCTAACGTTTGGCAGGTGTGAGCACAAGCTTCCTTGCTAGGTGCGGTTTTCCCTCTTCTTCAAATGACTTTCTCTCTCTAGAAGTTAGGGCAAAGTGAGCTTGCAAGTGGGTTGTCCCTTCTTCAAGAAATCTCTCTCTCTTTGGAAGCTAGGTCGTCAATGATGAGCAATAGAAGAGTATTGAACAATGGGAGCTTCGATCTTGAAAGAATCAGCAAATGAAAATTTTGGATCTTGCTTGCTTTCTCTCTCTATCGGAGGTGATGTTTGAATAATGAGCAAGTCCTCATCTTCTTCAAGAAATTTCTCTCCCTTTGAAGGCTGAGTTGTCAATGATGAGCAAGAGAATGAGATTTGACAATAAGAGCTCCAGACTTGAAGAAATCAGCAAACGGAAACTTTGGATCTTGGCTTTTTCTCTCTCTAAATATTGCGATTTTGATCGAGCTTCGCTTTCTCTCTCTCCATCTTCTTCTTCTTATAGCTTCTAGGTCTTCAACGGTCATTAAGGGTCTTCTTGTAAAGTTAGAGAGCCGTTGGAGGAGTTTATAAGACATTTGAACCATTTTGGAAAGAGCTGCGACGTTTCCAGATTTTCTGCAAAATAGCACAATGTGTCGACACATTGATTGCATGTGCTGACACATTAAACTTGGTCTAGAAATAGACTCTCGGATGTTACTTCAATGTGTCGACACTATGGTCCAATGTGTCGACACTTCCAACACAATCAAAAAAATCACTTTGAATTGCCTGAAATGTAAACTCTCGGGTGTTAGTTCAATGTGTCGACACTATGGTCCAATGTGTCGATACTTCCAACACAGTCAAAAAATCACTTTGAATGCCATAAAACCAAAACTCTCGGGCAGTAGTTCAATGTGTCGACACTTCCAACACTTAGTCAGAAAAATTTGTTCTTTGTCAGCAACTACTCCAATTTCAACTTTAAAGCATCCAAACCATTCTAATACTTCTTTTAACACCTACAATATGAAAAATTGATCTTATCAACTTGTGTAATGGTGTTCAAGTCCACTTAAAAATAATTTAAAGAATTAACCTCAATCCTTTGAAATATAACTTGGAAATTGTGGATTGACATTGTAAAATCTATAAGTCTTTGAAACTTAGAATATTTTGTTATCATCAAAATCATTTATAGATTGTTTGTAAAACAACCTTGGGCTAACAAAAAGTTATTGATCCATTTAGACTTCCTGGACCCAAATTTCCTGGAATAGCACCCCTTGAAGAGCAATCTCATGAAGAGATATCTCCTGAAGAGAAACCTCCTGATGAGGAACCAGTACTGGTGAATAACAAGATCTCAATTCACTACACAAGTGTAGGAGATAAATGAGATAGAATCAAAATCGTTGTCGACAACTTATTCTTATATATAATTGATCTTGATATTACCAAAAGTAATGATCAAGTAGAACCACAATTCGTCGAAAAATGTCGACGTAGAAATGATTGGCCAATGTGAAACTAGACAATTCTGGTAAAATTGAACTCTCTAACAAAATATGATGTATTTAGACATGTAGTCCAGACACCTGAAGATGTCATGTCTGTTTGGTACAAGTGGGTCTTTGTTCGGAAAAGAAATGAGAAAAACGAGATGATGTGATACAAAACACAACTTCTAGCCTAAGGTTTCTCGCAGAGACCTGATATTGAATTATGAAAAATATATTCACCCGTAGTAGATGCAATTACATTCATATTTGTTTTATCAGCTTGGTATTATCAGGAAGTCTGGATATGCGGTTAATAAATGTGTTCATCGCATATTGATATAGATCACTTGATACTGACATATATATGAAAATCTCTTAAGGATATAAAATGCTCGAAGCATATGATGAAATTACCTGAAGGTTATAAAATACCTGAAGCATATGATGAAATTTCCTGAAGGATATAAAATGTCTGAAGCACATGGTTTAAAAATCTTGAAGATTTTATTATATTAAGCAACAAAGATATGTATATGAGTTGAAGCAATTGCATGTGGTAGTCATCTCAATGAATACCTCCTGAAAAAGTGATTTGAGAACAATTTGATTTATCCATGCATTTTTATTAAGACAGTAGAATCTGAATTTGTTATTGTGACAATTTATGTTTGTGAAAACAAATCACAACTTTAAAGAATAAGTTTGTGATAATAGACCTTGGTAATACTGGATTTTGTCTCGACTTGCAGTTTGAGCATTTTCCAAGTGAAATTTTGTTTATTGATTGTTATATACTGAAAAGGTCCTGAAGAACTTTATATGTATAAAGCTCATCTTTTGAGTACTTGATCAATGGTTGTGCGACTATATGTGAAAAAAGATTATTTTCATCTTGAAGATGAAGAAGATATTTTTGGTCCTGAAGTACCATTTCTCAATACAATTGGTGCTCTAACGTACCTAGCAAATTGTATTGGTCTTTATATTGTATTTGTGGTTAAATTGCTTGCTAGATATAGTATGGGCCAACTTGGAGACATATGGTGTTATCTCCGAGGCACAATTGACATGAAGTTACTTTATCTAATAGAATCTACTGCCAAGTTGGTTGGCTTTGCAAATGTAGATATTTATCTGATCCCTATAAAGGTCGATCATATACTGGATATTTGTTTATCTATAGAAGTATTGTTATATCATGGAGCTCTGTCAAGCAAAAAATATTGCTACCTCTTCAAATCATTCAGAAATAGTTGTGATTCACAAAGGCAAGCCGAGAATGTGGTTAGATGGAATCAGTGATTCAATATATTCAAGAAAAGTATAGTCTTCTGACAATTAAAGGTAGTCAAATACCATTGTACGAAGACAATGTTGCTTGCATTACACAAACCACAGGAGGAACGCTAAATGTGATATAATCCTAAAAGTTTCATAAAAGCGATCAAATCAGATTCAGCAGATACGATTAAGTGATTGGTAGATTTATTCATCAAAGTATTACCAACTGCAACATTCAAGAAGATATTACACAACATTGGAATGCAACGACTGAAGGATTTTTCATTATGAAGCTCATCATACTTTTGAGGGGGAGTCTACTAGTTTGATACAGATTGTACTCTTTTTCTTTCGCTAAGGTTTTATCCCATTGATTTTTTCTTTGCAGGATTTTAATGAGGCAATATTCTACCACTCAAAGGTACACATGAATAATGTACTCTTTTTCCTTCGCCATTGGGTTTTTCCTTGGCAAGGTTTTTCACGAGTTATATTTGTTGTGTATTGTCATCCAAGGGAGAGTGATATGAATTCTATAATTATTGAGAATTATGGATAACCATTAAACGACCTAATGATTTTTCCCACCACTTGGTTTTCTAACTCCTATAACCTTTGAGTTTGTAACATTCATCTCTCTGTATTCCATGTATCTCATTATGACCCTATGTCTATATAAAGGCTTATTGAGACGAGTTGTAGACAGACAACAATACACAAATATTGAATCAATATAGCATAGTTCTTGAAGAACTATTCATCCCTCTCTCTTGTCTTTTTTTCTTCTACTATGTTTTTAAGATCGTAGTGTTATCTTCTCCTTAGTTTTACAACATTCCCCTTTTTTCCCTCCAAATAACATGTACTTATAGAGAAAAAGATAGTTTTACACACTGGTGGCTCCCAAAAAATTGTAAAACTCCCCAACTCTTTAGCCCTAATTTTAAGCCCCCCAATAATTTATATTTGGCCCTCCCAAAATTGTACCCCCAGGTGGCCGCCCTTGCCCTTTTAGTCCTAATTTAAAATCCCCAAAAATTCATATTAACCCCCCTCAAATATTTAAAATTATGTTTGTAAAATTTTACGATTTCGCTTCAAGCATGAAAATTTATAATTTGTTTTCAAATTTAAAGGTTTTAGACAAAAAAAAAATCTTGAGACATTATATTTAACGATAATGTTTTGGTTTACTTCTAATTTTTCTTTTCTTGATCCCTTTAAATACTCACTTGAAACATTAAATTTCAATCTCTCCTTCAATCTTGCCTTGGGTCAGCAACAAAATTTGACGGCCTGACATTTAATAAAAAGATTTTCAAAAATATGTGAGACATCTAATAAAATTCAAACAAAATTAAATTTTAATACATGAAAAAATCTACAAAAATTTAAAATAAAATAACTTAAAAATTATTTTGAAAAAATAACTAGCCTCTCAAGAGTAGTCTACTGCAAGGAGTCTGACTGTGTTGGAAGCTATAATGTCAAAATTACTTTTTTCTAAAAAATTTTAAGTTTTTGTTTTTAATTTTGTTTATAAATATTTTACAGATTTTTGCAAATTAATTTTGTTATTTTATTAAATGTTCCCAATTTTTTCTTTAAAATTTTTCTTTATATATTTATTTATTTTATTTGTTAAGAATTTTATAAAATATCGCGTTGTCAAATTCAGTTAATAATCGAACCGAAGACTGATGGATGGACTAGAATGTCACAACTACGTGACCAATACGTTGAAGTTTAAATCTCAAGAACTAAATTGTCACAAAACCAAACCACATGGGTCGTTTGTACAATTATTTGTCAATTCACTGCTTGTGATTTGCTAACTAACCAATGTCGATCCGACTCAAAAAGTCACGACAATAGACGTAGTTCTTTCTTTCTTTTTCCCTAACGGGATACGTATGATCGAATCAAGGAGGACCCTCATTTTCTAGTTTGGGCCTTGATTTAGGAAACTTTGCCGCTAACGGCACTCAAACCTGTGACTTCTAAATATACTTCACATTCTATTTTTTTTTCAAGTTACACCCACCAACTAGGGGTGATTAACAATGATGTTGGTGTCGGTTTAGCCAAAATTTGCACCGGTAAGGCCGGTGTTCAAATTTGGACACCAATACTGTTGACTACAATAACCGGCCCTTGTCAGCGTCGACTTGACTATAACGGTGAGAGGTTTCACCGGTAGTCTTGGCCAAATGAGAGAGAGAGAGAGAGAGAGAGAGAGAGAGAGGCAGATTTGCAGAAGGGGCAGGCGGGCGGCAGGATTCGCAGGAGCAGGGGGATATCGGGCGAGAGGAGAAAAGGATTTATAACCCTAACCCTAAAACTGCGTCCTTCTATTTAGAGAGAGAACAACACCATTTTTTTCCTTAATGGTGGCGTCGTTTATATAATAAATAAAATAAAATAAAATAACTATACTAAATGGTGACCGCCGGTGAAAACCGGTGGTCACAGGTGAAGGTGAGAACACCAGTAGCAGTATATTGGTATCGGTAACAAGAGCCCCAGATTGACTGTTCCTAGTGGTTCAGACGATAAAATTGTTATTTCCACCAAAAAATTACTTTTCAGTTAAAACATTTTCATGCAAAGTGTTTGAAATTCGTTGTAATTTGTGGTTATACTTTGACAAAAATAACAATTTTGAATTTAAAGTGTCAAGACCTCCAAGATAGATTATTTTGTTGTTCTTTAATACATTTTGACGAAAAAAAAAATTTGAATTTAAAGTGTCCAGACCTCCAAGATTACCAGAGGCGGAGGGGGACAACCACCCCCCTTTGCCACAAAAATCAGTTCAAATAAAAATTAGCAGAGGGTAAAGCGGTGTCGTTTCACCCTCTACTTTAAAAAAACAGAGGGTGAACACGGTGTCGTTTCACCCTCTGCTTTAAAAAAAAATAAACCCCCCTCAGCCTTATCGCACGACCCCCTCTCTCCACCTCTCCCTCTCAGCTCACTCCCTCTCCTCTCAACTCCTCCACCGGCGTCCGGCGACCTCTCAACTCCTCCACCGGCGACCTTTTTAATCGTTGATTGTGAATATGTGATCTGTGAATGCAATTAGGATTTAGGGCTTGAAGAAAATTGAATATGTGATATGTGTTTGTGATTATTTTGCTGGTTGTTTTTATACTTTGCAATATGTGAATGTGTGATATATGTCATGTTTGTTGGTCATCTTGGTGAACTTGTTTTTGGTGCTTCGATGGCCACCTCTTTCACATTTGTCACTAGTTTCAGCTTTTTGGTGAGTTGGGTTCACTTCAGTGTCTTTCTGGATTTGAGTTTTTGGAATTGTTAACGGTTCTTGGTTGTGTCGTCAGAAAAATTTATTATGTTTGTTTTTGTTCTATTCAATCTTGTGTTAGAAAACCATGAAAATTGTGTTTGGCTAGTTGGAAATGAAAAGGAAATGTGTGGAATGAGTGTTCAAAGGATAGAACGTAACTATTGTGAGCACAGGAGAAGACCCATAAACCTGCTAGAGTGTCGCTTACCCAAGACCCATGATCTCAAAAGCAGCTAAATCCCTTAGATGAGCCAAATGCTTCAAATGCTTTATTTACCATATTTTAGGGCAAATGTACTTAAACTAAATCCATTAGATGAAATATGATGAAATTAAAACAAATTGTTGACAACTTAAAAGTAGATAAATAAATAAATAATGATGCAGAACATAAAATGGATTATGTCTTAACTATATTAGATTTGTCTGAGTTTTTGCATGACAAAAGCAACAAGGTATGGAACATTATACTGGAAAGCATGACAAAAGCAATAAGCTTTACTCTCATTTCAAACCCATTTTCTTCTCTCACCGTAGGCATGAAACTCTTTTCTTTAAAGAGAAGTTCATAGTTGTTGATCTGGTGTAACAGTTCTAATGCAACAGTTTTTTCCTATGTAACTTGGATTTGTTGTCTTGTTCAATTGGTCAGAGGTGAGTGTCACGTTATTTCGCATCAGCTTGAATCACATATTGACACATTGTTGATGTTACTTAGCATATATTATCAACTGCATTATTGACATATATCTTTTTTTGTGAATTTTGTTTTGTACGGTACGTGTATTTTAATATTTTTAGTTCTTAATTTTCAATATTTTAACTCCAAAACATATTTTTGCATTACTTATGTTTTTTTTTGTCATTTCGCCTGAGGAGTTCGCCTCCTTCAAATTAGATCCTGGTTTCGCCACTGAAGATTACAGATTATAGGTGAAAAGTGTAAATCTGTTTTATTTTTCTGTTCTTGGAAATATTAAAGCAACTCAAATATCTTTTAGAGAAAATTCGTAAAACACATTCATGTGGTGTGCATCACAGCAAAACCAACGTCGAAAGAGTTACACTCGGTACGGCTACCATTACGTCCTGTGCCTCAAGCCCACCCACGAAGCCTCTCTCGCCCGCTTCTTGTTTCGAGCTATCGCATCACTTTTAGAACTACTCGACAACCAGCAGGAGTCCAGGACAGACGCAATTCCATGTTTCAAGGCACAATCTTGTAGCAGCAAAATCAGAGCAGAACCTATTCAAACATTTACCTAAAATCACAGAAAATTAACAAAATAATATAATACAAAACTCGTTACAAAGCTGACAGAATTTCGTTTAAATCCGTACTTTATTTAACTTAAAATCTTTCAAATAGAACCATATCCAAGATTCCCAAGTTTTTATTTTTTTGGCGAGCAAGTAAGATTCCCGAGTTGTTTCAGAGTTGCTAGCATTTCAGACATATCCAATCTACTATTAGTGTTTCCGTCATACTTCAGGTACAAAATCCGAAATAAGTGTTATTTGTTGGGTTTAAAAACAGACTCCAAAACCACACAAATCGGACCAAAAGTCACATCAGCTGAACTCTGACAATGGATTGAACTAAGCACAAACAGGTCACATGCATATTCGATATGCCAGAAGATTTGCCCTTTTCATGGATTTCCTTATTAGAATTCGTTCTAAACCATCAAAATCAAATACTATTTGAAATATTACAAAGATATGACATTAATGAACACCAATATGTTACATGTGTGTGCTTAGAAAAAAAACAATATGTTATATGTGACAAAAAGGAAGTTGAAAAAAAACCTGGATACACATGTGCTGCTTCATGAGGACAAAGACGTTTCGCATAATATAGAGATGTTATTGCTAGTCGGGAAATATTTAGTCTTGAAATGTACTATTACTTTCATGGTAAACATCCAATGCGTAATCTTATAATTCAAAGGTTATAGGTACAGAAGTCGTGCTTAGTATTCATAAGGCCAAATTGCTCCACATATCCTCGGAGTTTAACTCTTTCCCTATTTGGTCTCGAGGGTTCGTTTCTCCCTACAGACAATCCTGAGGTTTATATCAAATCTCAATTTGGTCCTACCGTCGACTTAATGGACGGAATTGATGACATGACCAACGGTATACACGTGGAGTTAACAGGTCACGTAAAAAAGAAAAAGAAATTTCCAAAACAAATAAACTAAAGCCACGCGTAAAGAAGTTACAAAAATACCAAAAAAATCACCCCTTTTCTGCAACTTGTCGTTACCCCCAATCCCCCAATCTCACCCCTACCACCCCACCGAACCCTAATCCTTTCATCCCCTTTGCCCACCCGTACCAATTCGACGAACTCTAAGCCTTTCATACCCAAATCACATTGTTACCCAGAATTCAGACACACGATAAACCCTAAGCCCGAAAGAGTCCCAAAACCCCTAAATCTCGAAACCCATGAATCTCAAGAAGTGAATCTTGCAGAAGCAAAATCAAAGCAGAAGTCATTAAAACATTTCTATGAAATCACAGAAAATTAACAAAATAATATAATACCACTCATTAGAAAGCTTACTGAATTCCTTTAAATCCGTACTTTGTTTAACTTAAAATCTTTATTAGTTATACCTGAGTAGCTCAAGTGGTACCAAAAGGCCCTTGAGTATGAGTTAAGTACACATTCAGAAGTTTAAACCACCACTTATGCAAAAAAAATTCTTTTGAATGGGGGTTGGTAGTGGATTGGTCAGTCTCTCCGAAGTTTGTCAGAGCGTTGAACCCAATTCATGTGAATACTAGGTCAGGTCCGTCTAAATCCAGTCAGGGCCGACTCTAGCTCTAGACAATATAATAAGTCGTTGCTTAAGGCCCATAAATTTAGTAGGCCCCCAATTCAAAATTTTTCTTTAATAGTATTTTTAAAGAAAATTTATTATTAAGGCCTCAAAAACTAAACTTAAAGAGTATATTGATTGAAGAAGCCTATTAAATTTCCTTGATTGAAGAAGCATTAAATTTTCTCCAAATTTAGAAGGCCTACAATTCAAAATTTTCTTTAATGGTATATTTTTTAAAAAAATTAATATTAAAGCCTCAAAAACTTAACTTATATTGATTGAAAAAGCTAATTAAATCTCTTTGATTGAATGAGCATTAATTTTTCACTTTTTGTGGTATTTATAAAGTCTCCCTTCAACCTATAAAATCTTTTTATTTAAAGATATTAATTGCAATTAATTCAAAGAAACCCAATAAAGTCTCCACCAATTGATTCAATCTCTTTAATAAAAAGTCCTATAAAATCTCATTGAGATTAGCTTTTCATATCCAGATTAACATTTTTTCCGTTATTTATTTAATTTTTTAAGTTAGATATTGCTAGCCGTTTAAGCCTTAGGTGCTATTATTCTAAACTTTTTACTTTAATTTTATTTTAAGTTGTATTTGTTTTAGTTATTTTTATTTATTTTAAGTTTGTATTTATTTTAGTTTCATTATTCCGTTTTATAATAATTTATTCTTTTAAAGAAATTTTTCAAAATTAAAACTAATAAAAGGGTACAAAGTCCAGTACCGTGATGGCACAAATCGAAAAGTTTGGGCACATAGATTAGATGCAATGTTTAGTCATGAGAATAATTCAGGGATTGCTCCTAAAACAATAATTTAGGGATATTATATTGCAAAAGAAGAAAAAAAAATTAAGATTTAGAATAATTACAAGATGACACATACTTAGAGAAAAAAAAATACAAGTTGACACTTTTTTTTTTTGCTAAGACTTTGAAAAAAACAAAAGGTTTACCAAATTGGAAAGACTTAAAAGATCACCAAGAATATCATGTAATAATGTCTTTTATATGTATATATAAATGGTCGAGTAGTGGTAATTTAAACGAAACTCTATTATAGACATTGATAAAATATTAAAGATCAGTGAATAACCGACCTCTTTGAATAATCCATGGCAAGGATTTGATCTTTTCAAATAAGAATAAGTGAATTTTGATCTTTTGGAAAATAAGAGTTATATTTTGGAAAAAAAAATATGCTGAAATAACGCTTACAAAATAATGGGGATTTGTGAAGCCGTATGCCCAGCTCCAGTTGGAGACTCTATCACATACATTATACTCTCGAGGGACTTTTTAAGCCTTCTGTGGAGCTATTCTTGTAGCTAGGGCTGTTCACTACCCATCCGAACCCAACCCACACCCAACCGAATAGTGTCGGGCTAGGCGTAGGCGGGCCCAAAACACTGGAGATCGTCCTATATTTGGTCGGACTTCAACCGAACCGACCCATCCGATAGGCTTAGATTTGCAAGTCACAACTCCTCATTCTCAGAACCTTAAGTCTCGACTCTTCCTTCTCCAATCGTCGTCGTCGGCCTCCCAGTCACCCTATATTCGGTCGTCGTCTGTTGCCTCCCAGCCAGCAGCCCACTTTCCTTCTTCTCCTGTAATCGCATACGAACTGCTGTAGATTAGTCTTTTAGCAACCCTTTTGAGCTAGGAATTCTTGCCGGAGAAAAGCCCATCACAGTGGACTTCAGCAATACTACAGAGTTCACCAATTTGAAGGAAATTAGACCCTACTGTGTTAGCTTTGAAAGTGATGGCAAAGTCACACTAGCAAATGACGTATCGCCGTGCGTCTGTTGATTTGCTATGTTATTATCAATCCGAAAAACAGCTTTATAGAAAATGCTGTGGTTGGTAACAGCAAACAAATTTAATGAGCTTTTAGTTATTGACTTCATGGTCCTTCTGTATTTTTTTAAAGAGAAAGTTTATGTGTATAATTAGGTTTAATTGCTAGTTAGTGGAAGTTAGATATTAGCACAAAAACTTTAAATGGGTACAGTACAGGAGAAGAACTCACTTTGCGAAGGTATTCTTTAGTTTTTTAAAAAAAAAGACCGAACCCGTACGGATCAAGTTCGGGCGGGTCAAATAAATAGTTTATCGGGTTAGGTCTGATGGGTCAATAGAAAACTAACCCGTACGGATCCAACCCGACACGACACATGAACAACCCTACTTGTAGCTTTAAGCTAAGTACCATACTCTTTGATCAATTTAAAAAAAAATTGAATAAAGTTCAACTATAGTTGTCCATTTCACCATGGTTACCAATTTGGATTTAAAATATGAACACAATTTTATAAAATAGCTTAACAGGTCGAGATGAGCAAAGTAGGCAAAACAGAACTGGAAGAGCGCTGATAGTCACGAAAATGAATTCCTTCGGGTTCTGCAAACCGGCCTATTATAGACAGTAGACACCCTGTTAAAAAACCGACGAGAGTTCTTATTTGGTCTTTCAATAGTTGGTGATGATAAGAGTTGATCATGGACAATGACTTCAGTCTGGGTTTATTCTTTTTTTTTAATTAAAATTTCTTCTTCTGAGGAAACTCATCCTGGTAACATTGTACTGTCAGACCATACACAAAATCACGAATTACAACATGGCGAGGAATGCTACTAGTAATGAATGGACGAAAAGCCAGAAACAGCTGCCCATTGGGCCAGAAGATAATGTGCATGTGAAGTTTTGACAACTTGGGATCCATCGAATTGTCCACTCCGGGTTTACTTAAAATCTTTCAAATAGACCGAGATCCAAGTTTCCCAAGTTTTTTATTAATTTGGTGAGCAAGTAAGATTCCCAAGTTGCTTCAAAGTTGCTAACATTTCAGAAATATCCAATCTACTGTTAGTGTTTCCATCATACTTCTAGTACAAAATTCCAAATAAGTGTTATTTGTTGGGTTTGAAAACAGACTCCAAAACGGACAGGGATATCCTGCAATTCGGTCACCCGAATTGCAGGTGCAATTAGGTGAGAGAGGGAGAGAAGAGGGTGGGTCTAATTGCTCCCTCTGCTATACCTAGGGTATTGCAGAGGATCCCGACCCCTCCAAAACCACACAAATCGGACCAAAAGTCACATCAGCCGAACTCTGACAATGGATTGAACTAAGCACAAACATGTCGCATATTCGATTAGCCAGAAGATATGCCCATTTTATGGATTTCCTTATTAGAATTCGTTCTAAACCATCAAAATCAAATACTATTTGAAATATTACAAAGATATGACATTAATGAACACCAATATGTTATATGTCGTCATTAATGTCATATCTTATATGTTGGTCCTATTGAAGTTTCTGATCTTACAAATGACAAAAAGGAAGTTGAAAAAAAACCTGGATACACATATGTGCTGCTTACTTAGTCTTGAAATGTACTATTACTTATATGGTAAACATCCAATGCATAATCTTACAATTCAAATTTCAAAGGTTATAGGTACAGAAGTCGTGCTCAATATTCATAAATTAGTAACAGCAAAAGTATGATCAAGAAGTGAATCGTGCCACAGCAAAATCAGAGCAGAAGCCATTCAAACATTTCCCTGAAATCACAGGAAATTAACAAAATAATATAATACCAGACTCATTAGAAAGCTTACTGAATTTCCTTTAAATCCGTACTTCGTTTGACTTAAAATATTTATTTGATCCAAGCTTCCCAAGTTGCTTCACAGTTGCTAGCATTTCACACATATCCAACCTACTGTTGGTGTTTCCCTCATATCTCAGGTACAAAATCCAAAATAAGTGTTATTTGTTTGTTTTGCAGCCAGACTCCTAAACTGCACAAATCGAACCAAAAGTCACGTCAGCTGAACTCTGACAATGGATTGAACTAAGCACAAACAGGTCACACACATTCGAATTTCCAGAAGATTTGCCCTTGTTATGGATTTCCTTATTAGAATTCATTCTAAACCATCAAAATCAAATACTACTTTGAAATATTACAAAGATTTGACATCATTAATGAACTCCAATATGTCAGTTCTATTGAAGTTTCAGATTCGATCAATGACAAAAAGAGTGAAAATCAGAGGTCTATAGTCTATACAGTCTGAGAGCAAGTTCAAATAAACCTACATACGCATATGCACAGAAGTTATTGTCTTGGCAATGAAATCCCACACTGTTTAAATCACAAGATAGCCTGCAATCTTGCCAGTTGGTCACAAGCTAATTGTCTTTGGGCCTAGTAGAATCAATTTTCTTTGCTGGATACTAGCACAAACAAGGCTCTCACTTTTTTGACAAGCATGACAGGAAACTCAACAACAAGCCAACCTCAGGAGGGGCAATCCATTTTAAAAGTTGTTAAAAAGATTCAAATGGCTCATTCTACCATATTATGATGTTTAAAGTGCAAATAAAGGAGACGGATGCTTGAGTTTCAAAGCTAAATCAAGCAATGTCACCCATGATTCTGAACCCAATAACTATGGCCCTCTTGAAAACAAGATTCCAAAGACACTTGGCTAGGAATATACCGAACTCCACGATAGTAATAAGCACAGCAGGTCTGGTACTCTTTTACATGCTCCCTAATGTTTCTACTTCCATTCTCATAAATTTGAATTCAAGCTTTAATAGCCTAATTCAAAAGCTCAAGTGACTGTGCATTCACAATTCAAGCAAAATCGACGATCTACCAAAGAGATCATGAACTTATGCTGGACCACAAGGCTCATTGGCATAAAACTCAAAGTACTACAAACTTGAGACTAACAAAACACCATATAAATCCGTCGCCACAACATTAAGCCCATCTCTTAGAAGATTTTGAAAAGAAAGAGAAAGGAAAACAAACCTCAATTAAAAGAATAGAGTTTTGAAGTGGTCATTCCAACTCTTTGACAACCTTAATCCCCATAGTATTGGCGGTCCCAATGATGGACTTGCAAATAGACTTCAATGGCATGTACTGGCAGTAAGGGTCGGACTGTTTGATCTTGGCAATCTCGTAAACGTGCTTGAGCGTTACTGTGGAGGCGACCTCGTGGCCCGGTCGGCCACTGCCGGACTCGACCCCGGCCGCCTTCTTGATGTACCAGGTGACGGAGGGAGACTTCACGGTGAACTCAAAGGTGTTGTCTTTGAAGGCAGTGATGGTCACTGCCATTGGTGTATCGGGCTTGTACTTCTGAGTGCGTGCGTTGAAGTCCTTGCAGAAGGCCATGAGGTTCAGCCGGTACTGTCCCAGCGCAGGTCCCACAGGTGGCGCTGGGCGGGCTCCACCAGCAGGGACGGTAAGCCGGATCGTCGCTGAAACGGGCCGCCGGGTGAGGATCTCTTTCAGGGTCGACATGCCTTCTCTGTGTTTGTGCGTGTGCGCAAAAGAATCAAGAGGTATTTGGCCTTTTATTTCCTATTCTTTTTCCTGGTTAATATTTAATAATAGATGCATTAACAAACGAGAGAGCCGGGCCCTATACAACCAATAAAACCATGGGCTGGTTACCGGACTCCAGAGTATACAAATTCTTTATATGACATACTGGGCTTAAGGCCTATTAAATGCAACCAGAGAATGGGTCCTGAACCCAAACCAAGAAGAACCAACGACGATGGACGCCATCATCATCGGAGAGCTCGATCTGAGACGATAGAGCGCTTTTGAGGACTTTTTGGTAACCAAATTAATCAAATAATAAAATATTCACAAAACTAAACAAAATAATTCTTTGAAATAATTCACATATTTACACATTCACTCCAATAATTACCGGCAGCATGATAATCATCAAACATTTAGGATTTCAATTAACAATAACTAATAACTAACAATCAACCAAATATGTGGGAATGCAATCTAGAGATGTTCACTTGTGGATCCAGGATCAAAATTCTTGAGGGTACAACTTTAAACGCGAAATGACAAAAAATTTTTTTTCTTTCGTAATGCAAAAAATTGTCTTAGAGTTACAATATTGAAAATTAACGGCTAAAAGCATTAAAAATATTAGAATACACATATTGTATTATGTACAGCTACTGAGAGGTGACAATTACATCATATTTTTGTGCATCTTCTGAAAATGTTGCAAAATTGTTTCGCTCTCAATAGTTTTAAAAACTCATTGCTCGATGTACACTTCCATGCAATCATTCATCTAGTCAAATTAATTAAAAATTATACTACCAACAAAATTCTCAATTTCACAAAATGTCAAAATCTCTACTTCAAATCCAAATTCCAATCTAATTACATTACATTCAATTGACATTACAATCAAATTAATTAAAAATGATAATACAACAAAAATGAAAACATAACTTGAAATTCAAAATAAACAATTTCGCAAACCAATTCAAATAAACAGTTTCACAAATCACATATATCCAAACCAATTAAATCACATCCTCCAACAATTTCAGAAACCACAAATATCCAAAACAATTCAATCTCGTCCTCCAACTGTCCAACAATTTCACAAATAACAAAATTCTAAACCTTAAAGCATTTTTAGCATACTAAATAAATGAATTTTTCTACTGAATTGTAGAGAAAGAATCTTGGATAGAGAGACATACTAGGGGTCCAGCAATTTGCAATTTCTTTGCACAAAATCTCGAGGATCCTGCAAAAATTGAAACTTAAAAAATCAAAATAATGAGTTTGAGAGAAAGCTGAGAGTCAAGAGAGAGAGAGGCAGAGATGAGAGACCGAGAGTTGAGACATGAGAGTTGAGAGAGGCAACGGGCGGTGGACGGGCCGGTGGACCGTATGGTGGGCGGTGCCGTGGTGGGCAACGGGACGTGGACCGTGTGGTAGAGAGAGAGAGAGAGACTAAGAGAGGTGAAAGCACTGAGCACTACCGCGGCTCGCAAGGGCAAGTTGGCAACGACGGGTGCAAGCTACAACAACAGTGGTGCGGTAGTGGGGGTGTCGCAGTGGGCAACGGGCTGAGATGGTGCAGTGGTGAGCAACGGGCGGTGCCGGTGGACCGTGTGGTAGAGAGAGAGAGAGAGATTGAGAGAGGTGAGAGCACGGGCGAGTTGGCAATGCCGGCCGGCGGGTGCATCAGTGTGGTGCGGCGGTGGGCAACGGGCATGGTGATGCGGCGGTGGGCAATGGGCCGGGAGAGAGAGAGACGTTTTTTTTCAAAAATACATGTATATTTTCTTTTTGGCAGTGCAACGGGTGGCGGCCCTCTGCATCCGCCAATGGAGATGTTACACGACCAGATCAAGCTCTTTAGCTTTCCTGTTTTCTGTTTATTTTTTATGGAGGCTAGCGAAACCCTTGAATTTGGCTTAGTTTCTTGAATGAATACCATTTGATTCATAATTATCTCTTTATTACAATCATCAATACAACACAGAAATCACTACAATCTTTGAAGAATATTGTTACAAAATATCGAAACTTTAAAATAATAATAAAAAAATCACAAACCGACGGTTCTGGATGGGCGACGGCGCGAAGAGAGAGAAGGGCGCCGGGGTAGGGAGATAGAGAGCAAAAATCTCGATCGTCTCTAGGGTTAGGGTTTTCAGGTGTGAAAACGGCGTCGTTCTCTTTTAAAAGAGAACGACTCCGTTTATTTTTATTTTTTAAAAATAAAATAAAAGTACAAAATCACAGACCGGAAGACAAAACTGAGCAAAGGGTAGAGACAGCTTTTTCGGATTTATCTTTGGTTCCCAACGGTAACTGTTTTGAGCCAACGACTGCATTCGACGGCAGGGAACTGGTGGCGAGATAGGTCACCGTTAAAGTAGCGAGATCGGTCACCGTTGGCTGATGTGGCTGACCCTCTTGAATCTGTCCGTCCACATATTGCTGCAATTACTATTTGGATAAGCAATTAACAAAATACTAAGTTAAATTTATATTTAAGTATTATTTTTTATTTAAGAAAATGAGTAGCAGATTATTGATGTCACACATATATAACGTAAAGTAATCCTTTATATTACTGGTGAAAACACTTTGCATATAAAATAACCGCTTTTTTTATTAATGAAACGTGCTTTTTTTTTTAATGAAAGGATAATAAAGTACTGACATATAAAAAAAAAGAAGGATAATATCCACTTTTACAAAAGTAGACATTTATTTGAATTACTTAAATTTAGACTAAATATATTAAAGTTATCCACCATGTTATAATTTGAATGCTAAAATTGTGTTATATAATATATCTTATTTTTCCTTCTTTTAATTAGATGGAAAAATAGTAGAACAATTGCAACACGAGCAGTGACATTTGACATTTGTTGGATAGGATGGTAGACGGTTGGATCAGTTTTAATTAATTAGGGACTTTTCTGGTAAATTTAAAGCTGATATTTTCTTTTTAGACTCCAAAAGAAATGTACTTCTTTTCTTAGAGCATTTCTAGCAACTTCTCTATTCTAATATTTTAGTTAGAATAGAGAACCAATTTATCAAAAAGCCTAAAAATACTCTTTAACATCTTCTCTATTTTAATATTTTTTAACAAAAAAATTTAACATGTGAACAGTGGTTCTCTATTTTTAGAGAACTACTATTCACTTCACCATCTTAAAATATTAATATCTTTTCTTTTTTTTCTTTTTCTTTTCTTCATCTCGCTCATGCTCTCCCTCTCTGCTCTCCCAATGTGAGCTCTCTCTGGTCTCCATCTTTGAAAACGTGTGAAGTATAGTTGCACCCAGTTCTCACGTTCTCTCTCTCTCTCTGGTCTCTACTGTACAAGATAATCTCTCAGCTCTCACGCTCTGCCTCTATCTATCTATGGTCTCTCAACTTTCTTTTCTTCCTCCCAAATCTCACGCTCTCCCTTTCTTTTTTTTCCTTCAGTAAATGTCAGTAATCTCAATAATCACCTGAAACATGTTTTGAGTTGCATGTTTCCTGTTTGAATAAATGTCAAAAAGAGTGGTTGAATGGCCATCATTCTGCGAATGGTAGTAAGCTCACTATAGCAATCTGTTGCTAGCCTTTAATTGTTAAGGGAGATTCTGGATTCACATATAGGCAATAAACTACATTGTATATTTTTAAACTTTTGTTGTATGGTCTTTTTCCTGTCGTATGATTTTTTTAGTGGAAACAATTCTTCATGAATGATATATGCAATATCGGCAAAAAATTTTAGAAGAATGTCTATGATTTACAAAGAGAGCAATGCAGGTGCCTTAACCCGAAATCAGCAGGGGAAAAATAAAAATAAAAATAAAAAATCGTAGTAAAGCACCAAAGAGTAGGACCACAGTTCCCTTTTGTTTTTAGACATCTAATGAGAGAAATGGGAGGATTCCAACTTGTATTCAATTCCTCATTCCTGAGATGTTGGTAATAATGGAACGAGATTTCCTAAAAAGTGGTGATCCTCTACCATGGGAACGAGTATTACTGCCATTAGATGTCTTATCGTGGGAACAAGTATTACTACATTTTAGCCCATGGCAAAATGAAGCTTTACATGAAACCAGATTTTGGACTTAAATCTAGGCTGCAACATGGGAACAAGAGAATGCTCTCACTGCAACTACCCTTTACCTGAGAGAATGCTCTCACTGCAAGCACCCTTGCAGCCTCGTGCATGGCATTGAAAGTGGACATGCATACCGAGAGACATTTTACATGAATACTCCCTTTGCCATTGTTTTCATCTCATGCCTTTTGTGGAATTTTTTGATCTTTCATACTTTCATTTGCAATTTTTTAGGATTTGCTCTAGTATTCTTCTTGTTTATGGATCATTCTCCTTTGTTAATAAAGTGATTATTCACTTATGTATATATTAAAAAAGAACTAACTTCAACTTTCCTCAATTATTAAAATGTTATCATTGTGTGCTTTTATTAGGATGGATTCCCAAGAGCAAGGTGATACGTCCTTCATGAAGCTTTTACAAGGAGATGCTAACATGAACAACTCATTTTTGGATCAATCTCAACAAGTTTCGATGTCGGTTGCTCACTCCCAACCTCAAGTTTATGTGGCTCACACTAAGAAATCAACACGGGGTAACAACTTCTCTATAGAGGAAGACAAGCTCTTGGTATCGGCGTGGCTAAATGTAGGCATGGATCCAGTTCTAGGGACTGACAAAAAAAATCACCAATTTTGGGAAAGAGTTCACGCATACTACCTTGATCATAAAAAATTCCCTTCTGAACGACCTGTTGCCTCTCTAACGAATAGGTGGTCAACAATTAAAAAATCGATTTCTAAGTTTGCTGCGTGACTACATCAGATTGAATAGCTCAAACAAAGTGGTACTACTGAGCATGACAAGGTAAAACTTGTATCAAAATTATACACTAAATACTGCAAATTTCTATTATAGTGTTAAGATATTAATTATTTTTGTATTTACTTTAATTTTCATATTCAAAAGGCAAAGGTTGTGTTTTGCTCACAGAATAAAGGTGTAGGATTTCCTTTTGAACATTGTTCGAATATGTCGAAAGGGGAACAAAAATAGTTGTACCATGGCAACAAGAAGAATCAAAGAAAAAAAGTCAAATATGGCAACATCTGCTAATGTCAGTCATGATCCGAGTTCAATAAATGAAGGTGAGGGGGACAATGTGTCGCTTGGTACCAATGTAGACTTTGAGAGACCAATAGCTAGGAAAGCCGAGAAAGCAAAAAGAAAGATAAAAGATGGTTTGTCCGAAGATGTTATGGAATTGATGAAGAACAAAACAGAAAGTCTTGAGGATGCGCGTATCCGAGGAGAAGAACTAGTACGCTTGGAACAAGAAAGAGTGCATATTGAAAGGAGAAAGCTTCATTTGCAAGAGTTGGATCGGGAAGAGAAATTGGAGATTAAAAAGAGAAAGCTTCAGCTGGAAGAGTTGGATCGCGAAGAGAGAATAATGATGATCGATACAACTACGATGTCCGACTTGCAAAAGCAACATTGGAATGCACGCCAAAAGGAAATCATGGAGAGTAAAGAATCAAGAAAGTATGCATGATTTGCTCTTGTATTCTAGGTATTGGACTTTAATATTTACTCTTTAGTTCTGCACTTTTGATTAGGTGTTGGACTTAAATGTTTACTCCTTAAATCTGCACTTTTTATTGCAAGCAACAAGTTCTCGAAAAAAAATAAACATAACGTACTACACAAGCTTGTTAAACTGAAAATAATACATTTTAAATTGAAAATAAAGATTAACATAATACATTTTAAACTAAATACTAACATATTACAAATTATGCATATTAAACTTATCATTCATCTGAAGCTCCTATGATTGGCCATGTAGTTGACACAAGTGCTCGACCGATTGGAGTTGAGAATGAGTTTCTTTGTCCCTAATATGTAGATGATTACGAATAAACTTTGCAAGCATATCCAGTTCATCATGTGATACTGGTTCAAGAGGATTTGCATTGCGTTGTTCATAATCGAAGTCCAACGTGTCTTGTTCATCTCGTTCATCTTCAATGTTATGGAGAATTATGTATGCTTTCATAATGTCTTTGAGCTCAAGGACTTTGAAAAATCGAGCAGGCTGACGCACAATTACAAATCGTGCTTGCAAAACTCCGAAAGCACGCTCTACGTCCTTCCTTGTAGACTCTTGTGCTGCAGCAAAATGTTTATTTTTGGCTTGAGATTTTTGGATTAAAAAGACTAAGATGAAAGGTTAAACGAGGACTATTTTTCTTTAGTTTTATGAACTGAACTGTTGTCATGTTTCATGACCTAACTTTGTTTAGCCATCCATCCTCGCTTTTTTATTTTCACTTAACAATTCATATAACGAAAGCAGGCCCACTGAGAAAAGGCCCAAATATCTCCCCCGAGAAGAAGCTCCGAAGAGGGATAAAAGGGTACAAAGTCCAGTACCGTGATGGCCCGACTCGAAGTTTGGGTTTGGTTTATGTATGAGATTATGTCGGAACCCGATGAAAATGTAGCATTTGCAGACTCGGTTCGATATTGATAGTTACAAACCTCCAAGTAATTTTTTTTCCTTATTTTTTTTCTCTCCAAATAACATGTAGTTAAGGAGGAAAAAATAGCTTTACACACTGGCCCCCAAAAATTGTAAAACTCCCCAACTCTTTAGCCCTAATTTTAAGCCCCCAATAATTTATATTTGGCCCTCCCAAAAATCATACCCCCAGGCGACCGCCATTGCCCTTTTAGTCCTAATTTAAATCCCCAAAAATTCATATTTAACCCCCCTCAAATATTAAAATTATATGTTTGTAAAATTTTACGAAATGGTTTCAATTATGAAAATTTATAATTTGTTATCAAATTTAAAGGTTTTTAGACAAAAAAAAATCTTGTGACAATATATTTAACGATAAAAACTCATAATGTTTTGGTTTACTTCTAATTTTTCTTAATCCCTTTAAATACTCACTTGAAACATTAAATTCCAATCTCTCCTTCAATCTTCCCCACCAACAAAATTTGATGACCTGACATTTAATAAAAATATTTCCAAAATTATGAGAGACATCTAATAAAATTAAAACAAAATTAATTTTTAATATATGAAAAAATCTACAAAAATTTAAAATAAAATAACTTAAGAATATTTTTAAAAAATAACTAGCGTCTTAAGTGTAGGCTACTGCAAGGAGTGTGTTGAGACTCGTGCCCTCAATTATGGAAGCAATTATGTCATAATTATTTTTTTTTAAGATTTTTAAGTTTTTTAAAAATTTTGTTTATAAATATTTTACAGATTTTTGCAAATAATTTTGTTATTTTATTAAATTTTCCCAATTTTTCTTTAAAATTTAGATTTTATTTGTTAATAATTTTATAAAATATTACATCGTCAAATTCCGTTAATAACTGAACCAAAAACTGATGGAGGGACAAAAATTATCACAAATACTTTGAAGTTTAAATCTCAATAACTAAAACATCACAAATACTTTGAAGTTTATAAAATATTCCAATTCACTGCTTGTGATTTGCTAACCGATCGATGTCGATCGACTCAAAAAGCCACGACTTTAAGCTTTAGTCCCAATGGACGTTGTTCTTTTTCTTTTCTTTTTTCCTAATCGGACATGTATGTTCATTCGTGGAGCTTGGTTCAGAATCAAGTAGTAATATCATCAGAACCGGCATCAATGCCACAATGTGTAGGGAAAATGAGAAAAAAAAAACAATTTAAATGAAGTTGAAGAAGGTTGGAGAAGACGTGCAACAAATGGCTAAAAAGAGTTGGCTTGTTGTTGCAGAAGATGTGCAAAGAAAATGGAAAAATCTCAGCCCCACCTTTAAACTTCGCACCGAATCCAATCCCCTCCCGGCCACCCCTTCTCAGGAAGCCGCGGGGGTGGCTTGCCCTGCAAACGCTCGCCACCCCATGCGAATGGGAGCCCAGATCTGGGCTCCTCGTTGTCAGCCGGGGTGGCTCAGGCCAAGGGGTTGCGGTTCCCTTGAGAAGGGCTCCCCATTGCCGACCAGGGTGGCTCGCGCCACAGGGTCGCGGCTCCTCTGAGAAGGGGTGGCTGGCCCTCCCTTATCTAGCGGGGTGGCTCCCGACTTCTATGTTCATAGTTTTTTTTAATGCAGATGCCAACGTGGCTTTATTTTGTGGGATTTCTTTTTTTTTTTAAAAAAAATTGATACACATGGCGGAATCTTATTGGGAGTGATGTGTCCCACCATTAATTGACTGTACATTTAAGGACAGAATTGGATGGAATGATTAAATCGACAAATAACAATAACTCAATGACTTATTTGAGCAAATTTGAAACCAGAGACCATTTTGTAAAAATGTATAAAACTCAGGGACCAAAATAGTCATTAACCCTTCCAAACAAGCATCTGCCCCTATGACTACTTATAATTAGGGTTTATTTCAGAAAGCGAAAAAGTTTAAAATTTTTCAATATTCCTCCGCCATCTTCTCTTTTGAAGGAGCCACTTAATATCTTTAAAACTTTTCACCAAATTTTTAAAACTCCAAAAAACAGTCAATTTACAATTAAATAACTTTAAAACTTTTCACCAAATTTTTACAAAAATTAATAAAACTTCAATCTACTTAAATATTCACTATACTACCAAATATTTTACAATTTTTCAAAAAAACAAAATTGCAACCGAGCATCAACTTGAACTGGAATGAGAGATTAATTTTCACATTACCGTAGGTCCTCAACAAATACTCATGGTTGCATTAGTTATAAACTCAATGAATGTATTAGTTATAAAATTTGAGACTTCTGTATATTGGAACCCCAACAGTTTAGGATGTGGGTTCTCTTAGGTGATATTTGCCAATTTCGTCGTACTCTTTTTATGCACCCATGTTTATACAAAAAGAGGTCTGTTTCAGGTTGTTCTTATGGTATTTAAGAAACTGTCTCTTTATAGGATCCTTTCCAATTGGATCTATGACCTTGACACCAGCAAATTGTCCAACTTGAGAGCCACTGGATAAAAAGATGCTCATCTCAATTGGACAGCACAAACTAAAGTTGGGTGACACTGACGCATCTCGTCGGAGTCTGATGCTCATCTCATTTAGTTATATTAATGCAACTTTCCACTACTGTTGACAATGACAGGAGACTCCGCTCTCACATGTTGCATGTTATGAGAGAGAGAGAGAGAGAGGGGTTCTTCTGGCACTGTTCGATCACGAAACCCATATTGGACAGTTGGCAATTTTCTCCAACAGAGGTATCGGAGACACCACATGTTAAAAAGACACTATTGTTTTTACTCAACTAATCAACCAAAAAAAAAAGATATGATTGATTGAAGACGCGAAAAAAAGAACACCTTAGAATTGACGTGGCATCCGAAAGGCCATCTCATCCGCGCCCATACTCTATCCCAATCAGCCCCACAAAGAAAGGGACTCAAATCGGTGACTTCAGGTGCAAAGTGTATTTCTGTGATTATTTTTGGGTTAATGACTTTTTTAGTCCTTAGATTTTGACAACTTTATTTTTTCGTCCTTGGGTTTTCTCATTTATCACACGTAGTCCTCGGGTTTCATGGTTTTGTCAAAATGGTCCTTCCGTCCTTTTCCGTCAACGAATTGCCCAGTCAACTAACGGCATACACATCATCACTAATCAAAACGTGACACGTGTAACTTTTATTTTTTTTTAAAAAAGTGCCACGTCATTTCGCTTAAAAAAATTAAAAAAAAAAGATTTTTTTTTTGTGAAAAAAAAAAACGAAACGAAACTTCGTGTGTTGCAGAGGGGTGGCTCCCTGAGCCACCGGCCTCCCCGGAGCCCAGATCTGGGCTCCCCCGTTTGCGGGGTGGCTCCCGGCCTCCCCTGGACAAGGGGAGGCCTGTGGCTCAGGGAGCCACCCCGCACGGGGGAGCCCAGATCTGGGCTCCCCCATTTGCGGGGTGGCTCCCGGCCTCCCCTGGACTGGGCTCCCCCGTGAGGGGTGGCTCCGGGGAGGCCGGTGGCTCAGGGAGCCACCCCTCTGCAACACACGAAGTTTGGGTCTTTTTTTTTTTAAATTTTCACAAAAAAATCTTTTTTTAAGCGAAATGACGTGACACATTTTAAAAAAAAAAAAGTTACACGTGTCACGTTTTGATTGGTGATGACGTGTATGCCGTTAGTTGACTGGGCAATTCGTTGACGGAAGAGGACGGAAGGACCATTTTGACAAAACCATGAAACACGAGGACTACGTGTGATAAATGAGAAAACCCAAGGACGAAAAAATAAAGTTGTCAAAACCTAAGGACTAAAAAAGTCATTAACCCATTTTTTTTCAGTCCTAGGAAATATTAAAGCACTTCAAATATCTTTTAGAGAAAATTCGTAAAACAAATACATGTGGTGTGCATCACAGCAAAACCAACGTTGAAGGAGTTACACTCGGTACGGCTACCATTACGTCCTGTGCCTTAAGCCCACCCATATGTCTGCAACAAAAAACAAGCACAAAAAGGAAAGGAAGCCTCTCTCGCCTGCTTCTTGTTTCTAGCTACCAACATCACTTAAAACTACTCGACAACCAGCAGGACAGACGCAATTCCATGTTTTAAGGCACAATCTTGTGAACTTTCAATGTATTTATCCAATTAGTTAACGAATTCTTGGAGTTCCTGAACCCCAAGAACCCGTGCTCCTTGCACTTATTCAACCATCCACGTAATCCCCGCCCCCCCAGACAGCATCAGGTCCGCAAACCACCATCCCCCAACCTCCTCCAACATCGTGTGTTGCAACTGATTCTCCCTCACGATCTCCTCCCAAACAGAAGCCTTGTCCTTCATCATCTCTGTCAAGGTAACTCTCTCACCCTCCTCAAACCCATACTTCTCAATTTCGAAGTGCTCAACCAACACCTTCCAAAGATGCTTCCATTTGAACACGTCCCCGTTGTTGCAGCTAAACCATTCGTTCCTTGCATTCGGATCTACCGACGCCCATATATGCTCCTCCGCAATAAGATCAGCATCCGAGGGATCGGTTATTATACGAATTGAGTGCGTGTGAGTGTGTATGAGTGTGTGGCTCAGATTAGATAAAAGAAATCTAATGGCTGAGCTGATTCCACATCATTTAATGAAGTAAACCCTGAAACTGACCCGTTTGATGTGAAAAACCCGAACCCTTTCAAATTTCACTCTCTCTCTCTCCTTCGCTACTTCCTCGTTCCCTCTCTCTCTCAACTTCGACAGCTCTCTCTCTCTCTCTCTTTCTCCATTGCACAGGCACAACTTTGTCTCCGTCTATCGCCCTCTATCGCACCTCTCTCTCAGGTATTAAGGTTTCCTGCAATATTTTAATTTTTGTCATGGTTACTTCACGGGGACCTTGCAGCTTTTATTGGAAATTTGTCTGCATTGACGTTACTGGAATGTGGGGATAGGTTTGTTCATTTCTGGTTTGACAGATTACTGCTTAATCCCATAGCTAAACTTCCTGTTATGATCTGCATTTTATTTCTTCCTTAAGCTCTTAGGTAAAGGTTAAGCTGGCTAGACCTAAAAACTGGCCTTAGTTGGTAGGCCTCTGTTTCTTCAATGAAAAGTAAAGATTTTTCTTATGATAATAAGACAGGTGGAAAAAGGTAGATGATGGAGAAACTAAGATGGGTGGGAAAATTTGCTTTCAAGATCTGTGTCCCCTTGTCCGCGTTCTGATCCTGCATACTCCAACATCAGCTGTTTAGCCTTCTCTTGGGATTTTGGGCTGAGACTCTTGTTGAGATCATGAGCTAATGCCTTTCCTGCTGGTGCCTGGTAGTTCCGGAGTTCATATCTCAAGCATGCATTGACCCAATGAAGGTACACTAGCTCTTCAACTTCACTGAATCTATTTATCTGAAGTCCTTCCACTTGCTTTAACAGGTCCTCATTTTCATGCCTCAGACTAGTGACCTCCTCTCTTGCCTTGGCAACCCTTTCGCTCTGTAGTACGAGCAAGAAAAGAAAAGAATTAATGTAACCACTCATAAGACTAAAACACATGTTTGATTCATAATTAAAATACCCCGCGTTCTTTCCCCAAGTCACATATGAGGCCATTCCTAATTATCCACCAGAAGCTATCCCTAACTCCTTGTGAAGAACCAGAAGTCAACCATCAAAAGACAAAATTTGTTCTAACCCAACTCTGTAAGAGATAAAGCATTGTTCTGTTTTCACCTTTTAACCAAGTAGTTATCACATGTGTCCCTGCATACCTACTGATCTCAACAATCAGCATTTGGTTACTCTAGTATTGTTCACTGAAATCTTGTTTGGCATGGTACATTGTTAAGTTAGTTTCAGTAATAAGTGATTTATATAAATAAGTCCATGCAACTTTATTTAGTTGGGTGACAAATTGTACATATTTAGTTGGGTGACTTTGCTATAACATTACAGTTATGTAGGCAATTCTGGAGTGGGTGGTGAAATTCTCTCAACATTTGCCAACCTTCAAAACGAACAAACTCTGTAAGCAAGACTAAGTGATTACTCCAACATTGTATTTTTCCACCTGCCTTTGTTTTCTTCTTCCTTCAAAGGGAGAGTCAGATGCCCACTTGAAATGGTAGAACCTCACTCCCAAGCCCCCAAAATAGTATAGGGAGGAAGGATATTGATTGTATTCCTTAATTTTTTTGTATTTATTTTTCTTTCATTACAACATTCCATTCTCCACTTAAGACATAGGCATTGGAATTCCTACAATTGATCCTTCAGATACCGAACTTCCAACATTCCTGTTGAAGTATCCTTGTGCATAGTTTCTTGAGCATTTTCTGTGCTGGGAAGAAGACGGCTCAGTTAAGTGAAAGTTTCAATACGACATTGCATAGGTACTTGAAGACAATTATGAATATGGATCGATTCCTACAAAATTTCCAACGAGCAGTTGATGATTTGCGATACAATGAGTTACGAGCAAATTTTAAGATGCTCGAAACAGTGCACATTGATCCATTTGGTGACTTTTTATGTGATCATGCGGCAGAAGTCTATACTCCAACTATGTTGTCTATTTTCTTGGAGGAAGCAAGGAAAGTTGGGTATCTTAAGTTTGATTGTCGAAGGAAAAGTATTGGGACCGAGGAGGTTGAGGTACATGTATGCAGTTGGGACCCAAACCATAATTGTTCAACATCAAAGCATTATGTAATAAAGACGGAGAATGGCTTTCATCATACATGTATGCAGAATTGTATAGTTTGACATAAACCAAGACAATTTACATAACTTTACTTGTGTATATTGGTATATGTCTTTTGTATAATTTCTTTTGTTATTCTAGCGAAACGTTGTTTGGTTATTGTTGCAAGACAATAACATTGTTATGTAACCTATTTGGAAAGGAGAAGGGCGTGATCTCAGAATATGCCAATAGGTATAAACCGAAAAACACCACCTCTGCATAACTGATATCAGTCATTACATCTTTACAATGTTCCCAAAACCAAAACCAAAACCGCATTACATGACTACACGTCAATCATTACATCAAATTGTTGAAACTGCTTATCCAATGGTCATCATCATTTTGACGAATTCTTCATACTTGACTTGTTCATCACCATCCAAGTCTGCTTCCCTGATCATTGTGTCGGTAGATGTGGCAATTTTTATTTTTTAGTTTTCAGCCATCTTACAGTGCTTCTCAGCAGGATCCATCTCCTTCGAGGGTAAAGCATCCTACATTTGGTTGGGAGGGAGGGGGAAGAAATTAGAATGTTAGACACTGTCACAAACCAATTGTTCATTACCATATATATAAATTGGTCCAGCTTATCAAAAGCCAGCTAAAAAACGTCCTTCCAGCCCAATTACAAATGCCATCTCTAAAGCTACCAATTAACAAGATTTTGAACCTAAGGAAAACAAACCGAATAAAGTAATTAGTACCTCCCAGTCAAGAACCGTATCCTTAAGTTTGGCCCCACACTTTAAATCAGAACAACGTCTTGATGTCTCTTTCAAACCAATTGATCCCACCTCAAAATCAGAAACTTTCAGTAAATAAACCAATTGATCCCACCTTAAATTGTCATAAAAAGGAAACAGAAACTTTCAGTATATAAATACGAGAATCCACAAGTCACTTTAAGCAGAATATAATGATCCCCAAAGAAAAAAGGAAGAAACATTCAAAAAATGATACCACTACGACTACAAATGGGTTTCAGTGAAAAAAGCTGGTCTTACTCGACTCCACACAAAGGGCAAGCTTCCATAAAGGAGTTTCCATGCAGTTCAGCAAGTTTCTCCCTTGGAATTCCCGACCGAAGATGGAGGCCATCAACATTATGAAATGAGAAGTAATAGATTATAATAAATGAAACCAGAGATGTAAACTCATATGATGCAAGCAATGGGACAAAATATGATATCCTCCAAAAAAGGTAAAAAATCATTGTGTGAAATAATGACTCGTGTGAGCATCAAACGAAGGAACTGACTTTTCTTACAAAAAACAAAGGAGCCAGATTTCAGGCTGATTCATGAGGAAACTAGAGTAAGCACTCATCAACAAAAGTTCAAGCCAAATTAACTCCCACCAGGATAGCATCCTGCATATGGCCAAAGAATGACATGATACAGCCATACCTGACTGATAAGGAACTTCAAAATACCAGCCTTCTCCAGTTCAACCAAAGCCATATGAGTCAAGCTAGGCATAGCACGGTGAAATGGAAGTGACGCTTCAGGCAACGCTTGGCCTTCACGCTGTACAAAAGATCAGAAGAGCCATATGGATGGAGCAACTCCACTAAAGAATGCCAATGATTACAAGATAAAGAATATTTTTTCTCCCACATTCATTTTATTGCTTCCAGACATACAATCATATGGACACTAATCAACTTATGAGACTCTTGCAATAAGAACAAATGCAATAAGAACAAAGAAATCTTCACATCTGGTTTATCAAATTAGCAAGCTTTGCAAATAGAACAAGGGGATTAGAAAAAATCCTGAAGGCCTATGAATTTCACAAACTATCACCTGAAGCGTCCATATTCCATTGGGGCCATGAAAATCAGGAATACCACAAGAAGTTGATATTCCTGCACCTGTAAACACCACCAGATGCTTACTCTGCAACTAGGAAAAAAAAACTTAAAAGAGGCTGGTCCATATAAAATCTCAAAACAAGGACTTAACTACCATCAATGAGATGTGCGAGATCATGTAAGTACAAACCTTTTGTATCATCATAGCAAGTCGTTCAATCTGCCAAGGGAAAAAAGATCCCAGTTGAGGTCAGCATAACTTGAAAACACATAACGGTCTCAAAAGTACCATTCCACTAAACACAAAGAAGAAAGCTTCAAAGGACCAAAAAAGCGCATAGGTTGAAAAAGCCACATATCTTCCTCGTGGGGGAAAATAACAACTGGAAAATAAAATAAATGACTCTCCTACCAGAATGAATACAAATCATGATAGATCCACCAACAACTATTAAAACTAATGAAAAGAAAAAGACCAAACCTATCCCCACATTCCATGAGTCTTCTGATTTTTCATGGATGCCAAGGATATGAATCGAAAGAGGGCGAAAACATATTAGACCAAACCTATCCCACATTCCAGTAACGTCAATGCAGACAAATTTCCAATAAAAGCTCCAAGGTCCCCGTGAAGTAACCATGGCAGAAATTAAAATATTGCAGGAAAGCTTAATACCTGAGAGAGAGAGGTGCGATAGAGGGCGATAGAAGGAGAAAGAGCTGTGCCTGTGCGATGGAGAGAGAGAGAGAGCTGTCGAAGTTGAGAGAGAGAGGGAACGAGGAAGTAGTGAAGGAGAGAGAGAGAGTGAAATTTGAAAGGGTTCGGGTTTTTCACATCAAACGGGTCGGTTTCAGGGTTTACTTCATTAAATGATGTGGAATCAGCTCAGCCATTAGATTTCTTTTATCTAATCTGAGCCACACACTCATACACAATCACACGCACTCAATTCGTATAATAACCGATCCCCAGCATCCGAAGCAACAGAGTAATTTTCTCAGGCCGCTTTGTTTCCAGGGAATTTCAAAGGAAGACTCGTACTTGCATATTGCGGCGTATACGCAAAGCGTTCCTATTATGTTTATCAAGCTACAGGGAGAAAATCCAAATATCACATTTGGTCGATGGATGGACCAAGTGAGGCCCTCCTTTTTCTTAACCTCTTCAAACAAAATATCTTCCTGAGTATAATAGAAGTTAGGCACGTTCAATCGGTGCAAGTCCTCTGAAAAGGGTGGATCATGAGCTGGGATCTTTCCCAAAGACTCAAAGGGTCCGACGTAGTGTTTGGTGCCGGTCTGGAGACAAATGTGGCGGAGATTTGGAGCGTTTGGGATCAGAGCGCGGAGAATGTTACGAAACATGGCGCCGTTTACGTCGCAGTTCTCGGCTTCGGTGGGTCGGCTGGTCCAAGCGACATAGAAGATGTGGGTTACATCAGCTAATTGGGAAAGCTTAGCTTGAGTGTCCTCAGGTTCCGACACGTTGCACTGGATGTTCTGCGTTCCATTTGGGGCGTGGACAGCGCACCACGCCATAGACCTTCAAGGGGCCCTCGAGAGTGTCTGGGTGTGGGAGGATTTTGGCTAGGCTGTTGCCCACAATGCCGGTGACGCCGATCACTAGGCCCACACTTGGGTAGCTTTCAGGTGGTGCTCCTTGGTCTTCGATTTTCTTCTACAGAGAACAGAACAACTGAGAGTTAGCAAAGTGGGCGCATTCCTAGAATAAGAATTTCCAGCCGAGTCTTTTAAATACGAGAGCTTGTGCCTTTGGAGCAGCAATAGCTCCATCCGACCGACCAGTTCATAATTTGAGACTATAGTCTACAGGAGTCGGAGACAGAAAAGGGACGAAAATGATGGAAAGGAGTAGATCAGCCTTACTAAGGTTCTTTCTTCAGTCGTTTCTATATACCAAGACAAATTTACATACATGACATTTTGTGGAGGACCTGCCCTGCCTAGGAGTGAATGGACGAGTCTGGAACATGGATATGGAATGAAAGAGCGTCGGTGCATAGGGACGCGTGCCCATAAAAAAGAGTGAGATCAGAGTGGGTCTGGATTCAGTCCAGACCGTACGGGTCCAGACTGATCCAGACCCACGGTCTGGATTACATCCAGACTCAATCTTCGATAGGGAGGGCTGCCACCTCATTTAATGAGCCCTCCCTTCTGTCGGCTCGGTTTGGCTTGTTCCACATGCGGCTTTTTGGCTCTGGATCAGTAGTGGTCGGACCACTATATTTTAGATCGGACCACAACTGCAACCACTACTCCCCGACTATTCTAACACGCGTTTTTTTGGCTCCAGATTTGTTGTGGTCGGACCATTATATTTAATATCAGACCACTACGCCCCGAACACGCGTTTTAACCCTTTTCCACATACACTCAGCGCGCTGGAAAAGACAAACTCATTTGGCTTTGCTCCTTCCCTTCTCATCCAAGATAGGTACTCAAAGGCTTCTACCCCATAACCTCCTTGAGAATACGCTGCAATTATAGTATTCCAGGAAACAATATCTCTTCTGCTCATCCCATGAAACATCAATGAAGCTGAGGGCAACAGCCCACATTTTGAATACATGGTCATGATGGAATTTGCCACTGACAAATAATCAACAAGACCTCTGTGTAAAACATGGTGGTGCAATTGTTCACCCCATTCAATTCTCGCAAGATTTGCGACACCGGAGATAACAGCTGCAAAAGTGTACTCATTTGGACTCACATCTGACTCCTTCATTTTCATAGATGCTTTAATTGCATGCTCCTCCTGACCCATCTGTACATATGCTGTTATAATTGTTGTCCATGAAACCACATCCGGTGTCCTCATCTTCTCAAACAAGCGTGCGCCGTAGTCTAACGAGCTCTCATTGAACCCCTTTCTCATTGTTTTTGCATGAATTTCCCTCCCATACTTTAGAGCACCAGAACCTGCACATGCCTTCAATGCAATAGCAAATGAATACCACTCATATTCCCCCTTTGACCTCTGCATTTCAGAAAAGTAAACCACTCCCTCCTTATTATAACCAGCTTGAACAAGCCCGGTTATAATGGCAGTCCATGTTACTACATTCCCAAGCCTAATACACTCCAAGTTATTCTAAAAGGGTTAAAACGCGTGTTTGGGGCGTAGTGGTCAGATATAAAATATAGTGGTCCGACCACTACAGATCTAGAGCCAAAACACACGTGTTAGAATAGTCGGGGGTTGTAGTGGTCGCAGTTGTGGTCGGATCTAAAATATAGTGGTCCAACCACTACAGATCCGAAGCCAAAAGGCAGCGTGTGGGACGAGCCAAACCGAGACGATGGAAGGGAGGGCTCATTAAATGAGGTGGCAGCCCTCCCTGCCGTCGATTGGGTCTCGATATAATCCAGACCGTGGGTCTGGATCAATCTGGACCCGTATGGTTTGGACTGAATCCAGATGCGATCAGAGTCTGTACCTTTGCAGCGCCAACGGCTCCTGCCCACCACCAACTCATGTTTTGCGTTGAGATTGACGGTACCGAGGAGAGTAGATAGAAGATGGAGCAATAACAAAGGGGATTGGGAGTGAGTGTGGAACAGTAGTTGATCTCGTTGGTGAATGGAAGCTAACTTTGAATGTCAATCCAGGCTCTGCAGGTTTGAGCATTTGTAGTTGATCTTGTATTTCATTTGGACACCCAATGATAGCTGGTTGGTAGAGTTAATCAGGGACTTCTCTGGTATATTTTAGGTTAATATTGTCTTTTTCGAGCCAAAAACTGTACAGTGTCGGATGCAGGGGGTGCGACCCTGGGCAGCCGCCACCCATTGCATCCCCAAAACACATTTTTCATTTAGTTTTCTTTTATTTGTAAGTTGGCCTGGCCCCCATTGGCCCAGGCCAACGATCCACATTAGCTTATGACAAATGGGCCTATGCTGAAATTTTCATTGCCGGAGGCACCGCTAGCAAAGAGTGCACTTCTTCATCTACCACTGGTGTCATGCTTCTTTTACCCCAGTAAAGGAAACAAGATATATTTCAATCCTCTAACATTTTAATGGCGGCTTATTCAACATCCGAAATTCTTCTAACTCATTTGCAGTGCCCAGAGAAATATTTTAGGAAAAATGAAAGGGCAAAATTGCCAGCTAGGGGGCAAGCGGCGTTGTGCGATTGTGTTGTCCATTAGTATTTCTGACAAGGCCATTGGGGAAAAAAATTGAAGAAGTAAAAATAATAACATACTTCTGCCTTTCATCGGAAGAACAACAAAATCGTAGAGTGTAGAAGGGGATTCTCAGGAGATTTATATGTGAACGAATGAGACCACCTCCCTTATCACCGCTGCCACCAATTGCCATTGTTTCTTCCCTTATCATCATCACTGTTTCTCTCTGTCCCACATATACATAAATACATACACACGCGCCAACTGGCAATTTCGATTCATGCACATACTGATAAAATAAGAAGGCGAAAGGGTAGAGCAAAGGACAAACGGTAGCGTAGGATTTGAGTTTGATTCATTTGTTTTTTTCTGCCTCCGTTCTTCTCCTCTTCTGCAGTTCTGCTTGTGTATAGAGAACAGCACCAGATAGAGAGAGGCCTTACCAGCTCATTCTTTTTATACACCAAAATTCTGTCGTAAAGGGGCCTATGTATTGAGAATAAAATTGGAGTTTTAAGGGGTAAAGGAGCCTGAGAAACTGAGAATGGATATCTCAGCTTCACAATCTAGTAGTGGGTGCGAATCAGGTTAGACTCGGTACTTGGACCAATCTTCTCTTGCAGAAAATCAATTCAACCGAGTTGACACCATGGACGAATATAAGGAAAAGGAGCAAAAGTGGATCAGGAGAAAGAAGTGGGAACTTTTAAGAGAGGTTTGAATAGCGGTAGCGGTGCTAATAGAGCGGAAGGTTTGGTTGCTAGAGTTAGTGGTGGGAAGAACTCTGATGCAACTGTTCTAGCGGCATGGTGGCAGTCAGCATGTTGACAATTAGTTGGGTGGTAGTGCTTGTGGAAATGACAAGGTACGTTCCTTGGGAGAGTGGTGGCAAGGTGGTGATGGCTGCACTAAGGGAGGTAGTAACAATAATTGCCATTCTATTCATCATAAGCTAAACATCACTTTGACTTTGACAGCAACAATACATTGGAAACATAAAAATCTTGATTCCTACTAGCAATACATATACATGTATTCTAATATTTTTAATATTTTTAGTCTTTAATTTTTAATATTTTAATTAAGATAATTTTTTGCATTACGAAGGAAAAAAAAATTCCTTTTTTCATTTTACCTTTAAAATTCGACCCCCTTGAATTTTGATCTGGATCTGCCACTGCAAACACATGTTTGTTTGTTTGTTTTAGTTTAGTTCTTGCTCTTTAGTTGCATTCCACTAAAGACGTAGCTCTATTTTCTTTTGTGTTTCTAGGTAATTAGCTAGTGCATGCGAAGCACGATATCTTGGAAAACGTGGATAAGTGAAGGGACAATATATGTAACCACATATGAATATGGGTATGTCCCGTCTTCTGTTCAGATAAATTTTCAAATAAAGAAATTCGACAAGATACGTCAAAGATTAGCAATTTGTTTTGTTAAAACTGATACAAGGGTAGGTCAGATTCTACTCTGCTAAAGAGAATCAAACGAGTCTTGTTTAGGGCAATAGAGGGACTTATTTTTTGAAACCTAAAAAGATTTTGTTTTGCAATTTTAAAAACTCAAAAGAACCATTTTCTACGATTTTTCTTAATTTTTTTATTCTTGCAAGTTAGTTGGGGAATCTTTGAAATTCCATTTCTTACAAACTCTTATTGCATACCACGTAAGAGTACATGTCAACCTTTTTTCATCAGAGATTAAGGGTAAAATTTTGTGTACGAGAGTTAGTGAAAAAGTAAAGAGAGAGTTAAAAAAACTGATGAAAAAGTAAAAAAAATTTATAGAAGATGGTGAAAAAGTAAAATTTTTTATAGAAATTGATGAAAAGTGAAGAGATAATTTTTTTCGTAATGTAATAAAATTTTGTAGGGACAAAATTTTAGTCTTCAAACGCACTCTAAGTGTGTCTAATTAAATTAGCAATAAACTTAACCTCAAGGGATTGACCTAGAGCCTAAGGCTTGGGTCTTGATAATATGTTCTCTCCAAAGTCTCAAATTTAAGATCTCATAGATATTACCAATCTTTTGGAGTCACTTCAAAGTCTTCAACCTGAAAATCGATAAATTTGGTCAATTACAATTAGGATATACATGCAAATCTTGGCATATAATTACAGAGGTGCTGCTAATTGTCGGGCCGATAGTCAAGGTTTGTAAGTTCAATTCTGCTACCATTGTTTCTCCTTTTTCATTTTGTTGTTTTTTCCCCTCTGGGCAGAAGCATATTGAAAGAAACTAAAGTTACAACTGATCAAGAGAAACAAATAGACTAGCTGGGCAAAACCAGGCCCATCTTCTACCAACACACAAGTAAAGTGGGCGGCCACTGGAAATTATCATCAGACTTGGACCTTCCCACAAATTGAAGACAACAAATTCCACAAATGTAACGAAATGCTTATTTCCCTTTATTTGGGTGCAAAGTACAAATTAATGCATCACTCTTTTATGATCCCATGACAGGAAAATCCACAACGATATTTCACTTTTAGCAGCGAATTTTGAAGATTGGTTGCTAATAATACTTTTTGTTGCGAATTTAAGTTTATAGTTATTTTTGTTGTGTTAGCCCAAGGTTGTTTTACAAACAATCTATAAATGATTTTGATGATAACAAAAGTTTTCTAGTTTTTGAGAACTTTAGAATCTATTTCTACAATCCACAAATTCCAAGTTATATTTCAAAAGGATTGAATTTATCTCTCTAAAAGTTTTTGCTCATAATGCTTGATAATCTCTTCAAAGGACAAGACACTTAAAATTGTTTTGGAATGAGCTGAAGACTTCAAAAACACTGATTTTTGTCTCCAGAACTTTTAGGTGCTGACACATTCAGAACATGTGTCGACACATTGCACTAACACCCGAGACATGTTTTTCAATGCAAAAACATGTGTCGACACATTGACCTTATAGTGTCGACACATTGCACTTACACCCGAGACATGTGTTTTTGACCAAAACATGTGTCGACATATTAACCTTATAGTGTCGACATATTACACTGACTCCCGATCACTATTTTTTAGTTCAAATTTTATGTGTCAGCACATGCTAGTTGAAGTGTCGACACATTACACGGGATTGAGGATTTTTCGAAAAGCCATCAGACGCATTAAATTGTTCCTCATTTCATGGAAAAGTTTCCAACGACTCTCTCACCTACCCACTCGACCGTTGAAGACAAAATGACTTAAATAAAGGACCGGTTGTTGAAGAATGAGGAGAGCTCTCACCTACACGCACGAAATTGCAATTACTCCTTGACCTAACTATTTGAGAAAAGTGAGAAAGCTTTGAAGAAGAAGATAGAAGTTTTGCACCTACTGAGAAAACTTGCTCTTTCCCTATTAAATTTCAAGTCTTCTACTGTGAATCCATCTTCTTTCCTACCCTTGTACCTCATATTTGAATATTCGGCTTTAAGAGCCTATACGTGAGTTTTTCACCTTTTACCCATTTTATTTAAACCTTAAGAGTATTAGGTAAACACTGGGTCCTACTTGTGAGAGTAGAAGAAATCCTCTGGGTTGTGAGGATTTGTGAAGAGTTTAAGCGTGATCTTTGAAAACGCTTTGTAACGGTTCCTTAGCACCCCGGAAGCTAAGGTGTACTTGCTATTCGATTATAGTGAGGGAAGCCCAAGGAAGTCAAAAGTCTTGGGGGTGGATGTAGGCAAGTGTTTTGGTCAAACCACCTAAAAACTACGGTGTCATCTCTTCATCCCTAATCTTCTCAAGTTTCAATTTTTTCTATTACTCTTTACTGTAGTGGTTTATAGTGTTTATTTATGGTTGGTGTTTTAATTCTATTGAAAATTGTTAATTTCTATTAAAACCCAATTCACCCCCCCTCTTGGGTTGCTACATAGACTTTCAATTGGTATCAGAGCTGAGGTTTCAACTCTTTTAATGACAACCATTGTTAGTACCTCCTTAGCTGAAGGTCAATCCACAAATAAACCACCTCTCTTCAATGGAACATGTTATAACTATTGGAAAGCTAGAATAAGAATCTATATCTAAGCCATAGATTATGATGTATGGAGAATAATCTCAAATGGCCCTAGATTTCCTAGAAACAAGGAAGGTATATTGAAGGATGAAAAGGAATTTGATGATGATGATTTGAAACTCATGTCTTTAAACTCAAAAGCTATGAATATGTTATATTGTGCTTTAGATTCAAATGAATTTAATCGAGTTTCCGGTTGTGAGACCGCAAAGCAAATTTGGGATAAACTACAAGTAACTCATGAAGGTACAAGTCAAGTAAAGGAATCCAAAATAAGTATGCTTGTACATAATTATGAGCTCTTTAAAATGAAATCCGATGAATCTATCTCATCCATGTTTACTTGCTTTACTGATATTGTGAATGATCTTAAATCCCTCGGTAAAAAATATACTAACGATGAAATGGTGAGAAAAATTCTTAGGTGCTTACCTAAAGCATGGGAACCCAAAGTAACTGACATTCAAGAGGCTAAAGACTTGGCCAAGCTCTCGTTAGATGAACTCATGGGTTCTCTCATGACACATGAGATGAACCGAGCAAAGGGAGATGAGTAAGAAGGCATTGGAAAAAGAGGAATTGCCCTGAAAGCCTCATGCTCAAATAGTGATGAGTCTTCCAAAGACGATGAAGAAATGACATTATTCACCAAAAAGTTCAAAATATTCTTTTGGAATAAACAAGGGGATAGAATATTTCAAAGAAAGACAAGCCACAAAGGGGATAGTAGCAAGAAGAATGAGATTATCTGTTTTGGATGCAAAAAATCGGGTCACATAAAGACGGATTGTCCCAACCTTGAAACCCACAAGAAATTCAAGAATTTCAAAGACAAGAAGAAAGTCTTCTTGGCTGCATGGGGAGAATCCGATGATAGTGATAGTGAAAGCGATGTTGAAGAAGTGGCAAACCTATGCTTTATGGCAAAGGATGATGACGAAGAGATACAAGAATCTTCAACTTCTTCATTCTCTTTTGATGATTTGCAAGAAGCTTTTAATGAACAATACATTGAACTAAAAAACATTTTTTCAAAATATTGTTGTCTCAAAAAGAACCATGAATTGTTCATTCAAGAAAGTAATTTCTTAAAGAGAATCTTGCAAAAGTCACAAAAGAAAAGGTAAATGTTATACATGAAGAGTCAATTAATTTAAAATTAGAAAACAATTGTTTGAAAGAAAAAGTTGAATCTCTTACTCAAGATATTGCTAGATTTACTCAAGGAAAGACTTGAAATTATTATTGGCTCACAAAGGTGCTGCTTTAACAAAAGTGACATTGGGTATAATTCTTTCAAGAATAAAAAATCTTATTCCTATATGATACAAAGTCTTCCCCATCATTTATTATGTGCAACTTTTGTGGGAAAAATGGACACATTTCACATAATTGTCCAACAAAAAAGAAAACTACTCAAGGAATCAAATTTGTTTGGATTCAAAAAGATAAGGTGAAAGAATTTGATTCTAACACCAAAGGACCCAAAAAGATTTGGGTACCAAAGATCAAAAATTGATTCATTTTGCAGGTGTGCTTGAAGTCCAAAAATACAAAGGAACATTGGGTTCTTGATAGTGGATGCTTCAAGCACATGACACATGACTGGAGATAAGAGTTGGTTCAGATCTCTTTGTCTCAAAGAAAATGGTTCAGTTACCTTTGGTGATAATGACAAAGGAAAAATACATGGCATTGGTAACATTGGTATGTATCCTAATCCCATAATTGAAAATGTACTCCTTGTTGATGGGTTAAAACACAATCTTCTAAGTATAAGTCAATTATGTGATAAAGGAATCCGAGTCATCTTTGAATCATCTGTGTTTTGTTGAAAACATAGAAAGTAAGAAAGTCTTGTTTGTTGGGCTTAGATTTGAAAATGTGTATACGATTCATTTAGAGAGCATCTCCTCAGAAAACATAAAATGTCTTTCAGCTCTAAATGATAAGGACAGTTGGTTGTGGCATAGAAGACTTGCTCATGCAAATATGGACTTGATTTCAAAATTAGCAAAAAAGAATTTAGTCTCCGGATTGCCTAACCTTATTTTTGAAAAGAACAAAACTTGTCAAAAAGACAAACATATCAAAACCTCTTGTAAGCCTAAAAATATTGTGTCCACTTCTAGACCACTTCAACTTCTACACATGGATTTATTTGGCCCAACCCGAACACTAAGTTTGGGTGGCAAACGTTATGACTTTGTTATAGTTGATGATTTAGATTCACATTGGTTATATTTTTAGCTCATAAATATGAAGCTTTTCATGCCTTTGAAAAACTTAGCAAGAGAATTCAAAATGAAAAAGGTTTTGCTATTTAGAGCACAAGGAGTGATCATGGTAAAGAATTTGAAAATTCTTTCTTTGAAAGGTTTTGTAGTGAAAATGGTATTAACCACAACTTCTCGGCTCCTAGAACTCCTCAACAAAATGGTGTTGTAGAGAGAAAGAATAGGACTCTTGAAGAAATGGCTAGAACCTTGCTATGTGAAAGCAACTTGCCTAATTATTTCTGGGCTGAAGCCGTTAGCACAAGTTGTTATGTTATGAATCGTTGCATGATTAGACCTATTCTTAAGAAAACCCCTTATGAGCTATGGAATGAAAGAAAACCCAATATTGGCTACTTCCATGTCTTTGGTTGCAAATGTTTTGTACTCAATAACAACAAAGACAATCTGGGTAAGTTCGATGTCAAGGCGGATACTGGTATATTTCTTGGGTACTCAACTTTTAGTAAAACATTTCGTGTTTTCAATAAACGTACCTTAGTTGTAGAAGAATCAATTCGTGTTGCTTTTAATGACTCTGACATACTTGTGAGAAAACATGATAAGGATATTGTAGATCTAAATAAAGAAGTTGAAAAGCTTACAATTGACAAGGACAAAGTAGACACTCTTGAGAAAGAGCAAGAACCTCAAAGTATTCAAGAAGAGTCTCAACAAGATAAAGATGATCTACCGAAATCATATAAATACATCAAAAGTCATCATCTTCAGCAAATCATTGGTAATGTCGAAAAAGGGGTAAGTACTCGCTCTTCCTTAAATCAATCTAATAAATTTGCTTTACTTTCACAATTTGAGCCTAACAAATTTTTTGAGGCAAAAGATGATGAAAGTTGGATCCATGCCATGGAAGATGAACTAAAACAATTTGAGCAAAACCATGTATGACACATTGCACTGACTCCCGAGCACTATTTTTTAGTGTCGACACATTGCACTGACTCCCGAGCACTATTTTTTAGTTCAAATTTTATGTGTCAGCACATGCTAGTTGAAGTGTCGACACATTACACGGGATTGAGGATTTTCCGGAAAGCCATCAGACGCATTAAATTGTTCCTCATTTCATGAAAAAGTTTCCAACGGCTCTCTCACCTACCCACTCGACCGTTGAAGACAAAATGGCTTAAATAAAGGACCGATTGTTGAAGAATGAGGAGAGCTCTCACTTACACGCACGAAATTGCAATTACTCATTGACCTAACTATTTGAGAAAAGTGAGAAAGCTTTGAAGAAGAAGATAGAAGCTTCGCACCTACTGAGAAGGCCTGCTCTTTCCCCATTAAATTTCAAGCCTTCTATTGTGAATTAATCTTATTTCCTACCCTTGTACCTCATATTTGAATATTCGGCTTTAAGAGCCTATACGTAAGTTTTTCACCTTGTACCCATTTTATTTAAACCTTGAGAGTGTTGGGTAAACACTGGGTCCTACTTGTGATAGTAGAAGTAATCCTCTAGGTTGTGAGGATTTGTGAAGAGTTTAAGCGTGATCTTTGAAAACGCTTTGGTACGGTTCCTTAGCACCCCGGAAGCTAAGGTGTACTTGCTATTCGATTATAATGAGGGAAGCCCAAGGAAGTCAAAAGCCTTGGGGGTGGATGTAAGCAAGTATTTTGGCCTAACCACCTAAAAACTACGGTGTCATCTCTTCATCCTTAATCTTCTCAAGTTTCAATTCTTTCTATTACTTTTTACTGCAGTGGTTTATAGTGTTTATTTGTGATTGGTGTTTTAATTCTATTGAAAATTGTTAATTTCTATTAAAACTCAATTCACCCCTTCTTGGTTTGCTACATAGACTTTCATGTTGCAATATATATATTAGCAACTAGATAATTAGCTGCTAAAAGTCAAACAATAACAACCAACATTTAATGATCACAAATGATGACCCTTCCGTAACGGGTGAAAGATGTGGTTGCTAAAAGTCATAGAATTAAACAGTAGGAGAGACTATTGACAGTAGACGCTGCCATTGCAATCTTAAAATATATATATAAGTTGGGACCCACACGTAGAAGTTCTCATTATTGGTTGCTGCATTCTTTAAAGTTGCGCTGAATCGCTGATTTCCTGAGCCAATGCAAAAAGCTCTCTTTTTGTTTTAAGGCTTAAATGCACCTACAGTCCCTGTGGTATGACAATGTTGTAAATATGTCCCTGAGGTAATAAAAGTTGCAAATATGTCCCTGTGGTATGTTTTTTGTTAAATCTATGTCCTTCCGTCAGTCCCCGTTAAAAACACTAACTGGACATTGTTGACCTAGCAAGTGTAAGCCACGTCAACACCACTTGCCACGTCAGCACAAACTAAATTAGGCTGTGTTTCCCCTTGGGCACATCATTGCCCAGTCATCAAATGGTGCCATGTAGATAAAAAATAAAAATAAAAACTTGAAATCAAAAGAACAAAAATTTAAAGAACGAAAATGTCAATACGACATCGCATTTTAGAAAATAGGTTTTGTATCACTCTACCAAACCCTTTCTTACCTTACCCACAAAATGTTTCCCCTCTTGCGATATGTTTCTAGCACAAGTGAGTGTTGAAGAGCTTGAAAATTTTGTTCATTAGAGAAGAAATTTATGAGCTGGTGTTTAGGAGAAATACAGGTCAGTAAAAATTTGCAAAACACAATTTTATTGTTGGATTTGTTGTTTATTCAGTGCATATTAGACAAACCGACGTCCCTACGATGACACTTGAATTTTTTGTTGTTTTTATTTGTTTCTGTTGTTTATTCGGTACCCATTATAGTTTATACAAGTTATAGAGAATGTGTAAGTTGGACTTGTTCTTTTTGTATTTTATTCGACAGTGGAGGGACCCGTTTCTCTCTAGTGTTTCGGTTGGTAGGGACAAGTGGGGTTGTCTTATAATGTTTCCATACATGGTAGGGACATTGTGTTTTGATTGGAATTTTCACACTAAATTACTGCATTTGGGTAGGTCCCGACTTCTTATTAATAATGAATCTTTTGTAGTTGAGTTTACAATACATTGTTTATATTGTTAACTTTTAGTCAATTTATTGTCTTCTTATACTCTTAACTTTTAGTCAATTTATCATACACTTTTAAATTTGTTGGTAGCTATTTACAATCGCCCACAGATACACACCCATTCCAAAAAAGAAAACCAAGGACTCAATCAACAAATATTTGAAACACTTCTCTTTCTCCTTATGATTGTGGGCTTCATCTTCCAACAGAGGGAGCACCATTAGAATTGTACGAATGAGACCACCCTAACTAGAAACTCTCATCTTCGATATCTCTTCCACCAAAAATCTTGATTCATTAGCAAAATCAATTGGAGCAACAGTCCTAACTGTGATCCTTTGCCTCCTTCCGCTATTTAACTCATTCTGAGCAACACTAATACGGAAAAGATGAGGATTCCATGTAGCTTGTTTCAGTTTTAGTTGGTATAAATTCTCCTCTCCCTCCTGAAGATATCAACATGAAGAAGGAATTAGGAACTAAGAACTAATTTCCAAACTCTTCACTTAGTTTACATGTTAGGTTTGAAGAATAGTTTCATCATTGTCATCATTAGGCTTACCTGTGATTTTAGCTTATCAAGCTCATCTGCAAAACACCCCACAATTTTCTCTGCTTCATCATTAAAGACAGAGACATGCTTTGCCGCTTGCATCAGAAACTCTAACTACTATTATATATCTAGAAAAAAGAAAGAAACATAAAAGAATATTATAAGCTAGGTGAAATTTCCACTCGTACAATGCTAGCTTCCAAAAGAAACTCTCAAGGCTCACCTTAAACTGCACTCTTCTTCATTTTTCTTGCACCCTTCGCACCAATGCCCTGAACCCAAAGCCTTTGTCACTTTTTTGTTGCAACTTTTACACACACGGTACCACATAGTCTTTGCGTTGAATTACGAAAAGTGTTTCGTGACTTTAGCTTTAGAACTAGGGGCTGTGATTGAGCTAATCAGTCGCAGGAGAGGAAATGAGAGCAGGGGACGGGCTAGGGTTTGCAAGGGGGAGATGGGGGCAGGGGGAGATTACTAACGGGAGGATGGTATACGACGCCGTTTAATTTTGAGTAGAAGGAAGTTTTTTTTTTCGCTGACTGTGTTGACTAATTTTTCTTAAAATGACTAGTCATGTCAGCAATGTCCAGTTAGTGTTTTTAACGGGGAATGACGGAAGGACATAGATTTAACAAAAAAATACCACAGGGACATATTTGCAACTTTTATTACCTCAGGGACATATTTACAACATTGTCATACCACAGGGACTGTGGGTGCATTTAAGCATTGTTTTAACGCTCAGAAGTCAATTAAATTAACCTTATTTATTCCGCTCTTAAATTCAAACATAGATTAGATATTCTTTATCCCTATTTTTTAAAATTCAAATATAAGAGTAAATTTCTAAAATTCTATCTATAAATTCAAAAAAAAATCAGCCGCTATCCTTCAACTTTTAAAATAAAAAATAAAATTAAGTCTTATCTCTTTGTTTAATTCAAAATAATCATTTAAAACATTTTTTAGTTGGAAAAATTATATTAGGACGTTGAGAGCTGTGTAGATCATGTAACTGGGTGTGCTTATAAGTAATTATGTCAGGGACCTAATCGGTAAAATCAGGTTCGAGTCGTGAGTGTTATAGATTCGAGAAAGCACCTCTACTCTAACTAATTGGTAAGTAATTAATGCTTGTGCATGCTTTCCTTCATTACCAACTTCATGTTCAATATATTTCCCTTAATTATAGGAACCCTTTCCTACATAATTACCTTTCACGTCCTTGGCAAAATGGGGAATGGATTTCCTCCTAAGAAGTAATTACCTAATGGATCCTAACAGGTCATTGGATAGATGACAACATATTAATAAATTCATCCAATTGTCTATATCTCATCTAAAGTTTTTTTTTTCATTTTGCATTTTTTTTTACATTTTAATATAGACCATTGAATGAATTCATTAATGTGTTGTCGTTCATCCAATGACCTATTAGGACACATTAGGTAATCCTTCTTAGCAGGAAATTGAGTCCGGCAAAATCTCCCCTAACACGCCGGGCCGTATATACTGGATTCTGCGATTTTTTTTTTCGAGGCATGCAGGGGAAGGGGGAAGGATTCTTCGATTTCTTATTTCCCAAGAATATTGCAAACTGTGGATTCCCCGTATCACAATACTGGTGACGAAAGAGAAGGAGAAACGCAAGGCCGGTAAGATTCTGGTGACGGAAAGTAGTGATAGACCCCAGTTTCCTGCAGGCACGCGAGTCCTTGCGCTTGAAATATCTGGTTTATTTACTAGAAATATGTCGAATACAGAGGTTCATTCTTTTTCCTTTAATTTATTTCTTTTCATTTTCTCTTTTGAGTTGTTTTCAGAGAATCAGGTTTATTAGTAGTTTGGTTCGTTGCTGCTTGATGTAGTCTATAAACATGAGGCCATGATCAATAACAGCTTCTGAACTTTTTCTCTATTGAAATTGATTTATTGACTAAACTTGAATATTTTACATTTAAAAAGACAAGAAGCAAATTTATATTCTAATTTTGAATTTATTAATTTATTAATTTTGAAATTAAAAGACCTCATTTATATAACTTGCCTAAGTCCTCCAAAAATGTTGAGCCGCCCCTGTATCAATTTTGCTCGATGAAACCATACCTCTTCCGGTTCATGCTTATTAAAGAATCACAAGCATAACATTGAATCTGTTACAGCTTACTAGATTAATTGATAAACTATTACAATAGATTGTTGAATCACACGAAATGTAAAATAATGCCCATTCGAGATGGCAAATCTCCTGCCAAACACTCAGCAATATGATCTTCGATGCCCCTACAGGAATGATTCTTCTCTCTATAACTGCCTCCTATATGGGTTTGGGCTAACTACTAACAAGGCTTAAGGCCCAAGGTAAACAACAGAGCATAAGGCCCAACGTAAATGATAAGCTGTAAATAACAGTTGCTGGCCATTAACCAAATAACAGCCCAGCTAACATAACCCAGGCCCAGCTGAACACCAAGCCCAGCCCAGCCCACTATTAGGTAAAAGACCACACTGACCCTGAACACTTAGGGTAGGTTTGTTTCCCAACATTTTGAGACATAAAAATTTTCAACAAAACAAACACATTTGAACGTTCTTAACTTTTATACATATACACGGTACTTTTCACATCCCACCGAAAATCTCATAAAATAAAAATTTTCAAAATTTCAAAAATATTCCACAAGACAAACAAACATACCCATAGTCCCATGTCTTCCGAATGATTATCGAATTCTCTAGAACCCAGCCTCTGTCGCTTGTTCTTCCCCTCCACAACCGACTGTTACAGAATCCACCACAAACACCAGAGATTCAATAAAGATTGGCCTTTTCACTGCTATGGCACAATCTTGTAGCCTTTCATCTTATCTATCCAGGAAATGAACGAATTATTGGAGTTCCTGAACCCCAGGAATCCATGCTCCTTACTCTTGTTCATGCTAGCCAACAGACCCTCCCCTCCCAGAATCAGGTCCGCAAACCACCACAGTCCAACCTCCTCTAACTTTGTGGGCTGCAGTTGATTCTCCTTCACAATCTCCTCCCACACAGGACCCTTGTCCTTCATGATCTCCTCCAGTCTCAGTCTCTCACCCTCATCGAACCCGTAATCCTCAATCCCGAATTGCTCAGCCAACACTTTCCAAAAATGCTTCCACTTAAACACGTCCCCATTAGTGCAATTAAATGCTTCGTTCCTCGCATACGGATCCACCGCCGCCCATATATGCCGCTCTGCGATAAGATCCGCATCCGAAGCCTCCGAGTAACTTTCCCAGGCCGCTTTGGTCCCAGGAAACTTCAAGGGAACGCCCTCGTGCTTGCATATAGCGGCGTACGCGCAGAGCGTTCCGATTATGTTCATCAAGCTATAAGGCGAGAATCCGAATATGGGGCTGGGCCTGTGAACGGACCAAGCCAAGTCCTCTTTTTTGTCGACCTCCTCAAACAGCACATCTTCAAGAGTGTAATAGAAATTCGGTACCTCCAAGCGAGGCAAGTCCTCCGTGAATGGCGTATCGTGGGGTTGGATCTTGCCGAACGCCTCGAAGGGACCGACGTAGTGCTTGCCCCCCGTCTGAAGGCATACGTGGCGGAGATTCGGGGCGTTCGGGATCAGAGTCCGGAGCACGTTGCGGAACATGGCACCGTTGACCTCGCAGTTCTCAGCCTCGGTAGATCGGTTGGCCCAGGTGACGTAGAAGATGTGGGTGACATCGGTCAGTGGAGAGAGCTTAGCCTGGGTGTCCTCAGGGTCCGAGATATCGCACTGGATGTACTCCACGGGGTGGTCCTCATTCCAGTTGGGCCGGGGACGGCGCGCCACTCCGTAGACCTTCCAGAGGCCACCTGGGGTGTCTGAGAGCGGGAGTATTTCAGCTAGGCTGTTGCCCACGATGCCAGTCACGCCGATCACCAGAGCCACGCTCTGGTAGTTTCTCGGCTGTCCATCTTCCTCAAATTTCTTCTGCAAAATAATTCATCAAACAAAGTTGTCATCACTTTAGCATCAAAAAAGGAGATTGATAATTATAGAAACTAAATTCTGCTGTTGGGTGTTCTATTTTGATTGCTCTTGCCTTGGCAGCGCCGATAGCTCCAGCCCACCACCAGCTCATTTTCGGAGTAAAGATTGATGGAGGAGAAGAGAGGAGCTAGCCGATTGTGTAATAGCCAGAGGGAAATCCGCGTGGATTATTAGGTGAATGGTAGCTAACGGTCAGTGTCAATGGAGTTCTTACGGATGAGAGGATTTGGGCTCGGTAGTGCACTGCGTCTTGGATTTGCTTCAGCGTGCGAAGATGAAACGAGACCGAGCCCTGGCCCCTTAGGAGTCCGCGACATATCTGGAGGGACTTGGGGTAATATCGTCTTTCCGTACGAAGAAAGAGAGTAAGTTCTTCCTCTTGCGTTCCAGTAACTTATATTTAGCAATATAATAAACTATTTTCCATAACGTGGCTAAAAATTAATCGATATATATTAAGATATATGGAATATTAAAATACAAATGTGATCCGGATTGATTGTGTAAGACTGTAAGATGTGGTCGGGTAGATTTAACAATAAAATACACTTGATATTTATGTAATGATAGACATGAGCAACAATATATTGAAACGGGTATCCACGTGACTCGAGGAAACTGACAATATAGTTGTTTTTTTTTTCTCTAAGTAAACTTGAATTTCATTCACAACAAGAGCAAAGATGCTGAGTACAGAGAGCCCTCCAAGGCCGGATATAAAGGACAACCCGAATACAAAGAAACACCCAGAACAACATCATGAAAAGCCCTAAGGGCTATACAATTCATGGTCGTGAAGACCAGATTCCAACTGGCCATAACAGCCTCAACAAGACAGACCCAAAGGTCTGTAGATTCTAAACGGGTCCACAGACCCATGACAGACAGAGTCCGGGAGAGGAGGTGGTCATGCACCTCACTCTCACTTCCTCGAAGGAGACTTCATAACAGCACCAATGGACACCAAGATCCGTGACAAAAACTAGCATACACAAACAGCACGTATGCCCTAAAACACAAAACAGAAACCCAAATACAACAACAACAACAACAATCAACCATAAAGCAGAGAAGAGCAAGGTCCCTAAGAAGACAGGCCGAACCACCCAAGGAGAGCCACAAAACAGGCGGCGCGTGACCGCGCATTGGGTGGCACGCGCCGGCCAAGAGCGACCGGACTGGACCCGAGTCGAACGTCGTGAGCAACAGAAACCGTCCCTCATGCGCGTGGCCACCGACGAGCTCCTGAAACGCCGGGATCTGCAAAATAAAACCGCCATGGAGGGGACCAAAACAAGGAAAAGAGGGGGCCGACCAAAAGAGAGGGGGAGAGGGAGGAAGGGGACGACGGGAGGAGTAGAGACTCCTCCCGCCGCCATGAACAGTGAAGGGGGAGGGGGTTCAGGCGAGAGAAGGGGGAGAAAGTCTAGAGAGAGGGCAGAGGCTCTCTCTCTAGACTCGGGTGATTCCAAAAAATCAACAATATAGTTGTTTAAAAGAAACATATTGACACATAATTGCACCCATTTACTTTTTTTTTAATTGAGATCTTACATCTGTTTTCTACTAAAAAAGACATGCTACAAAGTTGTCTTTAAGTTTATGTGGTCGTGAATGGCGGCCTAATTTGATTTTCTACAGGTTTTGCACCGTTAATCTTATGGTCGTTCTAAATTGTGACTCCTCTCACTTTCATGGGTTCGGTTAAAAAGTTGTTATAGTTCTTGGTTGTTCTAAGGCTTTTATAGTGCCAAAACAACAAAAGACGAAGAGCTATAGCAACAACAATTGAGAATAAAGTGAGTGGACTCTATCCTGTTCAGAATTTCCGTCTTTTCGTATGATATTGTGCGAGATGAAAGTAACAAATGACGTATAATTCAATTGGAGCTCCCAAAAAAACAAAAACATTCAAACAGCTCTTCGATTATTAAGGGTCGTTCTGTTTGTCGAAATTTTAGGGAATATTCTCAAAATTTTGAGAATATTGTGAAATTAAAAATTTTTTGGGGTTTGTGAAAAGATGTTATAATTTTGAAATATTTTAAATAATTTTTGAAAATTTTAAGGTAATTATAAAGAGTAATGATTGCAATCTTGATTTGTTTGTTTTTTATTGACACGTGTTTTGTCTTTTTCTGTTGGCCTTTTTTTTTCTTTCTTCGTTACGCGGCAATTTTATTTCGCTTCTGTTTTTCTGATTTTTTTTGTTTTTTTACATGCCAACATTTTCCGCTACCAGTGATGTCTTCCTTTTTTTTCTTATCTGCAGAGGCTTGTCAGGTGCTGGTCAGATGTCTGCCAAGTGCTTCTGTTTTTCTAGCACGGTGGGGACCACGTGTTTCCTGATTCCAAATTCGCCCTCCGAAAGTTTTAAGAGACCCTATGTTGATGGGGGTATATTTGGTAATGTGAGAGGTTGTTTCAAGGACAAAAACGTCCTAAAATGGGTACGGTTCAAAACGTTGGCATAGCAAATTGCGTTTGTTTTGCTCGAGATTTTGGGCCCCGAAATTTCAAGTAAACAAACGCCCTCTAAATGATTCATACATAGACAGGTAATTGATAGTTTAGGATGGGATAAGATATAGTTGGCCCAGTAATATAAAGAGTCTGGTCAGAGGTGGAACCAAGACCCAATTTGAAGAGGAGCGAATTTCTAAGGTGAAATGACAAAAAAAAAAAATACTTAATGCAAAAAAATGTCTTAGAGTTAAAAAATCCTAAATTAAGAACTACACTGTCACGCCCCAAACGCTAGCCTGAAGGGGGCTAATGATAGCCGCGAACGTTCGCTATGACGAAGCCTCCAACACATTTAGCTTAATCTTGTAGCAAATTTTTTTAAACTGTTATTAACAATTTCGAAAGTATGAGTCACTTTTAGTTTCTGAAAATACTACTAAAAAATTTATTTCTTATCATTGACTGCCACGTAAATCCTCATGCGTTCTTAAGTAACGTACTAATATGTAAGTAAATATACGCTAAGTAAAATGTATACATATACCACATAACATGCATAGGGGAACATTTAGAATTTTAATCTCAAAAAATAACTCATCCAATAAGTTATGACTACATCATAGTTCAAAATATAAGTTACTTAGTAACTACATGTACTACGGTTCTGGGGAAGACACCCTCGTCAGCCCCCTCCTCATGTTCTAGATTCTCCTCATAAGTTTCTTCACCTGGAACATCATCTGGAATGATACAGTTGAAAATACTATGAGTCGAATGACTTAGTAAATGATGATTAATGAACTAAAATATGTGTGACTTGAGCATGATCATCAATGATAGATATACATGTAGTTCCAAAAGTAAATGCACGTTTATGCATGAGACTCTTGTACTTGAAATTTAGCTTTAAAAGTCTTTTCATCTTTATTTAGGCTACTTCTATTGCTCCATTTACCCCTGAAGTCAGGATTGTGCGTTCCTTTCATAACTGTTCTCATTTCCCTTGGGAACAAGTCATTTGGTCAAGCTAGCCCTTGATGTAGCCCCAGGCTTGATAGCTAGACACGACCATTAGAAATCCACACCTTGTCACATTCATCCTCCAGTGTGGTTGCACATACCTCGAGAATTATCATCCTTCTCGCATTCGTCATTCGGAGTGGATGCACCTTTCTTACTTAGGTAAGGTACCAATCATTCTATTTAGTCTCATAACATATCATAACATCTTATTTTCATTTGCATAAAATTTTTCTTTCTTGCTTTTGAGAAAAATCAATACAAATGCTTATGGCGTGCTCGATGAAAAATATTCATATTGTGTATCATTCTAGTTTTCGAAGAATATAATTTTTCACTTACCTTTATCCATTCGAGCTTGTGGTGGTGTCTTGTCTACAAGTGAATCATATTAATTTCCTGACTTAAATGATTTAGAGATTTACTTGATGCAACAAATAATCATTCATTTCAACATAAATATGTCCTATAACTCACACGTATTTCTTTACTAACCAACAGTGGTTCTACACTGTAAAACTCTATTTTAATGTTGTTGAACCCATTAAAATTGGGTGCCAAAATGATCCTTAAACTTGATGTTATAACATATTAAAATTTCAGGTAATTTAGAGCTCATTTGTCACTCAAAAGAATTATTCGAAAATACAAGTTGATGAGAGCATCCAAGCTGACAGCTACGACGTCTCCAACTTCAAAAATTCATAACTTCAACAACATAGTTTCAAAATTGCACGAAATTAATTATCAACTTTTACGCTTTCATTAACTTAAATTTGAAGATAAGATTCATAAAAATCAGAACTAATTTACTATTTCAAAAACACTTCGTAACAGATAAAAATCCTAGAGCAAACAGTACTTTTGTCTCCAGCTTGACCTTTGATTTTCAAAACTCCATAGCTTTTTCAATGCACATCTAAATCTCACAAAATTTAACTTAAAATGTTCCTCTTTCATAAACAAGATCTAAACCATAAAAATCTGACTTCAAATGATCACTTAAAATTGCCTGGAATAAGCAAGAAATCTGGGACGTGCAAAGCTGGTGACAACTTGACATCTGAACTTTAAAAATCCATAACTTGCTCAATATTTATCGGAATCACCTGAAGTATGGGTTAAAACCTTCGCATTTCATAGGCCTATAACATAAAACTCTCTGAAGATCAAAGGATAAAAATTGTCGTAACAAAAGTTACTCTTAATTCGAGAGCTTCGTGTTCTACAAAAACTAAATTCCAGCAACTTTTTTAATAAGTCTATCCTATAATTCTTAATGATCTCCCACACTATAGATCAATCTTATCAGATTCTATAGTTTCTCTAACAACAACAAATCCAACTTTAGCTCTTCACAATAATTCACCTTATTTTACAGCAACACATTTGCTATGACAACTCTGCACTTACCAAAACTATTTTATTATATGCAGAATACATTTTATAATTGCTCCATAAATGACTATCAAGAGTTACACCAAGCTCTGCACATACTGTGAATCTTTAAACTAAAGACCAGGTCCAAGAAGTCACCTATCACCTTTCCAGAGACAACAATTGTAAACCTGAAAATTGATTAACATTGTTTTATCTTCTACATGCGAAGGTTCTAAGCCTAAATTTTCTGCAATTCATCTTCCTAAATTGTCTACTACATTAATACATCAACTAAACGCACTCCCTTTGCATTCTATCAAATTTCATATGAGCATTTGATCTGCAGATTTAACATTCAAACTAACAATCCAACTTAGTAAATTCGCATTTCATAGGCCAACAAAGGTTAACCACCAACTTGCTCCAAAAATGTTCATTTTGCTATTGTTTACAAATCTGCCCGTAATTGTACTAACCGCACCTCAAAACTATTTTTTTCCCCAACTAACAACATCAACACATAATCCAGAAACGCAAGGAAACGTCTCTGCCTCCACCCAAAAAATTCTCCAACTGATATTCTGCACTAATTAACCTTCCATTTACAGACAATTAAATTAGAACAGAATTTCCTTCATTTGCATCTTTAGAATAGTTTGTGTGATACCCCTAACCTTTTGAGCTACTTTTGAAATTCTTGTGTTAAAGTTTTCCTTTAAATATTTTTAGTAAATGTGATCCTTTGGTACTTGTTTTATTTGCTTTAATTGTTAAATTCATGATCTTATTGTTTTGATTAATATTTATCATTTTATTAATTGATTATATGATTTCTTTCCTTTAATTTTTAATCTTTGAATTGAGATCAATATTTTTAGTGCAAATGCATGTGTTTAAATTGTTCAATTGACTTGATTTTTTTTCTCCCCAATATTTTAAGTAATTATGCTCTTTGCTATTGTTTAATTGCTTAGGTTTCCAAGTTCGTGACTTTAGTATTTTAATGTCCCTCACCTTTTGTGGTGTATGCATGATGTTTGCTATAAATATTTTCAGAAAATATGCTGTTTGATATTAGTCTTGATTTCCCTAATTTCTAAATTCATTATTATTAGTACTTAGATTTACATTTTTGCTTCATTCAATTCCTTATGTGATTTCTTCCCTTAATTTTTATATTCTTGCACTATTTGAATTAATTTCATGTGCATAGTTTATTTTATTGATATGAGTTTTGTTTCCATAAATTTATAGATTTATTTGGATAAATTTTTACTAGGGCCGAAATTCATCTTTCTTGATTCATATTTAAGTTCTTATTTTAATCAGTCCTTCCTTATATTCATTCAATGTTGCTTATTCCATTTAAATTTAGTCTTTCATGTATTTGATTTTATTTGAGCTTAATTATTTTAAAATGCTTGTTTAATTGTATTTAAATTTTAATTGGGATTAGGGTTGTCAAAGGTGGAGTTGGGCCTACAGAAACAAGTTGGGCCGAAGCCCATTCAAGCATGAAAGCCCAAACTCACCCAAGCCCCTCTAAACACTCTTGGTCGGCTAATTTAGTGCAGATTTGGTTAACTTAGTGAAGATTTTGCAAATCTTATCTTGTTGGCCATGTGTCAAAAACTCATCCCTATGAGTTAATATTCAATAAATGTATTTAATTTCTTGTCTCCATTATCATGATGTCCCCCGTAAATATAGCATGCCCCTTATTAGGTAGTTAGAATAAAGACAAAAACTAAAGGGAACAAGTGACTCACGGCAATGCTCATTGCCGTGAATCAAGAAAAGAAAAAGGGGAGAAGAGAATGAAGAAAGAAGTTATGAGGAAAGAGAGAGAAGAGAGAGGAGAGAGGATAGAAAAAAAAGAAAGGATTTATGATGAGAGATGAGGCCATTTAAGGCCTTTGCAAACAAAGGGGCGACACTTTGCTTGCCGTGAGAGAGAGAGAGAGAGTGGAGAGAAAATAAAATAAAAGAAAATGAGAGAATGGAGGATCGACCAAGAAAAGGAGAAGAGAAAGAAGAAGAAAAAGGAGAGGAGAGGAGAAAGAGAGCATGAAAACATGATAATGTAAGAGTTAGTTTTGTACATGTTTATTGGGGAAAATGTGATTTTTCGTGAGTATTTAGTTGTTGTTTACACTTATAACATGATTTGGTTTTTTGATGCTACACGAAATGGTGCAGAAATGATAAGAAAGATGAGATATTGCCCTAGAAATGTTTGCATGAAGAAATCCTTTATTTTCTTGAAGTTTTTGCAAGTTAAGGGTGTTGTTTGAACTTGATCTATTTAAAGATGTTTTGGGTTGTTTCATCAGCTATGTCAGTGGCCAAAAATTTGATTTTTGAAGAACAACGGGCCATGGGTTGGCTTTGGTCTTTGACATACTTTCTTGTATGGTAGTTCATTGTCCAAAACGTCCTAATGAAATCCTTAGATATTTGACATGAAAATTGGTAGACATGTAGTTTAGGGTCACAATAAAAATTTCCGCTCAATCAGAAGTCGGGAAAGGTCAAAAATGCCCCTAGAGTTCTCTAAGGGCAGTTTCGGTATTTCTTACAAAATGTTAAGGTAGAAAGGTCCAAACATAGAGAATAACTTTATGGTTGTGTAGAGAATTAAAAATGGATGGGAAACCCAAATTTGAGCTCAAAACAAGTAGATTTAGGGGCTCAAATCACAAGGCCCATTTAACGGCCTAAATAGACTTTAGGCCTAATAACCCCAAACAAGTCCAGTAAGCCCTGAAACCATAGGGATATGCCAAATAGGGTCTAATGAGGCCCAAGACTCCCTCACTCATAGATTTTAGTGAAAATTTGATATTGCTTAATAATTTACATGATTAATTCATTATTAAGCCAATTAAAAGAAAAATGTTATTAACTTGCATCAAAGGAAGGACATTAAATATTAGCCTAAGTCCTAAGTACTATTAATGAGAACATAAATAGTATAATTAGTATGTACTAATATTTCTTTTCCTCTTTAATATTCTATTACAGTTCAAATGCATTATTGTGCTATGTCTTTCCATTAAAATGTGAAAGTGCATATGTACATTTTATAATCGACTTATGTGAATTGTGAATATGTTTTGCTTCTGATATGTCAATTGCATTTTTAATGTACAATGTGCATTCCATTGATTATCTTTGGTGAATTGTTTATCGATGATGCATGTGATAAGTCATGTTGCATCTACATATCATGGGTATAGGGATACTGTTGACCGAAATTACTGAAATGAAACTCATACCCAGAGGTGGTCTTGAGATCGGATGATGATACCGTTCATATTGGGATAGTACAAGCCACCACTGAGTTGAAGTGGTTGATATCCCTAGGCGATGGAACAATGCATGCGTAACTGGGTCCTGGTGCTGGGGCACGAGACAATCCCAGAGGAGAAGAGGGATGCACAACCCAGACTCTGAGGGTTAAATAGAGCGTAGTAAAGACACCTCTATCGGATCAGAAAAAAGAAAGTGAAATGACCTAAAACTAAATAAAGTGAAATGACCTAGAAACATATGCATCATTTCTGCATTGTATCGATGATAAATCGTTATCATGTATATCATTATCGGTGCTTATTTATTGTTTACCTGCTACTATGATTGTTCCTGCTTATTTATTTCACATGACATGTCCCCTTTCCCCCTTACTGAGTAAATAGGACTCACCCATTTTATGTTTGTTTGTGTTTGCCTTTTTATTGTTAAGCAGGATGTTGGATTATTTCAAGGCCGAAGAGATTCTAGATGCAAGGTCTGTTTTGTATCCTCTTTCGTTGTTTCTTTTGTTTTTTTCGATGACGGTGTTTCAAAACTATTTTTGATTATTGAATCACGGTTGCATAGGCTAAGCGGGCTATAGGAAGCTCACATTTTTGCATATCTTAGGCCTATTCTTTTGTTGTCCTCGCGAAGTACCCTTTTGTACCAAACTTTGTTCATTTAAAGGAAAAATGTGTATTTCTCTTTGTTGATTTCGTCCTACAAGGTTTATCAATTTCATTTAATCTCGCCTTAATCTTTTTACGATACCAATCAGTTTTCAACCTAATTCGTTATTAAGATTTTCCTAAATAAGTGCATATTATTACGATATGATACTTTATACGATTTTGTCATTTTCATTTTAGTCGTTAACCGACTAAGGTTTTCCCAAGTATATAAGGACCGCTACTACAAATAGTATTACACCCTTGATCGTGAAATATCGATTGCTTGTTGAACCCTGTGAATTGCGTGAAAGTAAAATACTCCAAATTCTAGAGTTCAAGAGTTTTATAAAACGTTCTTGATGAAAAAAATGTGAATGAAAGATCCCACTGAATTGAATTGGGTCCATGAATCTAAGAAATAGTGAGAATTCTTGATCTCTCTCAATATCTTTCTAAATTCGAAAATCCAGGATTTGAATTGATGTCTTTTCATTGAGTCCTCCTAAATTGCATTGATTCATCCTAAAGATTTCATTTCAATTGAATTTGGTTATTCACCATGTACGAGGATCCCGCTAAGCATCCATGGCTGAATGGTTAAAGCGCCCAACTCATAAATGAATTCGAATTATTACCCGCAAAAAAAAAGCATCATCGGATCCTCCGAATGAATCCTAAGGATTAAGATCCGAGACGGGAATGAAAGTCAGACTGAAGCTGGCTGAAGGCAAGCGAGAACAACTCCTTTCACTGAGTCTTGGCTCTCCTCTTCACCCTGCCCTGCAGTAACAGAATCCTAAGTGGAAGAAATAATTTGTTCGTGCTTCTATAGAGTGAAAGACTGACTTACATACATAAGACTTCGCAGTCCTACCAGCTCAGCTTGCATTTCCAATGTACCTACCCACTTCATTAGGTTACAGGGTTAAGAACACAACGATGAGCTACGATGGGAACTAGAACTAGGTCTCAATCACCTGCAAATTTACCGATTTATTACTTTGTGAGATTTCACTTCTTTCATTCAAGTTTCTAAACCAATTTACGATCTTCCTGTTAACTAATAACCGTTTTAAAATAAGTCTCCAGCTAAATAAATTCGAGGGCATTTAAGTAATCCTAAGAGTTTTTATCATAAAATAATCTCCGAATTTTGTGCATGCGAGCCGACTAGGGCTGTTCAACCCCGGTGTAGGTGTCAGTTTTGGCCAAAACCGGCACCTACACCGGATATGCAGATTTTCAAATATTGGCCACCTACACCTACATCGTTAAGGGCAAAAATCAATCCTGAGCAGTGGCGGTTCCAGGTTAACCTGCATTAAAAAATCACCTAAAAATTAACAATCAAAGCACTAAAAAATCAACATGTTTTTGCTGAAAATAGATAAGAAAAAGGATAATATGAGTGTCTGAGCTTAATTTGTTTTTACTCAATGTTTAGGTAAGTACAAAAAACAACCAACCCAAATAGTTTGAATATCTACAATCACTAACAGAAAGAATGAAATGGCGGAGAACCCACGGCTAACATGTTGTCTCCAACATAGTACTATTTGATGCCATCTAAAAATTCTACCCTCAACAAAAATCAAATAAGAAAAAAAATCAGAAGGGTATATTGAGCAATAGAATAAGGAATCTGTAACCATCAACATACATATTAAAAATAGAGATTTTTAACAACACGTTGAAGGTCTCCACATTTCTTGGAATCCCTTGATCCGCATTCGGAACAACACCTGCTTGGCCTCGGCATCAAAAATAAAAGGTTCCTTCTTCCTACAAAGCTTCCAAAGACAATCAAGAATCGCATTGTACATCGTTGCACCAATCTCGAACCCTCCCCTAGACATCTCCTGGGCCAATCTCTCCGCTTCATCGAGCTTCCCATCCACGCACCAACCTTTCACCAACAGATCACACATTCTCTCGTCGGGAAATACCTCTTTCGCCAAGTTCTTCACCATTTTCTCGGCGTGACTCGTGTACCCATTTCCGCAAAGCTTCTCCACCACTAATCTAAGCAATTATTTATCCCGCTTGAGCCCGTAATCGCTTTCCATCCTCTGGAAAAACAATGCAACATCAGAGATTTTTCGCAAAACCTCATTCTCTAACACCTTTTTAGTAAGTGAAGGGTGAGAGGGAGAGGAGGGAGAGAGAGAGTGGTGATTGTCAAAGCAATCAAATGGGGGGAGGGGTGACTAAAACTATGTTGTTTTATAAAAAAAATTAAAAACAACTAAAAACCCGGTTTCCCGGTACGCGGGAACCCAGTGCTGGGTAAACCGGGAACCGGGAAAACCCCCGAGTTTTTCAAAAAATAGGAAACCGTCACTAGCACCGGTTAAGTCGAGTACCAGGAACCCAGTGCTTGTCTCAGTGCCACCGCATTTTTCGGTGACAATGAACAACCCTAGAGCCGACGGGGTAAGTACCAGCACAGGACGTGACAGTTTGCATGTCTCTAATAACTAGAAACCCAACAATCAACATGCAACAAAATTTTCATAATCATCTAATTAAAACACACGAAAATAACTGTCAATATCAACTTCTTGCACAAAAGAAATTCTCTCAACCTTGTAACTCTTTCATCTGTCCGTGCATGTCCCTCAATCTCCTCAAAATTTTAAAACTTTCAACTAAAAACTCTTTTACGCTAACATGCAACTCAATCGCAAAAGCCACCCATCATTAACAACAAGAAAAAAAAGTATTTTGCCACCGAAAAATACACAAATAGCTCACGGGTCCCTTAAGAATTTTAGGTCTAAATGCTAGATTTTACCTTGGTTCTTCTCTTGATTCTCCCTGCTGCAACCGAACTTCTTCTTCTCTTCTTTCTTCTCCCTCTTCTTCTCTTTTTGCTTCTTCTTTGGCTTGGGCGTTCTCCCCTTATTTTTGTCTGTGTGCGTGACAAAGAACCAGCAAATAGAGAGGGAAATGGCGTGGAAGGGAAGAAAGCAAGGTGCTAGAGAAATACTACTCTACCCCTAACTTAGTTAGTAACGCCCACTTTGATTGGCTCAAATGTGCGGCAAATTTCTTTTATCTCTTTCATTTCTTTAATTTTAACTTCATCCCTATTGTTTCATATTCCTATTTCTACCCTACACTTCCTTTTAGATATAACTCAAGCCCCATCCTACAATTTATTTAACATTCGTATACTTCTTCCACGTATATATTAATTTCATGGTTCTACTCGTAGACAAACAAAATGAGTAGCATAATTGACACCAATATGATATTTTTAGCTAGATACTAATTAAATGCTTGAACAAGGAAGATTTAACACTATTAAAATTCGCAAACATATATAACATTTAAATTATTAATAAAGATGAACGAAAAAGTGCTAAAGGAAAATTTCACCTTGGACATAATTTTAAATCAAATCACCCATACATTTCCTTTCTCAATAATTCAGGATAGTGCAAAAATTTAAAGAGTTAAAAAGTAAAATTTTAATGTCTAAACTAACGTGGAAGGAAACCTATACTGATCGATGCTACAAGTCTCTAAGTTGGAGTCTCACATAAACGCATTAAAAATATTGAAATACACGTGTGGTACTATTTCCTGAGACGAGAGGTGGCAATTGGATCTTACGGGTCTGCATCTTCTGAAATGGCTTTGTTCTCAATAGTTTCAAAATTTTCCCTCTCGATGTATACTACCATGTTATCATTCATCTCTCATCTTATTACGCAAGTTAGTCTTGATAAGATTCATCGCAAAGAACGCTCTCTCAACGGTTGTAATTGCAACTGGTAAGACTAACGTCAACTCAATAAGGAGATAAACCAATGGAAATAGAGTATTTTTTCCTGTCTCAACCATCTTCATAACAAGACCTCCAATATCTTGAAGCCCAGAAAACGAATAATTATTTATAGGCGTAAACTATACTAGTTATGGGCCATTTGAGTATAGCTATATGAACAAAAACAATGAATGCATTTGAAGTGGATTACTTTTGCTCGAGCTAAAAGCAAATACCAAGAAACAAAAGAGTGGAAACCTAACTTTAAGACTGATTTCAAGATAAGATGTATGCATTTATGAACACACAAGTTTACATTTATTACTGACCATTTCCCAAAAAAAAACACGAATTTAAGAAGCCTAGAAAAAAACAAATTTAAGAAATACTTCTAAAGTTTTCACTCACAAAAACAAAAAGGTCCGGCCCGTTGCATATATAACATGCCACCAAGGACACAATAAACAGGACAATGTCTTGGGGTGGCCTTCAGTCTTTGGGTGTTGGCCAAGGGGAGCAGGTCTGGGCTCATAGGGGCAAAACGTAAAAAATAAAATAAAATAAAAAATTGTTTGTTTGGCAGAACCAACCGGGGCTAGGACCCCTTGTTCACTCCGGCCTGGTTCAGCCACTGCTCTGGACTTGGTCACTTTCATAACCACCTCGATAATCCATTAAGGAGATAAAAATCTTTCCATAACATATTGTCGGTCCCACCTCTCACTTTCACGCGTTGGATTAAAAATTTATTTTAGTTATTAATTTTTCCTAGGCTTTTATAGTGCCAAAAGGTAAAAAGAGGAAGAGAGAAAGAGAAAGATAAATGATTTATTTCATCTTTTTTATATGGCAATCGAAATGTTATCTATAACAACAACAAACACACGATGGGTAATTCATTTGGAGATAGCAAAAAAGAAAAACATTCAAACAGCTATTCAGTTCTTAAATGATTGATACATAGACATGCATGTTGATAGCTTACATTGATCATAATCCTCTCCCATTTGTCATCGAAATTGAATGATGCATATGAGAGAGATAAGCATTGCACATAATGAAGCTAAGAATGTATTATCGGGAGCCAATTGCATATAAGGATATTTTGTGGGATCAAAATAAATAAAACATAGAAAATTATCCCAAAAAAACCATTAAAAAGCTAGAAAATAGATTTTTTTTCCCTATAGATTTTGAGGGAGGTACGACCTCCCTTGAATTAGTCTCTAGTGAATCCTTTAATATTTAATATTTTCTGTGTAAAGTAATAGATAGTGTGGGCCTTACGTGAAGATTTTTTATGTCTTTCTAATTAAACTACCCAATTTGGACAATAAATTGGAGAGCGTCCGATTAACATATCAATAATTTCACATATTTTTTCACTGCATGAATCACAAACAAGGGCAAGTCGGATGGATGACAATCAAAGCTGACATGGAGAAAGCATATGACAAAGTTGAGTTGAGTGGAGTTTTGTGCTGAAAGTATCAATGGAAGCCCGTTTGGGAATTTTAGGCCTACGAGGGGATCCGACAAGGGGATCCACTTTCACCTTTGTTATTCATCCTCTGCTCTGAAGTATTGTCCAAGTTGTTATTAAAAGAAGAGCATAGTGGCAGATTGCTGGGAATCAAAGTCAGTCTGTCTTCTCCAAGTATTTCCCACCTATTATTTGCGGACGATCGGTTACTATATGGTAAGGCGACTTTGCTTGAAGCTGCTATCTTGGATGCATGTCTTTGCAAGTACATGTCTTGGTCAGGACAAAAAAGTTAATCGAGAGAAGTCCTTAGTGCATTTTAGCAAAAACTTTCGCAGGCAGCAAATTATTTCCATTCTAGAACAGTTGCAACTGTGAAAATTACCTTCCAATGCTAAGCATCTTGGCTTGCCTTTGATTATACCACAGGCGAAGGTGGGGCTGCTTTGGAGATTAAGGAGAAGTTTATGAAGAAAATTACGTGGTGGAAAGCTAAAGTATTATCTCAAGCTGGCCGCAGATGATGATCAAGGCGGTGGCTAGGGAGATACCATCTTACCTACTGATTTTTTATGCTATGCCGAAAGCTTGGTCCAAGGATATTGATAGAGAACTTAAGAATTTTGGGTGGGGGTACAAGGCGGAGAAAACTTGAAATCTCTCTTTAAAAGCTCGGTCGACAATTTGTATTCCTAAGAGCGAAGGAGGCTTGGGCATGAGACTCACTTCAGAGGTGAATTCGGATTTGGGTTCTAAATTAGCCTGGGCAATGTTGACTAAATGTGACAGGCTCTGGGTTCGAGTTCTTGGGGGAAAATATCTGAGAGGAAATTCTTTTTGGAATGCAAAGGCTGCTGTTACTGATTCTTGGCTTTGGAAAAGTATTGTGCATCACCGAGAGGTTCTGGTGAGACGTTTGTGTTATAAAGTGGGCAAATGAGAGAGATATCTTAGCTTTGAGGGACCCTTGGATATGTTCGGTTGCTGGTTTTAAGCCTACACTCCGAGAAGGTGATGTTGCTGACCGAATGTATATGAAGGTCAGTGATTTTTTTACGAGTACTGATAGACGTTGGGATGAAGCAAAGTTCCAGCGCACGTTTGACCAGGCCTCAATAGCTGTCATTTTACAAATTCGGCTGCCAGCTGATGGCTAGCCTGATAAGCTGTTTTGGCCCATTGAACCTTCAGGTGACTTCTCTGTTAAATCTGTATACCATACTCTGGTTGCTAGACGGGATAATGTCCTGAGTATTATGAGGTAAGAAGAATGGAAGGCTCTCTGGAGGCTTAAAATGCATGACCGACTTAAGCTTCTTTGTGGAAGGTAGTGTGGGATATTATCCCGACTAAATGCAAAGTAGCTGAGCAAATAGGGAGACGAGAATCAGATTTGCTATGCTCTTTGTGTGCAAAAGGTATGGAGACTTTTCATCACCTAATACTGGTTTGCCCTTTTAGCCGAGCAATTTGGTGCGAGTCCCCTCGGAAGATCAACATTTTGGTGTTTAGCAATGGTTCTGTCGGTGATTGGGTTAAAAAAATATTTCATCCCCACCAGCAGATCGGTATACCAATAGAGGTACAACACTTGTTTCAATTGTTTGCTGTGAATGCCATTGATATGATTTGGAGTTGTAGGAATCGCAAGGTGCATGAACAACATAATTGTGATGCTTCAGAATTGGCAGCACGTGTGCGCAGATTGAGCTGGGAGCATCGGTTAGCATGGAAACAAAAACTAGATCCTTTAGCTATTCAGGCTTGGCAACCACCTCCAAAGGATGTTATGAAGGTTAATGTGGATGTGGCAATACGTGATGAGTTCGAGGTAGTGGCAGCTATTATCCGAGATTCTCAGTATTGTTTGCAAGGCTTTAAAACTGCTCGGATTGGGGCTGTTATGCCTTTGGTTGGGGAAGCAGAGGTGGCAAAATTGGGGGTGGAACTTGCTGTTCAACTCGGTTGTACGATTATAATTTTGGAAGGTGATTTAGAGGTTGTTATTTTAGCGTTACAACAGTTTCCCAATATGAAAGACTAGAAAATTCATCCCACTGTTATGGATATTTGTGACTCTGTGCAGTAGTTGCGGGGTTGCCAGTTTTGTCATGTTTCTCGAGGTGTAAATTCTACGGTGCACTAGTTAGTTCGTTGGGCCGCCACTGAGTTTCTCTCAGGAGGCAATTCCGGTTCTATTAAGCATTTTCCTGATTTATCTTGGTTGTATGATGGGGCGTACCCTCTTCAAGTTTTTCTTTGATTGGTTATGAATAAGACAAGGTACTTTTGATTAAAAAAAAGTATTCTTCAATCACCATTAAAAATTGTTTAATATAGGCTGATTAGGAGTCTTTTATTAGGGATGCTGAATTGGAAGTCTTTATTAAAAGTGTTATTAGTTCATGGTAGTAATTGTCTATGATCAAGTTACCAATCAATTAGTGTAGTAAATAAAGCGATATTCATGGTAATTTATTAATTATTTAGGAATAGAAGTCTTTATTTCATAATTTTCATTTTCTTTTTGTAAGCACATATTGGCACACCTAAATTCTTATGGAGGTTTTAATCTCCCTAAAAAATATTACACATAATTATCCAGTCAGCTGAAATAAAATGCGATGTTCCAGTCAAACATATTATGGCAATCTAATCCGATAGAATCATTTGCCCTCAAATAGTTTAATATCAACAAATGTCCATACCAAGTGTAAAATATGTTTTCCTTTTTTCCAGCTACTTTACTTATTTGCTTTAAGTTTTATTGACACCCATTTAAGGAATATAAATAAAGCACTGGGGTTGTTAATTAATTAGCAGCTTACTTCCTTTATCTTTGAAATTTTTCTTTTTAATGTTTATTTGTTTGTGTAAACTCGAGGAATTATAACTAACTTTGGGCTTGTTCTCACTAACTTAGGTTGTGTTTGTGTTGAAATATTTTTGGTATTGGGTTTTGTGTTGTTATTGGGTTTAGTGAAAAAGTGAAGAGAGGTAATTTTTTATATTTTTTTATGGGAGAGAGAGATTATATTGTAGTATTTTATTAGGAGAGATAATATTTTGAGTAATATTGTGTTAGCAAACGCAACCTTATGGATCAGGGTCCTCTACGGCCCAACTTTTCCAGCACATACACATCTTTGAAGCTAACAGCTAAATTATGTTTTAGTTAGAGATATAAAATATAAGTTTACATTAATCTTTTTATATCAACTTAAAAATTTTGGACTTTTAAGTTTGAACATACACACCGAGAATAGAAGACTAAAAGCTAATGCGCAGAACTTCTTCATAACCACACTAATAGTTTACCACCATGGGTGGTTGGCCCAATGGTTCGAGCCCTTGTGGTAGGATGTCCAAGTTTGGAACCTTGCATACTTTGGGTTGCAAGACTCCCAAGAGAGTGGAGATGTGTCGTCACTGTTATCTTTAATGGGGGCAGTGGAGATGGGCTGCTCTTCTGGTAAAGTAGTTAGAGCCCGACATTCCACACAGTAAGGGTATTATACTGATGATGGTCCGAGTTTTCAGGTTGCCATCTCTCCTAGCAATTTAGGATACTCTATAATTTTATATTCGAATTTTAACATGAAATTCATAAAAAGAAAGATGCAACATATTAATCTTATTGTATGGCCTACTTATCATGACCACACCTTTTGCTTTTAAACACATAAAAGATCAAGCTCACGTAAAGCTTTTAAATAAGGCAATGGAAACATGTCTAAAATTTTGCCAAATTCCCGTAAATAACTTCCTTTCCTGCTCGGAATACCAAGTCAGACTTGATTAAACTTAGGAATTAGTATGCTGATCACCTCATATACCAAGATGCACAGCATGATTTCCAATTCAACAAATAGCAGAAAACTGCACCAAAGTTGAAGAAAAAAAAAATGTTAAAACACCTTTGTTTCATACTACTCGAAATATTCAAAAAGCCAAAACTTGTTGGAGTGAAACTCTCATCACAGCTTTGCATACCGTTAAAATATCTTTACAGGAACCCTAACTGATCTCTAGGTTCACAGCTGAATACACAAGAGTTTACAATAATCATAATGTGGAAGTCTCCTCAACTGTCCTGTTTTTGGAACAAGTGTAGAAAGTAAACGGGAAAACAAACCTTTGTTTGCTCAAACATCCAGCAAAAAACAATGCCCTGACTCTGTAATCTGATTCTCCATTCCGAGATAAAAAAGCTACTCAGGAAACTGAAAGATAGCTGTAAAGGATCGTGCTGTATTTACAACATGTGAAGAGGCAATTTTCCCATGTCGACAGTGCCCAAACAACCCAGCTACTACTACCTTACCAAAGTATCTTCTAATTTGTCTGTCAGTTGAAACTAGACATTGTGCTAGCTATGCGGCATTTGCCAGCAAACCTTCTCCTTTCCTAATGATAAGAGTTTTCAGAAGTACTAATATTTATTGCTGCCATCATGAGAATTCTCTAGTGCTGCAACTTTTGCACGATATGCTGCTGAAGCCACAGCAGTGTTTACCCTCTCACCCTGCTGAAGCTCACAGGCCTCACTCACAGAAGCAAATCTTAATTCAGCTGGAGGAATGAAGCAGTCCATTGAAAGTCCAGGAACATTGAAAGCCACTTCCTCGATCGTCCATGCTTCTTCCATCCTGGTTTTGGTGTGGCTCATTGATGTTTCACCAAACCTGAAGAGGGTTACTACTGAACGCCCTGAGTGAGCAATCATGACTCCCTCAACAGGCCGGTAATCGTCAAGAAATGAATTAATGGTGGTCTCCCAATATACAGCATCACCTCCATTATTCTGAATCCGGGTCAAATGGGAATCTTCCAAGTGCACGAGGAGCCCTGTTTTCTGGCTGAAGTAGCCAAACAGAACATGCCTTATGATCTCTGCCGGCCCTTCGCTTCTGGCTTTCAGTGTCAGTGGATCTGCACAGAGCTTGAGGATGAAACAATCCTCTCCATTGATCTTCTTCTCTCCAATGCATCTTGCATTGGTAAACATGCTTGCAGTGGTTCTAGGGTCAAGTCCCTGGAAGTGGAAAAAACTTATAAATTGTCAGATCATGAAGTACCGATGTGGGATATACTGGGAATAGAACTTCTAGGAAACGAAGGAACACAGTAATTAAGCACATGCAGTTTCACCTGAAGCGCTCTGCGCAATGGTCTAACAGGCCCTTTGGCAGCGTGTGCACCAAGCCAAGGTGTGTGCCTCCAAACAAGCTTCCCATTGCAACCGGCATGAACCTTGCTCCCACCAAGTGCAAGCTCTACGTACCACATGTCCGGATTCATCTGCCACAGGACAAACCCACCCGACTCTGCAGCTTTGGAGGAATTCCGGCTCCTAATGACCCTGTTAGCCGTCTCAAACTCAGAAGCTATCATCCTCACTTTTCCCATGGCATAAGCATTGTGAATAGCGTTTTGAAGCTTTTGCCCTCCAGAAGCCGCTGTGTACTGCTGCAATATGTACTGAGCAGATGAACTTTCCTGAAAATAACACCAAAAAATCCTGGCTTTCATTAGAGGGAATCATAGCGAAAGCCTCACAAAAATAAGAAAACAGACGAAAACTAGTCAAACGGCGATCTTCCCCCCAATCCGCGCCCATTGGGAGACAATGTATTTCCTATATAAGTATCAGATGTTCATAGTTCACTCCACTTCTAGTCTTCTAGGACAAACAGTGTAGACATAACAAGGAGAAGGAAAAGATGATTCTTTTTTTGCTTAGTGAGAAGGATGGAAGAGGGCGCCTCAGCGTGAGCATAGGAAACTCCGCTCGATATGTCTCTTTTCTTTTTCGGGTGGTAGTGAAACAATTCAACCCGCGTGAAATAAAAGTAAAACATTTCACTCCACTTTCCTCAAACCATTCAGTAACATATTTAGCAACCATGGGCCTCACTGAAAATACTTCTGGTTGTGAGTCAACCCCCCCCCCCCCCCCCCCCCTTCTTTTCGTTCCTGAAGTTACACAAAAACTGAAACACAATCATTCCAGAACAGGAAAACAACACACTAGCAAGATAAGAAATAACGAGAAATTAACCCACGGAGGATGTCAGTTGTAAACCTTCTACGCACGCCTCCTATATAAGTTTTTTCTCCATACCATTTGATATTGACTGAAACACTGTTCACGGTAAATGGCATGTACAACATTGAAAGAAAATATTAGGGACTTACAATGGGAGTGTCTTTGATGCTCAGGTGAGGGAAAGGGTCGGCCGTGCTAACTTGCACGGGGGAGAGCGGCGCACCCAAGACTCCAAGCAACAGCCTCAGATCCGAGCGCTTGTAGGCAGAGCAAGTAACCGAAGGCGCCCTCGACAGCTGGCCCCTCTTCATCCACTGTCCCCACCTCCCTTCCATCCTCGAATCCTCGCCGTCCGTGGCGTCCGGGCCTTCTTTCAACGGAGACAAAGCCTCCACAGGCCTCAAGCTACCGGATCTCGCGATCAATACCTCCGGCTGCTGCGCCATGTGGTGGCCCTTCCTTCGACGACGCAGCAAGCTCGACATTGGGGAACCACTCCTAGCCGGACTCTTCGCCCTGGACCTAGCCGGCGACAACCCTCTGACAACCTCTTCCTTCAGCGCCGAAAAGAACCCCTGCTTTCTCTCCATTTCACAACTCCACGACCAGCAAAATGGACAACTGACAAGAGAGCGGGCTGAGGACGACGAAAGCGAATTATTAGTGTTGTTAAGAGCAAGAGACCAAGAGACAGTGGGAACAAAGCTCACTGAAAAGCTACCCGGCGAGTGTGTGAGAGAGACTGATAAAGCGTAGAGCGAGAGAGAGAGAGAGAGGGAGAGGAATCCCTTTTGAAGAAGGAAATTGGGTCATGATATGTAGGCCAATAGGCTGTGTATTCTGCGCCTTTTCCTTTACTGTATAATTTAATATTAGAGGATATACTTTTCTATTGGTGGGGCTGGGACTGCAGCGATAGGTGCCGGCAAATACAAAATTATGACGGAAAAATCAGTTAATCAGCGCCGTTAGCAACGGTCAAGTGGAGGGAAGGTACAGTCAAAGGGTTTGGTTTCTTTAAGGAAATTTAATAAAGAATTCATGGTGCCGATCAAAGATGGGTTTTATGTTCAATAATCAGCATGCTAAGCACGCGGCCAAGATGGCTGTTTCTTCCTTTCTTTTTTTCTGTTTTATTTATTAACCTATTTTCTTAAGAAGAAAATAGCAAAAACATTCAGAATCAGTTCCTAGGAAAAACAAATCCTGGGAAAATATATATGTTCTCGTGACTGTTTGGAATATTATATTCAACTGTCGACAACTATTGTCTCCTCTCAAGGATTTAGCCGTGATTGTGTTCTATTGAGTGAAGGCATCGTGATGTGTTTGAAAAATATATCTTTTAGTACGGGCATTAAAAATTAAAAATATAATTTTTTTTTTAAATTTCACTATTAACTCCTAACCTATCCAATCATGAATCAACTCCCAGTTATCAATTTTTGCCTTTCATTTATTTTTTTCCATTTAAAAAACGAAAATAAGTTCATAAAGACGAAAATAATATGAACAGAAATATATTAAGAGATCAACTGAATAACAGAAAACAAAAAAGGAGCTAAAAATGTGTATTTTATATTTTGTAAAATATTCTATATTATTTATAATAATCACTAAAATATAGTAATTTAAATTATCTAATCTCTTTGATTCATATAGAGGTTTCATTAGTTATTTATTGGAAAAAAATGACCTATGAATTGTCTTGATTTAAGGCTTTTGCTGGTCATTAACTACTTACTTTTTCTGTTTTATATCATTTTATTCATATAATATAGTCTATATAAAATCTCCTTAATTGAAGGGATTTGTAAGCCATCAACTACACTTAAGTGCTTACTACCTAATATCATTTAGTTTTAAACATAAAAGCAGCTAAAAAATAAAAACCATATTTAAAAGTGCTTAATGTGATAACCTAATTTTTTTTTAAATAAAAGTGTATAATGTGATAAATTAATTTTATAATTAAAAGTGCTTAATGTGATAAACGAGTTATTTTGTCTATTAATCAAAAAATACAGAAAAACTTCTATTACAAAAATACAAAAAAAAATGACTAGTTATCTATCTATTCTATGTAATTTTCTTTTTATAAAAATGAAGTTTTTCAAAATAAAATTAAGTGATAATTACCGTAATAGTTGTTTCTATAAAATATTTAATATTTTATTATAAAAGAACTCATTTAAGGTCAAGTCTAAAGGTCCAACTACCATAGGGCCGCTATCTAATTTTTCTTTAAATTGTATAATGATTGGAATAGAAAAAATGAGTGAAGATTCTGTTCTCAACCCAACCCCACCCCACCGCAACCCTCTTTAATCGTATGGGTTGTCACTGTCCTGAGAAGGGCAGCAACCAACCATCGGTTGGGTCGCACGGTTGGACTTGTCCAATAGCGTGATACAATATGAAATCTAGGTGGTTCAATTTGTCGGCCATTCTCCGGATTTTTTTCAAAGCCCCGGCCCCCGGGGTATAGAGATTTCCTAAGAGCATGTGCAAAGGTGGTAGGTAGGTCGAACACTAAAATCCCCCCTTTCTTCCTCCTCCGCCAACGGATTTTCTGTGCAACCATAAGTAATAATCACAACTCATGATTTAATTTTCCAGTGTACGAAACCGGCAGTAGGAGTCCTTGGAACGGGGGGGACCCCTTTTTATGCTACAAAATTTGACCCGTCACCAATATTGTTCTTTGAAACCGAAATTACCTAAACTAAAAGAAGCCGCCTTTGTCTTTCAAAACAAAAAAATCGGTCCATTAGCTGCTCTGTACGTATGAAGAGAGCACTATTCCTGAGTCCTGACCTGACCTGACCTGACCTGAAATCGCAACGCTAATCACGGGACTAAAGGTCCAAATTAGCCGCAGAAAGTTTTGTCATTTACTTTTGGAGTTTTTTATTTGGCGGACTGCCACCGGAGACCCAAGAGGTTGACCCGAGACTGTCGATGGGGATATTGGGCCGCTTGGCTCTTGCTGTTGCTTAATAGTGTCAATTTGGACTTTAATTTGATTGGTAGTGTCCTATTAGTTTTTCTAATTAACGACCGAAAAAGAATATCCTTCTATTATCCATATAATAGCACGTTAGAAATAAAAAATTTTACACTTGATTAGTGAGACATCCATTAGGATAACACCCAATTGAATTAATTGTGTTAACTCACTTATATTTAAAATGTTACATAAGGGGGTTATTTATAACCCAAAAGAACAAACTTGCCCACATTGCCAAACAATGTGGGACTTCAACTTTCAACATTGCTTAGCATTGTTGGGTGTTGGAAGATTTTAGCTTATAAATAAGTCACCCTTGTAATCTTTTAATTTCATAAATGAGATGTAATAAATTCAATTGGATTTTTTACATTGGATGTCTCATTTATCTAAAGTAAATTTTTTTATTTCTAACATGGTATCAGAGCAAGGTTTTCGGCTTTAGTCCGGTTACATTCTAGCGACCATCCGGCTTAGTACCCGCTTTCTCCCGGCTCAGTACCGGCAAATTTTCCGGCTCAGTACCGGCATCCTCCCGGCTTAGTACCGGCGACCATCCGGCTTAGTATCGGCAATTTCCCAGCTTAGTACCGACAACTTTCCCGGCTCAGTACTGGTATCCTCTCGGCGTAGTACCGGCGACTTCCCGGCTCAGTACCAGCAACCTTTGTTATTATTTTTTCCTGTAATTATTTTTTGTAACTCCAAACTCAAGGTTTGTCGGTTTGTCCACCTTGAGTTTGCGGGGGAGTGTTGAAATGTGGTAGTCCCACATTGCTTAGGGTGTTGGAAGATTTTGGCTTATAAATTAGCCACCCTTGTAATCTTTTAATTTCATAAATGAGATGTAATAAATTCAATTGAGTTTTTCACAATTAAATGTCTCATTTATCTAAAGTAATTTTCTTATTTCTAATATAGCATAAATGCATCTATAGCTGAAATGAATGAATGACGATACAAGTGTACAAAAGTTTGGTATTGCATTATACAATTTGGAGAGATATATAATAGATAAATTCTAAGTTATTTAATGTTACTTAAATAAAATTTTGTGTATTATGATGAGATTCATGTGTTGTATCTTTCTTTTGAAAGTGTATGATATAATTTAAACAAAAAAAAATTAGAGAAAATCTTTGATTCATGTGACACCGTAAAATTTTGAGAGAAGTGATCTTAACCCCTCAAGTGGAATGTGGATCCCAAAAATAGATCCACAGTTGTAGACAAAGAAAAGCATACATTGGTTCATCCTTCTGCCGGAGGGAATCAGAGTCCCATCTAGGGAAGTAGATTGGGTGCCAAACGAAAGCCACAATTCAGTCAAGGCCCAGAAACAGAGATGCCGTCAGACAGAATCAGCTCCCGCTGCTTGCTCCAAATAGAGAAAAACACCTCTAGGGATTTCACGTAACATACGCTAACTCGACATCCCATTATGATATTAGCCTTTGGATAATTCTCTCTCTGGTTGATGGATGAGCTGCTGACTCGACTCACAAGGGTCACTGGGTCACGGACAAAAATTGCTTTGGGCCTTTCTTTAACAGCTTTGTCATCGTTTTGCGGGCCCTGCCATAACCTTTATCATGGCATGTGGGTCCTTCGGCCTCTGTTGAATTTAATATATCTGGTGAGATTGCATATCAGACGCCTATAGTTGTTGAGCAGTTTCTGTCTCATTCGAGCTGAATGCTTGACTCTACCAAGAACTTTTTGATATCTGAAAATTTGATTTTGTTTTTTATGAAGCCGATGAATATCTCATTCAAGATATCCTACGCGATTTTGTAGGTCGCGGGATGTAGAAGTATCGGTAAATCCATTTTTTTTTTATAAATTCAGGAAATTTCATTTTTCTTTCATAAGCTATCAGTTCGATTATGTTTCTATCCCGTTGTGTAAGTTCCAGGATTAAGTCAATCTAATAACGATTAAGTCAGTCTAATAAAGGGTGAATTGATTTTTTAAAATTTTTCGTTTTTAACCTCTAAATACGTTTGTAAAGTAACTACTAATTTAGCATAAGTATATAATATACAATAAGTGTCAATACGTGTTAAAAGTAAAGGGATAGAGAAGCAAACACTTGATTTTTAAGTGGTTCGGCAAACTCGTCTATATTCACCCCTCAAGCTTCTTCATCGAGCTCTGAGGTTTTTCCACTATTTTTCAAATAGCATACACTCTAGCTTCCCGGTACTAAAGAATCGTACAAGTGTTTTCCCGGGCTCAACACTCAAACTCAACCAAGTGATTTTTCGGGCACACCACTCACAACTCACTCAAGCTTGAGATATATTATCTCTACGCTTCTTCTTTAGTGAACAACTCCCACTAAAGGAAACATCTCTTTTGATATAAAGATGGAAGAACAAACTCTCTTGATAGAGTATATATGAAAAAAGAAAGTTTTATCTCTTGATTCACACAAAGACAAAGATACGAAATTGTGTTTTGTGTGAATGATATGAGAAATATATAATATGAAGGTTTGAAATATTTCTCAAGTGATATAAATGATATGTGGTCGTTGTATATTAATTTTGGACGTTATGAATGTGTATTTATAGACCACATATGAAAATTATCTGTTTATAGCCGTTGGGAGTCGTTTGTTAAAACAAGCAGGTCGACCGCTATATGAACTGGTCGACCGCTTCAAGTTACCGTTATCCAACGATCATATTGTCAGAAGCTCAAAAACTCTATTTAAAATCAACCGATCGACTGCTATACCAAGTGGTTGAAGACCGGTCTTCACCAGCCGGTCGACCTCTTTAACTTAATCACATAGTCCAGTTCATTTAAACCACATTTTTTACCACTTTTAAACACACAATTTTAAAGACTTGCTTCACATAAGTATATGAAAGGTTTGAGCGTTTGATTGAGGTGTTTTGAAACCTTTAAAAATATTTTAATCTTTCAAACAAAAGGTAAAACGGTTTATGCACGTTTTGAAAGATATGCAAGTGTGATTCATAATCCTTGTCAAAACTGAAGTAAAGAGTTGCAAGGTTATACCCTAAGGTCTTGAATCTTCACTTTTGAGCTCCTTGCATCTTCTTGATCTTCTTTCTTCAAGTCTTTGGCTCTTTGATGAAACGTGACTTTGTCTTTGAATATGTCAATTTTATAAACTTAATTCATTTATTGAAATAGTCAAAATCTCGATTGTGCACAAAAGTCAGCAATCTCCTCATTTTTTGATGATGACAATAAATTGATAGTTTTAGGATGACCACCCTATCTTTTGCAATTAGACAAATATTTGAAATTTTGAGACAAAGTATTAGTAGTCATTGGATTCATAAAGGAATAATATAATCAATCTTCATAATTCAATTCTAAAAGACTATTAAACACATTTCTCCCCCTTTGCCACATTAAAAGACAAAAGACACATTTTCCCCCCAAATATGCATTCTAACAAAAAATCATCATGTGATCAAAGGGAATACAAACATATAGACATTTAAGAAAACTCTCCCTTTGTCAAATAAAAAGAGAATGCATGGATAGAACTTAAAAATCCATTTTCATCCAATTGAACAATTTGAAGTTTTAAACGACAATTTCATTGAAATGGTATAGAGGATGACTAATGGAGACTCAAGAGTCCATCGCTATTACGATAGTAGCCCATCGAGTGGGTTTGTACCAACCTCTTAACCACCAATGACAATTTAAAGGTCATTCTTAACTAAAAACGTTTAAGCTCACAAAAACTTACCAAAATACATGATTTTGAAAAAAACGTTAGCTCATAGATGTTCCTTTTGATAGATGCAAGAAATATGTCAAAGATAAATACATTTGCATTTATAACATAAACACGTAAGAAATCATTAACATATAAGAACATAATCTCAAACAAGGATTTAGAAGTTAATAAAGGTTTTCTCTTTAGTATTTGTTCTCAAATGTCACAAGCCTTCTAGGTAGAAAAGTTTCATCCAAATACCATTTGTTGCTCCATCCTACAAGAAAATAAAAAATAAATAATTTTTGATACCCAAGCTTTCTTGGGTCATTCAATGTTAGTTTTGGTTCATTTTGGAACACATGCTTTCTTGAGAGTCTTGCTCCCAAGTTTCTTTAGTGCACATTCAAAAATTAGATGTTCATATTTGTTGCAAAAATGACATGTTTGAGTAGGTGCACAAAAAAACTTAGCCTTCACAAAATAATTCTTACAATATTTTGGTGAATAGAAGGCTTGTAGTCTAAGCCACTTTTGTTAAAGACACATCTTTGACTACTAAGCATGTTTTCTAAAGTTTTGCTTCCTTGAGTAAACTTCTCAATGATTCTGCTTTGAGAAACAATTTTGTTGTTCAAAGCAACTTTCTCATTTTCAAATTTTAAAGCTTTTTGTTGGAATAAATCATTTTAAAGCTTTAGGGTATCTTGCAAATTTTTCAATGAATCAATTTCTTTTGAGATCAAAATTAGTTTCTTTTTTAATGATGTATATTTTGAACCTAATTTTTCAAATTGACCAAGAAATTCATTAAAGGCATTTTGAAGTTCAACATAAGAAGATTTAGGTTTATCATCTGAAGAATATATCTCATTGTCTTCTAGAGCAATGAAGCACATGTTTGCGATTTCTCCCTCATCTTCTTCTTCGGAGGAGCTTTCATCGTTAACATTAGTCCCTTCATGAGTAATCTCTAGAGCATGCCAAATTTCCTTAGCATTTGTTAAGAAGATATTATATTAAACTCACATTTATCTAAAGCACAATAAAGAATATTCATTGCTTTAGCATCCAAAAAAAATTTCTGTTTGTCTAGGTCACTATCTTCATTTTTGTTTTCAAACTCTCCAACTTTAATTGTGAGAATATGTGGACCTTTGAATATGCATAGCCATAAATCAAAATCAATAGATTTAAAATAAATTTTCATCATAGCTTTCTAATATGCATAATCATTTTCATAAAAAAATGGAGGTCTACGTGTGGAAAGCCCTTCAACATGAGTGTTGAAACTTGAAGTTGTCATTCTAACTCAAGATGATTAAATCTTGTATAATGAGCATCTTGCTCTGATACCAATTGTAAGTTCCAAGATTAAGGCAACCCAATAGGGGGTGAATTGATTTTTTAAAATTTTCACTTTTAACCCCCAAAGACGTGTTTGAAAAGTAACTACTAATTTAGTGAAAGTATATAATATGCAATAAGTGTAAATACATGCTAAAGTAAAGAGTAGAGATAGAGAAGCAAACACGTGATTTTTTGGTGGTTCGACAAACCCGTCTACATCCATCCATCCAGCTCCTTCACCGAGCCTTGACGTTTTCCCAATATTCTTCAAATAGCATACACTCTAGCTTCTGGGTGCTAGAAAACCGTACAATTATTTTTCCGAGCTCAACACTTAAACCCAACCAATAAGAAACACAATACCAATAAGAAACACAATAGTGTTTAGCACAATAATCGAACTCGTTCTTCCACAACTACTGCTTTCTCTTTAGCAGCTTATGCTTCTCTCACAATGTAAACTTTGATAACAAGAATAGAGGAAAAAGAGAGGCGGTAAAAGAGGAGAGTTGTGAGGAAAATAGCATACTCCTCATCGACCTGCGCAACCTTCTCCTCCAACAACTTGCCAGACTTCTGATCGGCTTGTGTAGCCTTCTTCTTGGCCTCCTTCACCTTAAGAGCCTGCAATTTCGAGTGGTTGTAGTAGGAGACTCCTAAGATTAACGCAAGAAAGTACCTAAACATATTAATAGGTGTCACCGTGTCCTTGATGGCCAACCACGATCTGACGGTGTTTGCTTGTTCTACATTCCACACCGTTTTAATGATCAAAAACGAAGTGAGAGCTTAATAAAAATACAACTACAACCGTAATGACATCTTGATTTTCCTGCTCTTTGCACCAAGCATATACAATATGAGCCAAATTTAAAGCACAGAGAGAATTGGAAGTTAGAGGACACCTTCAACACCGGGTACTCCACGAAGATCCAGGGGATGCCTAAGGAGATAGATAGCATGTTGGTCAAGGTTCTTCAGCATCTGCAAATCAGTTATGCGACTTAAGGACGCTAAGGAGGAGACAACAGTGAAGGCAAGGACGACTATGGCCATAAAGACGCTAGAGTTCATGGAGAGAGACAGATTATGAGGTGGCGTTGGCGCAGAGGTGATATTGGCTAGTGCAAAACGCACCGTTCAGTTGAGTGGAAAGCATAACATTAGGCTTTAGACGTTTTTACTGACACAGTACCCTTTTTTCCCTTGAGCTTACTTGTTTTCATTGAACGCAACATTTTCGTTTATATTTATTGTATTGGATATTTACTAGTTTTCAGTGTGTTGTGTGTCGTTTACCTCGTGAAAAAAGTATGATGTGGAAAGTTGATGCTGATTTGGAGGGACATGCTGACGTGGATGAAATTTTTGTTAGTCAAATTAACAGAAGGTAACAAATGGACTAATTTTTTGAAGTGTGAAAAGTTCGTGGACTAAAAATTGGATTCATTAAGTTTTAGGACTAAAAATAAAAGGGGTGAAAAACCAATGACTAAAAAACAAATTTTCCTAAATATATAATAAGTTTTGTTCTCAAAATAATTTCTAATTGATAACTATGTTTTGTGTTTATTATCAAGATTTGAAACTCTTGACAGAATTAATTTTTAGATATAAAATAGTTCAAGAAGAGTCAAGATTTGCCATACTTTCTGCCAAAAAATATAAGTATCTTCTCGAATTAGTACATGAATGTTGAGTTTGTCTTGAATTTTATCATGTAGCCTCAGGATATTACGAATAGAGTAACAAACAGAAGAGTTCTTGTTTTATCAAAATTCTCCAACTGATGTTTTTTGGATGTAGATACAATCCCTAATGCATTGTGATACTAGAAGTTCTTTTCCAATTAGGATTGAATTGTTGAAAATAAAAGAGAAAGAGTGTTATAGAGATTGTGATCTAGAGAGAGAAGATAATTAAGGAGGACAAATTGGTTACGGATATTGTAGAGCATTAACTTTGCACGAAGCTCTAATCTTGATTTGTGGCTCAACAAAAGAATTAGTGAGATAAATAGAGTCTCTCGTATGAGAGATAGATTTAGGTGTATTGAGACTTGGGTTATTTAGAGTGGTTTCTTCGGTTTTTGTTTGTACTCTTGATTTTGGGATTGATGGAATTTTTCTTGTCGTCTCTCCACTCGTGGATGTAAATCATCTTGAGGAAACCACGTTTGCACAACAATAAATTTCTCTATTTGATTATTAAAAATAAAACAATTACTCCTTTTAAGTGTTTCAAAGCAAAATAATTTTTTGGGGAAAAATCACTTTGCGCCCTTAAACTATCAAGCAAATTACAAATAGGGTCCAAAACTACAAATTTTGACATATTGAGCCCATGAACTACCAAATTTCATCAATTTGCACCCCTAAAAAAATCAAACCGTCAAACTCGTGCCACATGTGTTAGACGTGATCCTCATTTTGGCTTTCAGATGATTAACTCCCCTTAGGCTTTACTTTTTATGCTAGACGTGATCCCCATTTAACAGGGTTGTCGGCCTTTGCCCAACGACTAAGTTATTTAGTTGTGAGAACTTTATATGTATTTGGATGGGCCTATACCTTTTCGACTTGACCCAGAATCTGCTTCATTTCTCATTGGCCCTTAATAACCTTTCTCGAGGCCGAAAAATCTATCCCCAACAGTATAGCCCCCATTTCACTGGATACCATTCAAGTAAACAGAGAAATGCTCAAAAGGCCCTGTTGCAGTCTTTGTGGGTTGTAATCTCCCGCCTTATTATTATTCTATTTTCGAGAAGTGTATTTTCACTTCCCTCTCCTGTCAGAGATTTAGAGTCATTATACCCTTGACTACGATTTCTTCTTCGACGTTATGAGACCTCTCTTTTCCTCGGAAACATTGTTCCTCCTTCGCTCAGTTTTCTTCATTCCTTTTATGTCAATCAATGGCACCTCGCTCTCTTCTTCAACCTTTGAAGGATTCCCCTGACTCGAATTCGTTTTAAGATAACAGACATAAACTTGGCTAAATATCGCCGAATGTCTTCGGTGCCCGAATCGATCAAATGAGTGCCCCTGGGGAAAAAGAATATGTGTTATCACCCAAAAATAATGAGTTCGCCTTCTATTTAGACTTTCTCATGGCTGGTTTCTGATTTCTTTTCCCTGAAGAGGAGAAAAGAGTTTTGAAATTTTCGTCAATAGCCCCTTGTCAGTTAGCTCACAACGTTTGGCGTTTTCTCTTGGGGTTTGCCTGCCTTTGGAGAGGAAGATTTTGCGAAGGCTCTGGCTTATCTTCCTAAGAATTTCGACACTTTTACCAAGTTGCGGGAATTAGAGGGGGACTACGGGTGGTGGTATTTTGTCAATCAGGGGGGTCCAAGTTCACTTTTTTTGCTCATTGGTTCAGTAACAAAGGGTGGAAGCAAAAATTCTTCTTCATCTCCGGGATAGGATAGTAGGAGGCTCCAAACGTAAAGAATCTCGAATGAGACAGAAACTGCTCAACAACTATAGGCGTCTGATATGCAATCTCACCAGATATATTAAATTCAACAGAGGCCGAAGGACCCACATGCCATGATAAAGGTTATGGTAGGGCACTTATTCCTTTATTCCATTCGTTGTCTTCATCTGCATTTTCTTTTGATTATTCTCTCGCTAGCCCTATTAGTCCCCGTTTTATTAGAGGAGAAAATGTCTCGTACTCAAGTAACCATGACTTACGGATCAAAAGACTTGACCATAGCTCTTGCACCATACAACATTGAAAAATTCTTCCATACCAAGAAACCCGCAACTTCGGTTACTATCCAAGGTATTTATATACCGCTTCTCGTTCCTTCATATTTTCCATTTGTTTCGAAATCCCTGCTTGTGTTTGTTGACCAAGATCCATACATGGGACACCTCCTTGATCTTCTTCTTTTCCTTCTCTGGCTTACCCTTCTAGATGGGCTTTCGTTTGCCTATGTTTCTCCCTAGGTCCTTTGAAAGGACTCCGGAAGAGGATTCCAGAGTCATTCGGTGGGGACTTTTCTATCCCTTCTCGGATAATGAAGTCGGGGGATGCTGTGGAAGCCCTTCTGCAGAAGAAATCCGCACCTTCACCTATTTCCACAACCTCCAAGACCGGAAAACATTTGCAGCTTGGTTCTAGAATTTTCTCGTCCAAGGAACTCAAGGCTGTCTCCAGTGGAGACAACCCCAGCCTAAAAGGAAAGATTCACAAGAGGCTTCTTCTCAATCAAAATGAAAGAGTTTCGAGCCCCATCTCATGACGAGCCTCAGGCGAAGAGAAAACGCCCGACTTCTCCTCCTATAACTGGGCAGGGTCCAGGCATCATCATTTCAGAAGCCTAAAAAGGTGGTAGAGTTCGAGCTCCTAGACCTTTCGAATCACTAACCAGGTCAAACCTAGCCAGGTCCGCTCCCTTTGTTCCTCAACGTGAAGGTGTCTCTGATAGGATGGCAGCCTGGTTTTCAGATCCCATAGGTCGCTTACAAGAATTTTTCTCAGCTTAGCTTTTGCCAATTTTCTCGCATAGGTTGGGGTGATCTCATTTAAATAATATTTTTTCGTAATTCCACTTGTACACTTCTCATCTGATCTCTTGTCTTTGTATACTCCTCTGCTAGACAGTCGTGGCCCAGCATCAAACCCTTGATGCTTTCTGCGAGAAAGAGTTGGTGTTGGCTAAGTTCCAATCGTCTCTGTCAGATGAGCAGCACGAGAAGGAAGAGTCCGAAAAAGAGCTTAAGAGGCTCAAATCCACCTTTCAGGAAATCAAACCTGGTAGGATGGATACCGAACCCATGTTAGGAGCAATCAACTCCTCCTTCCAAAGAGAGTAGACAACCAATGGAACCAATAGAACAACACCGAAGGAAGATGAAGGCCATACAGTTCCTTCTGGCCCCAAGGATGCTCCTCGCCCACGAAAGGCTCTTAATCTTAGCAAAGCTCAGCAGGTCAAATGGACTAGGGAATTGTCATTAAAGATAGAGCAACTGGAACAAGAACTTCAAGTTCAGACAGCTTGTTGTGACCATGAGGCGGGCGAGGCCAATAAGTATAAAGGAGAGTGTCAGAGACTAGATGATCTTCTTGTGAGAAACAGCCTAAAGATCTCTGAGGCGGAAGCCTAGGCTAATCAGGCTCTCCAGGCCAACCAAAAACTAATCATAGACTTCCAAGCTTTTCAGGTACGGGCCAAACAGGAGAAAGATGCCTTGGTTACCCAGATCACACATGAAAAGGATGCGTTGATCACTCAAACTCAGGGTACCATAGATTCCTTGCAAACACATTACTCTCCAAAGTAAACAACATCAAATCAGTGCTTCAAGATCGAGTATCCAGCTTGGAAGGCTCCGTAACTTGGCTCGAGGAAGAGGGTCGCAAATTGCAGGAATCTTTAGGTCTAAAGTAAGAACGTATCGGCTTCCTAGAAGGTGAGGCAAGGTGCCTATCATGCCAGGTTGAGCTCCAAGAGGATCAAGTTAAACACTTGACATATGAGGTGATTGAGATGAAACACCAGCTCCAACTTAAGATTGAGAATTCATCTGACTATTGGGCCCAAGTTTTATTGATGGCTTTAATTTCCTCAAGACCGCCTTGTCCACTCGGTATCCTGACTTGGATTACTCTGAGATTTCAATGAAGCAATTATCTGCAGCTTTCAATCAGCATGTCTTACAACCTAGAACCCCAGCTTTTGAAATGTCTCTCCCCCTTCTCAATCCCACCGATGTTCTAGTTAATCAAGAAGTTTCTCCTTCTTTGGAAATAATTGAGAAGGATCAGAATTTGCTGAAAGTGGATCCAGAGGGGGTAGGAGAAAATGCTCCTGACCCTGCACCAAGTCTTTCCTCCCCTCCAGAGGTGATGGGTCCTAAAGGAAATTTGATACATTCGGGGGATAATTTGCCCCTACTTAAAACAATATTCAAGGGGTTTATTGCCATTATTTTCTTATTCTTTCATTGCTACAATACTTTATCATTTTCTTTCTTATAATCTTGACTTGGTTTAGATACTGCAATTTAATACTTACGGGATAGAATTTAGTATTCATCAGTATGATCTCTCTTGTTTTCTATTATCCATCATTTTTATGTACAATCTTGAATTGTACTCTGTAAGTAACCTTTTCCTTCATCATCAGGGCGCAATAGTTTGGGTTGATGAAAAATGTGCCTAGGAGTACCTTATCAATTTTAACTTGATCAAGAATAGAGAGCGCCTGCCACTCTCTAATTCATGATTTGAAAACTCATGTTCTTCAATCCGAGACTCGAGAGTTCCCAGACATCCCTTTTAATGTTTCAAAATTTTGTTTTGTTGTTTGTTGTTTGCATTCTGTATTCAATTGAATTGTATGTACTCTAAGATTTACTAATATGTAATCTATGTTCATCTTTCTTCTTCCCCTTATCTAAAGGACTTATGCTTAAGGTCTATAGAAACAATGGTATTTGTATGCGATTCAACCAGGATTTAAGATAAGAAGTCCTGAGATATTTGCGCTTCCTGGGCCTAAATGTTAAACTATATCTCTGACATAGCCCAAGAATTTTTATGTGCTATTCTATCATACCGGGGCTTAAGGGTGCCCCGTTTTACATGACTTCTTAGCTTGGTTCTTTTCACGCTTTGAGTTTCATTTTTTTACCACTTGTGGAAATGTCTGCATAAGGGCTCGAGGTCTCTATTCAGAGATATCTGGGCTTCAGGACCCCATATTGACTTTGATTAATACCTGGGCGCAAAGGCTCTTGATCCTTCCTTTTCCATACATACAGGGCACGAGGGCTCCTGCCATTTCATAAATCCCGAGCAGAAGGGTTTCTACTATTCCATAAATCTAGAGCATAAGGGCTCCTGCCATTCCATAAATCCAGGGCCCGAGGGCTCCTGCCATTTTTGTTTTTAAGCACAAGGGCTAGATAATTATCTCTTATAATAAACATTTGAACTGGAGGGCTTCACATCATCAGTCATTGATATTTAAGCACGTGGCTCCAAATTGTATATCATAGTTTTCCTACAGATTCATGTTCTATTCCTTTGTTACAAACAAAACCATGAAATTTTTTAACAAAAGTAAATACATACTTTTTATTCGATGGATGTCGTCATCCATCATATGCCCTTAAGAATGAAATTATAATAGCTCTGTGCTTGCTTTTGATCTCCACGAAGTTCCTCCACATCTAATGGAGTAGGGAACTTCATCTTGAGATAATAACAACATGTATTGCACACAAGGTAGTATGGCCAATAATAGCGTTGTAGGCCGGGGCTTCTTTCAGGGGGTCAATCACCAAGAAGTTCATCATGGTGTTCAACACTATAGGATGTGTATCCATGATTATCGACAAGAGAACGGATCTCATCAGGGTGATAGTTTCCCCAGCGAATCCCACCAACGGGTTGACTGCTGAATTTAACTGAACTTTATCAACTCTCAACTTTTCATTGGCAGACAAGTACAAATATCGGCTGAACTGCCATTATAAATCAACACATGGTGCATAGTGAAGTTGTAAATTTATAATGAGACAACTAATGCATCTGTGTAAGGGTACATGACCCCTTTTGCATCCTTATCAGAGAATGTTAAAGGGGTCGAAGTAACCCTTGGTTTCTTAACCAACGAAACTTCAGCTAGACATATCTGGTGTTGATGAACTTCCCAAGCATAAGCCTTTCTTCCACCTAAACTGGGACCGCCTGTCTACAGTCCTCCAGCTATCGTGTGAATGGTTTGAACTTTCCTTCACGGTGAGGGAGGAGTGGGTTCGGTCTTGTACCCCAATGAAGGGTTACAATATTTCCCCTGTTGGCGACGCTGGGGTTGAAAGGTTCCACTGTTCAGGATGATCTGCCTCAATTTTCCTTAGCTTAGTAAGAGTTCAATTTGCTATCTGAGCTCGTAACACGCTTTAGTAGTGTGCCCATGATCCTGATAGAAGTCACAGTACTTGTCGCGGGATCTCCTCTCAAGGGCTACTTTCATATTACCCGGCCACCTTAAACCCGACTCGTTGGCAATTTGCATCAATATTTCCCTAAGTGTTATATTCATTGGAGTATATGTCTGTTTGTCCACCATTGCTGGCTTTGGAAGTAGGGCGGGCATGGGAAGGGGTGCTTGGCATTCCGTTCACGAGTGTATAGACTTTTCCCTTGTATCGACTTGTGGTGTCTGAACTTGGTCTCTTCCTCTTCTCTTCGACCTTCCACTGTGGACCGTACAGGCCGCCTCCAGGGCTCTAAAGATTTCTTCAGCCCATATGAACTTTTGGGCTTATGCCATTAAGCAGAGTACTTTGCAGAGTTGTTCTGTGCTACGTGATGAAAGAAATCACTTTCTATGACAAGCCTATTTTCCTTATTAAATCGTGCCAGAAAGGTGCAGAGACTCTCACCATGGTTTTGACGTATGTTCAAGAGGTGAGTATAGGGATTTCTAGTTAGGCGACCAACTAAGAAGTGGCTAACAAAAGCCGTGCTAAGCTCTTTGAAATTATGAATAATGTTTGGGGGTAGTTGTCCAAACCACTTTCGGGTTGATTTCCTTAGCGTGAGGGGAAAAACTCGACACATAAGAGCGTCTATCACCCTTGATAAGTCATGTGCTCTTTAAAGATCTCCAAGTGATATGTGGGATCCCCTGACCCGTCAAAAGTTTCTACAAGTGGAGCTCAATATTTCTGTGGGGCTGGGTATTCCAAAACCTGGTAAATAAAGGAGAATCAGTTTGTTGGACAAGATTGTTCAGGGTTGTGGAATGTTTTCCCCCTATTTCACTTTGCATAACCTCCAGGGCTCATTCCATTTCGTAGAGCCTACCCTTTTGACACTCCTCGTTAACCCGAGTCACCTCCTTATTAACTCGAACCACTTCCCTGGGCCAACGCCCTTCCAAACTAGAAAAACCTAGGGGGTTGATCCATCCTTTCCGGGGTAGTCCACAGAGATTGTCGGTTTAACCGTCGAGTATGTGGGCTACCCTCAAGTTGGCGAAACAACCTTTCATTCTGGGTGCACATTTCCTCCATGCATCTTGAAACATAACCGAGATTATTTTCCAAGTCACCCAGGTAGTCACTAGCTTCACGGACAGTTCCTGAAGGTTCGGGGTTGGTACTTCCTCAAAGATGAACCCGGATGCCCTGAAGGGACTCTCCCTGCTGGGGGTTCATAGAACCTGACCTGGAAAGCTCCTAGGAGTGGGGTTCTCCACAGGAATAGGCGGGATCTAAGCCGTTCTTGGAGTAACAGCCTCAGTTTAAGTAACACTGACCTGTGGAGGAGGTGTATCCTGGGTTATTGCAATTGTTTTTCCTCGAGGGGAGCGTTGCGTAGCTATTTTCCATGGCTTATACTGACGAAAAATAACTTTAGAAAGCTCTCTCGTTCGCGACGAGTAAGGTGAGATAACTAGTTTAAAGAACTATGTATTCCCACAGACGGTGTCATCTGATGAAGCCATTTTTAACCGGCCTATCACAACGTCCACAGGGCAAGAGCCTGAGGGAGCTAGACTTGAAGTCCAGCACTTGGGATGTGTTGAAATGACCAAGTTCTCCTTCCTTACTCCTGCAAGCAAAGTAAATAAGTTAGAACTCAGAGTCCTCCCCGTATAGAGATTTCTTCGATGTCATTGTTGGTCGTCATTTTTCAATATATTTTCTTTTTTGGTTCGATTATCAGTGAGAGAGAGCATGAGAGAGAATTTGCATCCCTCCCCTGGTCTGTTCTTTCTCTATTTATTTTTCTTCTTTCCTTTCTGGGCCGGAGCTTCCTAGGCCTCGGCCCGTTTTGTCATTTTTCCTTTATGACGGTTTCTTTTTATCATGCTCCCTCTGTCCTTCATTAATTAAGTAGGGCCCACTTTTCCTTCTTTCTCTTCATTGGTCCTCAGTAAGGCGATTCCTATTTGCTCATTTAATGACTGGATTTTATTCTTTCTAGCATCGACCTTGTCAGGGAATCAGATGATCAACTCCTCTTAGGCTTTACTTTTTATGCTAGACGTGATCCTCATTTAAGAGGGTTGTCGGCCTTTACCCTACGGCTAAGTTCTTCAGTCGGCAAGAACTTTGTATGTATTCGGATGGGCTTATACCTTTTCTACTCGACCTAGGATACGCTTCCTTTCTCATTGGGCCTTAATAACCTTTCTCGGGGCCGAAAAACTTATCCCCATCAATAGCGTATGAGATTTTTGAGATTGAGATCCTAATTCGAGGGTGAAAATTATAATTACCTACAAAAAAAGAAAAAAAAAAGGAAGATACAAAAAAAAGGGTCTCTGAACTGTTTTTTCTCACCTGTAGGTTAGGGTGCAGAGTGATTTTTCGGCGATAGGAGCAAGCAGGAATCATCCAATAATAGCTTCCCAAGTATCTCATTTGTTTGAAGTCCCTTTGGTTGGATTTTTGGTCACCGTTTACCGGATTTCAAGAAGAAGATTGACATTCAAGATCTTAAAACTAACACCCAGTTCAAATTCATTCCATCAATCTAAAGTGTGCTCGGACGGCTATTTATTTGATTGTACACCTCGTGTTGTCACGTTGGAGGCCCACGTCTCCTTCGTTGTCTCTAAAGCGTTGGATGGGCGCTTATCTTGTTGGCGACACAACGAGCGGCCCCGATTTAGGATTGGGTCTCACTCAGGAATGCGACACAAGTAGGCCCAACAAAATCTATCCGAGTACGAGGCCAATGAATGGGCAGATACTCCAAAAGTCTCCAGCGATCTCTTTCCAAAAAAAATGGAACTCCTCTCTGGTGTTCAGAAGAGGTCAATCCTAACTTAGTAGTTCACACCTGATAATTAGACTAGAGATTTCGAATCCCCGAAAAAAAAATCCTGATCTATTATCGTCTAGATTGGGAGAGCATTGGCAAAACCATACCGTTTGGGTGCATAAAATGAGGTTAAACTTTTAAATTAAGTAGTATTCTTGTATATTATATTCTTAACTTATTAGAAGACTCCTCAGGTGTTCATCTCCCCAATATATGCTTTAAAAGACTAATTAGCAGCCAGTGCTAAATGATGAACGCAATGGCGACGCTAAAGTTGAAGTTGAGGTAAGATTACATATCTCGGAGGCAGCGTCGAAGTAGGAGACACATAAGATTGCCAAGCTATAAGATATGCTCCTAATAAATGCGGCTTCTATGTGCACACTGAGAAGAGCATCTGGCTGCTTCGAGTCATAAACTACAAAAGCCAACATTATCTATGGGCTATGGCCGAAAGAATCAGAAAAAACTTAAAAGTAGAAGAAAGGGGAATTCTTTTCATTTATGGACTATTATAAGTTTTGTACTTTGCATCATAAACTACCACTTTTGAGACATTGCATGCTCTAACAACTAATTTTAGACACTTTACACGTCAAATTTTTAGGCAATTTTACACTCAAATTACCAATATTAGATATTTTGCACCTTTGGTTCACAATAATATTTATAAGAATTTAATGAATTTACAACAATATCTTCAATAAATGCAAAGTGGGTCAAGGACATTATCGTTATATTAGTTTCATAATTTGAAATGGAGTATAAAGTGTCTAAAATTGATAGTTAGATGGTAAAATCTTTCGAAAGTAGTAATTTATTGTGAAAAGTGCATAAATCATAATAATTGGGCGGAAAATTGTATTTATCAAAAGGGAAAAAAAGTTAGCAAATAAGCAAACAGATGATGGACAGGTGCAACCGTGCAAGTTAATTGGCCAAAGGGGAGTTTGTTTCATGAGGTCCCAAAAGTTATTGTTATAAACGAATCGGACAAAAACTTTGGGGACCATGTAGATTTTCCCTTTCGTCTGTAGGGTCATAATACGAGAACGACACGACCGCAACATATAATATATGACAAGTTGAACCTTTAATGCTATAACCAATATTTCCTTGTTGGTAATGATCTTTCAGTCAAATGACAGCTCCAACCTCATAAATAGAGGGCGTTGGGTGAGGTTGGAGTCCGAATCCAAGACTCTAGCTAGAGGTCAGTTTGCTAGGAAAGAGAAGGAGTGTAATTATCTATTAGGTTTACGTTTTCGACTTACCCAATGGCACTTGGGTTTTGTCAATGTTAAACTGGTGAAGGATCACTCAGATTACAAGTAGCTAAACAGTGCATGCGTACCTGTTCATCACAATGCTTCTATTTGTGAGAAACCTACTACAAGCCCCCGTGCCCCACCACACAGCTAGCTCTTACAAAGCATGATCCGTATGGTGGGCAGAAGGATTCTCCCGTTTTTGTCCGCCTTTGAGAATAGACAATTCAGAAGGTCTCATGCAAGATTGCGATTTTGGTCGCACGTTTTCTTATCTCAGGAAATACAACTCACACACTGTACTGTACACTTCACCTATCTAGCTAGGTTCACTACCTTGGAGTGAATACAGCTCCTCTAATTTGTACAAGTAACGTTTTCAGAAAATTATTAACATGTTACATTGTCCAGATCATTTGAACTTCATCGGCAAAAATCAAAGCCACTCTCGTGGATTTGCCCAGAAGAATAACAGAGAAAAATATGACACTGAGCAGGTATAAATTGACGAGGACTGAGCTTGGGCGAAACAGCTGCCCATTCTTGGGGGCCTTTCTTAAATCAAGGGCAGAAGCAGGGGTGCAAAGGCCAAAGGGTGTCGGTTGACACCCATTACTCACAAAAAAATTTACATGTAATTTTTTTATTTTTTATTTTTCGTAATCAAGTAATTTTTAGTATAGATATGAACAAAATAACATGGGGATTACTCCAAACACAGGTATCAGACATTTACATGTAGTTTTCGTTATTATAATTATAAGAAAATTTTTGCATTATGAAGAAAAAAATTTTTTGGTCATTTCGCCTTTAAAATTCGACACCTTTAGATATTAGTCCCATTCCGCCACTGCTTTCTTTGTGACAATATTCTTGGGGCAGCCGGGAGATTTCCAATTACGACGTCTTGAGGCTCATGCCAAAAGATATGGCCTTCTCAAAATTGTTCCCAGATTGCTACGCGTTGTCCGTTTGTACAGGGGAGTGGACCATACCCTTCTTGAATCAATTCAGAAGCGTTTAGCCCACACGTTATTTTAAAACTGATCATATCCTGGACAGCCCCCAACTAGGTTTCATTAGGTAAAACCCAATTTGGTCCCACGTGATTGTTGTCAACTCTCTGTGGCAGAACCGGTGATAGCTGTAGCCTAATTTGCTTCTGCTATGGTATGGTACCTCCGATTACTTGTTAGGGCATTTTTGGGTAAGCTAGTCAGTAGTCTCTAGTAGAATATATCTTGAATGGAAACCAGCTCAGCCCTAGTGAGTGAATGCGAATAAAACGCAAAGACAATCAGAATATATCTATATGGGTCCGTTTCTGGTATCAAGCATGGAAGCTTCATTGTAGCCAATGCTTGAGTGAGCTGGCTGAGTTTCTGTTTCCTAGTAGCTTCTTCAGCTTGCAAGCAACTCAAAACCTAGCGTTGTAAAACTAAAACTAATAGGTTCATTAAAGCTCAGGACTAACTGGGGATAGTTCTACTGACAGACATTATTACATGCACTTGGAGTTCTTGGCCTCTTAACTATTGGACAGCTTGTTCATCTGAGGTCAATACCATAGACCCACTAGTATTTACAATTTCACAGTTGTATCTGTCTGTTTCAACCAGTAAACAGCTATCTCATAGTGGACCATCATTTGTTAAAGGACTATTATGAGTTGACCAGTATCAGAAGTTCTTCTTGTCCCTTAAGCGTGGGGGATTTGGATAGATTGCCCAATTGCTGCAGTACCATTCTTTGCGCTGCGTGTCGTTTAGTTTGAGTACACAAGTGATCATGATGTTACGAGTTAAATTATGAACCTCGACCTCACACAAACTCCAGTTAAGATCCTAGCCTTGCCAACTGAGCAAGACAAGTGGACTAATTAGTTCGTATCTGTTTTTGTTGAAATGTGGTGTAGTCCCACGTTGCTTAGCAATGTGGGGTGTTGGGAAGATTTTGGCTTATAAATAAGCCACCCTTGTAATATTTTAATTTCATAAATGAGATATAATAAATTCAATTGAGTTTTTCCACAATTGAGTGTCTCATTTATCTAAAGTAAAATTTTTTTATTTCTAACATGGTATCGGAGCAAGGTTTTCGACTTTAGTCTGGTTACCTCCTGGCGACCATCCGACTTACTACCGGCTTTCTCCCGGCTCAGTACCGGCAACTTTTCTGGCTCAGTACCGGCTTTCTCCCGGCTCAGTACCGGTAATCTCCCGGCTCAGTACCGACAACTTTCCCGGCTCAGTACCGACATCCTCCCTGCGTAGTACCGGCGACTTCTCGGCTCAGTACCGGCAACCTTTGTTATTATTTTTTCCTATAATTATTTTTGTAACTCCAAACTCAAGGTTTGTCGGTTTGTCCACCTTGAGTTTGCGGGGGGAGTGTTGAAATGTGGTGTAGTCCCACATTGCTTAGCAATGTGGGGTGTTGGAAGATTTTGGCTTATAAATAAACCACCCTTGTAATCTTTTAATTTCATAAATGAGATGTAATAAATTCAATTGGGTTTTTCCACAATTGGGTGTCTCATTTATCTAAAGTAAATTTTTATTTCTAACAGTTTTAATTATTTTTTCCCTTGCAAGACACTTTGGCCAATGGAGCCCGCTCTTTTTTTTAATAAATATATTTTTCACCCAAACTATATAAATTTTGCACTTCGCACTATAAACTACCAATTTTGAGACATTACACCATATAACTACTAATTTTAGACACTTTGAGAAAATTGTCAAATTTTTAGACATTTTGCATCCTCCGTTGACAATAATACCCTCGAAAATTTAATAAATTGACAACAATATTTTTAATATTTGTAAAGTGGAGTTAGAATATTATCATCATATGTGTCTTAAAATTTGACAGAGGGTGCAAAATGTTTAAGGTTGTTAGTTTGAAGGTACAATGTCTCAAAAGTGCTAGTTTATTATGCAAAGTACAAAATCTACATTACTTTGTTGATGAAAAATATATATTTTTTTCTTTAGTAAAGAGAATATTCACAATGAGATAAGTTTTTTTTTCCTCATCACAATGAGATAAGTTTGAATCTTCAAGTAAAAAGGGTCAGAGTAAAAGAAAAACAAAGGGAGACACTATATTCTATTTGAGTTGACATTACAACACAAAGTGCAAGGGGGAAGGTACCTCTGGCTCTTCCTCTTCTAGGCCAGCTAAAGCCAACAGTGGTTGTGTTCTTATGGTATTAAACAATAGTTTCTTCCCTTCGTAATTGACTGAATAATATATTTTGTTACTGTAATTTTGAAACGTCTTGAACATTTAAAGACAATACACTGCTACGAAGGAAGCAGTACCAATTTACCATCAAATTTTCCAAAATCGAGGAGAGCACCAGAGCTACAAGCTTCCAGGAAGGTGCGCGCACCATGGCAAAAAGGCCGGATGGATGGATTCATTGATCGACCTATTCCAGGGGCAAATTAACTTTTGACCATTAATAAGGACAGGTCACGTGTCCCGGCACACTTTATTTGGCAAAAAGAAAAGAAGGGGACCGACCATGCTTCTTTTCTGCACCGCGCGCGTTCATGCAAAAAGAGCCACCCGGCCAGCCGGTCTCCTCCTTAGTAAACTCCAGAGTATTCTTAAACCAAATCAAAGGATTACCACAAAAAAAAAAAAAATCAAAGGATTACCAGGTCAACAAATCATAAGTGCCGATCGCGAGGTTTGATCAGGCCCGGACACATATGCAATCAATCAACCAGACTTGGGAGAGCCTTTTCCAGTACTTGTGATTCTTTTATTAGGTTCAGCCTGATGGAACCCACTCAATGTATGCACGTCGGTCATTGCGACAAATGCGTCGGTGTGCGTTTAGAAGGAAAAAAAAATGCGTCGGTGGGCAGTGGGCAACGTGATGAAACTCATCCCTTGAGCATGCTTTTTACTCATCAGAAAGCTTTGGATACCGTGGAAGCAAGGCATAGATGTGACACTGCAAGCATCGTATGTGACAAATAATGCTCGAGTTGGGTTCCTTTGGCTTTTCGAAAGAAAGGGCAAAGAGGGAGTAGATCAGAGTTGGTATCCGATTATAAATTAAAAGTGGCGGAATTGAGCCTCCTTTCTTAGCTTTTAGATGAAAAATAATTCAAGTAAAGTGCTAATATTTTCTTTTTTCTAGTCAAATGGATTTACAAAAACATAAATGAATTACCCGTTAAAGGTCTTAGAAACTGTTACCAGTACATAAATGTAGGTGGTCTTAGAAACTTCAAACAACCTATTATATATAAATGTACCAGTACATCGTATGTGACAACATTTGACAGGGTGTGATCCGCTAGTTGATCACGTCTTCATATTATTTATTTTGCGCCATAACACTTTCCTGACATCTCACCTACTCCTTGTTTTCTCACTATAAAAACCCCCTGCTCCCAATTCATTGTGTCCACCACCTCACATACATACACTCTTTAGCTGAAGTAAATCAGGATCTCTTCTACTCATATCTTTCCCTTGCTCCCAGCTTTCTGTTGCTATACATTTTCTTAAAACAGTCAGAAAAAATGAAGCCCGTCTTTTCAACCTTCCTGCTCGTGTGTCTTGTCCTAAGCGCCTCTTTCTTTGAGGCCACAATGGCTGGTTCAAGTAAGATTAATCTATCAACTTGATCTCCAACTTCCTTATACTCTTTCTGTCCTAGAAGCTGTGAAAAGATTTCTCATACGTAAGTTTGGCTTAATTTAGTTTGTAGTTATGATGTTCTAATTTACTTCTGTTCTGTGATTTGTTTGAATGCGGGAATAATCAAGCTGGCTTCGACTGTGACTCAAAGTGCAAGGTGAGGTGCTCAAAGGCAGGAGTGCAGGACAGGTGCTTGAAGTACTGCGGTATTTGCTGTGAGAAGTGCAAGTGCGTGCCATCTGGGACTTATGGAAACAAGAGCGAGTGCCCTTGCTACATGGACTACAAGAACTCTAAGGGCGAGGCCAAGTGCCCTTGAAATCTCCGCTTGATAGTAGTCTGGGAGGGGATTTTCAGTCACGGACCCGTTAAAGATATTAATGAGCGTTAATATTCATAGAGAGTAATTTCCATTTATAATAAACCCAAACCCAAACCCAAAAAAGAAAAAAAAATGCAGTGTTTATAAAGAGATTAGGTCATGGCTAGCTAGATTAAGTTTATATTGTATGTTTGTTAATGTGATATGTCCTATATATTCTTTGGCTGTGTTATGTTCATTTGGAATCTATCTATTGTAGTCCTTCATTTCCCATTAGCTATCAATAAATAAATGACCCAATTAATGGCTTCTACCAAACGTTGTCGAGCTCTCTTTGTCTCTTTCTTTGTGCACTTCTACACAAGCAATTGCCAGTGGTCTTCAATGGCGGTCGGGCATCAGCCATGCAGATGGTAAAATTGGAAATTCCGCACCACAAACCTAAAAAATTATTAATAGTACTACGTACGCAAGCAAAGGAAAGCTTTTGGTTCATTCTTTATCAGCCAGATGTCTTGCTTTGTTTATTATATATTTACAGTTCCTTCACGCGTTACGGCGTTAGGGTAGATCAACTGCTTAACGTGTCGTTTGGATTCTTTCTTGTAACAAGCATCCAATAAAAAAATAAAACGGAATTGGGTCATATGCAGGGCATATTCACGTGATACTCTCCCTACCCTTCAAAAAGGCCTTCACCTTAGCTGACCCTCTCCTCTGTTCCTTCCGGAACCTTCGTACCCTACAATGAGTCACATCTCTTCTTGGGCCAACTTCTGCGGGACCACTGCCTCTGGATTCGAATTCACTCTCACAAATCCTACTGTACACATGATAGTTATGAGCGGCCAGGACATAACTTTCTTTGGTGAACAACGGAAATCCATGGCTAATGTTTACTTTTTTTTTGGAGTCTCAGAGGCTCTGCCCTACCTACTCTCTGTAAGATCACTTTATTAAGCTCGTTGTTTCCAATTTTACACAACATTCGTTCTAGGTAAACGTTACTTGTTGGGATATAATTTAGGCCCTCACCTCAGCTTTTATATCATTGACTTCTGAAGTTGGTTGGACTTTTGTAGCTTCTCGCGGGCCCTCTTTTACAAATTCATTTTCTTGCCCAAGTTGCCATTTGATTCACCACGAAAAAGTCTTTAAGCCCTATATAGAGTTCCATCTCCACAGAGATATCAGTACAGTTCATGCGGACACGAATAGTTCCTTAAAGAACCAAAAATAGTTTGTAGAATAGCTAGAAAAAAAAGGAGGAAGAAGAAAATATCCTGTACAATGTCTAAATTTGTAGCATGTTTACTCCATCAGACAGGTAACTTTATACATACAAATATATCGGAGACTGAGCATTTCCTTGATTTCTAATTTTTCTTTCCGATTTTCCGATTTCCTTTTTCATGGGTACAACAATGAAGGAAAATCAGATTTCATCTTCTCGAAACTATTAGCTTTTGGATGGTCATTATTTTGTCAAATTTGAAGCTACCTAGTACACGACCTCCTCACTAAATCAACCAAAATTTACAGAAACTATACACTATAAATTATCAAGCCCTGTTGAAGTTTGAAGTTGCTGAAGCTCTTGCTCTGGAACAACAGCACCAACAGGCTCATATGAGTCTCTCTCTCGTCTAGATTTCCAAATCAACCATGCTCCAGAAATTAAGAGCGCAAAAACCAGAGTTACTAAAACACCAACAGCTACTTCCCAGTATTTTTGCTGCCACCGTGTCCTGCAATGCTCCAGAGGATTCCAATTGTGAATATGAAAAGAAAATAAGGCAGGAAAAATTTGTTTCGAAAACTAAACTGGTCAATAGGAAGCTGAAAGAATGGATAGTATTCGAGAATGATTGGCAACATAATTCCAGATATTGACGACTTTTTCAAAGAAACAAACAACTTCGAAGAACTAAGACTAGATACCTAGAGATATACCCCAGCAAACTAGTTAAGCTAGATCAGGATGCTTGGCTGGGGAGTACGTCCACATTTAAGTATGTCATTCACAACTCCCTCCCCACCCCTACCAACCAAAAAAAAAGAAACCCAAAACAAAAACATACTGTCTATAGTTCTATCAATATGGTTTACAACCCTGGACAGGACTTTCTGAATTTTAGTCTTCTCATTAGTTCGACTCCATACCTTTTATGCTCCTTAAAGTTTCCCTCCAAGCATTATAACTTATGATCCCATAACTGTTTTAGCTCAGTAAAAAAGATCAAAAGAAACCCCTATCTCCAAATTCAAGGAACGTCGTATATCACTCCCTCTTCTTACCCTCTCTTCCATCATACACCCAAAAAATTCTTCCTTATTTCTAGATAGATCATTGAAAGATTGCACTAGATTCTAGAATATGATAGAATCAACTTTGTTTAGAATACCAAAATTACGAGTTAATAATACTACATTGGTAGAGGAAAGTCAATGAAAAAAAACCAGGAATAAAACAAGACAAGCTTATATATATTACATACCCTGCAAGACTTTTCTAAAAGAGTTCATGGTGAAGGAGTGAGTTTAAGGATGTCATAAGGTCCAAGTTGCTTTTAAAGCATCTACCACTTGTAGTTTTCCTGGATTTTGACTTGGTAGAGTAAAGCTGCGAATGACTTACCCAAAAGAAAGGGAAAAAGTGGGAAATCTAGAACGAGCTTTGAACCCCTTCCCTATGGGCTGTGTAATCTAGGCTCAAACTACCAAAAAAATCTGATATTGCATGTCATTCGAATGTAGGTACTTGAAGGGAGTTTGATTTAAACATTCTAGTATAGTGACGAAAGTCATAATCCCTCTGTTCCAAATCCTGAAATGCAGGAGCAATAAAATGAACTTTACGTATAAAAAGGTTATATCAAATATTCTGAACGACAGATACCAATGATGATACAGACACTCCTGCTTGACTACATAAGAATCTGGGTCCAATGATAGACGATTGGCATAAAGTCAAAAGACCATTTATATAAGTGAAAAGAAAATAATAACTTGAGGAAAGGAAAAGAGTATACAGCTTCACAGGAGGCTTGACATTCACTTCAACCAGCTGATAGCTTCCAAATTTCTTGGGAAGTTGCAAACGATGCTCCCTTAAGCGCTGAATTATGGTCTGTATACAAATAACTACACATTAGGTAAAGCACCAGAGATAGTTGCTGGAGTAGCTCCAGTATAACATATTTCAGCATCACGAGTAGCATTACCATTGCTGTGGTATTAGATATGTAGTTAGCAGATTCATCTGGGAAGATAGCCCATTTAATAAGGGAAAAATTTGCCTTAAAAGTGATGTCCACCAACTGAACCTGAAATCAAGAATTCACTGTTACCAATACATCAAGTTAATTGTATTTAAAACCTGCACAAGCAAAGAAACATTCACTGGTACTGGCACAAGACATTGATGGCTTCAGAGGCACAAGTGAAACAAAGGTGACAATAGGCTCGGTTAGACTTGTTGAGTCTGGTCTGATGACCACAACCCAAGATCCAGTCCACTAATTTCAAGTAAAGGGTTAAAACCACAGAGGCTTATTCAACCAGTAATGCCTACAGATTTCCAGTAGATTCAATTTGTTTCCAACAGCGAGTATAACACCTTTTTTTTTGTTTTTGCAAAACATTGATACATTCTCGATAAAATTTTATGATTCATGGATGATGGCTTGGATACAAAATTGCAATTGAGGTCTTTGGAGTTAAGTATCACCTACTGCTGAAAGAAAGAATAATTGATTGGAGATTTTGAAATTAATCCAACCTTAACCTGTTCATAGCCAAAGGGCAAGGCAACCAAACCAAAATAAAAGAAGGGGAAAGTGCACTTTTCACCCACGAACTACCATGTGTTTTACATTTTGTACCTTAGACTACCACATTTGAGACATTGCACCCACAAACTACCGATCCCTAACACATTGCTCCCTTTTTCTATTTTTTCCGTCAAATTAGACGGAAATTGATATATTTTTTTAAAACAAAATGAAGATTATGCCCTTTAAAAATCAAAATCACGTGAATGACAAGTTACATTTATGGGTATAATCGTCATTTGTTTTTAAGTGACGATTATAAAAAAATAAGGAAACAATAGACGGAGGGTGCAATGTGTTAGGTATGGATAGTTTGTGGGTGCAGTGTCTCAAATGCGATAGTTTAGTGAGCAAAGTGACGAAAAAAATAGACGGAGGGTGCAATGTGTTAGGTATGGATAGTTTGTGGGTGCAGTGTCTCAAATGCGATAGTTTAGTGAGCAAAGTGTAACACCTATGGTAGTTTATGGTGAAAAATGTATTTTCCCCATAAAAGAAATACAAAAGTACTCAATTCCAAGCAGAAACAAGGAAACAAGCAAACGGATTCACAGGTTGAACAAAAGCTAACCGCTAAATTATTAGTGTATAAGTTATTCAAAGGAAGTGCTTTAATATAGTAACCTTTTCTTTAGAGAGGTACTAACAAAAATTTAAACCATGTCTAAAGTAAAAATAGCTCAATCAATACCTGTGAAACTTCAACATCCAGCTCATGGGCAATAAACTCTTTAAGCTCTGTGAAATTGGGCTTCATAGGCGAGTTGTTGATGCTAAGCATCATATCAAATGTAATTAGTCCAATTTGGAATACACCTACATATGACATATGGTAAATAAAACATTAGAGACAACAGCCTAAGCGGCAACATAAAAGCAAGTTATCATGGCATTATTACAGCAAATAATCCCAAAAACATACAAAGTCGCAGTTAGCTAGCGAAGTAAATCCAGTACACAAAACTGTTTAATGAATGAAATATCGGGAATTGCAGCCAATTTGACGGAGTTTATGCGACTTATTGTATTCCAGGAAAATTGAGTCCTTATATTCCTCACATAGTAACAGAAAAGAACTACTACCATAAAATCAGGAGATTCTTCACCTCGTGATTTTACTTACAGATGTCCCAATCTAATTTTATATTGCCAGAAATACAAACTAGTTATATTCCTGCAAGAACCCAAAAAAAAAAAACCGAGGATCCATCTCTGAACTTAAAAAACTCATCAAAGGCATGAAAATGCTTGAAAATTAATCTACCAGAAAAATCGTTGTGAGGCAATCGATCTGGGGCTGGGGCAGGAGGCAATCCACCTGGAGCTGTGGTCGGAGGAATTCCAATACTTGTATTCTGACTATGAAAAGCTGGAGAAGGGGGGACTGGAGGACTAAGGTGATGCAAACTCTTCCCTAGTTCTGAACAATTAGTTTTCCAGAAGCTTATCCTATCGTTCTCCCGGTCATAAGTCACCAGAGTATTACGAACAAGAATCCCTGTATAGATCAGAAAAAATAATTTGAGATACCCCTTGTTTTCTCATGCACATGCATGCAGATGATTGGGGAGAGATGAGGGAATTATTGCAATACTTCATTTTGGTCAGAAAAAATGTAAGCACGTATTGATATGTAAGCATGGGAAATTTTGTAAATCATTTAATATACCTCCCAAAAGAGTAGTTGGATCATCTGCATTTTGAAAAATTCCTAGGCAATACGCACCACTAATCTTTGTATGCTAATACACACCACATAGAAGAAGAGATCAAAAGTTAGAACAGAAACAATAAATAGGACACATTATGTACCTATCACCGTTACAAACCAAAATGGATTATGAAATAGGACACATTATGTGCCTATCACCGTTACAAACCAAAATGGATTATGAAGAACATCGCTCAAAAAGAGTGACAAGTCAACTTACCCGGAACATGTAGTTCTCTGGAGACAGTGACAACTTTTGTCCATTGCTGAATACCATATCAACCTGAGGGAAAACTGCTGCTAGTTGGGAAACATCCCTAAGTAGAATGCAAGTAAATACATCAAGATTGACAATCAAGGAACAGGTGCTTAAGCACAAATTACATCAGTGTGGTTTAGGCAGTACCTTCCAGCACCAGAAAAACAAATATCATTGAAATTTGGGTCTGGACCATGGATTTGTTTGAGGGAATGGGTTTTCTTCATCACCTGCATATCACATTCACTTCTCATAAATGATACCTTTTATAGCTGTCCCCGATTTAGTTTCTGGTAAGGTAGACACATTAATTTCTGGTAAGGTCTCAGGAATTCTTATAATTTGCATTTTTGAAACTTGATTTAATAGTCAGTTCCATAAACAAGTCTTGTTCTACATTCTAAAAGAAAAACAGCACAAACTTGCTTTAGTCGTAGCGCAGTTACCTATTTCATAAAAAAAAACTCTCTAGAGAGACATAATTAGTCCATTATGTCTCATCTAGGCTGATTGGCAAGCACATTTGCATTTGAAAACAAACCCAATATTGAGATCAAGTAAATCAAAGACAACTAAATTCATCCTGATATCAGAACTTAAACATCCTCCCTCTTTTGTTTCTTTTACCCTAGTCATCTTGAACACGAAACTTAATTTTTTCCTTCTTTGTCAGGCAAATGAATCGACTATAGAAGTAAACACTCCATGATAAGAGAGATAAAACTGAGCCGCAAAGTCTTACAGCATTCTTAAATGCAAGAAAAGCTTCTTTCGGAAGGTAAGCATATGTAGTTCCACTATCCAAGACTGTTCCATGCCTTCCATCAAAGATACTCGGCCTTAGCTTCAACGGCTCCCCAGCAACATGTATTTCCTTCAACTCGATATTGTAATATGGACTGTTGACATCCCCATACTAAAGAATGTGTGAGATGCACTAAATGCAGACTTATTAAAACCAATTTATTATTATCTCATGTTTCTAGTACTTTACCTGCGAAAGGGGTCTGAATGGGTAAATACCATGTCAGGGGGAGAAGAAATGCCACCAAGAATCATGGCACCCCCACCTATATCCATCCCACCATAACATAAAGAAAATGAGTCACTAATAACACCCTTGTCAACTAGTTGATCCATCACACTAAGCCGACCACGACCCAAACCCATGATGCCATCAGCTCGTTGGGTATAAAGATCACCGGTTTCCATGTTTTGACAACCAAAAACAGCATGCTGGGGTACAAGCTCACTTTCATTGCCAAAGGAAATGACATCCTCACCAAGCACGCCACTACTAGAGCTCATTTCAGCATACCGTCTCTCATAAGTGCATTGAACTCCAGCGCTGTCACAGTTGCAACTGTCACTGCACTTCATTGGGTTATATGTGCTAGACAAGTCTGGTTGGAACCTCGGATCCTGGATAACACCAACATACATCAGCTGATTTTTGAGAAAGAATGATTGCAACTAATCAATTATTCACCAAAATCAGAAAACGGAGAATTCTACCTACAACATCCGCGACCTTCCGTCTCCACAACATTAAGTAGGGAAAAACAATTAAAGTCGCAATCTTGGCATGTTCGTTTTCACAATTTTTCTAGAATACAAATGTATTCACAAAACCAACATCCAAAATCTTAAAAATTTATACACAAATACCAATACATTTTACACAATCTCCAACAATTTTTCGCATAGACTCCAATACATTTCCAAAAAAAATTATAACAAATCTCCTCTCTATACTTTTTCACCTAACTCCAATATTTTTTTATTATACAATTACATCAAATCATCTCTCTCTACACTTTTTTACAAACTCCAACAAAAATTAAATATCTTTAAAACTTTTCACTAACCTTTACACAAAAACCTATAAACTCTAATATACATAAATATTCACAATTCTATCAAAATTCTACGGTCTTTTAGAAAACGAACATGCCTGTTTTTTTTTTTCGATGCCATTCTTAACAACCAACCCTCTTCACATTAAATTTTAATCATTTTATCGTGTACTACCTACCTACAGGATGCTAACTATGAGTCAATTGTTTTCTTAAGCCCCGTCCAGAGTTCCTGCTTCGGTAGTCTATCGAGATTAAGATATATTGAATACGAGGAAACGAAGTAAAAAAAGATTAATCAGGTGGATAATCATAAATTGCAAGCTAGCCATAAAAGAATTACAAAAGCTCGAGAAAAATGATTCGGCTTTTCGAACCTGATGCATCCCACAGTGTCCGCAGTCAGAGCACGGAACGTAAGTCACAGTACTTCCGGTATCCACAATAAGTGCGAATTGTTGTGGAGGCGTCCCAATCCATAGCCGCGTCGTATAGTAACTACAAAACCGAAATGATTCAAGAACTGAGATATAAGAATGGAACAAAAAAAGAGAGATAAGAAAATCACAAAAACAAGTAGTGGGAAAAGATTTGAAAGAGCTTTTCCAAACCCATTTGAGAGGAGATCGTCGTATAGTCTCATGCGAGCGTTTGGGGGCACCGAATTATGAAGATGGCGGCGAAGATGATGATGACGACGGGAAACATTAGGGTTAGGGGAAGAGAGATAGAGAGGAATAATCATCATCGGCCTGAGGGAATGAGTAGCATGGTCGAGAGCCGAGGAGAGTCCGATCAAGAGGGAGGAAAAGATAAGGAGCACAGAGGCTAGTGGGTGAGCCAAGATCGGAGCCATGGGATATCCGCGGCTGGAGGGGGGGGGGGGGGGCGCAGAGGACCAATGGTGAAAGTCCTCTGTGAGCGAGAAGACTCGGACTGAAAGGCACTGCCTTCCTAACGATTTGCCGGTGGGAGTTATTCCTGATAGTCCGTCTTCGCGGTATATCAACTATCAAGTCAACAGAAAATTTCAATAAGAGCAGTTTCCTTCACCAATCTTAGGTACTCTGCTAGAGTAATTTAACAAGATAAATTATTTAATCCATTTATTGTTTATAAATCCTTTTTTTCTCAGATTTATTGTTTATAAATCACTTTTATGTCCCTAAATTTATCATTTTTTGGAAATAAAAATATGTGAACTGGTTAATCCATTGAATAATTAGCAGTTTAACCTTCACATATTTAAATATCTACCCAATCCTCTTAGAGAATAATCACCTTCCCTCACCAGAAATATTTATTAGAAAAAAATTATGGTTTTATGTAACATACATCTCTGAAACATTGATTTTTTTTTTCTTTTGTTATGATTTTAGTTGCTAAATTATATAGCCGTTCCAAAGGATACTAAAAACAATTGAAGAAACTTCATTTTCGCAACATTGAATTATATGATTGATGTCACTTAGAGAGTCCAAATTCGCGAGTTTGTTTTATAGTCGTGACTGTTGTCATAGTCAACAAGGTCGAAACTTCCGGGAGAAAACTTCGAATTGGTGGCGATCATCTCGGTTTCACTTGGAATCAGGATCAAGCATTCTTAAATCCAACATTCGGGTTTAATCAAAAGTGGTTGCCTCAAAATTTGTGGTATAAATGGTATAAAAGTTCACAGTGAGTCTCGAACTATCTAGATTCATCAATGTGCAAAAAAAAATATTCAACTATAAAAATTGTACCATATGGTCCATTAAAAACACTTGTGGCACAATTTGACCGTCTCATCTTATTTGAGAGCGTACATTAATAGATTTTGGTAGTTTATAGACTCAACGTGACATTTTGTAGTTGCGGCCTCAAAATGACATTAACTCCATAATTGAGAGATTCAAAGGACTTTTATGCTTAACAAAAAAAAAAAGAGTACTTAAAAAGGGAGTAGAAGTTATATTCTTGCTTAAGATTAGGAAAAGCTCTAAGATTTTGTTTCTTTGTTTGATCCCTACTTCTTCCATAATCTTTAGCGCAGCATAGCAGTCCACCCACTTCACTTTACCACACGCTAATGAAAGCTTTTGGTACTTAAGCTTGGTCTGTGAAACTACCCTTCCCCGACTAACGATGGGATAAAATAGTTATTGTTCCCACGTCCACCACGATGAAACTTCAACGCTTGGATTTCATTTACCCCCCTACAGCCGGTGTACAAATATCAGGTTTTGCGGTCTTTTTACTTTACAAGAAATTTTCACGACTTACAAAATGAGAGTTCTGTCTGTTTATATAAATTATGGAAAACAAATTATTTTAAACTTTCTAACTACCAATACAATTTTAAATAAGGTATAAACTACCACCTTTGACACATTGAGCCTACGAAATATCAAATTTCATCAATTTGCAATCCTTGAAAAGATCAAACGATCAAACTCGTGTCACATCTATTGTGAATGAGCCACGTAACACGATTTTAACCGTCGGATTTTATATCAAGACACAATTTGATTAATTGTGAAAGTTAGAGAGCTTAATGTATCAAGATCGGTAATTTATACCCTATTTGAAAATGCATTGGTAGTTAGAGAATTTTTTCCCATAATTATTTTCAAGAATTTTCATTTTTCAGTTTTTTAGGATAATGATTTTTGTAATAGATTTTAAGGAGTTTTGCCAAAGTTTGGTAAAGAAAATGTCGTTTGGCCCCTCAAATTTTGAAACTCACATATGCCATTGTAACAACTCAAACTGTAATGACATGTTACTTGTATTAATTCTCCAAACACAAACTACAAGATACAACTGATTCAAGCTAGCCACCCTCCACAATCGTAAACTAACAGGTTCTGAGTTCGTTCTTCAAAAACATTCGAAAGTGCCAAACATGAATATATCCTGTTCTGCGCACTAAATCTGGGTTGGATCCCAGGCAATTGGGTTGGGTTAGGCCCAACCCAATTTTAGACTAACTAAATGGCCCATGGCCTAACACGCAAAGACTAAAGGAATTAAAATAAAAGAAACAAACAAATAAAATAAACAAAATTCACTGACGCATCTTCGGTCCCCACAATCATCTCGAAGTCTCCTCTCTGCGATACTTTCTCTCTTACCCCATCAAGCTTGCACTTTTCCCTTAACTTCTCCTGCACCTTCCGATCTCAAACGTTTCAAATGAATCGTAACAATACCCCTCCCCATTAAAACACCTTGTCCACAAGGTGTGGAAAATCCTGAAGCAACTGACGATATTTCTCCCAAGTCGCGTCATCGACGCTCTGGCCTTTCCAGTGGACTAGCAGTTCTATCATCGCACGATTCCCCTGCTTTGTGATTTTGCAATCAAGGATAGCCATGGGTTCTGATCTGATGGCACCCGACGAATCAACTGGTGGAAGCATTGGAAGTGGATGTACATTCTGCCCCAAATGTTTCTTAAGTTGGGAAACGTGGAAAACAGGGCGGATTTGAGTACCCTGCAGGAGCTTTAAGCGACAGGCGACAGCTCCAATTCTTGCAAAGACTGGAAAGGGTTCGTAGTAGCGAGGGGACAATTTCATGTTGTGGTGCTGTCATACTGAGATTTTCCGATAGGGCTGGATCCGGAGGTAAACTAAGTCCCCTACTTGAAATTCACACTCTGTTCTTCGCAAATCTGCATACTTTTTCATTCTACTTTATGCCTTGTGCATGTTCTCTCGAAGCAAACCCATCAGTCTGTCCCGATCTCTCAGCTCAGTGTCCACAGCAACTACCATGGTGGTATCTGGTTCATAGGTAGGCAGCCTTAAACGGCGACATTTTTGTTGATGTATGTTGGTTGGTATTGTAGCTCCACTCTGCCAGTGGCAGCCATTGCATCCATTCTCGTGGTTTGTCTCCCACCATGCATCGTAGGTAGCACTCTATACATTTATTAACTGCCTCTGTCTGCTCGTCAGTATGAGGGTGATAAGTTGTGCTATACTTGAGCTGAGTGACTTGCATTATGAACAACTCATTCCAGAAATTACTAGTGAACACAGGGTCTCGATCAGAAACTATGTTGTTAGGCAACCCATGCAACTTGAACACATTCTGAACAAATGCTAGAGCCACTGTCTTAGCCGTGCAGGGATGTGATAGTGCTATAAAATGACTGTATTTAGGTGATGTTTGTTTCCTCAACAATTCGGGGTATGGAAATTTCCAACAAAACAAACACACTCCAACATTTTTAAATTTTACACATACACACTTTACTTTTCACAAATCTCAATAAATCTAAAAAAAGTAGGGATGTACCCACTTTCTGCTCCAGCAAGTGTTTTAGACTTTGTTGATCCTTCTTGACCTTAAAAGTGTGCCCGAGCAAGTAGGGCCTCCATTTTTTAATAGCACTGACCGGAGCTAGTAGCTCTTTTTCATAAGTTGACATGGTCAACGTCCTCCCTTTCAACGCTTGGCTAAAATAAGCTATAGGCTTCCCTTCCTGCATAAGGACATCCCCAATACCCACACCCGAAGCATCACGTTCAATAATGAAAGCCTTAGAAAAATCTGGTAGAGCCAATACCGAGGGGTTACTGACTGCTTCTTTCAGCTTCAAAAATGCCTCAGTAGTTGCCTCAGTCCATTTGAACCCACTTTCTTGAATAGTTGAGTCAATGGTGCTGCAATGGACCCATATCCACGTATAAATTTACAGTAATAACCCGTCAGCCCCAAAAACCCACGCAATGACTTAATAGACTTTGATTGTGGCCAGCTCACCAAAGATTGCAACTTCATAGGGTCATCTCTCACCCTTTGGTCTGAGATGACATGTCCCAAGTACTCAATTTCTGTACGCGCGAATCTGCATTTAGATTTCTTAGCAAACAACTGGTGTTGTTGCAAGTAAGAGAGAGAGAGAGAGAGACTAATTTCTAAGTGTTCCAAGTATTCAGCCAACCCCTTGCTATACACCAATATGTCGTCAAAGAAGACCAAAATGAACTTCCTCAGATATGGCTTAAACACCTCGTTCATAAGAGCTTGAAAGGTTGAAGGAGCGTTAGTTAGCCCGAAGGGCATAACCAAGAACTCGTAGTGCCCTTCATGAGTCCTAAAGGTTGTCTTAGGCACGTCATCAGCCTTGACTTTGATCTGGTGGTAACTAGATCGCAGATCTAGCTTGGAAAAAATCTTAGCTCCATTCAATTCATCCATTAGTTCATCAATGACGGGTATAGGAAATTTATCTTTAACTGTAACATGGTTTAAAGGCCTATAATCCACACATAACCTCCAGTTGCCATCAGCCTTACGCACTAGCAAAAATGGCGATGAAAATGGGCTTTGGGAAGGTTTTATAACCCTTGATTGTAACAGCTCACATACTATTTTCTCAATTTAATCTTTTTGGAAGTAAGCGTATCTGTAGGGCCTCACACATACTGGTTGTACACCTTCCTTGAGAAGGATCACATGATCATGGGAGCGTTGAGGTGGCAGCCCCTTGGGTTCCTCAAAATCCAAGGAAAACCTGTTGAGTAAGCTCTCCACTGCTGAAGTTGTTGAACTGTTTGTGTCCTCCTCTTTGCTACCACCATGCAACTGTAAAATCAGTCCATGTTTCCCTCCCTTAGGAAGCTTTAGTTGAAGTGACTCATGCATGAAAGAGGTAGGAACCAACCCCTTTAAGATTACTTCCTTACCCAAGTGACTGAACTGCATGGTCAGTTCACTAAAATTCCAAGATATGGTACGTGCTCAATCATTGCACCCCTAGAACCATGCACACCCTCCAAGCACTAGCACATGGGCATCCACCACAAACTAACTGCCTTGCAACTTAATCCTTACACTCGTACACCTCCCTTCACTTCTTACCCGATCACCACTATCACACCTAACCTCTGGTTACAGTCAATCACAACTTAACTCCTCTCACCACTCATGGGTCAAGGAAGTTGTGGGTGCTCCCACTGTTAAGAATGACACATTTCTGGTGATTAATCCTCCCCTTAATGCGCATGGTCCTTGAGGAAGCTGGCCCAATAATGACATTTAAGGAAATGTCCAGCTCCTCATCTAATTCACAATTATCTTCAGCTTCCATGAAAACCTCTTCTGAACCTCCTTGTTCTGGGGTTCCATCCACACTTTCAATCTCTTCCACCATGAACAACTTCGGATTACTACATTTGTGCAACGGGTTCCACTTGGAATCACAATAATAACATAGTCCATTTTCCCTTCACTCCTTCATCTGTTGCGGGGAGATTTTCTGAACATTCAGTTTTGGTTTCACTCTCATACTGTTAGATTGCTGACTAGTATTAGACACACTACCACCTACTGCGAGCTTTGAGGTCTTTCTGCTCAACATCACATTTTCTTCTTGCATTCTAGCTAGCCCATAAGCCATGTGAATGTTACTAAGGTTGAGCATCCTCACCATCAACCTAATCTCATCCTTCAGCCCACTAAAGAAACAACTCAGCTTGTGGCCCTCATTCAACCCTTTTACTCTATTTGTCAGAGCTTCAAATTGGCTCTTATACTCCTCCACAGTGGTTGGGCCAAACCTTAAGAGCATTGCCTTAGCAAAAGCATCCCAGCTAGTGATATTTCCTGCATGTTCCACTTCTTAAAACCACATCAGGGCCTTGCCCTCCATGTGAAAAGAAGCAATTAGAATTCAACGTTGAGGTTGAGTGTGATTGAAAGCAAAAAATTGGTTAGATCTATATAGCCACTCGGATGGGTCCTCTCCATCAAACCTAGGGAATTCTAATTTCAATGACCTCATATGCATTCCTTGATCTGTGTTGCAATGTTGGCCTCTTGCAACACCCGATCCTTGCTTTCCACTACCTCCTCCCTGATCTCTAATCTAGACAACAAATTGCAACCCCAAGGTAAGGTGTCCAACTGACTCACCAAACTCTTCATTAGCTTCTGTTGGTTTTCCTGAATTCTCTGTTGGCTCTCTTGTTGCAGCCGCTGGAGCTCTTGTTGCCACTTCAACTCAGCCACCGTCTCTGCTAGATGTACAAACCCACTACCCTCTGTCGTGATGGGATTGTACGCTCTGATACCAAATTGTAACAACTCAAATTGTAATGACAAGTTACTTGTATTAATTCTCCAAACGTGAACTACAAGGTACAACTGATTCGAGGTAGCTATCCTCCACAATTGTAAACCAACAGGTTCTGAGTTCGTTCTTCAAAAACATCTGAAAGTGCCAAATAGGAATATATCCTGTTCTGGGCACTAAATCTGGGCTGGATCCCAGGCAATTGGCCCAACCCAATTTCAGACTAACTAAATGGCTCCTGGCCTAACACGCAAAGATTAAAGGAATTCAAATAAAAGAAACAAAATGCATTGTCGCATCTTCAGTCCCCACAATCATCTCGAAGTCTACTCTATGCGATACTCTCTCTCTTACGCCATCAAGCTCACACCTTTCCCTTAACTTCTCATGCACCTTCCGATCTCAAACGTTCAAGCCATGAATCATAACAGCCATGCTAAATTCTGTTTTTTATGATATATATTGAAACTCACCTGGCTTTCAATTCATGCTCCTCTTTTTGCGCTTCCTCCATTCCCAAATCTTCCCAATTTTCTTTTGTATCCCGCTTTCCAGGAATACGATGGCGTGCGTGATCAAAGCACTAATCTAGTGCCCCACCGTGGCATTAGCGTCCAAAACCATAGGCTGAAAGATACAATATTGCTCTCAACTCTTTTATATTCCCAGAAAAAATTGCTAACCCATGTAATATCACAATTACTTTTGTCACGTAATATTTTTGGATAAATGCCAAATTGGTTTTTTGATATATGAAAAAACTAATTTAGTCCCTGCATTACCAAAATCATAAAATCAGTCCTCATATTCACTAACTCGTTTGCCGATGGTACCCCCACCCCATTCCATTAACTCCATGGTCGGAATCTACTCCACTTAATATTTAAAGAAAATTTAATATTGAGGCCTAAACAACTTAACGTAAAAGAATATATTGATTGACGAGACCTAATAAACCTCATTGATTGAATGAGCATTAACTCTTACCCAAATTTAGGAGGCCTACAAGTCAAAATTTTCTTTAATAGTATATTTTAAAAAAATTTAATATTAAGGCCTAAAAAACTTAATATATATCGATTGAAGAGACCTATTAAATCTCCTTGATTGAATGAACATTAACTTTTCATTTTTTGTTGTATTTACAAAGTCTTCGTTCAACCCTTTAAAATCTCTTATTAAAAGATATTAATTACAATTAATTCAAAGAAATCCTATTGATTCAATCTCTTTATTTATTTAGTTTTTTCCATTAGATATTGCTAGCTATTTAAGCCTTAACTAATAACTAAAAATCTAGCTTAAAAAGGACTTAAACTTACTTGAGACATCAAGTACCAAAAATATATAAAAATACTCTCTTAACCATTTGTTTTTTTTATTCTTATGATTTCTAGGTACTTTTCAACTCTTATCTTTTGTCACTAAATTCCTACGTGCTATTATTCTAAACTTTTTATTTTTATTTTATCTTAATTATATTTATTGTAGTTATCATTAAAACTAATAAATCTTGGGAAAAAGTCATTATTCACCCCATAAGTTTATGTCAATTGTATTTCACTCACCCTAACTTTAAAAACTGTGATTTACGTCCTATAAGTATGAAACATTTGCAATGTTCATCCACAGTCAAAATTTCCGTTATAATTGACGGAATTCAGCATTAAAATGACCAAAATAACCCTCCATAACAAAATTAGCAAAAATAATAAAAAAATTCATTAAAAATAAAACAATGATATCTCCTTCATCTGTTGTGGGGAAATTTTTTGTACATTCATTTTAGGTTTAGTTCCACTACTTCCAGGTTGAGAATTAGTATTTTGTAGCTAAAACCTAGTAGTGGTAGCGTGTCTATTAGCTCTTCTGTTCATTGATAGGTTCTCCTCTTGCATCCTGGCTAATCCATAAGCCAAATGGATGCTATTTGGGTTTAGCATTCTGACCATAAGTCGAATCTCATCCTTCAACCCACTCAAAAAACAACTCAGTTTATATCCCTCATCTAACCCTTTTAGCCGATTGGCCAAAGCTTCAAATTGGCTCTTGTACTCCTCTACAGTACTGGTCTGTCTTAACTTCATCATACTCTCCATAAGATCGTCATAGGTGTGTGCTCCAAACCCTAGGAGCATTGCCTTAGCAAAGGCATCCCAGCTAATGATAGTTCCTGACTGTTCCACCTCCTGAAACCAAATTAGGGCCTTGTCTTCCATGTGAAAGGTGGCAATTAAGATTATGTGGTGTGGCTAAGTTTGATTGTAGGTGAAGAATTGGTTGGCATGGTAAAGCCATCCAGAGGGGTATTCCCCATCAAATTTTGGAAAATCAAGTCACACTGACCTTAAATGAATTCCTCGTGGTTTTGGGTTTTGATTATGGAGTCGAGCTACTGGTTGTCCTCCATCTCCACCCTCTAGATCTTGGTTGTGCACCACAGCTTGCAATCCCATGGTGAGGGTTTCTAGTTGCTTGGTCAGATTTTTCAAGAGTAGTTGTTGATTCTCTTGAATTTTCTGCTGATATTCTCGTGTTTGTTGTTGAGCTTCATGTTGCCTCTTCATCTCAGCCAAAGCTTCCAATGCCTGCGCAATCTTCTTGTCGTCTGCCATTGGAGGACCGAATGCTTTGATACCAAATTGTAACAACTGGGTTTTGTGATAAGAAACTGTGATTATATTCACTTCTGTAATTACACAGATAATGCTTGATTCGAGGTAGCAAGCCTCCAATGTTTCTTCTAAACAAGTCGTTATTGATTTCTTACCTACGAATGCAAGAGCCAAACAAATTTAACCATGGTGACCAGTCATGGGTTGATCTGATGACTATGGGTTGGGCAAGATTCCAGCCCATTACGTAAATAGCTAAACTAAGCTAGCCATAAAAAGTAGCCTATTAACCCATCTAAAGGGTCCAATACAACCGTGGCTCACAAAGCCAAAAAGCAAATACAACTAGTAAAATGGAACTGAATTAAATTACGCAAATCCACTTTTAGATTCCTCCCTTCATCCTCTTTCTTCTCGAACAAGCTTTGAACTTTAGCTTTCTTTCTTCAGCTTTAGCCCCTTCTCCTTTGGCGTGTAACACACTCTCAGTTTTTCCAAACAAAGGCAACATTTTTGCCACCAAAATTACGGCGCTGCTCACCCACAGTACTGCTCACCTCCAGGTTAGTCTTTCATCTCTTGAAGTGGCTCTTGCTCGCTAGTTGTGACTTGAATCATAAACTCTTCTTCTTTCTTTCTATTCTTCCCTATTAGCCAGTCTCTATCAGACCACAATTGCTCTTCTAAGTTTTAAGCTTTTCTCTGCAACGGTCTCAAATATTATTGTGAATTACTTTTATTTATAAATCATTTTAGATATTGATTTATGTTTGGCAACTAACTTAGAGCATGAGACCACTTTATATGATGTGAGTATTATTGTGAAATTTAGGTTTAAATATTCTGGTTATGGATAATATGTGAGAAAATTTTATTTTGTTCTCATTACCTCAACCTTACCTCAAAACTCCAAATGTTGATTGAATTAGCAGATTTTGCCATCCTATATAAGGTAGGATCAGTTAGAAAAGAATCAATTGATTAATAGAATAATTAGAAAATATATTGAGGTATCATAATTTAGGATTTCTACTTAGAATCCATTACAAGACAAACATGTATTTATTATAGTGGCAAGGGTAAAGGATACAATTATGAAGGCATTCAACTCATAGTTTGGTTTGCTAGGAGGTGAACCAAGAACATGTTATTAGAGTCCTGTCGCAGAGTCTGTACTATGTAGATGTCCAAGGTGAATGGAAACGAATCGGAAAAAATAAGCATGTTAAGATATATCCCTTGTAAAGCATATCTATACAAAAATACAGGATGATTTGTTGGTGCTCAAATTGAAGAACTTTGCAAGCAACAACTTTTTTCCCTATCCTCTTCGATTAAGTCTTCAAAGTTAGAAACATTATTCAACTTTCAACATCTAGTTGAGACAATACCTCTCTTGCAGAGCACTATGTAAAAGCCGTCAAAACTTGTGAATGCTATAGAAACAAACTTAATATGAAGTACTAGGAGGCCCATGGCATAAATTATTAAACAAAATACTACTAGAGTTTGTGGTATCAAGAACAAGTTGTTACAGAATTTAATCTTGAAAAATAAGAAGAGTTTAGGAACTCAATGCAATGCTTAATGGCATGTAGACATAGGTAACTCGGACCCTTTATCAGCAATCATCTATGCTACAGAATTTATTAGCAAGTTGCTTGAGAAATCAAGTAGGTAATTTGAACCCTTTAAGGATTCTGAATCTGGAGTACTGTACAACGAAGCCATCGTTTAGTGAAACTCCCTTACTGTAGTTTCGTTCATAATAGGGGTAAGGACTTGCCTTGTCCATGACAGAGAGAGTGAGAGTGAGAGTGAGAGAGAGACATGCCTATTGCAATACGGAGATCGTTACCAGGCAATGTTTGTTCTCCTTTAATTGAATTGTCTTGTTTTTTTAGGAAAATTTGTTCCAAAACATTACGATTAGAGGACCTAGATCGACTTAAGGCTCAAATACCTATAACATTGTGTCAACTTGAAAGGATATTTTCGCCTTCATTTTTTACTGTTATGGTGTACTTGGTCGTACATCTAGTTACATAAGATGCGTGGACCAGTTCAACTTCGGTGAATGTATCCTATGGAGATGTAAGACATTTTAGAAACATGTGACGTAGGTTTTTTTGCACATGTGTTATTTTTTGAAATGTAATATTGTTGGTGTAGGTGCATGCATCATTTCAAATCTTATGTTCGCAATACAGTCGCACCTGAAGGCTCTATTGTTGAAGGATACATAGCAGATGAATGCCTAATTTTTTGTTCAAGATATTTAAAATCAGTTTTAACAATCTTTAATAGATCCCCGAGAAATGTAGACGAAAATTTGTAATGTTTTCAGACTATGCAAACCAGTAGGATCCAATTTCCACCTCTCAGTCACAATAAATAGTATAGTACACGTATTTCAATATTCTTAATGTTTTTAGTCCTTAATTTTCAATATTTTAATTCTAAGACACTTTTTGCATTACGTATGTCACGCCCCGTGCTCGTACATACCCCCTAAGCTCTCCTATAGTAATAGAATGCACACAAGCGAGGATTACGACACAAATTAATCCTCTCAAGGCCTGATAACTTGCGTTGAAAAAGCTTAGCGAAAACGTTTTATTTGAAAAATTTATAAGTATATTCAGGAAAATAATAGTTTATTAGGGGGATTTATCAAAATGGAGACATTCAATTATGGCTTAAAAAAAATTCTACATTGAATAAGGAAAATAAATCGAAAATAAATAGAAGGTTACAAAAGCGTTCTTCCAAGGACACAAAAAGGTTGGTTAACAAAAAAAAAGGTGAGCCTTCTGAAGCTCACAGAACCGAGATGTCTACAAACTAAAACGGTTTGAAATAAAAGCTGGGTAAAATCAAATAAAAAGGAACCAGCCTATTCCTCTGCCGCCACAAAGACACCTCCTATAAAAAGAATTTGAGTACAGGCAAACAATACAAAAGACGGGGTGAGTCATACGGACACAGGAAGGTATGGGAAGGGACATGACAATCATAACAACAATACATAGCATATGATAATATGATACGTGATACCGTATGCATACCTTCATAAAATCCATACATAGATCGATGCACATGTAATGAGAGATGTGGTGCACCCAATTTTCATCCATTCCTTTGGGGTTGAGGTGTTTCCGCCGTCTACTCTGTTTACCCCCAAAGTTGGGTTGTGAGTCCCTCCTCTCCTCGGGGATTTGTCCTGTGCTAACTGCACCAGGACCCTTTCATAGTTAGTCACTTTGCCACATTAGCTTAGGAGCCCACCCTTTTTCTCATAGCGGTAGGTTGCATTCTCCCTTTAGTGAACGGTATCGTCACCCATTATTACGGAAAACACCTCGGGTAAGTTCGGTTTTCATTCCCTAGTCTTGGTACACTCAATGATTCATGATATGAATGCAATCATTGATGCTCAGTCATTTGCATAAATAATACAACACGTAAATATGATTCATGATTCATCATTTATTCATAAATTCATAATGGTTCTTGCATGTTTACCCTTTTGGGTCTTTTCTTTCATTTGCCATTCCATGACCCTTTTGCTCACTTTGAGCTTCCTTAGGGTATGGCACTGCCGCGACCTCCTTTTTTACCAATCAGTTTCATCTTTACATCTTTCAGTACATAGATCAAACATGCACAAGCAACTCATAACATGTTGCATAAAACGTATCAACTATAGGAGATCAAGACTATGAATTTTATGCAAACATTTGCTTCTTTCCATTTACAAGTGTAATTGTGTACTGATTGGGCCTCCTGGGCTCTGATGGATCCGCTTTCCAACTCAAAAGACTCCTTAAGGCCATTTAGAAGTATCGAGCTCAAAGGTCTATTTGAGGACCTTAATGGGTCGTGTCATATGGGCCCTATAAACAGGTCGATTTTGGCTCAAATTTGGGCTTTCCCATCTAATTTTTCATGCTCTACACAGCCATAAAGTTATTTTTCTAGTTTAGACTTTTTTCACTAACATTTTGTGTGAAATGTCGAAACGGCCCTGAGACCTCCAGAGGCATTTTTGACTTTCCCCAACCTCCGATTGCCCTGCAATTTTAACTGGGACCTACTGTGATCATATAATACATGTCCACAAATTTCCAGGCCAAAACTCCAAGTATTTCATAGGGTCGTATTGGTCAGTAAGAGGCTTCCACTTAAAAAGTCCTATGTCATATGTTATTTGTGTGCTATAAGTAGTCTATCTAAACTCTAAATCATCATAGCTGAAACACCATAATGTCAACATGCTAAAATAGGCAGGTCCAACAACTTATACACTTGGTTGGTTGTCTACTATATTCTCCCAAAACAGATCATGCAAACTACCCCTTACCTTAGTCGAGTTTTGTCCGAGTTTCTTGGATAATAACACCTGAACTACAGAACACTTAGTTAGGACAGGAAAAGACAAAAGTTGCTAAAGGAATAAAAGTGCAGACCGAAATTACCCCCGACTCTTCCTTTTTTTTCTACGATTTTTCCCTTTCTCTCATGCTTTGGTCAGCTGGATTCTCCCTTCCTTTCGTTATCAATTAGGTAAGTGAAAGTGTTTCGTCTCTTTATGACTCGAGTACTAGGTAGGTTCACTTATATTCATCTAAGACAACATATGCAGGGGAGAACAACGAACAAATGGGTGAATTCCCTCTGACCAGTCTACATTCCCTACTCTAGGCTAGGCGAATCACTAGCAAATCACTTGACAACCAATCATAAAAAGCCACCAAGGTTTCCCCATATCTCACGTATCTTTGTTAAAGAGTAAGGTAATGGATGGGCCAATCACAAGACTCCACAGCTAAAATAAGATAAGAATGCATTAAATGATCACCACAATGTTAAGACACGTAGAAAAAAGATAAAAAGCAAGTACGTCATGTGCATAAAAGAGCGCCTAAATCACAAAATTCCCGGGCTCTCTTGCCAGGCCTGTCCCTAGGCATCCCAGGCTCCAGGGTTCAACTCGCGAGATCTAGCCTGCCCAGCCCAGGGCATCGCCCAGACAGCCCTAGAATTACCCGAGGCGTGCAAACTCTACCAGCCCAGGGGTCCAGTCCTCCTAGTCCAGGGCATCACCCGAGACAGCCCTAGAATTCCCCCGGCAGTCAACTCGACTAACCCGAGACTTTTCCCTGGGCATTTTCATACCTGCCCTGCCAACCCTGTCAAACCCTAGTACTCATGTTAGCACATCTTATATAAAACTATTGATACATAAAAACGATATTAAAACATGATAACATAAAAAAAACTATATTAAAATAGTGGATCAAACAAGAGAGGGTGTTACAGCGTAGGAAAAAATTTTTTATTTCGCCTTAAGACTTTGCCCCCCCTCAACTTGAATCCTGGTTCCGCCACTGTTTGCATGTGGAAATTTCTAGAGTCACAAAACATAAAAGAGATAAACATGTAACATTTTAAACAATTGCATAAGGCCAAGAAAAAAAAACAATTGCATAAGCAAGGCAAGATTTTATTGACAATCCTCTAGCAGGGAAGATAAACTAAAGAGGTAATGAGAAGGTGAAAACCAATAAATTAGGAAGTAGAAATTGCCAATTTAGGGATTAGGGGACCATGGGAAATACAGAGGAATCATCAATGTAGCTACTTTTATTAACTTCCAAACAAAGAGCTAAGAAAAAAGTTCTGGC